>JANRMJ010000054.1:2482107-2517621 GCA_025584955.1 Alethe diademata
TTCAGCAGGCTGTGATCGTTTGAAATGAAAAAATTAATTGACATAAATGTTATTTATTTATTTTTTTTAAGTTACAACTGCATTTGTAGACATCCAAAACTAGTTGGGAAATTTAATCTCTAGTTCTTGGGAAACTTTATTTGCAATTGCAAATAACTTGAGTTGAACAATAAAAATTTTTAATTGTATGGAAAGCCTCAATATATTTTATTTTTAAAATACATCCCAGAGTCTTCTCAATTTAGTTTTCAGGTTATCCTGCAGAAGAGCAAATGAGTAGGCTTAGCAGAAAGTAGTTTTTTGCTGCTAATTGTAAACTTCTTAATGCATTTCTTGATATGTGGGAAAATTTTTTAACATCTCTATAGGCAATTTATCACCAATTTAAATATTTGCTTCTGGCATCTTGCTTGATGAACATTCTTTTTTATTTAATTTGGTTGAGATGAGTATCTTCCACTCATCAAAGAGTAAAGCTTATGCTTTGCTTCTCTGAAGTGGGGAGTGCAAGATTCTAAT
Organism: Alethe diademata; assembly: GCA_025584955.1. Taxonomy (NCBI): domain Eukaryota; kingdom Metazoa; phylum Chordata; class Aves; order Passeriformes; family Muscicapidae; genus Alethe; species Alethe diademata. Next base: position 2,482,627 of record JANRMJ010000054.1, read on the forward strand.
GTGAAGTGTGTCATAAGTGATGTTTTGGGGGAAAAAATATTTATTTTTATTATGAATATCTAGGTTATCTGTTTAACAACACCTTTATGGTATTTTTCTTTTTTAAAAAAATTATTTTATTTTTCCTTTAAAAAGTGAGAAGTAGTAGTTTCATGGATAAATCCTTTGTGTGGTTGAGTTCCTGGCTCCCTGGGATCCTTTGGAGAGCTGAATCCCTCTGGCTCTTTCCCAGTTCCCTGACTGTGTACTAAGCTCTTGTGTGGATGGATAGCAATGGCTTGGCCATTAATAGTCGTGTGACTGAATGCCATTTAATGTGACCTGTACTGATGGGTTGTTTCTTTTCTCTATTTCTGTTTTGTTGTTTTTGGTTTTTTTAGATATGTGAACATATTCTTAGCACAAGTAATTCGTATGAAATGCAAATGTGCCAGTTGTCCTGGCACTGGTTACCTTACATAACTCCACCAAGTGGCCATGGTTCAAGAAATGGTTTGTGCATGTGCTAAGTGCATTTTCAGAAGCCAAAATGTGAGAGTGTTTGTTGTACTGTCGAGAAATCCTTCTTTTCACTTGCAACTGAGATGAATTCTAGATTTCCACACTGTGCTTGTGCTATTTGTGATGCACCATCTGTATTCCTTACAGCAAATTTGGCATGACTCTGGTACTGGTTAATGGGGGTTAAAAGGCTCTACCTGGGGTAGCTGGGCTTCAAACAGAGATGATTTTTTTGTGCCTTACAAGATTTCAGGAGCTTGAATTGACAGCTTCTATGCTTTGGCTCTGAGAGGAGTAGCTGAGCAGGTGTTGTTTTTTTTTCCTAGACCTGATAAATATGGGTGGAAGATGTCAGATTACAGGTGAGGGAGTGACCCCTCAGGTGAAATAATTTGGTGTGGCCCTAGTTTTAACCAGTTGGTAATTGTGTGGAGCAGGGTTTATGGCTTCATGTGCTGGGGAGATCCAGCTGGAGCCATGCAGAGGTCATGCCCAAGCCACAGCTCTGTGACACCAGCAGAGCACATTTTCCTCAAACCTTGATCAGAAACCAGAGTGGGGCACGCCAGGATCCTTCCCTTTGCTCCCTGGGCTAGGAAACAACAGAGAATCTCTGGGCTTCAAGAGGCAAAACCCCCAATGTTGACGTGGTTTTGTAGACTCCCATCCTTACAAAGGATATAATACACAAGAGCTGGCCAAAGATCCCAGATTTGTGTACTCCCTGTGTGATTTACAGTGACCAAACAGCTTTCTAAGCCACCTCTAACCATAAATATGATGATAACCACTGCAGCATGGCCATATGCTTGCATGAGTGCAAAGAGGCTCACAAAAGCAGCATTTAACAGCAAACTGTGGGACATTATTTCAGATTTGTGACACTGGAGCTTTGTTCCAGTCTTTGCCACTTCAGCTGCACCAAGTGCAAGGTTTTGTTTGAGTCCCAGTTCCTTGCAGAATAAATACTGCTGGTGCAGGCATTCAAGAATATAATTGTGAAAAAAACGGTGCTCATCATGCAGAGATCACTGTGTCTGCCTGCTCTGTACATTGAATTTCATATTTTCTCTACAGCTTTTTCAGGTGGCCCATGGAAAGGGCTGTAAATGCCAACAGGGCACTCAGTGCCTCATTTCTGTCACAGAAGGCATTTTATCAGTTAAATACTGAACATACCCAGAATTGTGTTTGGCACCCATTTAGGCAGATGGTTAGAATGAAAAGCTTATTATGGATGAGATGACTCTCACTCCATGACTGGCTATGAGAAATGTGTTAGTTAGTCATTAATGGAGGAAAAATGCTATTTTTTTATAAATCTGACAAAGAAAGGATGATGTTTTGGTATTAGGGTATGTATATGTCAGTGTGAGTGTGCATGGTATAATTTTCAGACCTGTGGCAGTGCAGTGGTAATAGAGACCTGAGAGGGGAAAAAAAAAACCAGGAACTTTTTTTTTTTAGTATATATTTTGTCATTCCTTTCAGCATTATAGCCTTTTTTCTTTTCCCTCAGTGTCAAAGGCTGAAACCCCACTCCACTGTTTGATTTATTGAACTGGCAGCCCTGCTGCTGTCACAGGTACAGGAGTAGCAGTGCAGTGCATTTTATCAGCTCACTGGACTACATCAATACAGAATGGATGTCTTCAGCTTTTCAGTTTGGTATGATTCCCTCAGAGTGGTCTGACTGGGTGAAAACTCTGTTTTAATAGCTGAGAATTACTTGGAACATTCATGCATTTTCCATGAGGCTGTCACCTTTTCCTGGGAAGATGATTTTTAGGAAGAAAATTAATTTCCAAAAAAGCAGCATGCCACGCAATAGGTGATTTTTAAAGCAATGTTTCTGCAGCTTCCTTTTTGGGGAAAGAATTGTTGATCTGGTCTCTCTGTAGGCACTCAGAACACCCTACAGCCACACACAGGAGTGGTATCACACCCCAAGACAAAACTGTGAATGTTTCCTCACTCAAAAATGAAATTGTGATGTTCCAGAAGCCTTTGAATGTGTTTTACGTGGCCTTGCTCAGGCTGACCCTTCAGAGAGCCACGGGGTCTTTCTGGTGTAAATACTTGGTGGAAAATTAAGACCTCAGCTTAAAGATCAGAAAACTTGTCATTATGTCAGCTGTAAAATATGTGGTGTCAAAAGGTCTGTAGGAGCTTCTGCCATTGGCTATGAACTGGGGAAAAGCTTTTAACCTCCTCTTTTATTTTAAACCATTTACAAAAATATGGTGACAGCTCACAGCTATCGTCTTAGGAAGGTCCTTAGAAAGAATTTTAAGGGTTTTGATCAGTTATTTTTATAAAGACATTAAAAAAATTTAAAATGTTGTGCCTGTGCTGAACTGTGAGTCATGTTGAGTTTGCTGGTAAAGGTTTGTATTTTAATACAGAAAAGCTCTGCCTTGTCCCCAAGCAAAGCTGAATTCTGGAGTTGAATGAACTGGTCCTGTAATTTTTGAAGTTATTTCTTGTGAGAATGGGTGGTAGGTTTTCTCTTTTTGTACTTGAGTATGATTTAAAACATTTTATCTGTAATTTCTAAAAGATACATTTCAGAATATGTGTATGATTGAGTGGATTTCAATCGAATTATTTTTATAAAAGGATAAATGACTTCTCTCAAAGTTCAGCTTCTGGCCACATGAAGTTTGTAAAGCTTTTGGTGCAGTGAGCAAACCAACCCCTTAGGTCCTGTGCTGTGAGGAGATACCTTTAGCAGTTTATCTCTAATGTTCAATTATTGGCTCTTTTGGGAGCTCTGATCCTCACCTTTCCCCAAGGAGAGAGCACCTCCAAACACCCCAGTTCCACAACAAACTGTTTCCTTGAGGGATGCCTGGCTTGGAGAGAAAAATCATTATTTTCTAAACCCACTGAACTAATTATGTAGAACAGTTTTGGTGCATATTCAGACATGTTAATGAAGGCACTTTTAGCCCTGAACAAAAGCCTGAGCCTGGTGGAAAGGGGAGGAAACAATGGAATTTTTCACAGAATATTTGAATAATGAGATCAGTCCAAGACTGCACGTTGAAGACACCTTTTAGGCAATTTAGGTACTTAGGCTGAAGAGTTATTATGAAACCACTGAGGACCTAGAGGTGCAACGTTGCATGAGATTATGTGCAAGGATCATTTCCTGCACTTCATAACTCTGTCACTTACTGGCACCAAAGGGACAGAAACTTTGCTGTGCATGGCTAAAGGTTTGGGCTGATTTATGTGACGTGGGTGCCCAGCTGGCATGATGTATGAAAACATCTCCTGATGAACTTCTTGTTCTGCAAGGGCTTTGATGTATTGTGAGCAGCTTTACAGCCTGCCCTGTGACAGTTTCAGTGCCCAGTCAGTGGAGATAAATTGGAGATGGCTGGCAGTGAAATCTTAAAAAATGTGCTGACATCCCAGCTGAACCACAGACATATGATTTGATTGACTTTTTTTGGGGGGTGTTTTTTGGGGTTTTGGTTCCTGGGTGGATGTAGAGAGTTGCTGTCACTTGAGGTCCCTCTGCTGCTTTAGCCTCAGGAGATTGGGGGTTTTAATTGATGTATTCAGAAATAAATCAGAGTCCCTTTTCACTCAGCACTAATGCTTCTGATAGAAAGTTTGCTGGTTTTCTCTTGCTGGGCATCTCTTTTGGTGTGCTGTGATCTCAGATGCTGGAATATGCAGTCAGCACTTTCTCATCTGTCTCTCTCTGGTGTTAATTACAAAGCCTTTGCAGCCTGCACCATTGCTTCTTTTCAACTGTGTTTAGTCAGGCTTATTTCTGAAACTATTTAGGAGAAGGAACTGAAGAATTAATACTGGCACCTGCCAGTGCTTGAGTTAATGAGCTATATGAAGGAAAGCCTTGAGAAATTTCTCTTTTTTTTTTCCTGTTTTAATTACTCTGGTTGTCCTATAGCACCAGTCAGCACTCCAAGTAGTGTTAATTTCTTTGCCACAAGAAATCCCATAAAAAGAGCTACTTCCCTGTGTAGTTTTAACCCTTGTATTTATCATAACCTCTGATACAAAGAAGGAGAAAACCTGATCATTTCTGCCTCTTGGAAATGCTGGGTTCCACCATGAGATGTTCCTCCACTGAGCTGGGATCTGTGAATTTAACTGAATTTTGCAATTTGAAGAGTTGTTGGTTTTTTTGGTTTTTTGTTTTTTAATAGATACATAAGTTATATTTGAAATATAATAATGGTTAAATGACACACAACAAGTTGAGCTGCAGTCCTGTCTTGCTGATCACTCACACTGAGTTTTTGTGCTGGCTGGACAGTAATAGGCAGCAACTCATTACTGCTCCATGCAAGTGAGGGTTTCCCTTCAAAATACCTCTTGCCTGGTACATGTAAGCAGCTTTTTAAAGCCAGAGACCAGCACTGTGCCTGTGAAGCCTTTGATCTTAGATTAAAATAATGCTCAGCGTGGAAGGGTGAAGCTCAGAATGGTGGTCGGAGTTTGGGAAAGGTGACAGGGGAAACAAGAAATATCAAAAGAGTATTTGGGCCAGATATTCATCAAATAGTGGCTTCATCCACCCAAAGGCCACAGAGACAGTGAAACAGCAGTCACAAGGGGATGCTGCTTAGAGAAAAACACCTAATTAGTGGGAGATATCAGTATATCAGAGTGCCAGAATGGCTGTTTATCTGGATTGCCAGGAGGTCTCTGTAAACTCTCCATAAATGTAGAAATCCCCTTTGCCAATGTAGAATATTTGCCCAATATTCCCTTTATAGAGGCAGAAAGTACAACTTCCAGACTCCCTGTTTCTAAAGGTTTAGTATAACTGTGGTGTGAGTGCAGTAAGATGTTCCTTTTCCTGTGCCTAAAACGTAAAATGCCTCCAATTTTGGAACATTCTTTCATTTCTTAGTGCCACAAAACACCACTGCATAATTTCATGGGAAAAAGGGTTTTTTAGCACTTTATTTTTAAAATGGGAACTGCATCTTCTGCTTTCTAATAATTGAGTTTTATTTAATTACTGAAGATTGCCCTTCTCTCCTTTTGGGAATAGTTGAGGTTGTTTTTTTTTTTTAAATGATTTTTAAAATTTTTTCTTGCTTTGACACTGTTTCATCTCCTGTTTATGAAAATTAGACACAACATTCTTATGCATTAATGGTTCAAAAGTAAACCAAATTTAGTAGTATCACCATAGCAGCCTCTTTCTAAAGCACAGTGACAATCTAATAAGGAATTACTGCATCAAAAGGGAAACTAATTTTCTCTGTCTTTACTGAGAGTGGTTAATTAAAAGGAAGGTATTTAACTGATAAAGATTGGATTGTTTGTGATATAGCTCTAAATAAAGGGCTTGGGGTTGCCTGTGCTGCTACCTTCACAGCTTTCTTTAGGATAACCAAACACACACAAAATAAATAATCAGAGGAAGGGAGAGAATTTCTCCTAACTGTCCACAGCAAGATAAAATATTTCTGCTATAATTCACCTGACTCTATCACACCATTTATTTTTTTTTGTTCTTGTTACTTTTTTTATCCTCTTGTTTTTTTTCTAATTTTATCCTGGTAGTTAAGATTGAAGCATCTTGCTGTCCTTTCTGAAAATAAGAATAGTACATTGTAGATAAAGCATTGGTCAATCTGAAATCTATTTTTAAAATAGTCCTCTTTTTTTCTACACTTTTTTTTTTTTTTTAACAAGGGTCCAAAGTATCTTATTTATGACAATATTAGGACTAAAGGACATAATTAAAGGATATTAGCTGTCAGTGAAGTTGCATCACTTGGCAAAAGGAGGGCCCCTTATCTCTGTGTGGATGCATGAGCAGCACCAGTTCAGCATCTGCCACGTCCATTTAAAATAATAATGAATTTAGTCCTTAGGAAAGCAAAAGATTAACAAGAGCAGCAGCTCTTGCCGGGATTAGAGTAGGGAAGTGCTGCAGCAGCATTTCTCAGCCACTCTGCCAAGACTCTTGAGTTTTAGCTGGTGAGAACAAAGCTGTTTGAGCCATTTAAACCCCACGGTGCCAGAGGAGCCTCCCAGTCCCAGAGCCCTTGTGCTCAAGGTTTGGGACCTCAGCACAGCTCAGTGCTCACATCCATGACTGACAGGGACCAAAGTCCTTGTGCTTCTCTGTCTGTGATCAATTCATGCCATGGCAAGGGCTGAAGTAAGATTCAGAGATACCAAAAAGAGCTTCTGGAGTAATCCTGCCCTTAGGTTTGTGTTCCTGCAGGATAGCACTGCTGCTGTGCCACAGGGGTTCTTTGGCACACCCAGCCCTGAGCCCTCTGCTTGGAATGACCTCAGAATCTCCTTTGCCAAATCATTACACCATTTGTTTTTAGGAGTTCCCTTTTCATCTTTTAAGATGTTAGCTTTAATTTCTTGACTGCAGGCATTTTTCTCTTGCACTTGCCTCACTTCTTTATGAACATTTCTTAGATTTTTACAAATAATGCTAAATTTCAGCAGTGTTTTTCCTCTGGGTAGTTGTTGAGACCACTTTGAAACTTTTCTACACAGATACAGCATTTTGTTTAGTGGCATTTTCTGGAGGCTGTTCTGGACTGAGTTGGTGGCATTTTTAGTATAAACACTGTGCACATGCACTTCACCACCAGGACCAAATTCTCCCCCTGAATGAAAGATGGGACATGTCTGACAACACAAGTCTTCAACTCAAAACCAGAAGTGTCACCATCTTCTCCCAAAGACAATGGTATTTTTAAAGTTTGGAAAGGAATGTAAGATGTTCTGGTTGTAGCTTCACTATTTCTATTTCATGAAGCTATTTATAATTTTATTATAACTGGTCATCTTTCTCTGTCTTCCCTCTCTTTTAATTCCTTCTCATTTTAATATTTTTTTTTTAAATTCTCTCATCCATTATGAATCCCAAAGTTCAATAGCAAAATAAACCAGAGGATGTTGTAACTGTCTTTCGTCTGTGCTGGGACTTAATACTGGAGGCAGAAAATTAGTGGTAAAGATAATGAAGGGATTTCATTGCTTCTTATAGCTTAATTAAACAGCAGATAGTTGAAGGAAATCAACAGACCAATGCTGAAAAAGATTGGAATATGTGCATTCATTTTTCTCCCAATAAATACCCACAACTGATGTTAGTGTATTAATTTATTAGTTTTTATACATTTTTCCATATATATAAATATATATATGTGGTTAATAAGTCTTTAAGAAATCATATAAATTTGTTCTGGAAATACAATTGCACAGGTAAAGGGAAAAGAGGAGCATAATAAGAACTCAAATGTGATTTTTTTTTTTTTTTTAATGTGGTTTATTCTGCTCTCTAAGGTGCCCAGCTAGGAGAGACCAGACATGGGAAAGCTGTCAGAGGAGAAAAACACTCAGTGGTCAGCTAAGAAAGGAAAGTGAAAAGATTTAAAAAAAGATAAAAAAGTGTGACTCCACTGTGGAAAGACAATGGGAATGGAAAAACTGACAAGATGGGATTCCACAGTGCTGTCCTAAAATTTAGAAGCTAAATAATCAAATTATTTCTGTAGAGTTTGTATGGTTCTGGCCTCTTTCCAGGGTGTGTTGGGATTTCCCCCCAGAAATGTTGGAAATGCCAGAATCAGTCATTTTGCAATACATGCTTCAGCAGAGATTTTTATCAGTGTTTAGCAGGAAGTCCTGTTGGCTCCTGTCAGTTTTTCTCTTGGATATGCTGCTGTCCTTATTAGTGAGAACAGCTTTATTAGATAATTGCAGACACATATGGGGACATTATTCTGATTTAAGGAACTCTTGCTTGGATTCAGTGCTTATATTCTTGTTTAGCACATCAGCAAGCTGTCGAGCTTCAGATGAGGTTGTTGTTTGATATTGATTTATTTAAGTTACTGCTACTCTTGTATAGATCTTGGCTTAATTTCAGGCTAATTTGGTTTTAACTGAAATTGATGAAGCAGCTATTTAATATAAGCTGGTAGAAATGACTGCTAAGCTAGAGATGTGTAAACCTCCAAATCAAACCTCCAAAATGCAAACAAAGGAAAAGCTCAAAAAGCTTCTTATTATGTGTGCATTAGAAGTAATCTTTTGAGCTGCTGCAAAGGGGGGTGATTTTATCTCATTGCCAACTATAAAAATACAGAGCTTCAGATTAAATTGTGAAGGTATAGCTGAGAAAAATGTCAATACACAGAGATTTTTTGCTGAAAGGTAAAAATAGACCTTATGCCTTTGTATTGGTGTAATTCTGTGAAATGTAGGGACACCTACAGATGGGGGATCCTACCAGGGGTGGGATGGGGATAAGTGGTTTTCTAGTCCTGTGTTCTCTTTCTGACAATGAAAAATTCCAGGTGTTTGCTGCCTGTGGTCTGCTTTTCTATTTGTGAATATTTAATAGCTCAAAAGGATATTTTATGGTATTTAAAGGCCCATTGAAGAAACTCCTGGCCCCTTAAGGAAGGACCTGGAGTGGGCAGGGGGGATCTGGAGGGGACTCCCACTCTCTCCCCAGAGGCAAGACCAACTTCAACTGCTTTCCTCATGCTGTCTGGTTATTTTTTTTATCATTTATAATCTGATCATGCTCCCTTTCACTGGTATCACCCATGGAAACAACCCTTTAAATGTTCCAGAGGAGATAGTTTTTATTTCCCCCACTTTTTTTTATATTTTCTGTTCTCTTTACCCCAGAACTTGGTCACTGCTTCAGTAGCTGAGGATCTCTTGGAGTCAGAGCTGAATCCTGTTTTGCATTTGTGGGCAACAAAAATGGCCTGTACAGGAACTTTTAAAGAACTTTTTCCATTATTCTGTGTACTAATTTTACTAATCTCAAATATGTAATTAGAGAGATAAATTCTACAGATAAAGCCAAGCCCCTACTAATCTCTTTTCACCACTCAAAATTCCTCCAGTCAAAAGCAAGCTACATAGAAAGCAAATGCAATTCCAATTTATTTTAATGGGAATTCAGGATTTTCAGATCATGGCCGATTAAAACTGCTCCTGGTACCAATTTGTTGTAAATTATTCTTGTTTTACATAACCCTCAAACATATTAATTTGCTACTTAAAGCTGCTGCTGCCTGCTGCTAACAATTAGATAACCAGGCCAGTTTTCCCCCACTGAACTTGGCAGGGTTTAGGTGGCCTTTTTTTGCCTCACCTCTGGGAGTCCATCCCCAAAGAGCCAATATTAAATTTAGCTAAAATGAAGACTGACTAATCACATGGATTCTGAGCTGCTCATCCAGGCCAGCTCTGCTCCTGCCAAAGCTGGAACTGTTTCAGGAGCACTTATGAAACTGAGTTATTTTAGTAAGCTGGAGTTCACAGAATATTTGGCTGTGAAAGTAACATAGTAATTTTTTCCTCTATATTGGGAGGGTTATTACTTAGGTATTGCACAAAGCTTCTATTTTTACTTGGACTGTGGTATCTTAGTGCAAATGAATGTTGAGGTAGTATTTGAAAAGAAAAGAAATTAGATGACAAAATGCTAATTAAAAATTTTAGGCGCTCCTATTTTTGTTTCATTATTATTTTCTACTGTTTTCTTTATATCCTTAAATATTTCCTTCCCTCTGTTGATGGTCCTGTAGTTGATTCAACTTGGTATTTGTTTACAGGCTTAATTTTCAAATTGTTTTGGTTGTACAAAGCTTTTCTGGGGCAGAAATTATCTAATCAAAAGTAGTCCTTGAAAGGGCCATGAGTTTCTTTTTTAGACCTTTTTTCAGAGAAAGTTCGCTGTGAAAAAACCTGAAGAAGACAAAGGGTAGAAAAAATGTGGAGAGGGAGTTCCACTGTACCCTGTCCCATAAGTCTGAGATGCAAGGAGAAAATGGGTGGGGTTTATTTGGTGATTGCTGCCATTACAGCTTCCTTAAAATGGTTGATTATTAGCTGCACACAAGGAATCCGCCATGGATAAGCATTCCTAATTTGTGGGAGATTTATTTTCGTTCTTCTGGTCCTTTGGAGGTTTTGTGATGCAGTTGCAGAGGTTTGGGATTGTGTTGCCTTAACCTTGTGGGGTGTTCCCTTTGTAAAACAGGAGTTTTAGAAGAATGGAGGTTTTTTAATAGAAAGAAGTTGTTGTTTTGTTGTTTTGGTTTTTTTTTTAATAGAACACTGTCCTTTATTACTAGATGAGCTCTAACTCCTATTCTGATTTTGTTGTGCCATAGATGTAAAAGATGCAGAAATTACTATAATAAGAATGAGGTAACATTATCCACATCTTACTGGAGACTTTGGAGAGTGCATGGAGCAGGGGGGCAGGAAGAGATTTTTCAGTATTAAATGCCAATCTAGGGTTCTATAATGTGATATGAAAACCTGATATTTTCAAGAGGGTCGAAGGAAATGCTGGCAGCAGTTTCAGTTCTTTAAGAAGTCATGTCTGTAAAACCAACTTTCTTTTCAGAGCTGGCAGTACTGCAGGTATACAAAGACTGGTAGGTATAAATCACTCTAAAAGCCACAAGTTTGGAATTTCTGCCCCTGGCTGCTAAGCAGCTTAATGTGAAAGGTGAATTTATATAATTATTTTACAATTATATAATTATATAAATAATCTGCCCCCTGCAGATTCAGAGATCCAGAGTGAGAGAATTGTAGGGTGCACAGCAGGTGCTCCCTCTGTACCTCTGGGAATTACTCTTCCTTCATGCCCACAATCATCCCCTGAGTTTAGAATTTACTTCTGAGCTTTGGAACTGTGAAACTGGGGAGGGTGTGAGTCTCACACTGGATTGATCACAGTGGTATCACTTTTTGAATAGCTTCTGAGGGAGTTACCATTGCCACAGGTGAAGCACAGGGAGGGTGCCACCAAGCAGGGGGGCAATAATATCTCCCACTTGCAGGGTAACAGGGAGGACTAATCTGATTCAAGCCAAATTTACAAGCATTGCCTCACTCCTTTCTAAACCGGGGCTGTTGGCAGCTGTTAAATCAATTGTAAGCATTACAGCTCTTAAGTTACATTATTCATCAAGAATAACAAGCCAGCTTTTGCTGCTTGCCTCTTTCAAATGCTTGCTGCACACACATTTAACCCAGTCTTCACTGCAGCCAAGAGAAGAAATGGAAAAAGAGCGAAGCATTCTGTAAGAGTGAATGCTAATGCAGAAGGAAAGTTCTCCTTGTTAGGAAAGTGCAAATAAGTGTCCCAGTTCAGAGCTGGACCTGAACACAGCAGCTGAGAATCCCTGTCCTGAGTGGCTCAGAGCAGCAGAGAAAATGGGGATGGTACTGGGGGAAGCTCCCTGTCCCCAGAGCTGCCCCTGCACTGCTGGCCATGCCTTGCCCAGACAGGGGTGTTTGTGTTTATTGTGTTTATTGTGCTGAGGAGGTTCAGTGCACAGTTCCTTCATAAGGAGGGAGCAGATGAAGATCAGCTGCTGTGGTGTGGTGCTGGATCTGCAGTGCCAGGTTTGTCACTGGGGGAAGCTGTCACAGCCTCACTTCGTGGTGCCAGGGCAGCAGAACACAGCACTGATGACATTTGTGTTAGTGGGAGATCATTTCCGATTACTGGGGCTGTAACAGGACATTTTGCTAATGCATTTTGACAGCAAATACAAAATACAGTTATACTTGCCTATCATAATCACTTGTCATGAATTTCTAATCTGACACACAGGACAGGCAGCAAGGAGGGGGGAAGGAAAAAAGTATAAAAGCTTTAGTGACTTACATGGACATTATTGCTATTACACTTTAACTGGATTCCTGTCTGAAGCACAGAGCCTTTTATAGAAGAAAAACTGTACATGGGATGCTCACAGCTGCCATACACCCTTATTCTGTGAGTTTAGTGGGGAAATGAGGGCTCATGATCTGCTGAACCATGGCTTTGCAGTAAAACACAGTTTAAGGAGCTTCTTCCAGGGTTATCTTCTAGTCCAGGGTTATCCCAAAATGAATCCTTGTCCACCTGTGGTACACATTTCATTCCAGCACAAGGCTGGGAGCTTCACCTGCGGCTGGAAAGCTTTTATGGGATCTCACCAATCTGCAGAGCTTTTGTGTTGGGTGTAGAGATTGATCCATCAGCCCTGGGCTCTCAGAAATGCACCTGGTTAGCAGTGAATGTGGGATGTGTAATCACTTAGTCAAGGACAAACCTTATCCCTGTTGTCCTCTCTGTATTGGCTTTTAAAATGTAGTATTTAGTGAAAAAGAAGTCTCAGTGATGTGTGTGCTGGAAACCAGTTGTCCCAGCCAAAGTTATATCAAGAAGCAGGAAATTATTTCTGTTATAACTTCAGTTTTCAAGAACATATTTTCTTGACTTGATTGCTTTAATTTGTTTGGCTTTATGTGCTATTTTTTACCATTTTTAGCAGTTTAATGTGTACAGCATTCTTTTTTATGGATTCTTTCTTGCTCTTGAAACAGCCTACAAAGAAGAAAGCTTTTTTTATTGTCTTGAGCTTTGTTCCGAAAAAGTAAAACAGATCTTTTAGGAACAGACCTGTGATCAGAGTTTTGCTAAGCAAAGTAACCAGATGGAATTTGACTTCCCCATTTCCAGGGTAAAGCACAAAAGTTACTTCACCTCAACTGCAGAGTGCATGGTCCAAACTTCTCAGTAAACTCCAAAGAATTCTGGTGGGACTAGTTGGGAATATTCATAGTAGGGAGAAAACCCCACCCTATTCTGCATCAGTTGGTCCTGATAGATACAGAATGTCACATCTCAAGGTGGATTCCCTAAATGCTTCCATCTTTTGAGGGTTTTGGTTGTCCTTCCAGTCTCCTTGGTTTCTGCTTTTGACTGTTCGAGTAAGAAATGGGAAAAAATTGGTATAAAACCAATGTTGTAGTTAAATCCATGTAGTTTCTTCACTAAGAAAGTGATGTCTATAGAGTAAAACCTTGAAAAAATGTGACACAATGCAGAGTCATGTAAGGCATTGTAATGCTGTGTTTTGATTCTTCTCCCCATAAAGTCCAGTGGAATTGCAAAGTGTTAATTGAACATGTGGCATTGGATATCAGCACACAATATTAGTTGTTAGAGAAAGCACAGAGCAGAACAATGCAAACTCAGTTTCCTGTCCCTTCTGAATTTTCTGCACTGAGAAGTGAATGCTGTTGGAGAATATTGAGTTCTTGTTTCTGTTACTGATTGTAAGGAAGGATTTCATTCTGTAGCAAATTTTTACCCTGTAAAATGCAATACATCAGATTCTTTGTTTTCTAAACAGCTGAGATCCTGCCCCCCTTGGATTCACACAGGTAGCAGGCAAGAGAATAAAAATGCTGAACTGTGGAATTTTTTTTTTTTTTAAATTGCATTTAATTGGGTTTTTGTTCAGCGCATAATTGCTTACCCTGCAAACCCAGACATTTTTAATACAGGCATACAAAATGCATGTTAGGTAATTAAAATATTTCTTTCAAAAAAGAAAAAACACCAAGGAAGAAGAGGCAAAAGCTACAGCACACAATGTAGAAATGCACTTGGGTGTTCAGATAGTATTGCAAATGCCTTTCTTTTCAGCTGTGAGAAGATTGTCAGCTCACAGATGTCCCCAGGGTCTGGAACTGTTTAATTTTCAGGCTTTTTGCTGGGAGGCTGAAAATACAGTCAGTGAAAAAGGCACAGGAAGAGAAGAGGATGTTCTCACAATGATGAAGCAGTAATGTGTTGGGTCTCATGTTTAAAGCTTTTCTTTAGCAATCACCAAAACCTCTCTGCAAATTACAATATCTGTTTATATGTTTAATGGCTTTAGGTAAAATCATTCTCCTTTTGCCACTACCAGGTCTTTTTCCATCTTTGTTCTTATGAAAACATCAAAAAAATTCAATGATTCTGACAGCATGGGGATATTTGAAGGCTGGTGCTCATGGCTTAAGTCTACATTAGCAAGGAGTGTGGCCAAATAGGAGATTTGTGGCATTCAGCAGTTGGAATTAAGGACTCTGTGCCAATACTATGGCAGTTTAAGCATTTAAATTTTACTTCTGAAAATCTCTATCAGGTCCTATAGACTTCCTGTAGCAGGGAGAACATCTTCTAGCATACCTGGAATACATATATTTGTGTGGTCTGGACACACTTTATGTTGTGTATCATGAGACAAGAGGAGGAGAAATGGAATTTTGCTTTAAAAGTGTGGCCAAAATACTTATATAGATGCAGCCATTAAGTGGCATTAACAGCATCACTAGCAAAGCAATGGCTGTTTCCTGTATACTGCTACAAATTACAGCCATTTGCCATTTTTTGATACCCTAAATTATATCCCAGATTTAATGACAGTGGCTTAAACCTTAGGGTTTTTTTCCAGGTTTAAGTGCCTGCCATTGCAGCACCATTTCTCTTCTTAAGAGCTTCCCTTTCCCAGCACCAGCTCTCAGTGACTTCAAGAAGCAATATGTCAGTGGTTGGCAGTGAAAGTAGCACTGAATAAGGCATAGGCACACAATTCTAGCTTCAGTTTTAGCTTTTCAGCTCCTGTTCACATCAGTGCTTAAAAATGTGAACTTTGGTTTTGGTGTGGGGTTTTTTTTGGTTGGTTAGTTGTGTTTTAGAAGGGGGGACAGTAAATATATCCAGTATTTGCTTCCTAAACTTTATGTGCCTCTGGCCATGTCTTGCCTCTAGTGGTTGAATTCAAAAATATGTTAAAATTGGGAGAAAGAACTAACTTTGAGGTATGAGAAACTGAGAATTTGTGGAAATTAATATATAGACATTCTAGTCACTGGCCATTAACTGAGCCATTTTATTTTTATTTTATCAGCATCTGGTACATTCAGTGTTGTGAAATTGTCATATTTAAACCTAGCTGACAACTCAGCCACTCAATCCCTCTCCCCTCATGGGATGTGGGAGGGAATCAAAGGAGCAAAGTGAGAAAACTTGTGAGTTGAGAGAAAGACACTTTAATAGGGAAAACAAAAGCCATGCACAAGGAAAACAAAGCAAGGAATTGATTCCCTACTCCTCATCAGCATGAGATGTTCAACCACCCACAGGAAAGGTGGGATGGAAAATCCCTTTGGCCAAACTGGGTCAGCTGTCCCAGATGTGTCCCCTCCCAAATCCCTGTGTCAGAAAAGACCTTGACACTCTGCAAGCGCTGCTCAGCAGTAAAAAATAAAAACTTTGTTGAATTGTCAGCACTGATTTCAGCACACATCCAAAACACAGGCCTGTAGCAGCTACTGTGAAGAAAATTAATCCTACCCCAGCCAAAAGCAGCATTAGAAATAGATTGTCTTTTATGTCAGTGGGCTGCTTGTGACAGGTGCCGAATTAACAGCACAAGAAACCAAAGTCCTCTCTTTTTTACCAACAAAACAAATTCAGCAAGGGCGTGAGGAACACAAGCTTCCCCCACACTGCTCAAGCAATGTGCCTCAACCCTGACCTGAGAGCAAATCTCTGAGGGAAGAGGCGTTTGTTAAATTTCTTTTCCAATTAATTTGACAGCTCTGCTGAGACTCCTTACAAAAGTACTAATTCATGCAAATTGCAGTAGTGGACCTGTGTCATCAGGGAGCTGGGCTGAGCTCTCTGAAACACCACACCAGGCACCAGGCAGCATTCTGATTAGAAGGTGACACTGGATTTGGAGCCTATTCTGCATTAATTTCCTTACAGGGACAGCAACAGACTCCTGGATGTGCTAACAGAGGTGGGAAGTTGCAAAAGATAATTCAGCCTCAGTAAATGCATCCCTGAGAGAAAATGTATAGCTTTTTTCATGTCAGAATTAACTATTTTGTCTTGGGATAGGTGCATTGACACACTGGGAGAGATGTTCCATGGATTACTCAAAATAAAAAACAAAACCCAAACCAAAACAAAGGCCCAAACGTGTTAGAGAGCAAGATACAATCTGTAGTCCAATATATAAATCAATTGCTTTCATCAGACATGCTATGGGAAGAATAAGAGCATTTTCCACTGGATGAATGACAGTGTGGAAACAGAGATGGGTATGATCAAAGGATCAGAAGATATTCTTGTAAAAGCTGATTGAAAAGTTTGTGTTTGTTCATCACAGAGAAGATAAGCTCGTGATAGATCTTTGTAAGATGAGGAATGGCATCGAGAGGACACAGCAGGAGCAGCTGGTCTTTCTGTCATGTAATAAAAACCAAGGGTACATTGATTTGGTGAAAAAAGTAACAAATTTCAAGGTAAATTGAAGGACAGATGAATTTTTGCACTTCACATCAACTAACTAGACTGGAGCAGAATGCATTGAGACCAATTTGCAAAAACACCCCAAATATTGCATAGTCTACATGAAGGACAGTAAAATGATGATTAACATAATTATCTTCGTTAAAAAATAAATTAACAGGTATCTCTAACCCTATGTTTCCAGGTTTTTAAAATAATATTTGGGTTGTAGGTGTGAGGGGGAAATAGGGATGGCAAATCGTGATTCCCTCTTGGCATTCATGGGGGGATTGGTTGTTCTTGTTTTGATTTTTGTAGAGTTCTGGCATAGAGGGGGGAGGTTGAGCAAAGACTAAACCTGAGCATTGCCACAGTTATCTCTTTGTGGCTCTCTGGGCCTGAATTAATTTTCATTTAAAATTTACTGTTTGAAGCCATCACAAGGCTATCTGGTTTGCCTTTGAGGAGTTTGTAATGTAAGTTCAGCTCAGGGAAGAAGCATTTCTTTGCCTTTTATCCATTTAAAATTATTTCTGTGTATATTTGTACAACATTCTCTTTTTTCTGTTCGAGTTGGTTCTGGTGGGTTTTTCTCTGGTATTTCTTTAATTTAGATTTGAAATTACAGTGCTTCTTGAATTAGCAAGTTATTTTTCATCTCATTGCAGATTAAGGTTTTTTTTAGGGAACAAAAAATGAAATTGCTTTGTTTGACAAAATGATAGCTTAATATATCTCAGTGTGTCCAGGCTTTGAGTTAGGAAAACCTCTTGTTTAGGGCAAGCAAAAGCTGGTGCTTATAAACATGGGCTTAATAAACTCCCGATTTAAATAAGTGATCCACTAAGATTTCTTTCCCCCAAAACTGACTGCAGAGAAGCCTCAATGCCTCCCACATTTTGAAACCAGGTGCCCAAAAGTGAGAACCTCTATGCTGTTAGGCTGCTGCTGCCTTTGACATTGCACTTTGAACACCATTGCTGGCAGCAATCCTGGCTGAAATGCACTGCACAAAAAGAGATCCAGAAGCCCTGCAGGGCACAACGTGCAGCTATTACAGACTGTGGCTGAAAGGTGCAGTGTTGTTCCCTCAGGACAATGCTATCTCTTATGTACATATAATTAATATGTCTGCCAGAAACAGTTATTAAAGAAAGAGCAGGAATTGTTTCTGCTGAATGGCTTGACCTGGGAGTAAAGCCAATTTAAGAAGCATCTGATTAAAATATGCTAAGGTCACAGATCACTGTAAAATATGAAACGGGTAGGAAAAAGCCAGAAATTTACTCATGAGGAAGATTAAATACTACTGATTTTTTTTTTCTTTTTGTGCTAGCAGAAGCTTTCAGATGTAAAAAATGAAAAGTGCTTATTCTGAAGCCTGTTTTTCTAGAGACATTTCAGTGTCACATTGCACTGAATCCCTGCCCCACGAGTGTCTCATGGATGATGTAAGAATACAAATACTAAGAACATTTGTAAGTTTTTATTTTTTCAGCAGACAGAATGGAATCCTACAGGCAAGGAGAGAAAGTCAACATCCTTACCTCTTACAGTAGTGGTAATGGGATCCAATCACAACAAGAGCTTTTATCCCTCATTAGAGCCTTTCTCAATCTTATTTCCCTCTTCCCTCAGGTGCCAGCACCACAGCCCATCACAGAAAAAGCCTGCTCTGCATGTACAGCAATAGCCTTTAGTTTTGAGAGCTGCTCACTTAAGTGGTGTCTTTTTATTTAGGTCTGATGACAAAAAGTGTGCCTCAAGTTCAATGGAAATATGAATCAAAAATACAGTCTAATTTTTAGAAGCCTTTTTGGCCTGAGTTGGTATTCAGGAAATTACATAGGAGCTCAGGAGAGAGAGAGGATGCTACAGACATATAGAATGCTACAGAATTTGTGGCTTTTCAAATCTAATAAACAATGAGAGCTGCTGAAGGTGGTTTATTGCTGTGAGGGATTTTGAAGGAAATCAACATTATAAAGTTTGTTGGTGAATGGGGTTTCATAATTTAAAAAAAAAGCTGTATAAACACACTTAAAAGGAACTGGAGAACAGTTCAAAGATGCAAGGCTGTGTGTGGGCATTGAGGTGAGCCAGTCAGCAGCATTTTAGAAGGCAAGACTGGGCACAGCACAGTGCCATGGTCTCACTGACCTGGTGGTGGCAGGTGATCAGTTGGACTTGATGGTCTCAGAGGTGTTTGCCAAGCTAATTGATTCTGTGATTGCCTTCCCAGCACACCTGCCCAGCCAAAGGTCATCCTGTGGCCTCAGCTCCAGCTTCAGGTGCTCAGGTGAAGTGGGAATAGTTTAAAAAGCCCCTCTGGGAGTGGCTACTTCCATGGGGAGTGTTTCCCTTCCCCTCTGCAGGGCACAGGGGTTTGTCCCAGAGCTGCTCTCACCTGTTAGTGCACACTGAGGATGTGTTATCTGTGAGCTGCACAGGTTTGTGGTTGAATTCCCTTCTCTGTGGATGCTGTGGCTGAATGCCTGAGGGACATCTCCCCCCTGGGCTGTTTGACTGAGGAGCAGAGGAACAAAGAGAGGAAGCCATCAGTTGGGGGGTGCTGGTCAGCCAAGGCCACGGGTGTGCACTCCAGCGCGTTGTGATGCTCCAGCCCTGCTAAAAAGCACAGAAAGCAGAGTGGGGAGTGCAGGCAGTTTGCAGATGAAGTTTCTCTGACCTTGTGCAGGAGGTGGGTCCTGTCAAGCCTAGAGCTCTGTGGCTGGGATGTCACCAGCACAGGCTGTGCTCGTTCCTTGGTGTTTGCAGCTGGGAGCTGGGGAGATTGCTCTGTGTGCAGGGGGCTGCAGGACCTGAATGCTAAAATGCTCCTGTTTACTAACAGATTTATGTTTTAATTTAAAATTCATCCCAATTTAAATTAATAATTTAACCCTTAATTAGGAGCATGTTTTCATCCCAGGCAGATTAGTCAAGCTGAGGCAAAATTCACTTTGCTGTAGAAAAGACAATCACATTCCTTTAATCAGGAGCTACCACAGAGTGTTACATGCATTTATTTTCCTCTCACTGAATTAACTTTCCCTGCTCTCTGTCTCTGAGGCACTCATCAGTTAGAGCTTAAGGAAGTTCATTTTCATATAGTAACAAGGACAACCAGAGTCCTGAAATTCTTACTGACAGGTGACTCAATAAAGTCATCCTGGCATCACCCTACATAAGAGACTGAAATCAGAATAAATGCAATTTTAAAATGCTGCAGTTGGGAGTTACCACAGGTATCACCAGTGCCAACAGGCTTGAGGAGATCTTCCTAAAAAAGCAAAACCAGCCAGCCTTGCTGTAGAGTTTATATCACATATGTAGAAACTCCCAAAGTTTCCTTTACTCTTTTTAAATATACTAACAGTTTTTTTCTTCCTGGCCCATTGCATCTACTTCCTCCTGCATTGTTCCCTGTTGTGAAGGAAAGAAAAAATTCTTAGTTTTTGCAAGAAATTGTTGAGGAAAAAGCAACTGCTGTTCACAGCTGGTTTTCATGCTAAAATTAGAGATTTTGTGAAGACTTCCTATGCTAATTCCTATGATTTTTTTAACCTGAAACTAAAGCCATAGTACTTGTCTCAAAAAGCCAAACCTTCTTCTATCAGTACATGTAATTCAATTTGAAATTCAATTCTGAAAGAGAAATTAATGCATTTTGAAGCAACAACTTTATTTTTTCTCTCTTATGTATGAGAATTTTAAAAAATTATTAGGAAATTAATAATTATAATAAGTACATATGCAATATTTTTCATTGGCACCTCCAGTTCTGAGCTTCAGTTTCAAGTGTAAATGCTTTTTTATTTATTTTTTTTTTCTTTTTCCTTTGGGCTGCAGTTGTGAGTAACCTTAAATTGGTCTGACAGCCAAAGACAGAAAGTGCAAGACAGCCTGAGGGGAAGACTTGAGATTGGGATGCCCTTGCTAGGGCATATTGGGACAGCAGGAATTTGACTGGCTCACCCCCTCACTCTGACCATCACCACCTTTTCTTAAATGAGGTCCATTTACTCATTTGGAGTTTTCAGAGGAAAACTCCAAATGAGTTTTCCCCTGAGGGATGAAAGAGACATTGATTAATAGAGCAGCTTCTCTTCTTCACCTCTCTGAATTTGTCTACTTCTAAAGCGAGCTTGCTTACTTACATTAAATTCATTGCTTTATTTAAATCCTGGTGGTAGGGTCTTTCTTTTTGGTCATTACATTAAACTAGTGTATATATTTATTAAAAAAATTCTCATGCATAGAATCGTAAATACATCATTGTCTCGTGTGTGACTGCCCATAAATGTAAAAGTGTCCCTTCAAGCTGCTTAAGCAAAACCATCAGTTTCATATCTGGTTGCAAGTTTCCATGAGAAGTTTTGATGGAAATCCTCTGTATTGATTAGGCAGATGAAGTGTGATATTTATTCCTTATTGTGTTTGCTCAGTTATTATTGCTGGTAAGAATGGGATTGGCATCCTTTCTTTTCTGCCAGGTTCTTGTCTCAGGGCTGGGAACAGAGGCTGTAAAATCACTGGGGGTTCCTCTGCCAGCCAGAGGGCCACCAAAGGGCTTGCTTGAGGAGCTACCTGGGCCAGCACATGGGAGGGAATGGCATATGAGTCCTAAAAGGCTACCAAAATAACAAAACAAAAAAAACACAACCAACCTAACAAAACCCAGTTGTTTCCTGCTGCATTTCCTCCTAGGGCAGGGTGTGAGAAGGACATAGATTTCCTTTATTTCCTCAAGTGAAATGGGAATCCCCAAACCCCCTTGGCAGCCTTTGAGGAGAGGGGAACCCCAGAAATTCCAGCTTGCCAGGCTGTGTCAGGTCTGGCAGGACAGTGCTGGTCACACAGGGTCATTTTAGCAATTCTGCTGTAACAGATTGTTTGTTGGGCCCATGACTCAGAGGTTCAGACTCTGGATTTTTTCCTCAGGGCTTGCAGAAGAGACCTTGCCCATCTAAAGACTTTGCTAACCCCCAAAAAGTCTTTCTCATACAGGTCATGCAAGTTCCTGATATTATCAAAAGCAGCTCATTGACATGATCATCCAAAAATGGAAGAGATCTTTCTCTGTTCAGGTTATTTTCTTGGTTTTGGCTTGCTTGCTCCTAACCTGATGGACTGAAGAGATGTAGTTTGCAATCAGTGTGCCCTTGTAAGAAAATGTTAGCAGCAGAGGGAGGATGAAGTTAGTTTCTTATGCAGGATAGGGCCAATGTTTTGGTAAACTAAGCAGAAGAGAAGAAAAAAGGAGTGAAGTCCTCAAAATGAAGCATAGAAAATGTTTCTTCTTAGTGGTGCAATACACCGTTTTGTTTTCCAGGCAAAATTAATGCAAATCCAAGCTGATACATTAATTCCATTCTACCAAGATGTTTTATTTCTGTCAGCTCTGATCATGAGAAAAATCTGTAATTTTAGACTGTAAATGTCTGCAAACTGTGATCCACATATGGGTAGGTTCCAGGGCAGCAGTCACATGTCAGAATCAAGATGTCCATGGAATTTAAAGCCCTGTCCCTGTTCCTTTGCAGCCTGTCGAGCTGGGTTCTACAAAGCCTCTGCTGGCAATGTGAAGTGTGCCAAATGCCCCCCCCACAGCTCCACCTACGAAGATGCATCTCTGAACTGCAGGTGTGAAAAGAATTACTTTCGCTCTGAGAAAGACCCTCCATCCATGGCTTGCACCAGTGAGTAGCATCATTCTGCTCGGGGCTGTCATTCTCGCTGCTCCCTCTGTACCCGCACAGCTCGCTTGCTTCCTCTCATGTCCCACTGCACTCAGCCATCCACTCCCTCTCCACTTCCTGAGTGTTGGACAGGCTGCTGGAAATTGGTGGGCTGGGTTTGTGTCTCTCCTGTTTTCCATTTCTCCTTCCTGTACCCTGTCAGACTCGAGAAGGAGAAATAGGATTTTTACATTGCTCCCAGTTCTGTCAGCTCTCAATCCTGAGCTGCACCCTGAGGGGAGTCTCTGTTTATAAGAAAGCATGGTCCTTGTTAGCCTAGGTAATCTAGTGAAGTATTTCAGGAGTCTCCACAGGAAACAACCAGAAGAGTTTGGTTATTGATGTTTTTCCTTCTGTATTTCTGTGCCCCCGTTATCCCATTTTGGAGCATCCTCGGGGAGCAAACCTCATTCCCTGACCTCCCTGGTGTTCCCTTTCCCAGGACCGCCGTCTGCGCCGAGGAACGTGATCTCCAACATCAACGAGACCTCCGTCATCCTGGACTGGAGCTGGCCGCTGGACACGGGGGGCAGGAAGGACGTGGCCTTCAACATCGTCTGCAAGAAATGCGGCGGCGGGGCCTGCGAGCCCTGCAGCGACCACGTGCGCTTCCTGCCGCGGCAGCGCGGCCTGGCCAACACCTCGGTGACCGTGGTGGACCTGCTGGCCCACACCAACTACACCTTCGAGATCGACGCCGTCAACGGCGTGTCCGAGCTCAGCCCGCTGCCCCGGCAGTTCGCCGCCGTCAGCGTCACCACCAACCAGGCCGGTGAGTGCCTGCCTGCGCCCCTCTGCTGGGCCCACAGGGCTTTGCCTGGCTGGGTTTGTGTTTCCTCACCCCCATGGTCAAAATGTGCTCTGTGCTTGGGTAACTGCTTGGCTTGGGTGTTCGTGTTGCTGTGGGGGTGGGCGCGATGTGCAAATGTACACCGTGCATTTCAGAAGGCTAATATCCCTTTGTTACAACAGCGTGCTGTCCTTTGTGCCCTCTACAAAGTTTACACCTTGTTCATTGGTTACAACAGGTCAACATAACGTTGAGTGGTGTAAAACCATCTCCACCTCTGTTTTTCAAAAGACTTTTCTAAAAATACTTTTCCCGGCTGCAGGTTTTCTTTCCCGCTTATCTCCTCCGTCTCCTTCTCCGTCTCCTTCTCCGTCTCCTTCTCCGTCTCCTTCTCCGTCTCCTCCTCCTCCTCCTCCTCCTCCTTCTCCTCTTCTCTGTCTCCAGGCCAATGGCCTTGATAAGATTCCTTTCAGAAATAACCCTTACTCATTAACCCTCTCTGGCTCACAGGCCAGCTGTGAGCCCCTCCACATATTCCTATAAAAGTAAAAGCAGAAACAAGCCCGGTGTGTGTTTCTGTCAAAGAACCTGGCAGCATGACTGTTATTATTAACTCCCAGTTCCCAGTTAATAGTCTCTAATAGCAGGCTCACATGATTCCTTAGCCAGAATGTGTTTTATTAATAAAACCAGATTTTAATAAAACACTCATTTCAATAATGTCCAACATAAATTACTGTAGTAATCTTAGTGATTAATTTTGATTAAATAGAAGTGAAAAAAGGCTTTGATGTTAGATGCATAAAAAGCTAACATTAAATTAGAGAGGTTTAAAACACAGCTTTTTTTTTTTCCCCTCCTTTACATGTTGTCTCACCAGCTCTGAATTATTGCCAGCACGATGGGGGTGTGGAGCTGAATGCTGAATTAGGTCGTGGTGTCACAGCTGATGGGGTACAGAAGGGCTGCTCTCCTCCTGTGGAGACTTTGAGGTGCTGCATGAGCAGGGCAGTGTGCCCTGGCTGTTGGATCAGAGCCTTTGTCATCCCTGCACAGCTCTGCCATTTGACGTGGCTCCATTTTCTGAGAGTTGTGAAGAATCTAGACTCTTCCCTGGCACTTGGTTAGGTGTAAAATTTTTAGGAGCGGTGTTTGCCAGTGAAGGGAGAGACTAGATGCTGAAATTTCTGTGGTTGTGCTCCATGCAGTTTCCATCAGGATGCTTTGTACAGAAAACATGCATGTGTTCAGTAAGCCTCCTCCCACGGCCTCCCATCCCACACCATGTCCCCAAAATACTTCAGCTCTGTCCTCCTGAAAGCACAGACAAGTTGCCATTGTTCTAAGCAGGCATCCTCCTGGTGGGCTGTGCTACTGCAATGTTTTTCACTCTAGAGGGTGTGTGTTTTCTCCTTTAACCACAGATCAGCTGTAGTGGGAGGCATAAAAATGTGAGAAGGGGCTATTTCCTGACCCCAGTCACTGCATGTCCCAGTGCTCTGGGGGCTGTCTCACCGTGCAGGACAGGCAGAGGTGAATCTACCCAGCTCAGCTCTGCAACCTGCATTTCATGTCCATTCAATCTGTTACTGTTACAGTTCATTGTTTTGGATTTTAGGATCAGTGACTCAGAGCATCCTTGTTGAGTTGCCCTCTTTTCTTTTGTTTCCTCTCTCAGAGGTGTTGCCTTTCAGCCTCTTCATCACCACAGCAGTTAGAAATCACCTGAGGACAGTCCAGAAAACCAAACTGTCCAGGATCAGGGCAGTCCTTTCTCTGTAGTGTGCTTCCCTTGGGCCCAGAGCTGCTGCCCTTGCACTACAAGGTGGATTTTGGTTTTGTTGTGGAACACACAGTGCCTGGGATGTGGCAAACTCAAAGCATTTCTGGCAATAGCAGCTCTGTGCACTGTAACCCACTGTAATTATTTTCTATTTTATGCATAACCCATTTTTTCTTTAAGTACATTTAGGTGGGTTAGTACAGGCTTAACTGTGCTGCCTCTTGATCATGCCAATTGGTGTACTGTACTAGAGTTCCCTTAGAAGCTCTGCACGTTGTTAAAATTAGACCTTCAGTATGTATATAAGCAGTCTCTAAAAGTATAATTATGGAAATATAATTTGTCTTGCATTCCCTCACTGGTCAGATCACAAAAAGGGATGTATCAGAAGGACATTTTTAGCTCTGTAAGGTCTAGGATGCTGTCCCAAGAGAGCTTTTCTGCAGCTTTATCCTTAATTTCCATGTACCATATCCAAATGGATCTGGGCTGCCCTGAGGGGTCACAAATCCAGGTTAGACCAGAGGGGCAGAGCAAGCAGAAGGAGCAAAGTGAAAACCCTGTAGAGGGTAGATGGGAACAAGAGGGTCAAGTCTATGACCCTCTTTTTGCAACAACATTTTCCTGGCAGCTGCTGCACATCAATCTGGATATTCTGTCTCAAAACACCAACTCTGCATGTGTGTCTTCCTGGACTCTTACCCCTTCCGTTATTTCTGGTGATTCAGTGATCGTGCTTCCAGTAGAATTATTATTAACATCCAAGTTTAGTGCAAATAATTACATTTTCTGTATTCTCCCAATCTACTCCTGCCAATCCCCAAATATATTTTTTTTTTTGCTCTAATACCTCAATTCTTTATTGCATTGATAGTAAAATAGATTGTTTTCTTTTGATTGCTACAAGCACACAATAACAGCTTTAAATGGAGCTTAGTTCTTAAGGACTTAAGGCCTTTTCACCCAAGGTCTCAACAGTGCAGATGCAAAAGGAGGTAGCAGCTAAATTCAGCTACAATAAGGCAATGTCAGCAGTAAACCAATTCCAAAGAGTTTTGTGCTGTCACATACCCTGGCATCAGCAGAGGAACAAAGGGGACAAGTTGCAACAAGAGACTTCTTCAAATTCTGTCCTCAGCTCTACCACACAATTCAGGCAGGATGCAGATAGGTGCCAAAAGTGAATAAATTGGAGAAGGAGGAATCTCTGCAGAGGAAACACAGAAGGCTTTTTGTGGCCTAAATTTTGCCTAGAAATTTCAGTTTTCCTAATAACTGTAGAAAGTGATTATGCTTCTCAGTTGAGAGCCTAGTAGTGCCTAGCCCTGAATTTTGGCCTCTCCACAGGTCACTTGTGCACCTGTGAAATTTTGATTCCTTCCTCTGTCAGGGACTTTTCCTAGAGGAAGCTTAGAGAGCAACCACCCCTGCATCCAAACTGAGGCATCTGAAGCTACATTATTTTTAGTAACAAAACCCCAGCTCTACCTTCTCTCACCTCAACCTTCCCTAGACAAGCAGTAGTTTGATTATCAGGAGTCTCTTCCTTTTATCTTTTATACTCCTAAGAGCCAGAAAGCAGAACAGGCCATGTAACTTGTTTAATCATCTTCCTTAATCATTGAACCCAGGCATGAAAAGCCAGTTTGTTTAAGAATGTAACCAATAAGGAACTACAGAGTTTTTATAAGAGGCCAGGGTGAAAATTATGTTAAAAGAAATAACCCTGAGAACAAAAGTAACCACTAGATAGAGAAACTAGGATCATTAGGAGTGTAGAAGGACAGACATGACAGGTTTGCAGTATCTTGATCTCCCTGTGCCATTGAAAATTCCAAGCCATATGTTAATTTCAGCTTGGAGGGATAAACATTTACAATGGAGAAAGAACCAGTCCATTTCTCAGTCCTGTTTTAAGCAGAGACTTCTGTGGCTCCTTGGAAGGCTTGTTAAAACCTCCTCAGAACCAGAATTTTATTTGCCTGAAATCTCAGGCTTCAAGGGAGTTGGTTCAGCCTCAAGCTTTGTTTCAGTGTATGCATTTGATTATTTGCAGGTACTTTGATGCTATTTCTGTGCTCAGCCCCCACTGCACTGTCTTCAGCAGCTCACAAATGATGTGTGATGCTCCCTGTTTAAATAAAATCCATATTTAGAGAGGGTTGTGTGCACTTTACAACCTATATCCCAAGGCAAGTCCCTTAAGTAGATCTGTCTTCTAAGAGAGACAATTTGAGAGAGGCACAGATGTTTGGGGGATGATATATTTCTTTCTTTCCCTATGGCCCTTATAAAAAGGACAAGAAGATAGACTTATTAAAAGTGAGCTAATGACATGATGTAGGGAGTCTCTGGTTCACTGACTGTTATTACAGCTGTGCCCCATTGCGTACTGAATACCTAGGACATGCTTGTTTTCCTGAATGACATTTATCTTTTGAGTTTCAAACATTCCTGGCATAAATAAAGATTTTACGCTCTTCAAATGTGTTTTACAGTTCAGCCCAGAGGCTATTCAAGGATCATTTTAACTCAATAAAACTCCTTTAGGGATATAAAAGGGAAGTGTTTTAACAATGTCACTCCATGCATAGCCTGTTACTAGCTAGAGATGTTCTGCCTGCAGAGGCTTTGATCCCCTTTCCCCTGAACAGCCAAGGGAGCTCTGCCAAGGCTCCAAAGTCAGTGGCACACGTTGGGCTCCTCAGTGTGTGCTCAGTCCTCGTGTGAGCACTCCTGACCTGGCAGAAAACTCCCAGCTGAACTTTGTGGCTCTGAGAGTTTTTCTCTTTCAGAGCTTGTGGTCGGTTTTTCCACAGATCACGGCGATATTTTCTTCAGCAGTCGGTGGATAATGGTTTTCTCTGCTTGCTTCTGTTAGTCTTGTTTAATGTCTTAGTTTGGTACAGGAGTGAAAATGAAGAAGTGTACGTAAGCAGGGTGCTTAGTCCTCTGTTAGTAATAAACCTTAGACTTCTGTCTCTCTCTGTTATCTGTGCTGGCATTCTCAGTAAGCACCGAGGGAAATTGTGCTCCTCTTGATTGTAAACAGAGCTATCAATTTGCTTTTTGAAGCAATTCCCTCTAGGCAATTTGCAAGCTGGGGACAGATGGGAAAAATTGTTTCTTTGGGTTTGGGGACTATTCCTGCAATGGGAATTATGAATGTAATAAGTGTCAGCTGCCACAGCAAAAAGAATCTTTTTAGCATTCCTTTTAGTAAACTATATCTCTGTGTATATTAAAAAATATTTTATATCAAACAAAAATATTGAATCATCTCCAAATCCAAAAGCACGTGGAAGATGTCAGCACCTTTCAAGGCTTTTCTCTTAGAGGTTCTTTTTTCCTGATGAACCTCCACAAAAGCAACTGCTCCAAATGACAGGGCAAGAAGTTTGAGAAATGTTGTTTCTTTTCCTAATGTGTTCTGACCAGGTGGAAAAGACTTACTGACAGACCAGTTTCGGAGCTCTTGGTGATTACTTAAAAGGAGAGAACATATTTTTTATCATAAGTTACTTATTTGAGGGCGATTGTCTTCTCCAGTTCTAAATAATGGCTTTTTGAGAGATAGTTCTTAAGTATATTCTTACACTGGGCATGGGATTTCTCTAGTGGGGGAAATAATCAAATTATCACAGAAAGGAAATGCCTGCTCAGCACCTGAATGTTGATGTTGTGAGCACGATGAATAACTTCTTCTTTCTAAGCACTTCACACCAGGAAATGTGAGGCTCTAAAATCCTCTAAGGTAATGTAACAAAGGGGTAGGGAAGGCAAAGAAAAACAGTTTATTTAAACTTAACACATTCAGTGAAAAATATGAACTATTGCAAAGCTCCCACCCTCACCACCTCAACAGAGAGCAGAAGGAATAACATTTGTGTTGTGAGTACCTTTGGGATGAATCCTTATGAAAGCATATCCAGCATTTGTCTCCTCTCTGAAATAACAGCTGGGAATGCCACAGCACCATAATTTTCAGTTTCTGAAGCGAGTAGTGCCTTGTGCAGCCTGATCCTCCCCAAATGGACATGGCATTTCCATGACTTATTATACATGTATTTAACACATGAGCAAATCAAATGCTTTGTTTGCTCAGGGGAAAGCATTTGCTATCTCTTTTAATAAGAGGAGGGAGAAGCAAGAGCATGATTGCACTGCACTTAATGACGTTTCCTTCTAATTTAGAATTTATTTGTAAAAGTGAGAAATGATCTCTGATAATCACTTGTCCAGTGACAGCTGCTGCCCAGAAGTTTGCCTTTCCCTGCACTTGAGAGGGAAATCAAGCAGCTGCCTTTTGGTGTAATTCCTGCTGAAGCTGCTTGTTCCCCCTTTCCAGTTCCCTGCAGTCTTTCTTCCACAGCACCTGTGAAATGCCTGCAGCCACTTTGGAGTCTGTAACCACAGGCTGGAGCCTTTCACAGATGCATTTGGGCACTTCTGCCATAATGCAGGCAGTCATCTATTAGAACAGCCATGAGCAAACCAGGTTTTTTTTTTTTTGTTTGTTTTTTGTTTGGTTTTTTTTTTTTTTTTTTTTTGTGGGAGGAACGTGCCCAGCTTTGTTTCATCCAATGGCAGCCTGCTTGTGCTTGGCTTTGAAGTTTTGTCCTATTTCTTTCCTTCCACGTTTTGACATGTGCAAAAGTGATCTTGATAGCCCTCCTTCCAGAACCTGGGAGCCTTTCCACCCCCTTCCTTATGATGGAATCCTAGCAGGATCCAGCCTGGGGCTGGTGTGGGGGCTTTTTGCTGGTGTGGGATGAGTGGACTCTCTGATGCCTGGTGGAAGGCACATCAGTTTCAGGCTGATGGACACCCAGTGATGTCACAGAATCAGGTGGCATTTTACAGCCCAGGTCATAAAAATAGATTGAGCCTCCTCCAGCTCAAGGAGAAGGTGCAGGAGGCCAAACACAGGCACTGTGCTGGTTTAACTACGTGTCCTGGAGATTAAAGGGCAAAGGGCTGTGCCTGCACGTGCCTTGAAGTGCTGGGGAGTTGTATCTGGAGGAGCAGCGTGTAGGGTTTAGCAGGTTTCCATAGAATTGTTAAAGTGGGACTGTTTCTTCCTCCTCCTGCCTCCTGGGGGGCACCTGGGGACCTTCTTGGAATCTGCCTGTGGTATGGGGCTTGCTTGCTTCAGCACAATCCTGCAGCAGTGCTTAACAGAGAAAGTGAATGGGAGTGCAGGCAGAGAAGGTTGAAAGCAGGGCAGGTCCTGCTTTTGTGAGCAGGCTTCTGCCACAAACCCCCTCTACACTAATCCACAGAATAGATGCTGGAGATGTCAAAGATTCCAAGTACAAGCAGAGCTTGCACAGACTTCATGTTAATGTGATCACATCATGGAGCTGTGACATCATTGTACTGATTTGCAAATCAGTACTTGGGACACTGAATGGTGGAATTGATGGGTAAACCCAAAGATAAAAGTTTGGCTCTCAAAAAACCCCAGATGTTGGATGGTTTTGCATGAATCAAAATGTGTGTGTGAGCATTAGGAGCAGTGCCAGGCCCAGCACCATGGTAGTTCTCTCATGTCCTGACTGTGGATGTGGCTCCAGTGTCCCAGAGAAATTGCCTCCAAGTGAGAGATCAGTTTGTTCGTTCAAACACTGGTTTTTCTATTCTGGATTGTATGATAGTTTTGTGGTTTGGATGCTGGTCCTCTAAGACTGGCAGATTTAGGTTTGAGTCCCAGTGGATCCTACAGTCAGAGAATGCAGATTTAATTTTCAGGTTATGATCTTTATTTACTGCTCTTGTTCCACGTTACCTCCTGGGGCCATCATAGACATTAAAGCAAATTTATAAGTTATATCAGATTACAGTATTATGATTAGATAATAAAAGCATCAGTTTTCTAAAGAAAGAAAAAGGAACAAGCTTTCCATTTGTTCAGCAGAGCAGAAGTTGAAAATTAAGTAATACAGTCCATTCTGCTTGGTCACCATCTTTCAGCATAGTTTGGAATATCCCAGGCAAAGCATATTTTACTCTCGTTTGCAAGCAAAAGCTGGAAGTGAGCTGTGAGTCATTTTAGAATTAAATCCTTTCCTAAAATTTAATTTGTGACCTAGAAACCTAAGCCAGGAACAATAGGACTCTAAATGTTTCAGCAGTTGTACACATGTGCCTTCCCAGAGTTAAAACCGAGTTCTCCCTGTCACAGGGCAGGGAATTTTCTTTCAGTGCATTTATACATCTGTAAGCCAGTCACATATGAAAACAATAACCAAGGAATAAGGAAAAAGTCAATAAGGAGATTTATATATAGCTGCTATTAAACTGGAGGAAAACAAATCATCTGTTGGGGTCACTTTCAGTGGGAAATCAATTTGAGCAGAGTTTTATTGTCGTCTCTGCAGATCCTTCATGTTATTTGCTTGCACCTTTAATAGTCCTGACTGAGGAGGTTTTTACACTTGAGCCTAAGCTCCCTGAATCATTGTGTTTGTTACCTTTTCAACATGCACATTCCCAGTTGTCACAAATGCTACCTAACAACACCGAGCGCTCCAAGTACATTTCCCCTGCTAACTCCAGGGAGTTTTCAAGGTTCCTGTTAAGTGCTTAAAGCAGTCAGGCTGCAGTGCCAGACAGATCCTAACCATGGGATGTGCAAAAATGCCTCTCTGTGCACTGCATGGGACTGCTGAGACTAAAACTCTTCACATATCCCTAAAGTCAGTCATAAAAACCCAGCTCTTATTCAAGTGAAGAATTTGGCTACTAATACATGAATCAAAATATTGATAAAAATGTAAATTCATACAGGCATATGAGACATGGGATTAATTAAAAAATCACTGAAACATCTTCTTAGTCTGGAAAAGTACTCTCCTTAAGTTTTACCTTTAAATGAAAGTTTTCTAAATGGTGAGGTAATTTAACCTTTGCATTCCTGTGGATACTTTCGTATAGTTTTTTAAATTTCAATTAATCCTAAAAAGCTTCCTAATGTCTCATTATTTGCTAACCCAGAGTTCAGACTTTGTTCTGTCAGTGAGAGCTGCAGATTTAAGACAGAAATTTCATTTTTAATTTTCAATTTCAGATAGAAAAATAATGGAAATTCGATGAAAAAAGGCTGTTCTAACTATCATGTATTTCTCTTCCCTTTTGTATCCTAATTTTGAATTTGATCTCATCCTATCATGTTTATTTAATTTTCTGCAGGAAACTCTTGATTCTGTCTTCCTCATATGGAAGACTAAAGTCTAAGCATTGTTGCACATGGTGATGCCTTCACTGCTTAATGTTAAAATGTTAACTGCTTTTACTTCAACTTTTCTCTTTGCTGGATTTTCAGACACTTCCAATTAAAAAGTAAAATACAGTAACTGAGCTTCTCCAGTGTTACGAAAATGGAAATTCAGGCTGATTTCTGTTTAGACAGTATTTAGAACAGAGCTTATTAAGTTTTACATTGTATTCTGGGGATGTTTATAAAAATAAATTAATTAAGTTGTCCAGATATCAAGTTATTTCTCCAAACTACAATCCAGCCCTGGGTTGGGACCATATTCAGGTTACCTTAACTCTTACTGTATCCTAAATTCATTGGTTGCAGTAGATTTAAGCATAAACTTGGAAGTTATCTGAACGAGGTATTTTCTTTAACTGGGTTCAAGACTTCTAACACTTTTCAATCCCACCTATCTAACAGGTATAACAAAAAATCCCCCCCAAAAAATGCATTAAAATTTCAACCTGTGACAGTCCAGCTTGTCACTGACCAGCAAAGGAAGGTTTTGTGCTGGGAACTTTCTCCATTCTACCTCACCTTGGTGTGGGATTAAAGGTGGCTGAAGCATTATGTTCCCCTGGTTTTTTATCTCCCCTCCCTGAGCCTGTGCAGTGGGATGCTGGCTCTTCCACACACTCTGGATGTCTCATTTCTGAGCAGCTTTGGGAACCCTAGGGATTGGGGGAGGTATATGAATGTTTTATAATGTTATTGATAACTGCAGAGCAGATGTTTTCTATTAAACTGCTGTGAGATAAGTTACTGGTAGCATCTGCAGGGATGTGTGCAAATGAGCTCAAAATAATTAATACTGCGTTGGAAGAAAGCTTTTTTTTTAAAGTTTATCTGTATTGGAGCATGCAAGATTGTTTCAGCCTGCCCTGAGAATCTGTTAGAGCAAAATTACCATAATTTATTAGGGGAAAAGCCATTTCTGTTAATCATATATTAATTATTCATAAAATCAGTATTAATTTTACCTTAATGGGAAGTGCTACCAGCTGGGTACTGGGCCTGACAATCTATTCATGTACAAAAAAAAAAAAAAAAAAAAAAAAGGAAAAAAAGAGAGATAAATAAATTGACTTAAAAAGAAAACATAAAAATGACTTAGGAGAGCATAAAAGCAGCAAGTATGGATATATGAGTTCCCATGGAGCTGGCTGAAGCAGGGAAGTTCAGCCTGCTAAGCACTTTGTGTTTTGGCTCTGGCACTGGTTTGTGGAATTCAAGTGGAATTGCTGAAGGGTTTTTGTTGCACACAAATCCTGCCTACTTCTCCCAAATTGTTTTTAGGAATTTAAATTCAGGATAAATTTTCCTGCTGGAAGGACAAAAAAAATTGCCAGTATTTAATCTTTGTGAACCATGTGAAAATGCTGTTCAGAGGATGTGTTCAGCCTGGAATGAACAAGAAAAAGTGGATCATCCACTCCATTAAAGGAGGATTTCAATACTTAGGTTATGACTTGGGATTAGAAAGTATATTTTGCTGCAAGTTTAGCAAAATCAAAAGCAGAATGACTTTTCAAAAACTTATTTTAATTAAAACCTTTCTTTTTCTTTACTTTTCTTCTTTTTTTTCCTTTTTTTTCTTTTTTTTTTTTCTCCTGACTATTGAAAGTTCTTTTACAAAAATAAAAACCCAAACAGAAAGGGCATTGGCTAAAGCATGCAATGCCTGTAAAGTGCAGCTACTTTTATATGAACAATAAAAGCTTCAGAGGATTCAGCTGATACTAAATTGTTGAGATCAGCTCTAGAGCCTTTTTATTAGGATAGCAAATGTTGAACTTATAAACAGATTTTATTTACATGTTAAGATAAAAGGCTGTTCATTAGTAAAAAGGTTTTTTTTTTTAAATGACAGTTACAACCTTCAGTGTGTGATCTGTAAAATATAATCTGATGAATTTTGGCCAAAGCAATGGAAGAGAAGCATTTGGAGTGGGAAGTCAACCCAAAAGAAACAAAACAAAATAATTCTAAAAAATTGCACAGCTTTCAGTGAGTCCAGGAAACCCAGACCTGGTCTTGGAACAGCTTACGGATCTGGGTGGTCTAAAACTGAACCAATGTTGAAGAATCCTGAGTAATTATGATTTTTTATGGGTATGTTTAACATTGATATTATTTCCAAGTTGTGGGTGGTGGGTGAACCTGTGGTATGCAATCAGCTGTCGTGCCTAACCCTGATCAATGCACATAAAAAAATTACATTATTTTTCAGTTTAGATTTTTCTTTTTCATCCATTTTCATTTTCAAAGAAGTGTGGTGAAAGCGAAGTGTGTATGGGAGCAATTTTCATCTGGAGAACTTACCAAATAATGATGCCAAAGGAGCAGACTTGTGCTGATGGTTATTGTGATGGTTTTTTCCAGCCACAAGTACCAGGAACTCCTTGTACTTAATGCATTCCAGCAGCCTTTTGGACTTTCCTACCAAAATGTTATCAGAGTTCTGGTAATGGTAATACCTCAGCATTATAACAAACAGGTAGCGCTCTGCCTTTTCATCCCCTGAATATATTTCATTGCTTACACTATAGTAGCAGATCAAAACCATCTGCTGCCTTGCCACCAGTGCTCCAGCAGAGGAGAAAATCTCAGCTCGTTTTCCCTGAGGCTGGGGTGCTCCAAGGCAGGAGGAGCAGGGCTGCAGTCCAGCTGCTGCTGCGGGGCCAGAGCTTCGCTCGGGAGCAGGTTCGGTGGAAACCGCGCTCTTGGCCAAGAGCTCAAAGCAGATAAACCCGGTTAAGAGAGAATGTCAGTATCATTATTTATATT
>JANRMJ010000054.1:2517645-2585621 GCA_025584955.1 Alethe diademata
CCCTCCTCCCCCCGCCCCCTCTGCAGCTCCATCCCCCATCACGGTCATAAGGAAGGACAGGACGTCCAGGAACAGCGTGTCCCTCTCCTGGCAGGAGCCTGAGCATCCCAACGGGATCATCTTGGACTACGAGGTCAAATACTATGAAAAGGTGGGGAGATCAAAGGGGAGGGGTTTGTCTCAGCAATGCTCTGATGAAATCGTTGCATCTTGCCTGTGTTAAGGATTCAGAAACGCTCAGGTTCCTTCAGTCTCACTAAGTGTTGGAACTGCTCGATTTTTGGTAAGGAGAACATCAGGAAATACAGAGTGAAACCATTGTGTTGTCTACCAAGCTCATCCCCACAACACAAAGTAATGCAGTCAATATGTAATTCCTTTCCCTTCTCATTTTCTTGACTAAAACTTTCTTATTATGCTGTTCTATCCTGCTGTCAGCGTCCATACACTTACCCATGTGCTGGTGGCACTTCCCTGTGGCACGAGCATCTTTTACATGAAAATTATTTGGAAAATGTTGGCTGGCCTCTTGGGCTGGTTTGCACTGTGAAAGTTCTTTCTATTAACAACAGAATTCTTCATAAATTGTAAGCAAATGACTGCAAATGAAAGAAAATCTACCTTCTGCTTTTTATTGACATTTTCTTTTATTTAAAACTGTTTATTTAGGCATCCTATAGAGATCTATATTTAGCACAGAAAAGTCTTTGTAATAGAATGTTTTTAGGAGGTCTTACTGGTAGAATTGAAAAGACCATAAATTGCCATGAAGATTGAGAAATGTGGTTAGCCATTTTTTGGTAGATCTATTGATAGTTATGTTTGATATATTGCTCCTGGATTTTCAAAGTTAACAGACTTTGAAAAACATGCCAGAATTCTGGTTTAATTGAGCATTTGCTAACAGTCTTCATATCTAATAATCAGGCTTATATTTCATACATACCAGAGAAGATGTAGTGATAATATCCTCTAAGAAATGCTGTTAAAAACCTCCATGAGTATTCAGTTAAATTTTAGAAATTTTTTGTTACGGAGCTTTGGAGTGGGACAGTGTTGGTAGTTCATAGCTGATCTTCATATGAAGAGGATCAGAAGGCTGGAAGCTGAAATGATTTCTCCCAAATTTATATAATCTGATTTTGGGAACAGTTTTTTTTGGTGAGCACTTGAACCTTCAAAGACCTTGGTAAAAATCTAAACATGTCTCGTGCTAGTGATAATGGGAGAAAAAGAAATTATCCAAACCATTCAACTAAGTCTCACTTAATGGAGCAGCATCTGTGCACTTCCACATTGGTTTTGGTTTTTTTTAATTTCAATTGGGACAGGAACAATTTCAGTCATCCCCAGGAAAGCAGGGCTCCATCACAAGTATCAGGGAATTGGGAAGACAAATGCCATCACTCCAAGTATCTCCCTCTTCCTTCTTCTTCCCCAGCCTTTCATGCTGAGCATGGTGCCATGTGGGATGGGATGGGATGGGATGGGATCCATGGGATGGGATGGGATGGGATGTTTGTGTGCTCAGCTGGAATCAGCTGTCCTGGCTGTGGCACCTCCCAAATCCTTGTTCACCCCCAGCCTCCCCTTTGGAAAAGTGTAAGTGACCTTGACACTGTAACCATTGCTCAGCAATAACAAAAATGTTATCAAACCTGTCTGTTTTCAGTGTAATTCCCAAAACCACAGCTAAATACTGTGAAGAAAATTAATTCTACCCCAGCCAAAAAAGCACAGGTGATCTCTGGGGCTTTACTTGCCCCAAAGGGAGAGATTTCTTTTCCCTGCTGTGTGCATTCAGTTAATTTTAATTAAATCACAAATAAGTTTTATTTGTGTTGGTTTGGGATGTTTTGATCATCTTTCTATATGGAAATTGGGGTTTTCTGTTCAAGAAAATTGCCATCCAGCGCTGTTTTCTGCACAGACAGGGCACACAGCTCCTATTCCCATCGGGTGTATCCACTCTCAGGGAGCAATTGGTTGTCATAAGACAGCTTTATAAGACAACCCACCAGTCCTAGGAGGCTGATCTTGCACATGTGTTTCTCCCCTTTGAAGTCTGTGATCAAGAGTTCATATGCACCAGACAGTTTTCTTAAACCAGGGAGCCAAGTGCGTGACAATGGGAGCCAGGCCATTTAGAGCAAAAGGCTTTTAAAAAGCCAGCCTTCTGGCACCAGTGTTTTTAATGTGTGTTCTGCAGGCCCTTGGGGAGTCAGAAGCCTATTCCTCAGGGTTTATGAGGGGAAAAAATTCTAGAAAGCAAATCTGTTGTCAGGAGACTTGAATCTATGTATTTTTAAGCTTTGCAAATTATAATAGATTCAAAACCAATTCTCTGATAGACTTACCTGGGGCCAGAGCAGGTCATGCAGAATTGTTGCTCTTCATTCCTCCACTTTTGGAAAATGCTGCTTTTCAGTCTGGGATCTCTAAGCATGCTTCCTTCCCTCCTCTTTTAAAAGGAGAGGTTGCTTTTCAAACTGGTCCAGTCCATTTGATTTTCTGCTTCAGAAATCATATTGGTTGTGCTCATCAGAAAATCCACTGCTGTTAAGTGGAAATAAACCCTTCAGAGTTAGCAAATTTGGATATTCCTCCTGACAAGTCATAGCTGATTGCTGGTAGATGATTTATGTTGAGCCATCCTTTTTCATCCTGCTTGTTTTCAGTTGATATGTCTTTTGTCATCTCTTAGAATTTAAAAAACAGAGCATTAACAGAGCAATGCAGGTCAGCCCAATTCTGTCATATGTCTTGTTTGTGGCATTATTTTGCGAAGCTGGTCTTAAAGTATTTAGGATATTACAAGAGATTTGGAATAAAAGAAATGCAATGTCATGCATCTAAATTATAATATCTTGTAGTTTTTTTCTCATGGATTATTGTCATAAAATATGTGAAATATATTCAGTTTCTCAAGGGTAGTTAATTAACCTGCTGATTTGGGGTTTTTTCACCAGTAATTGCCTTTGTGTAGCCAAAAGAGCAGAGCTTTATATATGTCTAAAGAAATTAGTAGCTACAGCTTTAGGAAACTATTTTAACTCTTTGAAATTAATCAGAATGGGCTGGGTTGGAAGGGACCTTTAAAATCATCCAGTTGCAACCCCCTGCTATAGGCAGGGATGATTTCCATAATTTCTACTACCCCAGGTTGTCCAAAGCCCCATCCAACCAGGCTTTGAACACTTCATAGCATGATGAACTGAGTGGTAATTTTTCAGAAGCAGTGTTTGGAAAATAATTGTATTTTTTGCAAAAAAATTTAGAGCTTTATTATAAAGCCCCAGTGAATATTTATTCAAAGCATTTAAAAAGAACAAAATCTTCTTTCAAAGGGAGACCATATGGAATTTTTAGGCATTTATTTTATGGTAAGGCATAACATTTTATGTTAAGTTAATGGTACTAAATGACACCTCAGTTTAGTTCATCCATATAATGCTGTGCTGAATTTTAAGTGTCTCAGCCATCAAAGTGCATAAACAACAAAGCCATTTTTTTTCTTTGCACAAGCTCTGTTCTTTGTTTCCACCTTGTGCTTGATCACATAAACATGTTCTCTTGAAGGAGTATCTTGTCATGTGAAGGTACAGGAAAAAGCCATCTCTTCAATACCACTCATAAACTATTAACTGTTTCAGCTAAATATGTGGCTTGCAATTAAGTCACATACTTTATTAAGGTGGAGCCTTCTGCAAACAATGAATGAAATTCTGCTGCAGGCTCATGTTGCTAAAATAGATTTGCTTTTTCCATCATAGGGGTTGTGAGATCAGTGGTTTCAGCCAACACAGAGCTCTGCACTTTGAGACTGAAAAAGTGCATTATATTTAAATGCACTTCGTTGCTTTTAAACTCTTATTATTCTGGCTGTAAATGCAGGTAGGCCATGAATACTCCACAAGACTTGTAGGAAATGTCATATCCATGAAGAGTTCTCTTCTGGCAATACAGGAAGCAGTGTTAGGACTGTGGCCTCATCCCAGAAATGTGTAGTCAGCTTTTGGCCTCTCAAGTGCACATAAAGCTGATGGAAGAAATATTTTTTCTTCTATGATATAAGCATTTTCTATGCTTATCTGGAAAAGGGCAAAACATTCACCCTTACTTGTACCACCACTATCAATTTTAAATGTCTCCAAAATATGGTTTTTGTAAAACAAAGCATAAAATTTTAAAATGTCACTTGCAAATGAGACACTGACAGTAGTAGGATTTGCTTCCCAGCAAAGATTGTGTCTGGTAAACTATGCAGAAATATTCAGGAAGAAATTGCTTTGTGCATCCAAGTTCAGTTTTATCCTCAGAGTGTTTGGTTAAAGTTCTGCTTGGCAAGGACTGACTCTCCTTTTTGTGTGTTCCTTCTGCTTATGGCAGCTATATTGCTGTATCTCTGAAGTTTTACTTTATCCCCAAGAAAGATAAACTTGGGCTTTTATGTGGTGTTGCACTGATTTGATTACTAGTAACATAAAAAATGAGTCAGAAAATATGTGTGTAAAAAGCTTCCCATAAACTGAGATACCATGATATCCTCCATACCATTGTTTTAAAGGTTTATTTTCCAAGTTCCAGTGTGGATTATTAACAGACGGGGCCATGACTGTGTTTTCCCTTGCACGTATGTATCTGCACCAGAAGGAAATGTTTGCATTTCATAAAAGCAGCCTGAAGCGAGATCAAAATGAATGTCCAGTCATAGCATACACAAAAGATGTTGTGTTTTAAAGACAAGATTATTATGTCTTTGAAATTAAAATAGTTGCCTACATCCAGCTGAATGACAAGATAAGGAAAGCCTGCAAATTACAATACTAGGCTTTTGTTAGTTCAAAAATAAATAATTTTACACAGGCCTGTTAGCTCTTTAGAGTGTCCTCCTGTAAATTTGCTCCCCTGAATTTAGAACAGAGAAATTTTTAGAGGAGTATTGGAAAACTCTGAGGAGGTCCAATGCTGATTTCCTTTTTATTTTTACGGTGCAAAGAAAATGGGCCATGGTAACATTTTTATAGTCATTCTTTGAAGACTGGGTCCAGCTCACCCTATCTGAGGTTTGCATTCTGGATGGTAACTTTTAGGCACAGGATTAGCTGTTTTTCTGGTTTCTTTTTGTTTTGCCTTTCTTTTTTTTGCTTTCACTGTGATTTCTCATGAGCGTAATGTTGAATATTACGTGGAGAGTCTGACAATTCCCCTAGCTGTGGTATATAAATATTTCTGCTGCTCCATATCAAAGACTGCCAAGAACAGGGCACTTAAGCTTTCTTTAGCACCAAAGTGAGCAGTTTCTGATATTCACCTACTAACCCAGAGTATCCTGACTCTATTCCTGCAGACAGCACGGCAGAGCAAAAACAGCTCCAGTCGCTTGAACTTTACACGTGGAGGTGAAATGGCCCTGGCAATGAGTGTGCTGGGTGTTTTCCAGCCCCTGTGCTCGTGCACTGGCACTCCAGTGTTGTCAGAGCTAAAATGTCAGCCCCTCACCAGCTAATGCAATGCCATAAAACGTGATGAGAATTAGGTGAGATCCTCCGCGTCCGACGTGCGCTCGCTCGGGCTCTGCCTCCAGCCCCGCCAGATTCAATGGCTGCAGTGTTCTGCACAGTGTTCAAAGCAAAAGGACATCACATGAAATCCCCACCACCTCCAGAATAAAAAAAATGTTCATGGTGGGGAACCTAAACAATTGAGATTCTCACAGTTTCCCACATGTGTGGCTGCTGGCCAAAAGGTTTTTTGTTTTTTTTTCCCTAAGACA
This sequence comes from Alethe diademata, assembly GCA_025584955.1. NCBI lineage: Eukaryota > Metazoa > Chordata > Aves > Passeriformes > Muscicapidae > Alethe > Alethe diademata. The sequence goes on from JANRMJ010000054.1 coordinate 2,523,422, forward strand.
GTTCCAGCTGCCATATTTAGGAAGCCAAAAATGCTCTTTTGGTACAAGATGGCTTTAGTAAAATAAGCAGTACCTCAGGCTCCAAATGCATGCTTAAATGTTGAGATTATGTGCTTACAGTGGGACTGAGACATACTTTTATCAGGATTAGCTTTTTACACAGTGTGAAGTATATCCAAACTTACCAAATTACAAACCAACCCTCCTCTTATTTTATATAAAAAACATTATGTCAGACATAGGTGACTCTTAAGCAGAGAGGGGTTATGAACATAGTCCAGGATTGAGTTCAGTGAGGTTTTGTCCAAATGAGGATGGACACAACTATCTCATTGTTTTTATAGCACAATAGAAAACCAGCTAAATCTGTCTTTTTGCTGAGCTGAGGAGCCCAAGTGGAGTTTCCCTTCTGACTATTATAAAGGTAACCACTGTCTTGTAAAATGTGAGGCAGTAAAAACTGCATCCTGCAACAGCTCTGCAGGGCCCTAAAATGTCTAAGTTGGTCTATTACAACTTCCAGTTCAGTGCAGTAGGCAAATCTGATTTATGTTTTTTTAAATAATCTTTTAATAATTTTCTTGTTGTATTACGGACCACAGACAAAATGATGCAAAAGCGTTTAATAAAACGTCATAAACTCAGCATGTCTGGTATTCGATTTACAGCACAGCACCACAGCAAATCTGATGATTTAAGACATCTTGTTAAAAGATGATTGAAAATGAATGTTTGCACAAGCATTTGTTAGGCTGTAAATATTCAAAAATAAGCCAGTCCTCTCCAGGACGTTCTTAGTAATTTAGTACCAGCCACCTCTTTTTTTTTTTTTTTTTTTAGGGTGTGGTTTTAATCTGATAATGCCTTTTTTTCAAAAGCAGGAACAAGAGACAAGCTATACAATTCTGAGAGCCAGAGGCACCAATGTGACCATCAGTGGCCTCAAGCCTGACACCACCTATGTCTTCCAAATCCGAGCCCGGACTGCAGCTGGATACGGGGCCAGCAGCCGCAAGTTCGAGTTTGAGACCAGCCCAGACTGTATGTACTTGCTCAAATGGGTTGTGCTGACATCCTGCCCAGCTCCTGACTGCTCTGAATGGCTGCTTTCACTCCTGTTCTAGCTGAGGAAATGTGTCTCATAACTATTTATGACGTGTCTTTCTTGGTAGCATTGCTGTATGACTTTATGTTTTATCATTAAACTTGAAACAGGCTATAAAGAGTATCCCAGAGCTATCACAGGTGGGGTTTTCTTCCATAACCCTCCCTACTTCTACCCCAGGCCAGAGCTGATGCCTTGCTAGACCATGGCTCTTGCTGAGGGAGGAAGTGTGGTAGAAAAAACAAACAGTAGTGTCAAGCCAAACCTTTCACCCTGATTCTGTGTATATTTGAGATACATTATGTATTTCATCCCCACTTCTTCCTTCTCCACCCTAGCTGTTACTCTGAAAGGCAAACAAACTTCATGTTTAGAAGAAAGAGTTACAAATTGCTGTTACAGAGACTTGCAGCTTTGGTGTTCTAGTTGAAGTTAGAACTCAATATAGGACAATTACAGCAAGGAGGAAAAAATGAGTTGCAGAGATAAAAAAATTAACAGTTTAGAGGTTAATGAGCTTTCTCTGCAAAGTAGTGTTACCAAAAGAAGGGGAAAATGAAAAGGCAGAAATGTAGAAGAAGGAGTGATGAGTTATGCATGTCTCAAAAATAAACATACATAATTACACAGATGACCAACAAATGGCATAAGTCTGTTGCTGTCACCAAGTTGCCATGACTGGGTGCAGTTGTGGGTGTGTAATAGGCAGAGATGGGAATGATGTGACCCCAAACAGAGCCTCTAAACCCTGTGGGGGCCAGGAGTGGTCACTCCAGCTCAGTTTGGGCAGCTGACTTGCAGCACAGCACTGAGGAGTTTAATTCTGCTGTGCTCAAGAGTCTCTGCTGGAGACTGGTCCTCACACCAAAGGTCTAAAGTCATCCTGTCCTTGTGTGACAGTGTAAAATTTCATATTTAGGGACCATAGGAAGGTGCCAAAATAAGGCAGAAAATAGCCCTTATTTTCCCTGTAGACAAATGTGCCTGCGTGCCCCGGCTTTCCACAACCTTCATGTGGATTTTTTCAGGCTTAACTGGGAAATTTAGCTCCTAAAAGCACTTTCCATCACACAGAAGGGGAAGTGGAGGTGATAGTTGTGGGATTTCCTGCCTAGGAAATGCTCCTTACTGAGCATGACATAAAGTATGTATGGCACACATGACATGTGTGTTTGTATTTGGGTATATGTTTATGTATCAGCATCAGTTTGCCAGAAGTTGCTACAATTAGCAAGAGTAAAAATTGAGAGTTGCAGAAACAACTTTGGTAAATTGGCAAAGATGGCTGGAGTCTTATGTTTTCTTCCCTTGTATTTATTTGTTTGATGAAAAATCATGTCCTGGATTAAATATCTGCCAGGAGACCAAATGCTATATAATGATGTCTGTCCCCTATATGCATGTCAATTCTGATGTCATCCATGAGATGTGTGCGTGTGTGAGGTTGTTTATATGTTACTTATATGTTTATACTATATTTATATGTTATTTACATGTTTTTGTGTTGCCTTTGCAGCGTTCTCCATCTCCAGTGAGAACAGCCAGGTGGTGATGATTGCCATTTCAGCAGCAGTGGCCATCATTCTCCTCACAGTGGTGGTGTATGTCTTGATTGGGAGGTGAGTCTGGGGTGTGATTTGCACATTTTCTCCTGTTGCCACCTCCCAGTGGGGCCCTGATGACCATGGCACATTGGGTGTCATGGTGTGGCTGGTTTTGAACCCTTTGTCTGCTGCCCAGGAGCTCCAAACCCTGCCTCACAGCCAGTAATGAGCCCACTAATGTTAGCAGCCCAAATCGTGCAGCAGTTGTTAAAAAATGCTATAAACACATTCTCAGGCAATTGTAAAATTAAACTGTAGGGGTCAAAAATCAACAAATCCTCTCATTAGCCAATTTCCTCAAATTCCCTGAGAACATCACATGCCTCTATGGGGCACAGAGAATGTAAATATCATTAAACTTTCAAACAGGCTTTTAATTGTGCAGGGAAAGCATTCTATTCTGTTTCCACCTGCAGTTCACACATAAAATTCTCTGTATTAATTTTTTTTCTCTGTTGCTTGTAGATTCTGTGGATACAAGAAGTCTAAACACGGCACTGATGAGAAAAGGCTGCATTTTGGGAATGGCCATTGTAAGTTACTGAAGCCTTTTAATGCTTCCAGATCTGTTGAATTCATCCCCTAGGTAAATGATATTTTTCAATTAAAAAAAAAAAAAAAAGGAGCCATACCTCACTTAAACCAAAATGATATTAGGAAGAGAATTATCCCTTCTCTTGTGGGTAAGGAGATTTTCCCCAAACAATTACTCTTTGTTTCAACTTATTTCATCTGTGTTCAGGTAAGTAATGATCAAAACACCTCTGTCTATGTTCAAACAATGCACGTGGTTGGAATTGTGATATTGATTATGCTGTGCATCACTGAAATCCAGAGTGCAGCTGCAACTTCCTTGTTATATAAAGTCTGAGAAATTTCTTTTTCTTTCCCAAAGCAAAATATAATCAATTAAACTTGCCTTGATGAACACTAAACTGCAGTGAAAATGGTTTGCTTGACAAAATTCACCTAGAAATAATAGTCATAATCTGATCCTGGATGCTCTTTGCAAAGTGCATTACTTTGTTACACTTTTCCACTTTTCCTGAAGATAGGCTCACAGGCAGAGCTCCATCCATACACCCTTTAAAAAAGGAAAGTTTTGGAGCAGGGGAGGCTGAGGGGAAAAGAAGGTGATAGCCTAATTGCTGATCAGGGATGGGAGGATTACTTGGTTGGTTTTTTTTTTTGATCAGTGTACTTCAGATTTTTATATCCTTGCAGGCAAAGATAATGCCACTCATAGACACCAAGACCAGGAAATGCTTTTTTTTTGCCCACATAGTTCTCAATGTCTAATGAGGCTTTGTTTAATAAGAAGCAATAATTCATCTTTGAAACTGTGTCAGCTCCAGATGACTGTCCTGCTACACTGTGTAAAGCATGGTTGAACAATGGTTTCCAACAATATGCAATATATTTCAGTTGCTTAGCATGTTGAAGCATTAATATACATGGATTCTTTTGCACACAACATTGGCACTCTACTATTTGCAAGAAAAGAGCTGCTGGTACCATAATCAGGTGCCCCTCCCCAAATATAAGTGAATTAACATTTTAATGAGGGATTTACCTGCAGTAGCTGGAAATTAGAACTGCTTCCCAATCCTCGTGACAATGGAATAATTGTTCTCTGACTGTTCAAATTATTATTCTTTTAAGTTTCCTGCCCCTCCTTATCTCTAGAGAGCCAAAAGCATGAATATCCACAATTTCTGTCTCCTTCCCCAGCACTGTCAGGGGATACACAAGAGCTGCAGCCCAACAACTGCTAACCAACTATTCTCAAAAAAATCTCTACGGTTACATGTGGCCCATAGAATTAATGCTTCATCATCCAAATTTAATGAGGTTATAAAATAAAAGCAGCCAGTAAAATAAGTGTCACAGACAAATAACAGGTCAGAATTTGCTCTCCTTACTCCCACACAATGGAAAGTTGCAATCACTATTCTCAAACATGTCAGTGCTGTTAAATTCCTGTGGATTAAATTGCTTTTAATTTGGCTTTAGATATTTATGTACTGTTTTCTGAGTAGTGCCATGCTGATTCACTGTGCAGTAAGACCAGAGCCAATCATGGGCCTGGTATGTCTGATAGGAGTTCTTGAAAATTATTTATCATAGATTTTGCAGATATTTATCAGTTTGGACTTGTAAGTATGTACATGTGTGGCTGTTGAAACTTTTAATTTGCCAAATTACAGTCTTTCCCAAAGAACAAGAAAATTGCCCCTATGAACTAAAAAAGGACAAAGTAACTTCCATGGCTGTCGTAAACTTTCAGCATCTTAAATACAGCAGCTGGTTTATTTCAGTCAGTTTACTCTGAATTACTTTTAAAAAGGCTCCAGCCATGAACTATTCCCTGCAGCCTTATTACAAATCCTATAATATTACTTCAAAGGAACAAAAATGTTTCCCCTCCTCAGATCCTCTCCCTTTGCCTTCTCTGGCTGGGCCTTTTTATTTTTTTGCTACCTTTAGGGCAATTTGTGCTGTTAAAATGAAAATGTAAATTATTATGTTTGCACAGAATGAGCTGTAAAGTAGTGCAGCTTAACACATGTGCACGTGTTTATTATCTGTATTTCATGACAGAACCCAGTTACTACACAGGCTGCCCTTAATTATTGGTGTGAAGGGATTATTCTCCTTGCAGCCACCATCACCTGATCTTGGGAACCTCTGGGGTCAGCATTAAAAATCCCAGGCCAAAAACCCCACAGTGCAGAAACTTTTAATTGTTATTTTTATTGGGGATGTGAGGGGGCCTGTAATGTACATTCAGCATGGAGGGGAAGGAGCATTTACAAGATTTTTAACCAACAGCAATATACAGCCAATTACTTTTTGTTTTACTTGCAGGTAATTCTGTAATCATCAGGCTCTTGAAGGAAACACAGCCAGCTTTCAATGCTGTGCACACGCAGCCCTTGAGAGCATGGCTCTTACTTTGCATTGTTTTCAAAACAATTAGCTTGGGAACTCACTTTTATCATTTTTTTTGTCAATTCTGAGGCCAATAAATCCCCATAAAATTGATTTTTTTCTTTTCTGACGTACGCTTTACATCATTTGGTAAAACAATTTTGTGCTCTCGTGGTCCAATAGTATTTTTTTCCTATCTATGCAACTGCAGCAAAAAAAGGGTTTAACTATTTTAGCAGTGAAAAAATTGCTGCAGTATAATAATGCTAAGCTGGGAAGGATATTCCTGAGTGGGTTAAAGCAGTGTTTGTTGAAGGAGTTAATATCTTTTACAAGACCAGCTGGTACAGTTAGGGAAAGCTGGAATACATGTCTGGGAATGCAGGGCTTGTGTCAGAAGCAGAAAGCTTTGAGCTGGCTATTTCACTTTTTTGTTAATAAAATGCATTCCTGTTGTAAAGTGAGTGTACAAGAGAGGCAGGCACAGAAGGTACTGGGTGCAAACACAAGCAAGGCTTTGAGCTAGGGAAGGGGAACGAGGCTGTGCTTTGCTTCCAGCACTTTTTTGGAGGCAGAGGTTGGGAATGATCTCTTTCAGCAATCCCTAGCCAGGAAACTCTATAGGGGGCCAAAATAATAAAATGGATATATGGGGAACAAAGCTCCAGAACCAGCTTTTAATCAGAACAATTATCTGCCATCCTTGTCTCTTTTGGCAGAGAGATTGAGGCAGGGGTACATCATGTATAAATTTATTATTATGCATCTTGTTGACGGACTTAAGAAAAAAAAAAAAGTTGGAGATAATCTGATTTCTTAATATATTCCTAGGAAATTTTCAGGTTGACTGTAGCAGCATATTTTGTTCTTTGCCCCTTTGTTGTTACTGTGGAAGGGTCAATGTAAGTCAGAATCTAAATGTAGCAGCCTGGGAGGGGTGAGTGGTATTTTAATACTGGAAAAGCAGTTAAATACTGCAAGTGCAGATACTTGAAATGGTTGTCACATTTCTTTGCAGTACATTAGTGTCTGGTTTCACTCTGTGCAAAGATTGTGAGGACCCACAAAATCCAGGTTGATTTGAAGAATACCTTTTCCTTCTATTGATTTGGTTTCTGGTTGTCTCATGTGCTTTCTTTAGAAGGTTTACTAAAGTCTAAGTAACATTTTCTCTCTGAATTTGTTTTTACACAGTAAAGCTCCCAGGTCTGAGAACTTATGTAGATCCACACACATATGAGGATCCCAACCAAGCCGTGCATGAATTTGCCAAGGAACTGGATGCTTCCAATATATCCATTGATAAAGTAGTTGGAGCAGGTAATGACTACCAGATATATTGAACTAAAGGTAGCTTTTGTTGTGTATATACTGTTTTATATCTTTAGATTCATTGCTGTGACTGAAAAGAAAATGTTCTAGGAACTCTTCAAATTAGCAGGTCACTTTTACAGCTGATTTCAGTGCAAAGTTAAGAGCACACAATTTTATGTTTCTTTTTTTTTTCTTCAAAGAAAGGAGACAGCAAGACAGCTTTTCAAAGGACACCAAGCCCATACTTGAGTGCACCACTGTTGGAAGGGAAAAGTTCGGCCTCACTTCTATGTTTCTCTTTAAAATCTGTCAGCACAGCACAGAAAATGTTATCAACTGTGAAGATGTTTTCTCTTTTTTCTTTTTCCCCATAAAAGGACTCTTGACTATTATGCCTTGGGTGAAACCACAAACTCATTTCATAGCAGTCACCACGCATCCATCAGGCTGCAGTGACCTTGGCCATTGGATTGATTTTGGTCACTGCTTTGGATTTGAATTATTGATTTAGGAGGAAAGGGTTGTCTGTCCAATAACTGGTTGTCTGAGCCATAAAGATGCCACAGATTGTTGGATTTACAGGAAACAAGCTGGTGAAATGATCAGATTTTGTAACAGAGGAGCCAGATTACAGAAGTTCTCATTACATTGAGTATTGCCATGGAGCATGTAGCTCCTGATAGAATGTGTGCTTGCTTCTTGAAGTGAAGTGGCAGATTGTCTCATTGAGACAGAAGATCATGGAGTGTTATCTTTCCTTCTACATTAAAACATTTTTGAGGAGTCCTATTGGTTTTTAAGCCACTGAAAAATACTTGTTCCTTTATTATTGATTTTTTTGGCTTCTCTCTGAGCGTACGGTTTGAATTAAAACCATCAGATGTGAGAGAGACAGACTCTGAGTGCACAGCAAAAGTTTTTGAGCTGGAAAAAGTGTAGAACCCAGGGTACTGTACCCAGCAAAAAAAAAGGAACAGTTTCCATCCTGTCCTACTGAAGCTACTCAACTGTTCTTAGTTTGAAGTTATTTTATGGAAAGGTGGAATCCGTGTTCCTTGCTGGTTTTAATTTTGCCCCACAAGAGTGCACTGTTCTCCATCATCTTCAGGCAAGATAACAAAGCTCTGCTTACTGCACATAACAGGGAATTTGTGTGGGGATGGAGAAGGAGGATTACTCTAAATTTAAGTCCAGGAGCACTGTGTTTCCTTGTAAGGCTTTCAGGAGCCTCACAAATGCAAGCTCTCTAAATTTGGGCTATATGCAGTATGTGAATCTAGAAAAGGAGTTTCTAAGGATCATGACATATTTTGCATTTTGGTTGTTCTGACCTATTTCTAGTCAAGACACACAGCAGAATAAGAAGTAAACCAAAATTTGTCAAATACGGCCTCTGAAAACAGAGGAAGAAGTTTTGAGAGGCTCCAAAATAGGACTATATCCTAAAGGAGCCAGGTGTTTTAAAAGTGTCCCTGCTCCACTGCAGTGAGAATCACAGGTTATTCTGGGCTGGAAGGGACCCCCAGGGATTGTGGAGTCCAACTCCTGGGCCTTGGCATTATCAGCACCCTGCTCAACCCCACTGAGCTAAGTGGCAGAGGGTTCCTGCAAGTTTTTTACATTAAAACGTGCACTCAAGCTCTAATAACACCTGTTTTGTTGGGCACCATAACTCAATTAATGTAGTCTGGAGTACATAAGGCATTACAGTTAACATTTCCTCTTAGCACTGGCTTGAGATGCCAACAGGAAGAGCCAGGAAGGGAAGAACAGATGAAAATCAGGCCACGGGGTGCTGGGAGCTTCCAAAATGAGTTTGTGGCATCACTTTGCACTGCTATCACCCTGAGCACGTGGCAGCTTTTACACTGAGTGCCTCTGAGGCAGCTCCTTCAGGAACACTTCTCCCCAAAACCAGAGAGGCATTTCCTGCCTCTCACTGAGTCAATGACTTGTTTGAGTGGATGGCTTGGTCTCTTCCTGCCCTTGTCCTTTGCAAGGCAAGTGTGAATGAAATTATAAAAAAGACAGGGATTTGAGAAGAAGGGACTCATTTAGTTGCCCTGAAGTGTGACGTAAGCAAGGAGACCTTCGAGTCAGGGAAGCAATCTCGACGTTCTGAAGTGCTCCCAGCAGTTTCTCACAGCTCTGGCCAGAAGTCTCTGAGAAGAGAGGGCTTTCAGAGCTTACATAGCTTTGAAAACATACACAAATGCAATAAGGAAATATTCTTATCCAAAAGAACCTCAAGAAAAACACAAGGGATTTTAGTGGGAGGCTAAGCATAAGAAAATTGAGGTCAGAAGCCACTTTTTGAGATTTTTCTTTACAGTAATTTTTTCTTTTAAAATAACTCACTTATTTTTATGGATTCAGTTCAACAAACCACTTCAGAAGTTTAAATCCAACTGGGCAGGAGGAGAATACTACAGAAAGTACTTATTTGGTTTGGGGTAGATTTACTATGTGCTTTGCTGAACAAGAAAGCAATCATTTGCTTTTCTTCCAAAGTTGAAATATACTTGTAGCTCAACATCTTGTTGATCAAATTATTCACAGAATTCTGGGGCCACCTGTCTGTGAACTTACTGTGAAGATTAGCAGTGTCCCAGTGAAGGCTAGAACGTTGCTGATGTTCCCAAGGTTTATGAAATGTTGAGCTTTGGTGCCTCTCCAAATCTGAGGGAGTTCTCTGCACAGATTTAAAACGCAGCAAAGTGAATGGAGTACCTGATTTCACAGAATCTTCATTTACTCTTCCCCTGGGTCTAAATGCACAGCAAACACCATCTCCTGATGTACTAACTAGCCTGTTTAAAAAGAAATTAGGATATCCTCCTGAAGAGAGATCTTAGTGCCATGAACAACCTTCCTAAATAATCCCTGTCAGCTTTCTACATGTGAATAGGCACACCAGTCTCCAGGGCAGGTTATACTGTCTTTATGTGTGTGGTGTCATTGAAAACAAAAGCCTCTTTGTATGAAGAGCCATCATCCTCATATCTTACAGTCTGTGCCAGGTTTTCCACTCAAACACAAGCCCTTGTTCCTCCTAAACAGTCTGGTGGGACCCAGTCCATTTCTTAGGGATCATATAGTAATAATTAGCAGGAAAAATTGTAGTGGCTCTGTGGGTCACTATGGGTGTTGACCAGATAAATGTATTTAGCATCCATGCTGCCCTGGATATAAAAAATCATAGGTTAATGTAGTTGGGCTGCCTGGGGAACTCCTTCCAATTAAATAATTTTCCAAGAAAGTAAACGTGCTTTGTATCCATAGACAACAGCAAACTTCATTGCTAGAAAGAGCCATTTTTTATTCTCTTGCAGCATCTGCTGGCCTTGAGATACTTTTGGAATCTGATTAATCACTGAGGTTCTGGATTGTTCAGCCATGGCTAAATGGGACTGTGTTGATGGACATTCCCCATAACCTTTTCCTTCCCAGAAGTTAAACAAATATCAGATACACAATTCCAGCTTTAAAATGAAGGATTGATTGCTGGGCTGCTGCCTGAAATCATAGCTGAAGTCTCCATTGACAGTAACTGTAAAATAGTTCTAAGAGCTTAGCTTGTTATAGCTTTTTGGACCATTAAAACATCAAGAAAATGGAGTTGGAAGCTGGGTGCTACAAGATTTATTTCAAGCCTTTTTTTTCCCCTTCCTTCTGTTTTCAAGATGTGCTTTGGTCTTCCTATTTTGTGCTGTCTGACAGTATTGAGCTGGGGTTGGTGTTTGAACTCTTGGTAAAGTATAATGGTCATTTGGGCTTGCAGAAGTTGAATCCTTTTAATTAAGTCTGAAAAGAACTCAACTCCCATTAGTTATTAGTAGTAGCTTTAAAAATTTGTTTTCTGAGCTGCTGCCTGTCTTGGCAGCTTGAAATACAAACAGTGCTAGAATCAAAGGATGTAATGTCAGTGCTTTTTAGCAATATGTATGTACACAAAGATATATCTTCCTTTTAGTGGTTATTACCTTGATAGTACAGTTCTGTACCTAGAGGATGAAGCAGCTGGTGGTAAGATATGGTGATATTCTTTTCTATGTTGTTGACTCAAATCTAGCCTGGGTTAGCAACAAAGGTCATTGCCCTACTACACATTTATTCAGGCTTTTTTTGATTAAGTTGGCTGTCTAAAAAAAAAAAAAATTCAGAAAAGAAAGCTGAAAAGGGGCTTTTAAATCAGTTGCTTCTCAAATAATAATATATTGAAACTTCCTTATGTGATTTGTGTAAAATTTTGTTAACTGAAAAAAACTTCTTCCAACAGTTTTCTACGTATTTAATACTTGCTCTTTTGAATGCTAAGATGTTTTTCCTTGTGCTCTGCTCTTGCATATTGCAAAAAGAGAAACCAGTATACACCACATTCCAAGGGCTTTTTTGAGTGTTGATTCTTCTTTATTGAATCCCTACAAAATAACCACATTTCAACTTTTGTCACTTTTCCACTCCCTTTTTTAGGAGAATTTGGAGAAGTGTGCAGTGGACGCCTGAAGCTGCCTTCTAAAAAGGAAATTTCAGTGGCCATCAAAACCCTGAAGGTTGGCTACACAGAAAAGCAGAGGAGGGACTTCCTGGGAGAAGCCAGCATCATGGGCCAGTTTGACCACCCCAACATCATCAGACTGGAGGGAGTTGTCACTAAAAGTAAGGAATGGCAGGGACATCTGTGCATGGAAAGTGTCATGGAGCTGCCTTCCAGCCTAAGTAATTCTCTGATCTGCTGATCAACCAAAGGAGAGCAAGAGTGAATTATAAATGAAGTCATCCAGGTTTATGCTCTGCAAAAGGCTCAGTAATAAGTTGGCAGGTTTAATAAACTCCAGTGTCACAAATTGCTCCAAAAGGGCCAAGAGCACTGGGTGATGATCTGGTAAGGAGTTGTGGAGTCTGATGTGCTGAGGCTTCCTAACTGCTCTGAATTGCACTGTGTTCTGCTTTCAGCTAAATCACTAGACCTATCATTAGCACTAATTAATGAACAGCCTAACTGGGACAACAGTGGGTTCTAGTGAATTATTTAATAAGGCAAAACTTTTTTCCTAGATGGGAAATAATGCATGAGATATCCAATATGTACCAGCATGAGGCATTTTAAAGCTCCAGAATTCCAGAATTCAAACATCTTGGTTAAAATCTCAAAGAAGAAGTCTTGAGAATTTAATTTGTCCGATTAAATTAATTTTATCTCTGCCCTTATATGTATATTTACTTAAATGCCTTCTCTAAATCTGCCCTTGGGTGCTTTTGTTATGGGATTGGTTGGGGCTTTTTTATTTTGGTGGGGTTTTTTTTGTTTGTTTGTTTGTTTTTGTTAAAGCATATTCTTCGTCTTTGTTTATGATAACAACTCACCTCCTGTTTTTGAGACAAAAAAAATTTAACTGAAACCTCCATGTAAGATTTTTCAGAGGAGAGGAAAAAATTGGTAGGATATTTCCTTGTTCCTCCTAGAGGACCCTGCTAGTAAAGCAGCCCTTTGCCATTTCAGTGCCTGGAATTTGCTGAGGATGTTTCTAGTTTAACTGGATAGAAACATACCAAATACTTTGGGTTTAAGGAGATGGTTTTATTAGTTTATTATTAGTTTATTAGAAAATTTTGAGTTTTAATTGTATGATTCAAAGTTTCACAGGGACAGGTATGAAAAGATTTCATAGCATACTGCTGAAAAGTATATGAAATTAAAACCCCACCAGAATATGTCTAAAAGTCACTAGTGAAAGGTATGTAAAACAGTATATGCTATGAAGAGCCATAATTATAATAACAACAATGCCTTCTCTGTGTGTGATTCATGAAAGTCTATTTTGCTGATTTCAATAATAAAGCATTATTGTTTATCTTAGGTCTCACAGTCCTATTAGGAAAGGTCTGCCTGCATAAATTGAGCTTTATCTCCTGCTTTGTAGTGACACACATTTTGTACAGTCAGAATAAGATTTGCAGTCACAAAATCACTTGAAACACCAGCATCAGTCTGCACACAGCTGAGCTAAAAATCTATTTGTTACATTTTGTATTCCTGGAGCACTGAGACAATAATTTAATTGCTGTACATGCAGGAATCTGTGTGTTGTTCTTGAATGTGCATTGCTAATTCTCTCTGTATTCTGTGTAAGTGACTTTCAGTGAGTTTGCCACTCAGGTGTATTCACAGCACTGCTGTCTGTTTTGGGGGGACTGGGGGAGATCAGAGGTGCCAGCTGCCCATCACATTGATGTGTGAGAGAGCAAACTCTGAATATTCCCAGCTGAAGCCAATAAAATCTCAGGGGTACAGCACCCTCTCCAGACAGCTCCAGAAGAGGAGTTGAGAAATCTGCTCTGGAGCTATCTGTCTCCATATCACTGGGCAAAAGTATATGGCACAAAGTAAATATAATGATACATGTCATTATTTGTTTTATTAAACATTCTGCAGGGTGATAGAAAGACAAGAAGCTTGTGAGTTTGGACTTTTTTTGTTTGGATTTTTTTTAACAAATCAATCACCACATCAGGCTCCCAACCTCCTCCAGTGCAGAATTGTTCCTCTGCTCCTCATGGATTTCTGTCCTGCATTTCCCAGCTTCTGCCTTGCACTCTTGGGCACACTATAGGCAGCAATCTTAATAACCACACACATGTTCTGCTTAGTTTACTAATAATTTACAGCAATTTGTAGCCTGCTATTATAATAAACCAGGGCAACACTGTTGACACAACTTGTTATCATTTATAAACGGCTGTGCTTTGATAAATGGATGCAGAGAGTTCTTTTAAAACTTCAGAGCATGTGCTCCTTATTATGGGCACATTTCCAACTGAATGAGAGGGAAACCCTGCACTTAAGGCTTTTGGTGTGTGGGTGAGCAAGGCAGGAAGATGCTTCTGCAATAATTTGGGAGACATATTTCCTACTCTAGTTTAAGCTCTTCTGATAAGTCTCCTAAAATTGCCTGAGTTTTACAGAAACCAGGCACCTGTCTCCTGGCTTCAAAGTACAGGGCAAAGTAAATTGATTTACCCAAGAAAGTTTTGGATAGCCCTGTACTTGAAAGGTCCAGCAGTATACTCAGTGTGTTAGCAGAAATCCCTTTGAATTCATGTTACACACAGAGGGCAAGTTAAATACATTTTCTTTAACTTTGTATTTCTGGCTGGCAAAACTAAGTATAAATAGGCTTTTTGTTTGAGCTTTTACATTGTTAGATCTCATATCTGTATCATCTCTTACATCATTCAAAATTAATATTTTGCATACAGTATTTCCTACTGGTGAATGGATGACAGTCCATTACTCGTTAGTGTGACTCCCGCAGTATAACACATCATTTGTATTTCAGAAAGAAGATATTTGAAGCCATAAATTCATAATGTTCTCCTTGTATTAAACTCATTCTTTGAAATTACTGTTTCTCTTCTAAGACTTCTATTTGGTAGAAGCTGTATTTTTTGAAAAGCAAGCAAACAAAAAGTTGTTGTTAGCATTTACTTGGCTTTTTTAACGGCTTTCTTGTTCTTAGTTAAACTGGGTACCTTTTTCAAGCCTCATGCCGTTCAATTTTAAAAGCTAAAATTTCACCATGCCCACTATACAATATGCAGGCCTTTGTCCTACTTTTATGGTCAGATGTTTTCCTCTATTTTATGTGCAATAATAATTCATCTCCTTAAATAACTTCATGCTCTTGCCCACCTTTCTCTCTGCCACAAAGAGAAAATAAGCAAAGCTTTAGTAAATATTATGAAATAATAAAGTCCATATGATGGTAAAATACTAGCAGGGCAATGACCTTGGTCTGAAAACTTCCCCATCATCACATTAATTTTTGCATTAGTTTCTCTCCAGCATGTCAAAGCTGCGTACAAAATCTTAGTTATGTCACAAAATGCCCTAGGGTGGAAGGAATGGTTTCAAAAACAGGTCTGAATATGTCTGGGTGAGTTTTGGGAAATATTAAAGGCTTTTCAAGGGCTGTTTCCTTAGAAGTTTGCCATTGTCCCGTGGGTGCAGCATGTTCAGGTCCCAGCTGTGTCCAAGTTTGTGCTGTCAGGGATCCCCCCCCAGAGGGAAGGAGTGTCTGGAAGGAGGGAATGTCCATCTTACAGCTCTGCTTCTCTTTCCAGTGCCCTGGGGTTTATTGTGAAATTTCCTTTCCACCTTTATCTGCACCCAGCCTCAGTTTGCCCACGCAGCTTTTGCTTCCTTTCTAAATGTAAAAATTATCCTTGGGGTTAGGAAGGTTTGGGCACATTCCTGAAGTGCTTGGATTTGCTGATTGTGTCCCAATGTGTTCCTTTGAAAAGCCTGACCCCTGTGCTCTATTTTCAGGTAAACCTGTTATGATTGTTACTGAATATATGGAGAATGGTTCCTTGGACAGCTTCCTACGAGTAAGTGCAACATGAAACTGAATGGGGCAGAGGTGGTCTCTGTTCTGGACTTGTTAAGGGTTTACTGCCACTCTTTATTTTCCATTTATTTATTTATTTATTTATTTATTTATTTATTTATTTATTTATTTATTTATTTTCATTTGGGTTTGTGAGCATCGTGATGTGCTCAGAAACCCACGTAGGGATCTGCTGGTTCATTTGCAGTAAGCATTATTCCAAAATTTGGACAATTTTGGTATGTTGCATCTATCAAAAATGAGCAAAACTAAACAGCATTCTGGCACACAAAAATGAGGACTGTTTTTCTGGAGGCTGCAATGCAGTTATGCTTATTGGTTGGCAGCCTCTATGTCTAAGCAAGAGATTTTTCAAAATGAATGGATTTGTGGAAATTTTGTCAGTAATGAAAAGTTGAGAGAATAGCCCTATACCTGAGGATGTTAGAAATGTTTAGCTAGCAAA
This sequence comes from Alethe diademata, assembly GCA_025584955.1. NCBI lineage: Eukaryota > Metazoa > Chordata > Aves > Passeriformes > Muscicapidae > Alethe > Alethe diademata. The sequence continues at coordinate 2,539,232 of JANRMJ010000054.1, forward strand.
GTTTACTGGCCTGTTTTCTTTTTCCAACCTTAGACATACTAATGCTGCGGCTGATTTATCTTTGTTTTCTGTCAAAGTTGGTAGTGAGCCTAAAAAAATTCGAATGCTCCCTGTGTCACCAAGATTTACTTGTGGCAAAACAAGGAGTGTAGGAGAAATGAAATCCCATCTGAGGGGAAACACTGGTTTAATTTTAATTTGTTAGGGCAAACTCAGCCTTGGCTGGGAGACTGCTTTGGTTCTGCCACGGTTGAATGACATTATCCCCCAAATTCATAACATTGAACTAGACATTTAACCCCAAAAGGGGATAGATTGTCAACCTGAGTTTCACTATGTACTATATATGTTATGGTGTCCACTGGAGCATGTAAAATGCATATAAATAATGTGTCAGTATAGCTGAATGAAATATCTCTGTACTGAACTATATATATTTTGTTTAGGCTTGAAATCCTTGAAGAGAGCCCTGAGGAAAGGAGAATAATTTCTGAATGCACAGAACAGTTGTTCAGCTTGTTCTTTCATTTTAGTGTGATTTTTTTTTTACTGTTCTTGTGTGGAAACATAGATAAGAACTTTGTGACTCATTAATATCACAGGCCACTCAGGCCATATAACCCTTTTTATGAATGCCTTTTGGAACTACTTAGTTTGCTTTCTCCATTGCCATTGAAAGGTTCTCTGAGCATCTGATTATGTTCATGATTAGAAACCTTCTGGTTTTTAGCTAAATCTTTTCCAGAGTCTATATAAAATTCTCTTGTGTTGGCTCTGATAAAAAAGGGACAGACAACTGCTAAGAAACTTTTAAAATAATTGATTTCTCCATGAAGGGGAATTCTGAGAGACTCTTTAAGCATCCACTTTGTCATATATTTGTCCAATGTTTACAGTGCTAATATCACCCTCAAGAACAGTAATCAAAAATGAAAAATGGATGCAATCAGTCTGGCAGGCTGATTCATGTCAGATCACCTCACATGGCAGAGCCATTTTATTTATTCCATAAAATTCCAGAAGCAGCAGCACGAGGAGTTGGAGAGCTGCCCATGAGGATACATTTACAGCGCTGGGGAATTCATCTGAGAGCTGCACTACAACAAATGCTGTCCTATTGTCTGTATATCCATATATCAATATCAAAAGTAGATGTTAACAAACAGGATTAGTAAGAGTTGGGAGATGTAAAATTATGCCCAGAAGTAGGTGATTAGAAATATATGCAACTAATGGTTTCTAGGCTAAGTCATAATGTGTTTCAGTAATTTTTTGTGTTCCTGAAGTTGAGGAAAATTTCAAGAAATGAATTAAAAAGTAATGGAATTTGAAAGCCACTGACTCAAATCAGCATTTGCTTTTGTTAAATCAATTTCTTGTGTAATAGAAAACTTTCATTAGGCCATTGGGGAAGGCTTGGATTTTCACTAGAAAATCCTGTGGCCTTTCAGGGAAGTTGGACATCTGTTTCTCTAATGTTCTGACACTCCAGTCTCAGGAGCACACACACAACTTGGATTTATGTGCTGCTTTCACACGTGTCCCATCTAGGAAATTAAAACTCTGATGACAGCAAGAAAGGGAAAAACGAATTTTTATCTGAATTGCAAATCTGTCCCCTTCCCTCAGCTGACTGGGAGATCAGCATGGTTCCACACGTGGCATTTAAACCACAACGCCTGACTCACAAGCTCCTCATTTGAGCACCTTCCAGGGCACCTCCAAAAACTCTGTGCAAGGAGGAGCACGAGCCATCCCTGAGGCGGTGTTTGCAATGTTTTGCAGAAGCATGATGCCCAGTTCACAGTGATCCAGCTGGTGGGGATGCTGCGGGGGATTGCCTCTGGCATGAGGTACCTGTCGGACATGGGCTACGTGCACCGCGACCTGGCCGCGCGCAACATCCTCATCAACAGCAACCTGGTCTGCAAAGTCTCTGACTTCGGTCTCTCTCGTGTGCTGGAGGATGACCCAGAGGCTGCTTACACCACAAGGGTGAGTTCCTGTGTGCCTTTACTCTTTTGGAATTCTTGCTGGTTGTGACAAAGGCTGGAATCTGGTGGAAATCGGAAATCCGGGGCTGTGTTGCAGAGGGCGGTCAGTCCTGTGTGCCCAGAGATGTTCAATAAACCAGAAGCCCATCACAGTTATTTTTAGGTTCATGTCTCTGAGAAAATAGAAAATGTACATACGAAAAGTATGGTTTGTGCTGGTAGATTACTTTCCTTAGACTATGCAAAATTCTTGGCTGTTTCTTTCTTCTGGATCTGTAAAGGAGTGAATATCACAATTAAGGCCTGAGATTTTTTGGCAAACAGTAATTTAAGCCTTCACGTGTGCTTTGAGCAGTTTTAGTTGTGCTGCTGATTTAGCTCCCACACAGTAAAAAAAAATCCTACCCATCAAACTTTTGTGTATTTTCTAGTATGATAGGACATATGTCTGGCTGGAGCATACTGCTATCACTGTTCTTCAAGGGTGTATCATTCATACCTGCTCTTGTACCTCTAACTGAGTCAAACTTGAGTAAAATATAAAAAATGCACATCTGATTATCACCCTGAATAACACTTCCAACTTTTTTGTGCAACTCTTTAGCTTTATGTATATATGTGTTTTACTTGGATATCTGGTTGCTCATTTTCATGCTATTTAAAGTGGATTTTTTTTAACTTTACAAGAAGTGACGTTAACATCCAATATCTTAGCCAAGTGTCATTTGCATTGCTCACAGTAATCACCTCATCTTCACTGTACAAACCAGATTACAATGTATCAGCATTACCTTAATGTAGGTTTTCTAAGGTTTCCTTCATTCCTGAACACTGGCAGGAGCAACCAATAATAATTTTAGTAGTTTACATGCTGCCTTCTTCATGATTGAAATAAAATAACATGTGAGAAATGAGTAAAGAAATGGCAGTTTTCTTACACATTATATACACATACATTAATAGATATATATTTATCAATCATACCTTCATAACTTACCAGGCATAAAGACTCTATTCTTTACCTGACCTTTCAGTGTTTTCTTTGCCCTCTGATAAACTTTGTCATGGAGTTAGAAATATGCAATATATACCACTTTAGAAAACTGTCTGCAGAGATCTGTCATGGTTAATATAAAGAGACATTAGCAGGAGAAAGCAGTTTTAATTCTCAGTAGAGTCACAGCATTAATAAATAAATATTCCTGGAATGCAAGAGTTCCTCAGCAGAAAATGGTCTGTGGTCCAGCCAGAGGTGTATTGCTGTGTCAGATACTTGTTTGCTCTCTTCTTAAAATCCAGCTGAAAATGAAGCATTGGATGAAGCTGCCACAGCAGTGAGGTGTCTGTGGGTGGCTTGGACAAATCAGGGTGCACAGGGTGTCAGTGTTTTCAGCCAGTGAATTTCCTCTTCCTCTCCTCCTGCCACCTATTTTCTGAGTCTACCTGCCTATTTGCAATTAGATAAAGAAATCAGATGGAAAGAAACTCTTTTGTAAAGTGCAATCATCTGTGTTCAGTAAACTCTATCTGGCATTTATAGTGTGTGTGCAAACTGCTGCAGGAAGATGCTCAGATAATTAAACTCTTCAAATGCAACTTAGGACAAATCTAATTTTTTTTCAAGAGTTGTTGCTGTGAATAGGCGTGTGCCACATATTGGCTCTGAGAGAAGCACAAGGCTATTTGATATTAATCTTTTTTGCTCACATTTCCTTTGAAGTGAATCTTAGATAGATGTCAAGGGAGTGTTTCCAGGTGGGATGTTTGATCCCCAGCTGAAAAAAATGGGGACCACAGATGTGAAACAGGGCTTCACTCCACTGGCAGAGAGATGAACAGTTTGTGTTTGTGCTGCTTAGATATTTCACAAAACACAGGACCACTTCCTAAGCTTAGCACGTTTTGCAACCACTAACTATAGGACAAAGCCAAGACAAAAATAGTGCCACTGTTTAAAAATAATGGCATCATCTCAAACTATTTCATGCCTAATAATTATATTGTCCCAAACTACTTCATGTCTTTAAAAGTAAAGCTTGATAACAAGATATTTAAAAAAGAAAAAGAAAAAAACAACAAACCTAAATTATAACTCAAATTTCAAACATTACAGTGTATTATATTGATGTCCTGCTGTCCTCCATCTCTTCCTACTCCCAGTTGTCCATTTAGTATCAGTGGCACTAGGGAAATTTATAGAGTTAGCTGCCAAGATGGATGCTTTATCTATCTAGGCTCCTTATCTACCCCTATTTTCCACCTGTAAATGTCAGAGCCTGAGAAGGATTCCACTGCTTTAATTCATAATTGCAAGTCAGGATTGATCTACCCCCAAGCTTTCAATGCTCACCACTGCCTGGGTGAAATTTTATGTTGTGCTGTTCTCAGAAGCCGTGTCTGAAGCTTTGCATAAAGGCAATGGACATGTGTCCTTTAATACATCAATAATTTATGTATTCCTTTATATATCAATGCATAATCTGTGATATTCATGCTGTTGTACCAGAAGCCTGAAGGACAATGCAAAGATCACAAGTGCACATGTGAAATACAGGGAATCAGGGGTTGTAAGGAACTTTCCTACCTGACAGGGTCATTTTTTTACCTCCTGAATTTTTGTCACTGCCTTGATACCACAAAAGGCCTTTGGCAGCCTGGGGTCTGCCTGCTTACAGAAGCAGAAGCCAGCATGTGAATCAGGCTGACTGACTGTTTGGATTTTTTAATTTTTTCACAGTCTTTGTGCCTGAGGGGATGTGCTGTAATTATCTACATTCTCCATATCTATTCCCTTTTAATTGAAACACTGAGATTGTATTGAAATTGTCGTTGTCAAATGGATCCGGTTTATCCTTTTTATTTTTCAGATGTCTGTATGACAAGTGGGTGGACTAATGACACAGTATGCAGTGGAAGTGAATTTAAGCAATCACAGTTGTAGAGGGACTGTAATTATGTCTCTCAGGGGCAATATTTGGATAATCAGTAGATGAACTTTGACTATTTAAGCACATAGATACATCAGCAGTATTCATGGCATTTTACTGTAAATGCAGCCAATGCTGGACAGAAATCAGTTGTATTTTCCCTATATATGTAAAATCACAGTGATAAACTCTGAATGTATTGAAGGGTGTGGTAAATAAGGAAACAAAACCCCATAAATTCTCTTGCCCCAAAGCACAGAGGAGAGGAACAGTGTTCTGTCATCACTGGCTGCTTAAGGAGGGGATGATTTCAGTATAAAATATTCATTAGTGAGGGACTGACAAGCAGCATCAGATAATTTCAGGTGTGGAAGAAGGTAAAACAGGCTCATCTCACTCACCTGAATTTGTCTTGCTCTGTACCATTAGGATATCTCCTGAACTCAGTCCTAAGTCCTGGAATAATGAATGAATGTCAGGCTTTTATTTTCAGCTTTTCCTGCAAAGTCCTTCTGGTGATTCAGCTAGAATCCATTTTTCTTGATTCTCTTCTCCCCGGGCCTGTGGCTTAGGTGCCTGTGGCTGTCACCCTGTAACAGATTATAAATCAGAATATTGGAATGGCTCTGAAATCCTGGGAGCAGCTGCCTTGTGCTGGAGTGCCAGACATGCTAGAAATAAATTGAGGACTTCATTGACTTCAGATGAATTATATTGTAGAACCAGATAGTGCAGGAAGAGCAGCTCCATCCACAGAAGATAAAACTTTTGGTTACTGCTGGCTCACTGATTTCCAGCCCTGTGAGAGGTTCTCTGACCTAGACTGCCTAGGATTTTGAGCTGCAATAACAAATTCCCACAATTTCTACCACCAAAACTGTCCTTCTACTCAAGTTTGGGAAGCTTGGCTTATGATGAGCATGGCCTTAAAGGGAGACCATGACAAAAATATATAGAAACTGTATTTATCTTCAGAAAATAATCAGTAAATATATTGCTGTTCTTGTTCTCAAACTATTCCACAAAAAGAATCAGCAAAATCCCTTTTTAAAAATAATTATGACATTTTTATGACAAATTGGGGAGCAGAAGAGCAAAATTACACTTTTAGACTTTGTTCAGTGGCAGTTGATTTCTTTTTTTAACTACATTTTAATTAATACTTTTGTCTTATTTATGGTAATGCTATGTGTATCTGCAGGTTTCTATAGGATTACAGCTGAGACTTAGCAAAGAAAATTTGAAAGCCACTGCCTCACACTCATTGTAATAAGAATCTGGGGTGATGCACCTTCCTTTTTCAGTAAAGCAAAGCCAGAAATTGTTTTGCTGAGTTTCTAATCTTTCTGCAATAAGCACTCCCAAAACGTGAGGAGATCAATTATGTCTTTTTTTTGTTTTTTTTTTTTTTAAATGTGTTTCTCCAATTGCATAAATGACTTTTTACATAAGATTATAAAGACCTTCTATGCAATATGAAATTCCTGCCCTTGTCTAGGGGGAGATGTCTGACTCTCTTCGTGGTGGTGGGGTCTTTGTTGATGTAAATTTAGGATATGGCTTTCCCCCAGGATTTATGCTCCTTATTGAAAAGCAGGGCTCACTTCTAGCATAGAAAACAGAGAGATTGATTTCTTTATCAGCCTCACATCTAAAACTGTAAGTGGATTTGTTGTGAAAACACGAGGCTACAGGAGAGCTTTCCTTGTTTCTTGGCTGGGGTTTGGACTCACTGAGGGCCCCATGACACTTGTAAAGGGAGCTTATTAATTGAAAATGAGAAAAACAAAGTCATTTTTATGTTCTTGGTACTGTTCTGGAGCAGCACTGGGAATTGTGAATAGAGTTATAATGCATGGAAAATACAATGTACTTTTTGTGACTAAAGAGCATCATCTAATAGATTAAATTTCAGAGAGAGAAAGAAAGAGAGATCAGGCTCTTTAGCTGTCTTCAGTGATAAAACAGTGGTTTCAAACACTCCAGTTTATTTTCTGTGTCCTATTTGCTGGTCTGCTAGCGATGTGGAAATTCAGTGTTTACCTGATTTTAAGGGTTGTGTGTGAAATGAAGGTTTGTCTTTTGGTGGGGAAGTCTGCTAAAGAAAATGGGATCCATGAAAACCATCTGCCAAGATAATCCCCTCCCTGACCTTTGCCAAGCCTCTAAGACTTTTCTAGTGACATTTTGGAGGCCTAAATTGTAGTCTGAGGCAGGACTGCCTAGGTTTTTTATTCTTAATTTAGTTTTTCAATACTGGCAATGAAAATGATGATTCTTCAGTGTAGTTAAACTGTGTTTAGTTTTCCAATTAACACTAATGCCTGCATTTTATTATTAACCAAGCTAGTGAGTCTAAAGTTGGTGATTGTATAGCTACCTTGAGTGCAGGTACAGTTTATGGGAGTGTAGGCAAATCAGTAAAATATTTAAATCTTTTTTTTCTTGCTGGTTGCTCAGTGGAAGTAAGAGCACTCTCCCCACAGAGGTGGTTGTGAGGAGAAGTGTGTGACTGGAGTATAATGGGGGTGTCAGAAGCACTGCAAAGAGCTGGTCTGGTGTGAAATCTTCAGAATATATTCTGTGCCTGTTGTGCATAACTGGGAATGACTTTAAACTCTCACAGTTTTCTGTACTAAAACACATTCACTCCAGAATTGTCTTCAGGAGCAAGTTTTGCACTGCTATATTTTAAAAGTTTATTTTCTCACATGTGACTCTCAAAAAACTCTGTCAAAGCTGGCAACACCAGGAATTGTCTCTTTCCTCTAATTCTCACATTTTAGAAACTCAGCCTGAGGTTCCTTGTGTGCAATTTATTAACTTGACCTGCAGCACCAAGTGGTGGCCATGACCAGAGAGAGATGTTCCCTCCCTACCATGTTAATTGTACTGGTAGCTTCAATTCCCTCCAAGTCTGGCATTTAATGATGGCTTGCTTCTCTTATGACTGGAAAAAATGTCCAAGGCCACTCTCCCAGCTGACATTTTTGCACTCTTCCCTCTGCACAGATGACCCCATCTGAATCTGACTGTCAGCTGGAGGCTTGGCTTTAGTGAAATGAAGCAACATCAAGGCCTTTTATTTTCCTTGAATGTCCTAGAAAACCTGGTGAAGCCATGTAGGTTCCACAACAGCAGGGAATTCACTTCAGTGCCTTAAAGTCAGCCACATCGAGTCCTTGTGCTGTGCAAAAGGGCCTGGGTTATCAGCAAGGACCTTGGACTGGGTTTTTCACCTTTAATGCTGTATGACTGTCATGGCAGTTTCCAAGAATTTCATAACTGAAAATCAACCAGATTTGATTTACCATTTACTCTTATCTGTGCAAATTATGCTATACACACACACATATATAAAATATATATTATATATATATGCATGTGTGTGTGTGTCTGTAAAGTATGTATGCTGTACTGGGCTATATATATCCATATTGTAGATAGATACATGTATGGAAAATGTACTAGATATCAGTAGATTTTGCACTGAAATGCATTTCACTCTCTCTTTTGCCCTTATGACAAACGGCAGCAGCCTTTTCCATCTTACACTGGGTTCTTTTACACCAGTATCATGATAACTGAGAACCTCAGAGATGAAATAATCAACCACACAGAATCATGTTTGTTGCAGCACAGTCAGATGGACTCTGTGGTTCTGTTTTGCCCCCAGGGGGGCAAGATTCCCATCCGATGGACGAGCCCAGAAGCGATTGCCTATCGCAAGTTCACGTCCGCCAGCGACGCCTGGAGCTATGGGATTGTCCTCTGGGAGGTGATGTCCTATGGGGAGAGACCCTACTGGGAGATGTCCAACCAGGATGTGAGTAATCTGCTGTCTGAGTTATGTCCTCAGATAAGGAATCAAGCTCTGAAAGGAGGCCAAGACCAGGTGGCCCTGAGTTTTTGATGGTGACACTGAATAAGGTGTGGAGGTGAAAATCACCGGATCTCCCCAGTCAAGTAAAAGTTCATTAGAACTTTAAAAACCCACCATCTTTATAGCAGAGTGATTTGGACCTCTGAAGGAGCAGAGAATTTTATCCCATTGGTGGTTTTCTGTAAGATGATGCAAATAATTCCACTGCAATGAGGTCATTGCCTTTTACATTCCTTAGCTCGTTGTTAGAAAACCCTCCCAAATGTCTGTTGATCCCCTTTGGTTCCACTTGTATAATATTCTATAGAAGTTTCTCTGTAAATGTCAAATGCACAGAATAAATTGCTCTTGGCACTTGTGAAAAAGAGAAGCAAAGCATTTCTGCTAAGAGTTTAATGAAACCAAAATGCTTCTGGAAGTAATCAATGGATAAAATAGAGAAGGAGAGTGATCTGATTAGACTTCCAATACAGGTTTCTTTGTAACATTAGTAAACTGTCCAACCCTGCAATCCAAATGATTAATGGAGTTCTCCCAGTATTTTTTAAAGAAGCATAACATTTCCCTAAAGAAAATTTTTATTATATCTAGTTTAGGTTTTCTTTCTGTTGTTTTATTAATTTTAGATTTATTCCACAGGAGTTTCTTATGGACCTAATTTTATAGAGTGCAGTCACTCACACAAATAGATTTTTCCAAGGAGCTTATATATATTGTTAGAAGTTCTAAAGTAAAATAAGTCAGCAACATAGTTGTAGTCAAACATCTTTCTGTACTACTTTATGTTAAACAAGGAAAAAGTGAAGAAAACTTCCTTTTAAATGGGTACCTCTGCAACCCAAGTCTCTGCAGAAAACTATGCATTTCTTTTAATTGGCAATGAATGTTTTTGTGGAGATTAATGTATCCTGTTGTGCAGACTGATATGTTAGTGGAATGCCTTTAATAATATCCCATTAAAATCAGAAATGAAAGGATTAACCTATTTATGTGCCTCTCCTTCATGGAGTTAAGACATTAACTGTTCTTTTGTCCTTGTTCTGATTCAGAATAGTTTGTTCTGCTTTTCAATTAATTGATCCAGATGAAAGGGAAAGATTAACAGAATATAGCTTTATCATTTTCTACGTTGAATACATTGAGGTTTTTTATTCATGGGGCAATAGATACTGTAGGCCTGATCAAGAGGTGTTAGATTCCAGTGGATTAAAAATCTTCTGGACAGCATAAATTCTAAAGCAATCTTGTTTTTGTGTGTGTCAATCTGGAAAAATTATAGAAAATCTAGACAAATGTTTTCAGTCTAGGCAAATTATAAGGAATTGGGCTTGCACTGCCTAGTAGAAAGTGTAGAGTTATCCATGAGGAAAGTTTTAAAAACATTTTGTGGCCCTGTGACATCATCCACAAGACCTTTTGTCTGTTGGTTCAGGACAGCATGGAGGGAGCAGGTTGATTTTTCAGCAGGGTAGGTTGTTTTTTCTGTTGGTGTTTGGAGTTCAGTGTCCACTGGAGGATGTGGAAAGGTTGTTTTTTCTGTTGTGGAAAGCATGTGTTGCTAAGGGTAATCAGAGGAGAGACATTCAAGCCCTTTTGAAGTTTGGCATGCTTAAGCAAGCGTTTGCTAACTGTGGCTTTTGTTTATGGATTTAGTTCGACTGAGTGTGAGTTGTTGAGACCCTCTCCACACACTCACCTTCTTCAAAGTCACACTCTGTACCTTAACTCCCCTTCCTGCATGCCTAATCTGCTGGCAGGTTTACTTTGCAGATAAAGGGGAGGCATTGCACGACAAGACAATTAGTGAGCAAACACGTTTGTTTGAACACAGGATGTCCACGTTAACGCTCTCGCACAGCTGATAAAAACCCAGTTGCTGTGAAGTGCCTTTAAGTTTCCACCAACTTTCCTCCTTGTGCAGGTGATCAAGGCTGTGGATGAAGGGTACCGCCTGCCACCTCCCATGGACTGCCCAGCTGCCTTGTATCAGCTGATGCTGGACTGCTGGCAGAAGGACAGAAACAACAGACCCAAGTTTGAGCAGATTGTCAGCATCCTGGATAAGCTGATCCGGAACCCCAGCAGTCTGAAAATCATCACCAACGCGGCGGCAAGGTGACACAGTAGATTTATATTGCTCGTGAAGCTCTTTGATTCCTTCATCTCCTGTCATTAGAATTTGTTTGCTCTCCTCACTGCCTCCTCACCTTTTAACTGGAGCTGTGTGTAGAGAGAAGGATTTAATATTATTATTTTTATTATTGCCGTGTTGTTTTTATTAATTATTTGCTATTATTTATCCAATTTGTGAAAGATTTTTATGCTAAGAGTATGAAACCCACTGTAAGACAGAGCAGAGTTTTGTGAGAAAAACACAGCTGGCAGATTTGGCCATCATGTGATTTTCCTTTTCCTTCTGCCCTTTGGTGGTGTTTTAAGTGCTCAGTGTTTCACAGGTTACAGTCAGCCATGTTCCTAAGTATCTTTCTGAATTGGGTCCAAATACATTTATGCTCTTCTCTGACAAGTCATGTTAACTTTAATCATATGAATAATTTTTTTTTTTTTTCAGTAGTGCTCACATAGCTAAAAATGCACTTACACTCCCTCTTAGATCAATGTGCTAACCAGGAATTAATTTTCAACCTGCGCAATGTTCCTCACTGCATTAAAAACATTCATTTTTAATCCTGGGTTTTCAGCACACTCTGGAACATCACCACTGTGATGAAATAAGAATTATCTCATTGAGAGAGCGCAGCTGAAGAGTGTGTTGACACCTGAGGGCATAATGAAGATGTGGTGAAAGAAGAGCTTTAGTTAAGTAGGGTTAAAGAGAATTGGTTTGTACAATGCACAAAATGTCATACTCTTACTGAAGGAGTGTAAAAGATGTAAAATTATTTTTAGCATGAATGGTAGTGCCAAATCCTCTGCAAAGCAGGCAGAGTCAGGGAGAAAAGCACTCAGCTCTTCTGCAGCTTCAAACCCAGGCCCTGGAGGGTGTTCTGTGTTTCACTGGGCGAGAGACCAGAGCCTGGCACGAGCCAAGTTTCAAAAGGAACACAGAAAACCTTCCTGTCAGAGCTCTCCTTGTGATGCAGCACACTTCCCACTGCAGCAATTGAATGGGAAGGCTGAGGGAAATGGAGCAAAGGCAGTGGGAAGAGCTGCATTGATCGTGCAGCCTGCTGTGCCACTGCCATGGACCTCGCCTCCTTCTTCCTGGCCCTGGCTTTGTGCTGCATCCTCAGCTACAGACTGACCACTCTAATTACCTCCTGCTGCCATGCCAGAGAGGAGAAAATGAGACAAGAAGTGGGAGGAGAAAGGCAGGCATACTAATGGGATCTGCTTTTAAATTTATGTATTGAGAAAAGGTGGCTCGCATAAAATTATGTTTCGGTAGTTTTGCTTGGTGAGTCTTTAACACACAGGAAACCAACATGCTTACAGAAGCAATTATTTCTAGGAGATGACAGAAAAAAATCAACCAACCGAACAAAAAAAACACAACATATTTTTGGGAATAACACCATACTGTTTAAACACTATTTTCTCAGTCAAGTACATTTCTTCCAAACACCTTGCACCACTATGTGGAAAACGATTGGTGCAAAGAATTCTTTTCTAGGGATATGCTGCAGCAATCTGATGACTAGGGGAGTTGGAAATCATAACTATCTTGTTTGGGTTTGGAGACTTGATTGCAGAAACCAAGGCTGCATGTTTTTCATTCCAAACAGGAGCAAAATGCTCCCTGCTTGTGATCCTTCCAGTTACAGGTTTGAAGTGCAGCAGAGAGGAAAGCAATGTGAAACCATAATTTCCAGTTACCTGCTCACAGCCAGTAGAAGCTGATATCCTCTGAATGGAGGCCAAATTCAGTCTGAGCACTGCTGTCACCTGCTGGGCTCTGTGCAGGAGCTGCACAAGGGGATGTTGTTCCCTCCTGTGCTCTCTTTGCTCCTGTTCCATCCTGTGCTTCAGAGGCACAGAGGCTGCACATCCCTAACACAGTGCCACGCTCTCTGCTCCTGGGGAGGGAAGGAAGGAGGCTGCCTGCAAGGTAGGGAACTTCTCTCAGCTGCTTTAGGTGAGCTCTCAGTGAAAGGCTCCTCCTGCTGCTGCTTTTGCTTTGATTTGGAGAGCGTTTCTGAGGAGGGCAGCGTCAAAGGTGATTTTATTCCTTCCTCCCTTCCCAATCAGCCTTCCACTGCCACATCCCTGCACATTGCTAGGCAGTGCAGCCTCTCTCCCTTTCTGCAGCTCCTCACTCCCTGGGGACACACAGGGCACTCTGGGGTCCCAGCAAGGGTGAGCCCAAGCCCTTTCCTGGAGGAGCTTCTTGCAGTTCAGGGAGCTGATCCGTGATCTCTCCATCCCACACTCTGCCAGTGTCTGCAGGCTGTCCTTAAACACAACCACGTATAGACACAACTGAGGCAGTCCTGTGCCGTGAAATCTCTGTCAAAGCAGACTAATCTCAAACCTCAGACTAACCTCACACCTTAGGCAGGGCTGAACATCTGCAGCCAGCCCCACAGCCCCGTGATGTCCTGCAGAGAGGCACTGGTGGCAGGGAGCAGCCCCTGGTGCTGGTGGCCAGGGACTGAGCCTGGGGGTCCAGCACTGTTTGTGACAGACTGACAGAGAAAAATGAGACAGAAAAACGAGCAGGGAGACTTAAAACGGGGTAGGGCCTTGCCATAGCCTTGTGTGCAGGAATGTGTTACTGATAGTGAAGGGCTGAGAGTCAGGGCATCTCCTGGAGAAGGGGACACAGAGGGATGGATCCCTGCCAGGGCTCCTCTGCTGTCAGCAGCCAGAGAGGGACAGGACAGGCATCAGTGCAGGGGAAGCACTCAGGGACTCAGCCCCCAGCGCTCTGGGGATTGCCCTGGCTCCAGTGGCTGCTCTCAGTTGTTATTTGAGGCTGCAGCACTCCCACACCGCCTCTCCTCCAACCCATAATAAGCAATTAATCTCAGTTACAGAGGTCCCAGCTCTCTTTTAGCTGTGTCTGTGGTGCTACTGGAGGAATGCTAAAGCTTGATGCCCACCATATGCTTGTAGGTGTTCAGAATGTACTTGCTCAGGGGAAAATGTTTAACCTGACGGCGTCTGCTGCAGATGCAAAACCTGTCTATTCTTGCAGATTTTAGGGCTGATGTTTGTGTAAAATAGTCACAGCACTGTTGTATTCTATTTAGAAAGCATATTTCTGGAGGTGCATAGGATATCCCTGTCCTCTGGGTGCTGGTTGCTGTTCACTGACCTCCTCTGAAGGATGTGCTGGGCTGAACATCTGATTCCAGCCCAGGCACATTTTACACCAATACCTCACAGAAGAGGAGTCAAAACCTTCAATTCTCTCTTCCCTTTAAAGTTTTCCATCCCTTCAGGCCACTCCATGGTATCTTATAATTTCCTGATACCCGAGGGGATTTTTTTATCCTTACTGATCATTGCTTTACAGACCATTCTGCATGCCTTTGAACCTTACACTGACAAAAGGTTTTTGTAGCCTCAGCACAGCAAACGTTCCATAATACCTTTCCTGGTGTTGTGTTTCATCTCAGATTCACGAGAAAATTCCATTTCTATTCCTTGTAAAGTACAGAGCATGGCTGATTTCTTTCTCACTTGTCAAAATTCACTTTTTAATCAGGTGGCCACCTTGAGCTCTTGCTAATAGGACCTGCACTGGTTCTGGACACATGGGGTTTTTTGTGTCCCTTAGGCTGCCTGGAGTTAACCAGCTCTGCAAGGGGCTGTAGGAACAGAACTCAGTACAAGCCATGTGGTTTTCTAAAGCACAATCTCATGATATTTTTATTTGATTTATGTCTTGCTGTTCTTTCCTGTTTTCTGAACACGATGTTCATTTTTCTAACACAGTCCTTAGGTTGTTTGGATATCTTTAGGGTGGAAGTGAGTTCATCGTTCTTCCAGTTTTGATCAATTTCATTATTTTTCCTCTTGAGCTTATTTTTTCTTCAGCCCACTGTGTATTACTTCACATTTGTGAACTTTTCATACAGATACAAAGCAGATGGAAACTTTTCTCAGCTTGGGCTGGGGAGTCAGAATCACTTCACCCACCTGCAAGCAAGTTGGTGAGGCTGGAATGGCTCTTAGCTGTTGTTTCATTTGTGTGGGGAAAAAATGTAACTTGAGTCATGCAATTGGAAGTACTTGCTGTACACTACAAATCTGAAATGGACTCATGACTTTTTTTAAAATCTATTTCACTTCTTTCACTGATTTATATTTATGGGTTTTTTTTCTTACTTAATTTCTGATTCTGAATTATATATATATATATATGTA
Organism: Alethe diademata; assembly: GCA_025584955.1. Taxonomy (NCBI): domain Eukaryota; kingdom Metazoa; phylum Chordata; class Aves; order Passeriformes; family Muscicapidae; genus Alethe; species Alethe diademata. The sequence continues at coordinate 2,554,369 of JANRMJ010000054.1, forward strand.
TATATTTACAATGCATATTACCGTTTTATGTATGTGAGTCTTACTCTTACATGGCCATTTGAAAAAGTGTAATTTTTCAAATTACAGTGTAATTTAATATATTCAAATCTATCAGTGTGTAATTTAATATATTTATGTGTCCCAAAGCTGTCATAGTATAGTGTGATCTTGAGGTCTGAGGGTTGTGACACAGGATTCAGGCAGTGGCAGCTTTCCCATATTTGCTGTGTCTGTTCACATCTGTGATGTAGGAGGGATTGAAGTCATTTAGTCTTCATGAACCTATGAAATGGGAATAGCTGAGTTAATGCACAGCCCTCATTTGAAAGAAAATTGAATATTTTTTTCTGATTCCAACATATGACTTTTAGAAATTCTGGATTTCTGCCAGGCCTCTGATTGATTGCAAAACTGACACAGAATCTGCACAAAAAAAATCCCAACCTGCTTCTGTGTTTGCTGTTGGTGGCATGAAAAATCAGTGTCAGGTATTGCTGTTGTTGTTTTTATTATTTAGAAGAATTTACATATTTAGAAGAAGAGGAAATAATTGTATTGCAAGGAAGGGGAGAAGAACACCTGAGAATTCAGAATATTTCAGAAAAATCATAGCTGAAATTCTTTTCATATAGCCCAGAAAATTTAGGGGGTCAGGCTCAGTTATCCTTCCTGATGACAAAACGTGTATGAATAATTAATTCCTCATACATTCTTTTACATGTTAGCAAGTTGCTGGCAACCCTACCTTAATTTGCTTAAATTGGCTGTGTTGTTTGAAACACTGGCTCGGGAGATTTCCTTGAGCAGTCTTTGGAGGAGCTGTTATATGTGAGTAATTGTTAGCAAGGGTTCACTGCTAAACATGCTCAGCTTTGTTGTCTCTCATTGTGCTGCTCTCACTGGTGTCATTCTCAGACATCCAGGGACAGTGCTTACAATTCAAAATTCTAAATTTGCCCCTCACAAAGTTCATTTCCATTTAAAATCTGATAATTTGGTGGAAATGCTCTATGTTCTAGCTTGGTAGGATTTTTATGAAAATCAAACTCAAAAGGAGCAGTGAACAGGCAAATAAAAAATTCAGACTTGCTCCTTTTTTGCAGCACAATTCAAGCCCTGTTTTTCCAGAAATATTTGCAATGAAATTACTGTTTAGATTGGCTGAACACTTTGTTGAGAAGTCCCTTTATTTTGCCATTCAGGTCAGAAGGGTTCAGATGCTTGACATATATTGCTGACCTGCTGTAATATTGTTTGTTTGCTTCTCCCTGTTAGGAACTTCCAGGATGGAAGAGAGGAGAAGATGTCAGTTTTCCTTGGATGTTGTCAGGGTCTTAACAATGGGGTTTGAGTTTGGCCAAATGCTGTGGAGAGCAAAATTCTGTGTGGATTTTAGGCTTCGTTTAAAATCCAGCAACAACATAATCTGTGTCCTAAAGCCAGACTGTTCACTCTAAAAGAATTCAAGTAATGTAAACTTAAAACTCCAGCTCTCTTTTTGAAGCTTGCTAAACATAAAATAGTGAATTTATGGAAACGAGGGGGGAAAAAAAGAGACTTAACTACAAATCACAAAATGTAGCACAGTAAGTCCGACTCCTCTGTGTCTAAACGCAGTTTGGATTGTGCAGGGCTTAGACTGAGGAGGTTTTTAGGGACTTCATTCAGCTAGAGACAGAAAAGCCCTGTTTTCACCTGATTTCCCAGCAGTCATCATTACTGACCCTGGGGCAGGCACTGCTCAGCCATTGTCCCTCCAAGGTGAGTGGATGGAAGGGAGCTGGGGCTGGCTGTGAGCAGGGACAGTAAAACATCTATTTGCACTTTCACACCTCTAATTTGCCTCCACTCGGTGAAACTCGGGCAGGAATTTACAGCAGGCTGGGTTGGGTGTGTGTGATTCAAATAGAAAAGCAGCTGGACCAGCAGGTGGCCTGATGGAGAGGGGAGGTTTTGCTGTTTATTAAGATTTCCAAGGCTTTTTTTGTTCTGCTGCTCTCCTTAGTGATGGTGGCAATTCCACACTGGGAATGCTGGAAAGAGGTGACAAAAGTAGAAGTTCACAGTGATGCCTAAGCTTTTTATATATTTCTCATATATTTGTGTAGCTTGGTAGATTGCTAGTGCATGGCCATAGCTCCAGTGCTTTTCCCTCCCTTTTCCCCTGGATTTTGGAGGAATCCAAAGAAGCTGACCTTCTACACACATCCCTGAGATATTGTTTGGATTGATAAATAATCTTTATTCCAAGGAGGGGACCTACAATAAGAAGTGGGGCAGGGAATCCCCTGGACCAGCTCTGAGAGGCTGACCCAGGGGTGGGTTACTGGGGCAGCTGAATCTCCTGTTAAATATCCTGATTAATGAACCTTATACAATCACAGAAATTTGATTCTGGCTGTGCCCATCACCACTGAGACACTTGGAAGCTTCCAGATAAAAATCTGCTTTTTACTTTACTACTCTAACACTGATGCAAGGAGTTTTTCTCTTTTGATTATAGGCAACAACAGTGCAGCCAAAAGTGAGAGACCAAGGGAAGCTCTCCACAGCAAATGGTCGATTTTAAGCATTTTAAGAGCTTTATAAAGCATTTTTCTCTGCCTGTTCTAGGGGCTTACAGACTGTCCTAACAATAATGAGTGGTTGGCATTGAGGGTCTGTCACCAGCTACACATCCCAGGAAATGGCCATGTGCCTGCATTTCCTTAAAAGCACAGCCTAAGCTGTGTCAGGAAGGAAAAAAAAAAAATCAGCAACGTGCGGGGTTTATTTTTGCCTTTAGTGGTTTGATGTTGGGGAAAAAGTAAATGAAGGAGCATTGATACACCCAGGCATGTGATTTATTATCCCACCAGCATGCTGAAAAATATAAGCACATTGAGAATCATGTTCTGAGGGGCAGCTAAGGAAGTAGAGAAGACTGAAGGATTGACCTTTGGGGCAATTGCAATTTTATTTGCTTATTATTCTAGTGGAAGTCATGATAAGTTGGGGTGTTTTTAGGGGGCTTTTGGGTTTGTTTGTTTGTTTGTTTCTCCTTTTTTTCTGTTTTTTTGGGGGGAGGGGTTTTGTTTGTTTGTTTGTTTGTTGGTTTTGTTTTGCTTTTTTTACCAACAATGGAGCTAGAAAACAGGAAATATTGACATTTAGAGAGGTGTACCATTTTTGCAGCCTCAGCTGCATTGTTTTTCCCTTTGGTCATTTGTGTTGCCCCTCTTCATTTCTCCAGCTCTCCTTTCCCTCCAAGGAGCAGCCCACAATGTGCTTATTTGGAGAGTATGAAAACAACACATGAAGGCCCTAGGAAAAAGCAAATGTGCTCTCTTTAAGAGGTGAATTGTACTTTAGGGACTAAATTACCAATTCTGCTAAGAGCATGTTAAAAATGGGCATGAAGAGTTGGAACTCCAAAGATTTTTATCTTTAAGGGCTGGGGATAATCAAGTAAACAGAATAATGCTACTTTTCCTTGGCATGTCATTTAGTTACTAGTTTCCTGTTGTATGCATATGACTCTGATTCCTACAGAAGATAAAACTGAAATTTGCTTTCTGTGCCACCTGTTGGTTTTGGGGTTATTTTTCTCTTGAAATAAAATTCTTGTTAGACCTGAATTCTGTGCTTCAGCTCACCATAATCATAAAGCCCATAGGATTTCTGTTCCAACCAGGCTCCTAGGGAGCAATTTCACTTTACAAAATCAGCTTTTAATTACCTAAAATTTGCCACAGGAAATTACTTTATGTTTTTGGAGTAGGTTTTGGGGGCTTTTTTTAATGCTTTCCTCTTTAAAAGAAATTGACTGTGGAAAGGAAAGTCCAGACTTAAAAAACTGAAGGTTGGTTGTGCTGTTTGGAGGAATGGATGGAAAGAGAGAGGCTCCTACAGTGCAAAGTCTGGGACTGTGTGTGCCCAGCTCCTCTGTCTATTTGCAGAAGAAGTGGCAGGACATTTTCATTTTCTTTGTCTCAGTTCCTGGATTTTACAAGTTAGTTTGTCCCTTTTTCTCCCCAGACAGCAGCCAACCAGAGATGAGATTTTCATGCTGTATTGGGAAGGGTTCTAACGATGTTTTCTGTGTTTTTTCTTATTAGTGCAGCAAATTTTTCCCTGTGTTGTGACAAAAAGCTGTGCTAATGACAATACACCATAGTTCTCCTCACTGCAGATGGCTCAAAGGTTAATTCCAACTGCTAAAGTAATGGACACATCCAGAGAAAGCTTCCAGCCACAGGATGTTTTGTAACTGGCATCTCACTGTTCAATTTGTCTCTCCAAACTGAATCTTGCTGGTTTTTTGGGGTTTTTTTTCAGGGCACCACATGTCAGTAAATGCAACTTTGTAGGTGTAGTAAATACAATAACAGGATAGAGAATCTTGCCATGACTGTCAGAGGAAGATAGGAGAGGGTGTATCATAGTTAAAGCAACAAAGTAAAAAGAGTTAAAGAAAAAAAAAAAAGCAAAAAAATAAAAGAGGGGAGGGAGGAAAAGATGGAGAGAAATGTTCTATTTCACTTCCCCTGAGCAAACACGTAATTTCCATGATTTCTTTTTAATGGCTGTGCTCTGAAGCTGGTGGGTTCTGATTTATGGGAAGCTGTGCAGGCTCAGGTGGAGCCCTGCAGGACGCCCTTCCCAGCTGCAGGGCTGCAGCCCCCTGGTTTGTGTGTGAGCTCATGGCCCACACCACCCACAGCATCATTTCTTGCTCAGCCCTCCTGGCAGGGGGCAGGGGAAAGGGGAAAGCCCAAAGCCCTGCCAAGGGTGGGTGTGCAGAGGCTCTGCAAGCCCAGCTCTGCATTCGGGGAACGCCGCGGGCTCCTGCTCGTGATAAACACTCCAGATGTCCTCTCTGAGGAGCAGAGGAACTCATTTTTTTGTTTGGAATCCTGCAAGAAGAAAAATGATACTTTACAGTGCTGGTTACTCTGAGGTCACTCGCATTAAAATTAGGTCATATTTTTTGTCATGGTGATACTTTGATCCAAGTAATAAACATAAAGGCTCTTTTGGGCCGTTCTAATTCCTAATCCTAGAGACCTGTTCTATTTCAACTTGTTTATACTTTTTTTTCATTACTGATTCTTGAGTCAGACCTTGTTTTACTAGACTTAAGTTAAAAAGGCATACTAGGCTGGGAAAAAAAAATCCATGCTTTATCACTAAGAACACTTCATAAGTACTCTTAATTAATATCTTGGGATTCCAGACACTATACCCAGAAAACTATAAATAAAACCATTGGCTCTTCACAGGACAAACAGTAGTCAGTGAAATTCAGGCCTTACAGCTACTGATCAAAACTATCTTGGGGCTGATTCTCAAACTGAGCCTTCAAAGCTGGGTATCCTGTAGGTGTCTAAGATTTGGTTTGACCATGACAGCAGTACATGAAGTGAGCTGCTGTTTTGAGGACAGAGCAGGTTTCTGGTGTCTTCTGTTGCTTTTCTTTCCATGGATGGTTGTTCCCAGCATGTGAAGTCCAGATTTGGTGTCAGTGATCACAGTCCCAGCTGGGCTCTGTGATGCAGCAAAACTGCCCCATCAGGGACCTGGTGAAAACTGATTGTGTGTGTTTTGGAGTTAACATTTTCAAGCATCCAAGTAGCTCTTTAATTATGCCCTGCATAGGGGATAAAACTTTATTTTTAAAACTTTATTAACTTTCTGAGCCTGAAAGAAATCAGCTCATTGGTAGCAATTGAATTGAAGTGAAAACATCAGAAGTAAAAGGAGCTGTTTAAGATGTGGCCATTGCCAAAAATCATTGTTCTTTTCTTCAAAAGTGAAAGGTAGAAGTCTTGATGTAACTAATGTTACTTATATGACTGATGTGGTTCCAGGGCAAGTCAGGTGTACTGCAAGGATGTTCTGTTGTAGTGCTGCTGATTTTGATGAAATTTAAGCCATATAGCAATTGAGAAGGATTTGTATTTTCTAGGCTTCTTATGAGGTTAAAATCACTATGTTTAAATATGTAGTTCTCTTGGTGCCTTTAAAATCTCCTCCTACATATGTTTGTTCCAGTGATGAACAGAGATGACTTGGGTTTGGAGTGAAGAGAGTGTTTTACAGCCCAGATCAGTTCTCCAGCTCCAGTAGCTGTCACCTACCTGTTACACTGTGTAATCATTGCCTTTAAATTATGCTGTCAGCCCAGCCACCTCCCATTTTCACCACTCTCAGTGACAGAAGTCACTTCAAATGGGTTCAGCAGCAGCAGTCAGACTCCTGTGTGGGTTACTAGAGAGAAAAAAGAATTATGGGGCAGAAAATAGGCTGTGAAGTTGCAGAGATAACTGCTTTGAACATTCTCTAGTTCAGTGTCAGGCACAGCACAGCTAAGCACATGCTTGGCTTTAAGCCTGCAATAAAACAATAAAAATAAGGTACTTTGCTTATTGTTGAAGCTTCTAACTTAGTAGCAACATTTAGGATTTGTCAGTGGGCCACAATATTCTGAACATTTGATATGACCAAATTCCACCAACAAGCTCAACTTGGAGCCTGGAGTGTGCATTGTCTGTGTGATGTTTGGGACTAGGTGAATCACAAAAATATAACCTAGTTTAGTCTGTGTTGATGCTTTGCACATTAAATTGTGAGGTATCAATACACCTTGTGAATGCTGCAGTGATTTAAGCACGGGCAGGGGAAGCTCTTGGGCAGAATGATCACACAGCATCTGTCGGAGCTGCCAGCCCCAGTCCCCAGCTGAGAACTCCCCCAGACAAACAGCAAAGCCCCATCCAGCCTGGATGCTCCTGCCACTGCTAAGTTTAGATACAAAATAAATCTCTGTGTCTCCCTTTCCCCTGAGTTTCATTGCATTTTTTCTTTTATTTCAGGCCATCAAATCTCCTCCTGGACCAAAGCAACGTTGACGTTTCAGCCTTCCGCAGCACGGGTGATTGGCTCAATGGTTTTCGGACAGGGCAGTGCAAGGACATTTTCACAGGGGTGGAGTACAGTTCCTGTGACACCATAGCCAAGATTTCCACAGAGTAAGTGGGTTTTCATCATAGCTACAAGTTCAAACCTGAGCATAAAGGTAGCACTTTTATATGGCGTTTCAAATTCCTTGCTAGAATTTTCTTACATTTAAAGAGACAAGTGGGAATTATTTGTTGTAGTTGAAATAGCCGTGGAGGGAATCTATGTCTGGTGACTGTGTGAAGGCCATGGTCCCACAGCTTTTTCTCACTAAATACAAGGAAATTCCCAATTTCTTCCAATACAATAGCACCATGCATCATCTGGTATACTAGCATCACTTCTTTTCACTGAAGTTTCTCAGTTGATTCTTTAAATCCTGTATTTTATGTGTGAGTTTCTCTACAGCTGGCACATTGCCAGTCTTTCCCTTTATTGCCCATCCCATATTCCACCAAACCAGGAGAGGGTGCAAATTCTTTGTAGCTGTTTTCCTCCTCCATGCTGACAATTACTCAGGGGCTGAACTCCCTCCTGCTATGCTTGGAAGTGAGCAAATGGCAAGTTTATTACATTCTAAATGCAATCCATCTTTGTTCTAGTGACAAGTAGGAGTAGGGTAATGCTCTTTCTGCACCTGAAAAGGCATCAAGTACAGTTAAAAATTTAATGCCAAAGGAAATCTTAATTCCCAGTTGGGCTGGCTGAATACACGAGTTATGGAGAAGTATGCAGCAGCTGTGCTACCAACAATTAAACACATCAATGCCATTAATTAGTGTATTATTGCATCTATAAAAAGGGTGCTAATGGCTTTTTGTAACAATTACCCTTTGGGGACAGTGTAGAAATCCTCTAGGAATGCCCAATTTCCTGTGAGCCCCTGGCTAATTAGCCCTTCACAGGTGTGAAACCACCTCTGTGCTGCACAAGGAACAATGAGGCTGGAGATCCTGAAAAACCAGAGGTGGGAACCAGGGAGACACTGGGAGCTTGCCCATGGCCTCCTTCCCCTCAGTGCTGACAGCAGAGTCCAGAGGACCTTTCAGAGGGCACTGATGTTCAGCACTGCCCAGGAAAAGCCATGGATTGGTAGGGGGATGGAGGTGTTAGAGAGGCTCAGTGATCCAGCAGTGACCCCCTTGCCCCAAAACCCCAGTGCTTGCATCAATGGAGAACAGTTTCATTGCCTTTCTTTCCAGGTAAGCAAACACAACGAGGCTAACTGAGCTTCTACTCTATTTCCTGCACCCCCCTTGTGCTTTCAGACAGTTGCTCTCAGTGGTTTTTGCACCAGGGCTTGTGTTTCAGCAATATCCCTGTACCTGGAGGCTCCTGCAGTGAGATGGGCAAGTTCACTGCTCTTTGCTGAGATCAGTGCTGTGAAACTCAGTGTCCTCACTCACACACCTTCTCTGTTTTCCAGTGACATGAAGAAGGTTGGTGTCACAGTGGTGGGCCCTCAAAAGAAGATTGTCAGCAGTATCAAAGCTCTTGAAACTCACACAAAGAACAGCCCTGTTCCTGTGTAAGGTACCAAAATGATGTTGCTCAGGAGAAGGAAAAAAGAAAGGAGAAAAGTTGCATCAGAAGGTCAGAAGTGATGGCTGACAAACTGCAGAATTTAAAGGAGTTCTTTGCAACAGCTTTGGAAACACAATGGATGAGATTTCAAACCCACAAGACACTCAAATACTGAGTATAAATGCCTTAAAAATAGGAGCAAATTTGTTTTCTGTCTGTTAATCCTAAAGGGTGGGTGCTCTTGAAAGACTGTTAATGCAGATAGTAAATATCAAAAGAAAAAAAAAATACATGAAAAATCCTTCCAAGTAAAAACCAGTGTTACTAAAACCTAGAGCCATTTGAATATTAAGTGACTGAATAACAGGAAAAAACCATGGACATAAAAGCTGTGTATTTGATCTATACAGCAAACAAGAAGAAAGAAAGACTTGCAGTATTTTTATACAGAAGAGATCTGTAACAGGTATTTTATTTCTTTAAAAGCAAGGAAAATAGAGGACTATACCTCACAACCTGTCTGGCCATATTTACTATAATGTCATTGTAACATGCTATTTCAACTTCAGGAAGGAACACAGAAATAAAGTTTGTAGTGACTTTGAGTTAGTTGACAAAAGATTTTTACCATTATGTTAGCTTCCCTAATTGTGTTCATTTAAATAGAAACAAGTCTTAATTTTTAAAAGACGTATTTATTTTCTTGGGGTTTTTTTATTTTGTTTTGTTTTGTTTGGTTGGTTTTTTGTTTGGTTGTTTTTTTTTTCCATTATTGTTTATATTTATGCTTAAGTACCTTAACCTGGCTGTATTATTGCCAAGTGCCAAATGTTATCCAAACTTCATTGGTTCAACCTGAGAAATTGTCTGAGGGTTAGTTACTAGATGATTTTACACTTATACCATCATGCATGAAATACAGAAGGAAAGAAAGGTGATCTTTTTTTCAGACCTGACACTATGAAAAGCATCTGGCCTTTTTTTTTTTTTAATTTGAAATGAGATTTCTTCCATTTGCTGTGAGTGGTATTTTCAACCAGGCTGGGGTTTTGACAATGGTGTGTGCATTGATCTTTAGATCAGTATCTGCCCCAAACACCACATCCCATTTCCTTCTCCAAGGCTGCTTTCCTGTCACAATAAGGAGCCAAATTCTTGAGTGGTGTTCAGGTGAGAGATCTGCCAAAAAATAGAAAGGAGGGCCAGGGTTGGTGCATCCTGCTTTAACTGATGATGCCTTTTGAGTTCCCTGGAAAGTGACCCTTGTTTAAAAGGATGACTTAAGCTGTGAAGTGAGGCTTTGCTGTGGAAGTTTACACCTGCCTGAGGTAGAAACCCCCCTGTAGAGGCATTGCCATCCTGTAGGGGACCTGAATTTTTGGCACAGCTTCTGTGGGTACCTGTTCCTTGAAAGAAAGCAGAAGAGAGCCAAGTCTTGGAAAGCATTCACGTCTCCCACTGGAAAAAGGAAGGTGGATTTTGAGGGCTCTCCACCATTTTCAGTGTCTTCCAAAGAGCTTCCTAACTCCTAAGTTGTTGCTCTGGAGCACATCAGTCCCAGTTCTGAGCAGACACAACTCCTTGCTCTGAAAATGAGTGGTTTTAGCACAGTGTGAGACACTTCTTGTGCTTCTAAATGCTGTAGATGTGACACCAGGCACACAGGCAGCAGGCCTTGGTCACCAGGGGAATCCATTCTGCTTCCCAGCCTGACATTCTGAAATCTAGACCTGATTCTGATGAATCCCAGAAAGTCCAAGAGTGTATGAGAGGCAGATGAAAAAATGGCACATTGTGTTTTCTCTGTGCATGCAAGAGCAGGTAGCAAGTTGTGCTTTCTTCTGTTGGCTTGGGTTTTGAAGCTCCTGGGTGTATAAGTGAGGAAAGAATCAGCTCCTAGTAGGCTTTGTGGGGCTGAAATTGTTCTGCATGAATCCAGGATTTGCAAAATGTTCAGGCACAACATTTATCACACATTGCTAAGGAGAAGCAGAGTTAGAGGCTTTTTCATGAGTGCTGGTGGTGAACATGCTGTAAAGGACTGGATTTGAAACACACTCACAGCATAATAATTAGCAATTCTTTCTAAAAGGGAAGTGAATGGATTTTAAAATTAAAATTAAAAAAAAAGAAAAATTGAAGAAAGGTAAAATAAAGCACTTAAGCTGTAAAGAACATTTCCCCTTATCTGCCCCAATCTATCAGGAAATGCAGCGTGCTGGACAGAAAAGCTGTGTTTTGTGTTGCTTAGTTCATTCAGAATCTTTCTTTTCTTCGGGTTGAGATTGCTCTAAATCAGACAGTGTTAGTGAATTTAAACCACCAAAATTCAGTGGCAAACACTGTCTGTGTGGGGACAGCTTTTTGTGACATTTCTCCTCAGCTTCATTCTGCTACTGGAGCGTGGGGGCGAGGGGCTGGGCTGGGGGCTGGCCTCTGGGAAATGCTTCAGGAGACACAGACCCAGTTCTTAGAGTTTGAAACACTTGAAAACTTTGCACCAACCACCCTCAATGTCCTCCTGCCATGTGTCCTGTCCTGTTCCTTGCCCACTGTTCAGGCATGCTCAGCACAAAAGATGCAGTCTCACCGAGGGGAAGAAACAAAGCAGCTGAGTTTTGGTTTTCTTTGCTGTTAGGAGTAGAGAGTTTTTAAAAACCTGTTTGGTTTTCTCTCCCTGTCAGAAGTTGATTTGTACTGTAAGTGGCCTCTGTTGCAAGCATCCTGTACTCCCTGTCCCCCTGTACATATGTAAACATAGCAGTGTACAATTCTTCAGTGTGGAGTAGAGAAATAGAGGTCGTGTGGCCATCTGCCTGTACAGGTTATGGACATCAAGCAAAATGCAAACTGCTCATAAAAAGACATGCCATATTATTGGGTTTGTACCTTTCAATATAGTTTCCATTTTATTTATTTCTGTTAACATAATCTAGTTTTTGTGCTGTAACTTAGCATCCAATAAGCAATGTATAGATGTGATTTGATTGGCAATATGTATTTACTTTAACTTGTATTTCAAAAGCATTACTTACTCATTTAGATTATATATTGTGCAATTGTAGATGGCCTCTTACTAATGTAAAATGATTTGTAGTGGAAACATTTATATTTTTATAATAAACATAATGAAAGTATTTTTTACATACTGAAATACTGAGGTGATTGCTTGGAGGACAAAGTAAATTTATTTGATTAGTGTGATAAAATTGTAATTAAATGTGGATAAATTCTGAGTGTTAAAGCATGGGTCTGGAGTGAAAGCTAGATATTACCTATATTATCTATTAAAAGAAACAAGCAGTGCAGGTTTTAACTAAATAGACCAGCATTTGTGCAAAACTGACTTACATCAATCAAAGACTTTACTTTCTCCATGGATACTGGAAAACATCATCTTCTACAGCCTGCCTATGGGATATTGAAAAGAGCTGTCATTTATTTTAGTTGTGTCAAGTACTTCCAAATTTTTGCTTTCTTTCCTCCCTCTCCAGTGGACCTCTTTTCATCTTATTAATATGTTGAATCCAGTCGAAGATGTACTTTTCAACAAAATAAAATAGCCCACCACATACTGTAATTTCACCCCATGATCATTTCTTGCCTCTGAGTATTTGTGTTAGATAATATTTTGCCCCTGTTTTGTTATGTCACTGCCAGGTTGTTTCTGTGTGCTTCACCCAAGTACAGGGTCTTTGAAAATGCCAACATACACAACTCAGGAATCCTCTTCCTTGAAAAATAGGAATGGTTTGATGCTTGCCAGTTTCTTGAATTTTGCAGGTTCTTTCTGTACCATAACTGATTTTGCATGCTTTTGTATACTACTCTGCTTACTGGTGCAAAACAATGAATGATAAACCTGTCCTGGAGTCTGTAAGTTGATAAACTTGATGAATGTGGATGTAGTATTTTTTTGGGGGGGTTGGAGGTGGGAGCATTTTGTCTTGGTGGGTTCAACAGAAAGGGGCATCACAGAAAAGAGTCACCCCGAGCTGGACTTGTCCTTAAATGACCACAGCTGGACTGGAAGCCACTTGTTCTTCCTGCCACCAGAATGCTTCATGCTGTAGTGGATAAATGGTGTCATTTGAGCTTCCGGGGGGGAGGTTTGATGCTGTGCTTGAGCACCAGGGCTCTCATGGGCTCTAATCCATGCAAAGTGCAAACCATTTGCTCTGTGAATAGATTTCACCTCACCAGTTGTGTTACCCTGGCTTGTGTCTATCCCTGTGGCATTGCTGGTACATTACATTTGCCCTAGATCCTGGAGGGCACGATGGTTATTGGTGTTTTTATTGCTTTTACTGTAAAATGGCATTAATTTAATTAATTAATGTAGCCAGCTGTGGAAGGGCAGGAGGATGCACTCACTTAAACGCAGCAGAACAAGGAACTGCCTGGCAGCCCCCACCACCACAGAATCCCAGAATGTGCTGGTTTGGAAGGCACCCATCAGGATCATCGAGTCTGGAGAGGTAAACTGCTGATACTCAGTTCCATAAATTCAATATGCCTGTCGGGGTTTTCAGTGCTGCCCAAGTGGTGTTTTTCCACTTTGCATTTCTTCCTCAAGGATGATGCCCAGACCCAGATATGTGCACCGTTAAAAGTCCAAGCAGTGCCAAGTGAAATCAGAGCATTACTTCTGCTGTCTCACTCGTGCCACTCCTGTTAATGCACATGGATGTCCATGCTATTGACTTCCATTCATTTTCTGAGCTGCTCTGATTCCTCAGATCCTTTCCAATCTATCACTGCCTGGTCAGTAATTCCTCATTTAGTGGGTGTGCACTCAATTCCTTTTTCAGTCCTTGGTCCAATCCTTTAGGATTTCTTAATGCATTTTACTTTCCCAATTAAAAAAATATTTTATTTTAGAGATATTTCTCTCAGCTTTAATTCATTCCCACATACAAACAGGCACATGAAGGTTACTCATGCAAAGGTGAACAGCACAAAACACAAACAGCTTTCTCTTGGCTTCCTCATTATCCTTTTCAGATGGCCAGAGAACCTCTGGTAAATGAAGAGCACTCAGTACATGGGATTTTTCATCTCACTCTGCTTTCACATTAAAGTGATTTCATAATAGCCCATATTTCCCCAGTTAGCTCATGAGAATGTCATGGGGCACAGCAACAGAAGTCTTAGTAAAGACAAGATAAATCACATCCACTACTTCTTAGATTATCCTGACACAGAAACCAGTTAGAGGACTTTGACAGGATTTGTTTATTCTTGACAAATCTGAGATGGTTTCTTAAGACCTTGTAATCCTCCAGCTGCTTAGAAAGGTATTGTGTGATATATATATATAAAAAAAATCTCTTTCTGGGTATTTGAGGTTAGCATACTTGCTCTGGAATTGCCTGGCTCCGCTTTTCTCCTCTCTTTAAAGCTCAGGATGATCTTTGCTCCTCTCCAGTTGCCTGGGCTCCAGACTTCTCCAAGAGAATAGCCAGTACTTGGACCAGTCCCTTGTTGCTATAATAAATCCCACAGACTCTGAGATCCTGAATGCATCAACCACTTTTGACTGTTAAGATTCCTAATTATGAAACATAATTTTAATGTACACAGACAAATATTTTAGTGCATGACCAGGTTCTGCTTTGAATTATTGCCATCAAGCAACAATTTAGAGTCATCATTAAGGGGTATTTGGTTAGCAAATGTCATTATTTATTTTTAATTAGATTCAGCAACTAAGCTCCATCACTGATATATCACTTTGAAGGTAGTTGAGGTTCATTAGAAATCTTTCAATTCACTTTATTGCTCTCCATGTAAGGGGAGAAATAGTCTTCATCTCCACTCCTCTTTTATCCAGTAGTCTTAGAAAGCTAGTTTTTAAGTTTTTTTCAGTAAAGTGAGTGTTTACTCCCCATGGATTTATAATTAATACTGAATTTAACTTCCAGCCCTAAAAAGAAGTGTATGTTTGCAAGAGAGTGTGAAATAACCAAAGCTTTTTATTATTAATTTTTGGAGATTTAGAGAAGCAGGCTTTTGGCTTCTTTTCCTGCCTCAAGGCCTGCAAGGACAAAACAAATGAGTGTTTGGTCTCACTATGTCCATGGGAGCATAGAGTAAAACATTTTATTTTAAGGCACTGAGATGAAATGAAGCCAGTAAAAAAAACATATAAATGCTAAATCCTATTTGTTTTAATGGAAAAAAAAAAAAGAAAAAAAAAGGAGTTCTGGTAGTTTTGCACCATAGTCTGACCAGGGATTCAAATAAGCATCTCTGATGTCAATTTTCCTGTCATTCCCCCTCCCCACCCAGCAGGAAATTGTCCTCAGGTATAGTTCACATTTTATTTAAAGCATTTTATTTTCACAGGGTGGTTTGCTCTTTTCACTGCCATTACTCTCAGAGCTCGTGCAGCTCAGCAGAGGCTGAACTTGGGCTCAAACCACAGAAGTTTGTGTTGCAGAGCCCCTTCCTCCTGCAGGCTTTCCCTGTCCCCTGCTGTCCCCACCAAGCATTGCCCTGACCCCCCTCCCTCTGCTCTGTGCTACAGCCCAACCCACCAGAAACCCCAAAAGCCAGGATGGGAGATGACTTGAGGAGATATTTTGGAGTCAGAGCAGTGTTTGAGTCCTTGCACTATTCATTGCTTGCCTTGCTGCACTTTCCCTTTCTGTGCCATCCAAGTTTAACTCTGAATCCCACCAGATATTTAAATTTGCCTGGGATTCTTTTCCCCCATAAATCACGTCCAGTGTAGATATTTTGTCCCCATCTTTTCCTGCATTATCTGGGTGGCTTTTTGCAGATCCAGCTGGATATTTGCTGCCAGGTTTTTGACCACTGCTAAAACGTGCAGCTTCCCCTCAGGCTGGTTGTCAGCTAATCACCAATAATGATTCCCATTCTTAGTGTGCCCCTTTAAAGCTACATCACCTTTTATATTTGGCTATTTTTAATCTCCTTCTTTCACTCTCATAAAACTTTGTTGGGGGCTTTAGTTGAGGTCTAAGTCACAATTCCCACTCGTATATACTTAAAAAAAATGTGCCTCATTTAACTGAGTTAATACTTGCCTAATTGTAATAGCAAAGCAATAAAATTCAATCCCTACAACAATGTGATGCTGTAACTTCCTTTCACTGATGGAGCACTGGGCTACCTGCCAAGGAAGTCAAATGAAAATAGGAAACAATATGAACAAATAAAATCTATTTCTGAGATTTGGATATAGATATTTGCTTGAGCTTTTTGCTTTTTAATATTCAGTTATTACTTGGTTCATTTTTTTTTACTTTCTGTTCCCAACTTCTCTCATTGTGCATATGGGTTTTTGGAGACAGAGGAGTTGGCCCACAGAGAAATTTTTTTTCTGCCCCCCTTTCATCTCTTCCTCATATATAAGCTGTCCTCTTCATATAAGGAAGGTTCTATGGGGTTTTTGTGAAAGGCCAAGTATATCAGATACCACCAAAAATCTGTAAGGGAACACCCTACCAGCATGGAACATGTAAATAACTGTAATTATCCAAAGAAACTATTCTATTCCTTCAAACAAATATAAAATAAAGATTAAATTGAAGTAAACCTCTGTTCCTGGCACCAGCCAGCCTTCAGAATTGTAACACAGCTTTATCAATTCCCTGCTGCAAGGTAAGAGATCCCACCAGAAGAAGGAAGACATTGAAGAATAGGGCTGAAGAAGTCAGAGACCTTTGCCATTCTTAACACCCAAACCTAAGTGCATTCTTTCTCCCTTCTTTTGTAATTTCTATTCAATATAGAAAAAGTACCATAACCAGCTAAGCTATGCATTTAGACTTAAAAAAAAGATGTTTAATAGCACCCACACACTAAGCAGCTCCTCCATGCTTAAGATGATGTTGTGTGATTATATCCAGCCCCACAGTGTGTGTGTAGACCAGGCTCCATCATCCCAGCATGTGCTTTGAGGCATATAACATCTAATATGTATATAAACATTCTGAACATAGCAGCTCTTTGGCCAGCTCTCTCTGGCTGCCACAACACCTACTGCTGTTTGGGTTTCCAGAACTCTGCCTGAACTGCATTTTTGTGTATCTAGTCTGTTTTTACACCAAAAGAACCTTTTCCCCCCAGTCTGCCTGCTTCAATGTTTTCTCTGGGATCTGTTCAGTGCCTCTGCAGAGGAACCTCTTTCACAGGATTTCTTCCCAAGCCCAAGTCTTTACCTTTAGTATGGGCAATCACTGGCTATTCAATGGCCTCCTAATGAGTCCTTGCAATGATTTTGGCTATGGCCTTTTGTTGCCAGAAGAGAGCTATAATTATAGATTAAATAATTTGCTGCTCTCAACGGGAAGATCCTGTGGATCACAGTAGATTGTGCTTCTTGAGAAGACAAAACCAAAGTTTTCCATCTTGTGGGACACCAATGGAACAACCAACACGGATATTTTTCTCCTAATCCTTTGGAATTTACAATCTGAAATTTAGATCACACCCTTTTTTCATCTGTGTCCTCTGTGTCTGTGCAGTATCTGATTCAAAAAGCACAGAGCCAAGTGAACCAATAGTCAAAAGTGTCTCAGTGGCTTCCCAAAAGGGAAACTTCCAAACTTACTGCTACTATTCTATCATTTTATCAACAGGGCTCCTTTCTCCAAGTAGCTATTCTTGTCAGGCTGTAAAACTTACTGAATTTGCTATGACAGGTCTGGCTGTGTGTAGTTACTGTGATACTGAAGCTATAAAACTTTTGAAATATTATTGAAGTATTTTTTAAATATTTAACAATTAAATGTTTTATGGGCTTGGATCACCAGTTACATAAAATCTACTTGATGTTTAAGGCTAAATCGTAGTCCTGTATCTTGAGGGAGATGTTGCCTCTACTATGCAGAGAAAAACTATATCTTCCAGTACAAAGGAATCTGAAAAAGCTCAGAAGGGTTGTCAGAAATTTCACCTACAGTCTGTGAAAAGCTGATTAATTTTCCAGTGGGAGACTGAGAGGGGGAGAGAAAAAAAGAAAAAAAGGAAAAAAAGAAAGATCTGGTTTAGTCCCTGAAATACCAAGCTCAGTAATATCAGAGGCAGGAGCAGAGGACTCAGGGGAAGCATTCCTGTTTCCTTCATTTAGCCTTAGCAGGGCTTGGACACAGGGCTAAAGTTACCCCCTCTCCAGA
This sequence comes from Alethe diademata, assembly GCA_025584955.1. Lineage (NCBI taxonomy): Eukaryota > Metazoa > Chordata > Aves > Passeriformes > Muscicapidae > Alethe > Alethe diademata. The sequence goes on from JANRMJ010000054.1 coordinate 2,571,978, forward strand.
GATGCTGTGCAGGGCTTGGATGTGGAGTGGGAGCAGTGCATTATAAATCTCTTTGCAGAACATGAGAGTGCAAGAGTCTTGGAAGAAAAATACGTCGGCTCTTGTGTCATTTGAGGGTTGTGGCACTTCCAACCTCTCAATAATTGCCTAGCTCTTTGCATTTGTGAGAAAGCAGAATGAGATGCCTTAAAAGGGGGTTCTGCATATTGTAAAAGTCTAACTGCAACTCAGAGAAACACCCCTGAGACTTATTGCTACCATTAGAAGCTTAGAGAAATGTGCACATATTTTTCTTTTTAGGCCATGCACACTTTATCCAACCCTCGGAGGTAAAAGAAAAAAAAAATTAAGAAAAAAAAAGGAAGAAAAATGAAAAAGTGTTCTGTTAAGTATGGGGTGGTTTTTTCCTTAGCTTTGATCTTGCCACTGCATCCCTGGCATCACACCCCTGGGGATCTGAAGGCCACAATTTGTCTGTGGTGCTGTGATTTCCAGCACAGCTTTCAGCTGCACAGGGGTGTAAAGCAGCAGCTGTGGGGGGAGGCAGGAGGGGAGAGGATTTTGTTCAGGCTGGAGACCCCAAAACTCAGCTCCAGGCTTCCCTGTGGGATACCAGCACCTGGCAGAGCCACTGCCCCTCTGGGCCAGAATTGGCAAGGCTAAATGGTGAATGGAGGTGGAATACTTCAATAAGGAAAATGCTCATCATTGGAAACTCATTGCACTTCATTCTCTGCGTATCTGCTGTGCCTCAGCAGCAGGGGAGAGAGCCAAGGTAGAAGCCTGACTTTGTTAAGTGCCTCATTGGCTTTGGTTGTTGTTGGGTTTCTCATGGCATTTTAGAAGAGCTCAGATTTGCTTTGTAACCTAACAACTGGAAATTTTCTCCTTCCTGCTGAAACTTCTTAATGCACCTTATACAAAACAGTGAGAATGATTAAATCACAGCAAAGAGGAAAACAAATACAGTGAGAAGTGTAGCTGTGGAATAACTCAGAAGCTTTCACTTGGACACTAGCTATGCTCCAAAATCAGCAGCAAAAGCAGGTTTGAAACCTTTGTCAGCAAAAGAAAATAATAGTCTGGTGTTTCACAGAAATCATTTGCAGAGAAACCTCTCGGTCTTTTTGGCTTCAGGGTTCATGATTTACTTGGAGTCACACAAGTCTTCCCATCCCTACTCCTGAAAAATCCTTGGCCTAAAAGACAAATCCCATTTTCCCCATCTCACAGAGATGCCAACCCTTGCTGTCTGTGTCTGAGGCAATATTGCCTCACCAACACTGGTCCTTCTGCCCCCAGGCTGCTCATTGCCACAAAATCCTGACACACTGTGAGAACCACGAAAGAAAAACCTTTATTTTTTTTTGTGGGGAAGCCCCAAAGTGCACATGGCTCTGCTCTCCCCCAGCTCTGCACCTTCAGCATCCCAGCAGCAAGAGAACAACCTGTGCAATCTGCTGGGTGGGAGAACAGCTCACACAAGGACAGTTTCCTCTGCTCTGCTCTTGGATGTGCCTTCCCCTGGGCAGGGGGGTTTGGCAGGCTGTACAAAGGCTGGGAGGCTGGAGCAGAAGCTGTAATTGAGCTGTTAGGGCTTGACAGCCCTGTTTTGTAATGCACCCGGGGATTTTGTTACAAGTCAATTGGAGCTTCACGAAATTTAAGAGTATGGCATCAGCTTGTATGATTTTATTCTTCTTTTAATGTTTAGTGAGTGAAATTGCAGTAGATTTTAACATGGAGGCTATGGGCTGTAGCAGGCCTGGATTACTTAATAAAAACTAAAATCAATCAAACAACATGATTTTGTTGGCAGGTTTTTGCTCTGTAAGTGGAAATAAATGTTTTTGCAACCCTGATAATTTCACTCTCATTTCTTCAGACAGTGCCAATACACTGGGTTTATATTGTTTGCTGAGTGCATTTTTTTTGCTGAATTTGTGTTTAAAGAACACTCTGTTAAAGATCATTTAATGTAACCTTTGTCACTACAGTGTCTATCAGTGATGACCAAAAGTGTGAAGGAGTCCTGTGGCTTGAGAAAAGACTTTTCACCTCCTCACTCTCTATAACCTTTATTTTTCTTGAATTAACTAACTGAGGGACATGATGAAGGCAATTAAAGCTTCAGATCACTGACTCCATGTGGTCACAATAGAGCTTATTTTTATTGTAAGATAATGATTCACAGTGAGGGAAAGAAAAGGGATAAGATCTTAAACAAAAAGATGCAAGGAAGGGTTTTAAATTTGATTTTAGTGGGAGCATAATGAATAAAATTACATAAAGCTACATATACAATACAATAAAATTATATAAAGCTACATGGTGGTTAGTCCTTGGTAGACCAGTGGGAGGTAATCAATGGCATATAATTGGAAGAATATTTGGTTTTCATCTACTCTCAGCCCTTCCCTGAGCTGAAAGATCCCATCCTTCAAAACCAGGTAGTTGCAACAGCCATTATAATCTCATTTTAGTGTTGCATGTTGAGCTCTGTACCTTGCTCTGCTCCCACAAAATTTAGCTCAGTCCCCAAGCCTGGGTTAGTACCTATGTGCTCATAGAACTTCTGACATTGGCATTCAAAAAAAATCGCACTTTAAAAAAAAAAAAAGACAAAGAAAAAAGAAAGAAACCAAGAAAGTGTTTCATTTTAACTATCCTGTTCTGAAAAAAAAAAAAAAAAAGTCTGTGTGTGCATTTGGGCACTCAGAATAAATTTTAATAATAATTCTGAGATCAAAACAGCAACACAAAGGTTATAAATAAACTATGTGGGGGGTTTTCTGGTGGTTTTTGTTGTTGTTGTTGTTGTTGTTGTTTTGGGGGTTTTTTTGGTTTATTTTTTTTTTTTGCCACAGTTAGAAGACAGATCTCTTTAGTAGATGCATCCAGATAAACTAAACTGGAAGAAGGCCATGTGTACTGTGGCTGGGGGTGGCAGAAAGCTGCCCAGGAGCACCCAGAGCCCTGCAGGATGCACAACTGGAAGGCACAACCACCCCACCAAGGGTGCTGCTGAAGCCAAAGGGAGCTGAAATCCCAACCTCTAATCTTCTTTCCATTCCTAAATGAATGATTACATCTAGCTGTGGATTCCATGCCATTACTCCTGGAGGAATTTTTTTTTTTTTTTGGACAATCCAGATTCTCAAGTCTTTGGGGGTTTTCATGTCCATGGAGCATAAAATCCTGAGGAGGCCAGAAAAAAACCCAGGATTTACAATCCTGCTGAAGATTTGAAAAGACCTTCTGGGATGCCTGCCCCTACACACAACTCCCAGAAGCCCAAAAGAGGAGAGCCTGGATATCCATGCCCACCTGCCAAAAAATGGGAAATTTCTAGGCTCAAGCCAGATGTGTAGCTGGAGTTTATATGACTTCCTGTGCTCTCTCAAATCCGTGGCTTTCTGCTCTGAGACTGTCCTCACAGCAGAAAAACTGAGCTCAGCACATCTGTAGACTTATTAGCTGCTTTGGGGATAAATATTTTTAGATTTTTCATAGAATAATTGTAATTTCCACAAATAAACATTTCTCTACTTAGAAAGTGTTCTCTCAACACCAGCAGTCCTGAGCAGTGCAGGTGCAACCAGTGGAGAACTGATACTTTTAAAGAACTTTTTAATGGGTCAACAACAACAAACAAATCCATTTTCCTAGGTGGGCATCTTAGGGAGGATTCTGTTCTCTCCTGCATGCAGTGTGCAGAAAAAGATTGGTCTTGTTAAAGCCTCTAACTGGACAGAAGGGCATGAAGGCTTTTATGTCACCTGTGCAAGCTTCCATGTCATGCCCTGACCCTTTTCTTTTTTGTCCAAACAAGGAATTTCATAAGCTACAAAAAAATTATAAAACCTGTCCAGAGGAAAACATTTCTCATATAGCCTTGAACTCCTTTCCTCCTTGTGAGATTTCTGATGAAGAGGCCACGAAACCTTTGCAGCACAGTAGCCCTTGGGTGGCCTCAGGGGCTGGCAGAAGCCCCAGGAACACCCTGTGTGATGTGCTCAGATTGCAGGTGTTTCTCTGGAGGTGCTGTGAAATCCCAATTTTGCATCTCCACGGCCTGGACTGCTCCAGTTGCAGTTTCTCAGGGAAATTCAGCATCCTGGGACAGGGAGAGCACCAGCTCTGTTCATTGCCTGAGCGGTCCCACATGTGCAGTCACTGCATCTTCACACAACTGCCTGGGTGGGTTCCTCAAACGAGCAGGGCTTTCCCTTTGCTTTCATCCCTGTTAGCTGATGAGAGCCAAAAAAACCCCAACAAATTGAATCAGAACTAAATGGGCTGCATCCAAACAACAACAAAAGAGATGATCAGGTTGTGTTGTGCATGTATCTTTGTTTCTGAGGCTTGAATAAGGAGATGACTGTCCCCTTTCTTGCTGTTCCAAGCCTGGCACAGCTGGAGCCCCGTGGCCCCTCGAGATGCCTAATGACTTGTGGATTTATTCCAAGGCAGTTAAGGGATTTAGCTCCTTCCAGAAACTGCTGAGGAAATGATCATCTGATACAGAAGAAGTGGTTTCATGTAATGACATGCAAGAGAGAAATATGTCATATCCTCATGGGCCCAAAATGCATGTCCCAGCCATCCAGATGGACATTCCCTGGATGTGCTCTTGTCCTGGACCCTGTGGTCACTGGGGAACAGCACTGGAGACCCAAGCAATCAGAAACTTGTCCTACTGTCACAGGAACCTCTCCTTTTGCTGTAGCAGCTTAACATTTAACCTGTGCAGCTTCAGCTTTTCCCTTTTAGCATTCACATCTCTTTAGGGGAAACTGTGTAGCTGAGTTTTTAAATGGGATCAGTAGCAACTACCTGCACCTGCATCCATCTGCAGTGAGTTAACAAAGACAGCTTGCATTTAGATATAAAAGTGTGTATTTTCCCATGCTGTAACTTGATTGTCTTCCACAGAGTTACACGAGGGACAGATTTGGAAAAAAAGTAAATCCAGCCCAACTTTTTACTCAGGGCAAAACTTATATTGGGATTAATAGGCTACTCTGGCGTTCTGTCCTGCAAAATCAATTAAAATCATTTATAAAGGACAAAACAAACCACCCCTGGGGTCGGTGCACCTATTTTTTAATGGCCTTTTGTCGTGTATAATCCTCAGCACCTGTTTAAAATGCTGTGTAATCTGAAGAGAGCTTCTTTGCTTGGGTGTAAATGGAGGTTCCCCTGTCACAGCTGTGCATAAAAAGCAGTGCTTAAAGCAACTCAGGGCAAATGTGTCTGGCTCTTCCTGATGACCAAGCACACCAGGACCTCCTGAGGGCTGCTGGCTGGCAAAAGGTAAAATAACCCCTGATATTGTCGTTTTTGGTGCTCTCAAATTTGAGGTAAACCTGGAGCTGCCTTGGGTTGGTTTGTAGGCTATCACAGGTTAAAATCTGACTTGGAAGAGTTTTGTGTGGCAGCTGAGAGGGGGTTCCTGGCGTGGCTGCTCTGCTACAGGTGACCTGCAAGGCTCTGAGAGAGGGAAGGAACCAATTTCCATGGAAAGCCCCTTGGTGTGGCTGCCTGGCCTTGTGACCTTGGGATGCTGCCAGGGCTGGGAGCTCTGCTGTGCCTTGGCCTTGCCTTGGGGTGATGCAGAGACCTTTTTGTGGCTTGAGAAGTGAAAGTTGGTGGACTGAAACCAGGAATGGTGGTAGCCTTGGTTTGTGCCCCTGCTCTTGTGTGTCCTGCTCACCTGGGCAGATATGCCCTAAAATAGATGCTTGGATTTTCTCAAGTGTTAGCTACACCCAAGGGTTCCTGCTTTTATGAAATGCAGTATAAATCATAAGATTTTCAGCTATGATGGTATGAGAGCCTTTAAAAAAGTGATAAAACTCCCTGTAGCATTTATTATCTGCATGGTGGAAATAGAACTGCCTTCTTTCCTTCAATTCCAAGCTTCTTCTTACCACCCTTTCCTGGGCAGATGGGTGCTGGGCTAATTTACCTGAAGATGTTTCCTAAATTAAAGACTTATATGTTGAGAGGGAGGGAAATAATTTTATTATAGAGACAGGTCAGGCTTTAGAGGCACCTAAGAGACCAAACTCAGCTTGGAGAGTGACAGCCTCAGCCTATTTTGCACCCTTTGAGCTGCAAATCTTTTGCTGAATTAGCAGTCTTCCTTTACAAATTGATACAGATTGATTTACTTTTATTTTGCTTGTGTTTTTTCACTCGAGACTGGGGAAAAGAGATGATTCTGGTGGCAAAGAAGTGATGTCCATTGCTGCCCTAAAGCAGAGCTTTGGCCAAGCCACCTCTGCAAGCAGGGAGAGCTGTGTGGTTTATGATGAATTACAAATCTTCCTTTATAAATTGATATAGATTGATTTGCTTTTATTTTATTTGGGTTTTTTTGCTCGGGACCGGAGAAAGGAGTGGCAAAGTGATGTCCATTGCTGCCCTAAGGCAGAGCTTTGGCCAAGCCACCCCTGCGAGCAGGGAGCGCTGTCTGGTTTGTGCTGCTCGCCCTGTGTGTGTGTCAGAGCTGTGGGTGCCAGACACAGTGACAAGCAAAGAGCTCTGAGTTCATGGTGCTGGCAGACAGGAGGAGCAGCCCTGTGGTGCTCAGGCACAGGAGGAGCTCTCTGGGGAGGCTGGGGGATAACCACGCTGCTGCTCTGCAGGATGGCTTTCCCCGCGTGCCGAGGGCACGGCGCTGCCTCTTGTCAGGACTCTGGAGGATGAATTACATTCCAGGCCTGAAACTCAACCTCCCACCCTGACAAATTGGCTGTGAGCTGGCCATGGTTTGAGGCAGTCCAGTGCAGCACCCCTCAGTGCCCTGCTCACAGGACGTGGGAGCATCAGCCAGCTCGGGGAGCACTGCAGAGCACACGGCCAGATTGTCTCCTTGGTGGTAAATAGATGGTGAATAATTGAATAATGCTGTAATAGTGGAGGAAGATCTGCCTAACATAAGGCACAAATTATGCTGCTCTCTCTCTCTCTGCCCCAGCTCAAATGTTTCAGAATCCTTTTTCTTTGCCATAATTGGACATAATCAGTAACACAGCCAGTGACTAAAGGCTGTCTGGTATCAATTCCCGTATTCAGCAACCACAACATCTAGATTTTGAGAGAGTTAATGTTCTCTATTAGTTGATTAGTTCAGTTAATTTGTTGTGTCCCATGGTGATTGTAAAGTAAATACAAAAGGGAACTCTGTTTCAAATGCCTTCCTGCAGTTCTGTGTGCGTTATGTATGTGTGATGCATGCATATGTGTATATCTGCAAGTTACATCTGCTTGAAGGTGTTGAGAAGCTGTAGTTTTCCCTGCCTTCAGAGGAAGCTCCTGGCTCAGCATCTCCTAAAGAAAAGTGGTCCAAGAATATTTTTTCTGGTCCAGATGTAAAGACTTGTTCCATGGAGCAACTCAGAAAGAGAAATGTGTGTGACTTTGAAGAATTTTACTTCTAGATACAGCCTGTATGTCTTGCCTTATTTTCTAATGGAAATTCTTTGGGCAGGACTTCTCTTCCTAAGGAATGTGACCTTGTGATTAATTAATAAGCTTAATACAAATCATCCTTCTCCCCAGATAAAGCTCATTTCTGCTACTGCAGATGCAAATGTGACTTCTTTAAAGTATAAACCATGGGTGAACAATTAGTTGTGTATTTTCCTGTGACCTAGTGGATTAGCTATGGATTTCTGAAGTAGTTCTTTATGCCCATCCATGAAAGAGTGCATGTCACTGCACAAATGCTTTTGTTACCTCTGACAAACTGGTGATGCTGAAAAAAAAGCAGAGTTTTTGTAGTAGCAAGCTCTATGGGTGTGGCAGGTATCCTGTTGACAAACAGCTTCCTAGAGTAAAATTTCATTTTTCTGAGGATTCAGACTGAACTAGAGAGAGAACCTGTTGGCTTTGTACCACAGAGATCCCCATGCCAGCAGTTCTGCATCTTCAGAGCAAGCTGAAACCTTCATGCTTGGATACCTTTGCTCCAGGACCATTTGCTTCCTCCTTTTTCCTGGTAGGCACCAGCAGCTTCCCTTGGCTTCTATATTAATCTTTATTGCTGAAAACAGGCAGAGATGGCATTTCCCACTCTGTGACAGCTGTGATGGGGCTCATGATGATGGGCCCAAGTGCAGAAGGAGCTTTGAGCTTGGTGGGGAACAGCAGCTTGTAACAGTGCCATGATTAAAGTGTCAGGTTACTGCTCTTTTGTATTATATGCAAAAGATTAATGCAGGGTGATTTATCTTCTCTTGGATTTGCTTGACAGGCAATGAGACTGTAACCAATTCTCCTGGAGCAGGGGAGCCCAGAGTAAACCCTGAAGGTTTAGGGGGATGGAGTGGACAGCCCTCTGTGCCCTTCCTTGTCTTGGGAAAGTCACTTATGGAAACCTGGAGCATTATGTGGTCACTTGAACTCTTGAACCTTAGTGCTTTGAAGCTTCAAATCATCTTTTCCACAAAGCAGGTCCCAGACCAGACTTCAGTTTGCCCACACTTCTGCAACTCCTCTGTTGCCTGCATTTTTTATCATGGAATGAATAAAATGAAATGAATGAAAACCTCTTGTTTTATTTTCTGCTTGTGGGGTTTTTTCTGGTCCTTGGTCTAAAATTTGCCTTTAATCCTAAGAGGTGTGGAGTGTCATGGGATTTTATTCCTTCTGGGCACTTGCAGTATCTATCAGTGCTGGGGAAACATCCTAAACCTGGCTGGTGAGCAGGCTGTGAGCTCTCTGCCTGCCTGCTGTGCGTGTTTTGTACTCCTGGTTGTTAAATAGGGATGTACAAACTGCAGCTGCTGAGTGGGGAGGCACTGCTGATTGGCAGCCAGCATTAGCCCAAAGGTCACTGCTAATTACTCTGCCTCGTTTGCATGAGAAGCTCTGAAAGGTAGAGAAGAAAGTGTCTGTGGCATTTTCTGCCAACAAATTACTTGGCTGACAGGAGGATGTCAGTGCTCATCAGTGCTGACAGACTGCGGGCTGGTGCTTGTGCAATTAAGCAGGGTAGAAATATTGCCTGAGAGAGTTAACTTTCTGGGAGTAATTACTGTAGGTGTCAACACATGCCCATGAAAAGGAAGAGGATGTATTTACTAAATACATGAATCCAGATTATGAATGATTAGTCAGTTGTTTAAGATGATCACCTCTGTCTCCAGCAAATCCTTTCTTCCTCTTGTTTTTTGCATGTTTTACTGCCAATTACACCAGGAAAGGATAGAGGGCCACATCTACACTGATTAGGCTCTGCTGATCAGAGTTTTGACTGTTTCTCATCTAATTGAACCTTGTGAGCTTTAGTGTGAAAGATTAAGGCATTTTTTTAGGCCTTGCTGTACAGACATACCCTGCAGCTCTGGTAAAGAACTGAGCAGCGCTGAGGCTGAAGCAGCTGAAACAGTAACACAAGGGAGGTCTGGAGGAGCTAAAGGAAAATCTGACTTTTGGAAGAAATTTGAAGGCAGGAGGCCCTTAATTAACAAGATCAGCAGCTTTGAATGACTTGGGTTCTGCATGTCAAATTTCCATTACCAGAATTTCAGTGGGGGCAAGGAAACTGGGCAGTGGAAACAAAATCCCTTAGGAGTGTCTGTTGATTACCTAAAGGTGAAGTCGATCAGGACCAATTTTAGCATGTAAAAACATCGCTTCAGATGAAAGCTTTTATTCAATAGCATTGGTAGCATGATGGGGCTTGGCTCCAGCAATTAAAATATTGCCAGAGATATGTCCTGGAACATGCCAGGTCTGGTCTGTGTCACCTCGGTGTGTCTGTGACTCTGGGAAACACTGCTGAGCCTTTGCTGTTGAAGAGCCAGCATTTCCTTTGGTGTGAATTGGGCAAATTCAGTTATTTAAATCTATATGCTTTTTTTATTTTTCCTGAATAAATCAAAGTAGAAAAGAGCAGTAGCTCCTTGAATGTGTCAGTTGAGCTGACATATCTTTTCCAGCTCTGTCCCTCGCTTGTCTCTGTTATTGTTATATATTTAAACTGGCTTCAAACAGCCTGCCTACCTAGTTATTAAGTTGCAGAGGCTGAAAGTTCTGCAGAAGCCAAGTGCCCAAGAGCTGCTGTCGCTGAGTGACAGAGGAGTGTGAATCCTTTGTGCTCCTTTGAACTTCACCACCTCTGTGCTCCTCCTGTGCACAGGACATGAACACCAAGTCTAAAACACAACAAAAACCCTCTCACAGAGCGAAGCAGTGGCTGCAGCCTCACATAGATCAGGGCTTTGACTTTACCCTTTGCATAACAGCAAAATGCCCAGAGACAAAGGGCTGTGAGGCAGAACAATTTATCACGCATTAGGAACCTGTGTCCAAAGGCAATGCTCAATGGAGCAGGCTGGTAAAAGCCACTCCTGCTGTCCTCCTGTGGCACCTGCATGCCCATGGACTGGGATTGCTCTGAGGATTTTTATCCTCTCCCTCTGGGTGTGATGGGGCAGGTGTGGCATCTCCTCCAGAGATGTTTTGGGGGCCTGCCCTGCAGCATGTGAGCAGGCTTTGCTGTACCTGAGACCCTGCACCTTTCTTCTGGCACAGCAGCTGCCCTGTCCCATCTCCCCAAACCAAACAGAAGCAAAAGTACTCCACTTGCTTCTTTGCAGGAAGCTTCACAGCTCATTTAAATCCTATTTCAATGCCTGGATGAGCTGCATTCTGAGAGGAGCCAGGCAAAAGTTACTCAAAGCATCCTTTGCTTGGTTGCATAAACTTTGTTGAATGTTTTCTTTCATAGTTGTGGTTATCAGACACTATTTGTCTTTAGAAATTGAATTCATACAAGGTTTGAATTGTAGGCAATGGGGTGGTCTGAATGGTTAATTCAAAGTTAAAAAAATCCTCAGATGGTAGAGGGTAAATAATGGGAGTCTTGAGATTAAAGTAGGAGGACCCAGTTCTTGTCCCCAGACTGTGATGGTAAAGTCTGAGTTAATAAAATGGCAGAAAGGGGAAACTGAGGAGAAGTCTTAAAAAGGCACTAGGGTTAGAGAGGAGTACTTTGATAGAGTTAAGGAATTTTACACCCATAGTTTACATAGCATTTTTGACTTTGTGCTAAGGCTTGCTAAAGACTTCCAAAAAAATCCCCTGTTTAGGCATTTATGTTTGGTTTTCTGTTAAACATAAAGGTGAAGGAGAGAAATTTACAGCAAGAGATAATTTCCAGATGGAAAACCTTCCTAGCTCAACTGCCTGAGAGGTCTGAGAGGTTTTAGTTCAAGTCCCTTCATAAACTAAAAGGTGCTGCTTACGGTATGCTTATTTTCATATTTGATTAGTAAGCACACTAAAAATGTAGCAAAGAGCAGGACTCTGCAGGGAGGCCATTTCTCTCCAGGCCATGCTATCATTTGTCACTCAGTGCTGTTAAATTGAAAGCAGCATGGCTGCAGCTCAGCTATTACCTACAGCCACTTAAAGGCCAGCAGTTTCAATTTTAAAATGTTTTACATTTCTGTGAGTCTCAGTAACACATCTTCATCCATGACTGCTCAGCTTTTGATTGACTCTCAATGAAAGAGAAATGTGAAACCATTTTTGCTATGTGCCTCGAAGTGTTCCCAGGAAAAGAATGTGCCAGCGTGTCAGGTTTAGGTCTGGTTTTTTGGGGGTTTGGGGGATTTAAGTTTTTTTTTCTTTGGAGAAGTGGGGATGTAGTAGTGCCTTGAATACACAGGAAACTGTTCCCTGGTGGAAATGTGGTGCTGGAAGCTGCCTGAAGTGTCTGCTACAGCTGCTTGTGTTATCATGAAACCAGTTTGATTTCTTTGCCTCTGTAAATGGAGTGATACCTTTGATTACCTGAATTAATAAAATTAGGGTTCTGGTAGGGACAAAAAAAGCTTTGTTAAAGGGAGATCTATAGGAGGTTGGTATCACTCTTTATCTTACCTTTTCTGTTTTTCAAGTTATGTAATAATTCTTAGTTAATTCTGAACAGTAATAGCTGATGGTGTCTGTGACTGGGAGGTTGTCTGCCCAAAACCTTGGTTGCCTGTGTTTAATGAGGGCTAGAGAGGGGAAAATAGATGAAAATCCTGCTGGGTTACCTTTTCCTGTTCTTCCATGTCTTTAGTCTCTCATGGCTCCCACTAAACAACCGCAACAACCAAAAGAATTCTTTACTGAGCAGAAACAATTGCATTTGAAATGTCTCATGGCATGGATAATTTTAATGTGCCACAATGAAACTGATGAAGAGTCCATTACACTGGCAGCTGAGAGGATACAATGAGGAAATATTTGATGTTTATATATTTGAGGACAGAAAGCAGTTTGCAGACACATGACTTAAAAGAGCTGATATTCCTGACAAGATGTCCCCAAGTTTTACACTTCCAGTGACTGGGAGACCTCGCAAGGTAAACAATTTTCGTACATTATCAAGCCCCAAATATATTGTAATACTGGCAGACATAAAACTCAGCTGAGGGAAGAATAATCCATCTGGCCTTCAGATGATTGTGCAGTGATGCATAACTTTTCTATTAAGATCAAATAAGCCTTCAAGGTAAGGGATACTGGCAATATTTTTGCTGGTGGAATTGGGGAAAGTAGAAAGAGGATAAAATCTCAGACATGGTTTGATAGAAACAGTTGTGCAGCCCAATGTCCTAATATTAGACTTCATTTTTTTCCCTGATGAGTATTCTATGAGAACAAGAAACATGATATAAAAAAACCCCAAAAAACTCATATTAAAGCAATGATCCAGGGATGGATGTGAATTACTTTGTTTATCTAAACAGTAAAGGAGTGCCTGAGAGCTGCTACTACATTCCACTTAAAGACCTTGCAGGTTTGCTCTGTAAAGAAAAATTCTTTGCTGTTTCTTGTGTGCTTTGCTCAGTTTGAAAGATGGTCCAGCTGATCTTTGGATCTGACTATTGGATGGTTGCAATGAGAACTGATCCTGGGGGAGGAGAAATACCTGAGGACAGTAAAGGTCTTTCAGAAGTCCAAACATTAATATTTACACCTCCCCCTTCCAGGAATATGTCTCTGAAGGAGGCTGTTGCCATCCTGTACCACTGATTTTTATCCTTACTTAACTGTTAGGGGAACAGCATCCACCCTGACAGGGAAAGGGGAGCTTGAGGGTAACTTCATAACTTGGCACATGCAAGCTGATCAGAGACAAAAATTAATGTTCTGTAAATTATTAATTGATAATTGGAGAAAAGGCCTATCTAGATGCTGGAGCTGTGTTCACTGACAGCAGACACCTGGTACTGAACTGCTGGAGGACACATTTCCAAATTCCTTTGATTCACTTGCCCTGTGTTGGTTTCCTCTTGTTAGCTGCAGAGCTCCCAGCCTGCTGAGAGCCTTTCTGCAGGACTGTGACATCTTCTGCAGTTAATTTTGGCTTAATATTGGTGCTGGTGGCTGCCCAGCCTGGAGCCACTCCTGCAGACAGAAAGCCAGAAATATGAATTGTAAAAGTGCCAATTTGTATTTCAGTGTGGAAGAAAGCTTAATATAATTGAGGAACTGGTTCAGCATAACCTTAGACATTTTATAGCTACACTGCTCTCTGTTAAGAAGAGCTTGGGCATTGCAAAATAGTAAAAATGAAAATCAGTCAAAGGCTACTTTGATTTTATTTGGTTTTGATTTTTTTTTTTTTTTTGG
>JANRMJ010000054.1:2585704-2610523 GCA_025584955.1 Alethe diademata
AAACAAGTCAGTAAAACAAAGCTAGGGAAACTAAAAAGGCTTCTTGGTCCTCCTTGCCATGAAAGGGATCCCCACCACAGCCCCAGGGGTTCTAACCTGAGAGCAGAGCTCTCAAAGGTGACACAAGGCACTGAACTTCCTTTAAAATAGGGATTGCATGGTCCCAAGTGTGTGTGTTGGAGGGAGCAGTGAGGACCCCTGCTTGGAGAGAATTCATGTTGTTTTCATAAACCACTGGGCTGACAAGTCTGAAATGGTTGCAGAGATTCCTGAATTGCCTTTAAATTGGAATTTAATGTCACTGTGTTCAAAACAAACAGCTTCCTTTTTTTTTTTTTTTAAATTTCTTTTGTTTTCCCCAACCTCAAAGTTTGATTTCCTGATTTTTTTTTTCTTTTTTTGTATCAGCTTGAACTGTTGTGCTTTTGGCTTCGCTGCCTGAGGCTGCAGAAATCTCCCTCACTGTGGGGAACACAAAGTTCTGAGTATTGTGGTCGTTCAGAGTTGCCTCTGTTGCCTCAGACTTTGTGATAAAACAGGAAAAGCCATTACAAACACACCCACCAAAAAACCCCAAAAAAAATCCTAATGCAAAATTCTCTTCTTTTGTGAGTAGTGGTATGCATCAGCTTTCGTTAAATCAGAATATAAGTAGTTCAGATGCCAAAGTTAGCTGGGGGTTGATGACAACTATGGAAGAAGCTACTCTAAACTACATTCTGCTTCCTCACATCATCTTCTGTCAAGGAAACCACCTGAAACAGGTTTCTCAGTTCTTCTTCCTTCTGTGAGATTTATTTTTGCTGACCTTAGTTCTACTGGATCATTCAGGCTGAAGCTACACCACTAGCTAATGTTTCAAAGTATATTCAAGCCTCTAATTAGCAGGGGAAAAAAAGATATTTAGCTCACTATCCTGTTTAGAAATTCTAATGGAATGGCACTGCTGCTACTGTGATATGTTCCATATTAAGATAAAAAGTGAATTTCTGAGACATGAGAAATGTAGCATCCTGTCACCCTTTGCAGGGCAAGAATCTGATGTTAACACATCTTTGATAAAGAAACCAAAGGGGGGGAAAATTCTTTTGGCTGCTCTACTGTGATAAGAGTCCTTTTATTTCCATTCAGCCTGATACTGTTAAATCCTACAATATTCAGAAAAAAACCAAACAAACCCCAAAGCCCAATAAGACCCCCCAAAAGCCTAGAAAATCCAGCCCTAATTACTTCAAATACCTGTAATCCATTTTTAGAATTTCTTGCAAGGCCTGTTAGGGCAATGCCTTTAATAAAGGCACACTGCAACTCAATTCTGTTTGTTTTTTTTTGTATACTGGGGAGGGGCAAAAGAGGCACAGAGAATGATAATCCTGTGTTACAAATGCAGGTAGGGTGGGAATGGATGTGTTTAATCTTAGAGGAGTGCAGGTCTTGTGGTGCTTTAGCTTTTGGAAAAACTGAGCAAAAATCCAAATGGCAACATTTTGAGTTAGGTGATGAAAAACACAAAGCAGAGATAAAGAATAGTGAATATTTACAACACTCATGCCCTCAGTATAGCTCAGTATAGCAGATCTTCTTTCTCAAAGTAAAAAAAAAAAATGGGATTGTTTTCATCTGTGTGATAATACTGCAAGCAGTGGATTTTAGCCTACACAACTTCAGTGTTTAAGGCAATGTTTTCATTGAGTTCAATAAAATGTGTTTGTGTCCTGTGTGTGACTGACAGCATTTAGTGAGATAAACAAAGAAATCTCACATTGTCACATCCCCTCATCACATTCAGGTGGGGATGCTGGAAGAGCCTGAATAATTAGATCCAACATCCAGAGGCCCCAATGCACATTGAAAGGATATTGGAGCAAGCTATGGATTTTGTGTCCTGGTGATGTGCAATCACACTTCAGTTCTTTGGGAACAGAGTGGGAAGGGTTTCAATTCTCTGCAAAGCCAAAACCAACAGAAAAGGTCATGGAATCATACAATCCATCTCCAGTGACTTCCTCCAGACATCATTTTGGTTTCACTCACCTGGAAAAGGTTATGCCAGCATTCAGTCTTTCCCAAGTAAAGGTCTTGATCCAAAAGCTGGAAAGCAAGAGCTCCATGGACTGAAGCATGGTCTGTGACCAAATCAGTCAGCTATCAGCAATCTCTTCCTGATGAGTTCACAACCACTTTAATTGTGCATTTTTAGAGACATGTGTCCGATGAATATAGAACTTTATAAAATAAATAAGCTTTTTGATCAGGTTACACATCAGCATAATGCAAATACAAGCCCTGAAAGAGCAGCATTTAAACATATCAGTTTTGAAGGATGAGAGTATGTAAGTACCCTCCCTGAAGATGTTTTTTCTTTTTTTTTTTGCCCCATGATTAATTCTCTTTCATTTTCTTTAATCTGTTGCCATGTGCAGCAAAAAGACAAATTGTGTTTACATTACCTTGGTCCTTCCCTTCATTTCCAAAACAACTTCTTTTATGCACTTCATGCAGCTCGAATCAGGCCTAATTACCAAGCCCTACATCTGCTTTCAATCTGTGGGCTAGCACACAAGGTTGCTCTTGTTTTGAGGCTTGCACGGTGGTTCCACTTGTTTATGTTTTGCTTTAGAAATGTATATCCATAAACATCCACAAGGACAACAACATCCTAATATCTGACATCCATCATGCAACAGCAAGGGAGGATTTCTACTTGGGTGCTTTGCTGTCTCCTCAGGACAGGCACAATACTCCAGACTAATCCACATTGGGGATCATGATAATCCTCTCCTTGTTCCTTTTCCATCAGCTGCCTTGGGTTAGCAAGATTCTTAAAGACTTTAATAAAAATTTCCATCTCCACTGTTGGGGTTGTTTCCCTCCATGATGGGAAGAGTTTTGCTGAAATGAAAGATACCTTCTAAAGGCCATAGGGAGGAAAGAGTTACATTCTGCTTTGTGTTGCTTTCATCTCAATTTTCCTTGAAAGGGTTGTGCATGAAACTGTAGAAAGCTGGTTCTGAGAACTTCTATATTAAATTTTAGAGTAGGTGGATGGCAGAATTAGCTTGAAAAGGAAACAATTACTTAGAAGGTTGTTCTTGCTACAAGCAACAGCATTTGAGTCCATGATACGTTCATTTTGTGGGTGAGAGCAAATATAAAAGTTATTTAATAGAAAACCAGGATTATGTGATATACATTGTATAGCAGGCAGTGGTGGGAAAGCCTAGGAAAATACATAACATAGGAAGCAATGAAATCTCAAATCTCACATATAATCCAGACCATGATAAGGAACTACTGCTGATTTTTTGATAAACTATTTTCTTTGCTGGGGCATCAAAATTTATGTAAGCTGAATCTGGGTTGAGATACTTTATCTTTTCTGTTACGGAGGAGAAAGGAGCAAGCAGTAAGCCCAAGGTGGGATTTCTGTTATAAAATGCTGTCAGGATTTTGTATTTTATTCTGCCAGTACCCAAACCAGCTGTATGCCTAATGAAATATGTATATATTGCATACAGGTGCACTCTCAAACTCCAAATGAGCCACCACTTACGTGTCAAATGTTCTAATGCTTTTTTTTTTTCTCTCTTTATCGCTGAACGTGTAAAGTCTTTTAGGGCTTTTGAATGTTTGGTTTGATCTCATTTGATTCCTTGATGTATTAGTGATTAACAGTGCCAATATTCTTTCACCTTAGTGAGCCACTAGTGGGTTTTTTTTTTTGTAGTTGTTGTTTTTTGGGGGTTTTTTTTAGTGCATATAATTATTGATGATATTATTACAGAGTGCATCTGCTATAGAATAGCTCTCCTATATCTGTTCTCTGTTGTGGAGTATCTTTCACTATGTAATAAGAATGAATAAAATGGAGAAGCTTCCTTTGCTCCATTAAAATTACTCTATGTCTTGACATCACATTCTTCATTTCCTTCATTTCCTCAATGACTTAATAAGTACTTAAATTAAACAAGAAAGGCCTTCAAACACAGAGGTGAGGAAATCCAGAGTTAAAGCTGCTACTCTGCTCTTAATTCACCCGGTGGTGCATAGGCACTCTATTAAGAAAGCCACAGAACAGCAGGTGAGCTTTTATCTCCAGTTCCTGCAATGTATATTCCATATGTGCAGCACAGGTCACTGCATCTGCTGTGTGTGATCACCCACTGCTCTGCACCCCTGCTGCCCAGGCTGCAGCCAGGTGATGTAAGAGGATGAGGAATGACTGCCTGATTAATATATTCCTGTTTTGCTTGATGATCTCTCTGCTCACAGCACATTCTTTTACTGGAATGGGACCCAGAACCTCCTTCCCCCACCCCCTCTGTAGCCTCCTGTTCTTCCCCTGCTTAACTTGTGGAACCTCTTGTTGTGGTCTTCAGCTTATAAGAAACACCTTTTCCTCGAGTGATAAAAGCTCAGGAGCCTTTTTTGGTTTCCCAAATTACTCTTACAAGTCAAGAAATGAGTCCTGGCATGTGCCAGCTTTCATGCTGCAGAATGCTCCTGCATTGACATGGACAGGGAATGTCCAGGACTGCCTGGTCCTTTTTTACCAAGTGCCACAGCATTTTACAGTCTGGGTGTGAAGCTGCTGCTTTCCATGCAGTGCCTTCTGTAAGTTATTACAAGCTAATGCTTAGCTGTTGATTCATGTAATCCATTCTGAGGGAGCTTGACAGGACAAAGAGTGTAATCTTCAGTAATGCCTACTGAACACTCTTATTTAGACCACAATTATTGTGTGGGAGACTGTTGCAGTCTGGTTCTCCAGCCTTGGCTCCCCATGAGCCTGGACCAGTCAGGAGCAGCTGACTAAGCGTGTTCTCTCCTGCTGCTCCATCCCCAGGCTGGAAAACGCCAGGAGGAACACGAGGGAAGGCTGACTCCCTGCAGGGGACCAGCAAAGCTGTGAAGCATCTGTGGTGCTCCTTGCTGCTCATTCCTGAGTCCCTGACTGTCTTCTGAGACAGCAGGAGAGAAGGGGAGAGGAGGGTGAAGTCAGAGCAATTGCTCTGTCTGCACACTTTGGGGCTGGCTGTGAAATGTGTGTAGCCACACTGCAAACTGCAGCTCCCCTCCTTCTGGAAATGCACTGATCAAAGGCACTCTGTCAGTATCTGATTAAGAGCCATGTAAGAGTGCTGAAGACATTTCCTTCTGGCTAACAGCTCTGATTACAGGGGCTCCTGGAGTGAATTTCCCTGCTAGCAGCCAGCCTTGTCTCCAGGCTCCACCTGACGCTCTAGGGTTTCTCAATGCCATGGCTTCCTGTTGTTGAAGGCTACTATTCATTCACAGCTTGTAAATCAGTGGCTTGTAAATCAATGGATGAAAAAAACTACTGTTAGAGAAATGTTCCTCAGCAAATTCCTCTCCCTCCCCCAGATATTTGTTTTCCCAGGGTGTACAGTCCATGATCATGGAAAAATATTCTAAAATTCAACATCTGTAACTAATGATAGAGGTGGAAATGAAGGACCATACCTTCTTCATTACCTAGGAAATTTGCTGTAACTACTTTAATGTGATTTTTTTTTTAAATTTAGAATTGGTTTATTTTATAGCAGAGCCAAATTAACATTTTTATTGCTAACAAGCAATAGACTCTCATCTTTACAGTAACCTTTAGAATGGCTGAAAGCTTAATGTAAGCAAGAAGCAGTGGAGAGATTTGGGGTTGGTTAGCACTGATGTTCCTGCAAAAAAATGATTGAAATAGTGTTAAGGAGCTCTGATGAATGCATCCAGGTGAATACCAGCAGCTGCTACTACTGCAAAGAGCACAATGCATCCAGTGAGGATCTCTGTCAGGGGCTGGAGAGCTCCAGGAAGCAATGATAATTAGAGGACAGCATTTGGTAGCCAAACCTCAAGAAACACACACCCTTCAAAATAGAGCAGGCTCAGACTGAATTACTGCCAGACATGCTGCTTATCTGGTGTAACACTGAGAAATGTGCTGTGCATGTAATTTTTAGCTTTAACTCTTTTCTCTGTCAGCAGGCAGAGTTGCCTGCTGGCCTGTGTGGCTCGTGGTGTGCCTGCAGAAATTGCACTGGGGCAGATTTGAAGAGATCTCAGTATTTAATCCCAGCTGGAACCCCCAAAGCTGAGTTTGGGGCCTCCCTGCCCCCCAGCCCAATGTGCTCCTATCCTTTCCCCAACCACCTTACCCCAGCCAAAGCTGCTCCCAAATCTCAGGAGGAGAACCTGGATCTGTGCAGTGCTCACCTCAGGCATGGTGAGATGAAATCCTCTGCAGGTCCTGGATAAACTCTGCAGCTGGTGTTCCCAGGTTCCCTTTGCTTTTTTAGCCAGAGTGGCCTATTCCAGCCAAAAAAAAAAAAATAAAAAAAATCTTCAATCTAAGCTCATTTAACATCTACCAGATGGGGTTTTTTTGGTACTGAGCCCTAGAACAAGGCAATGACTGGAGGAGGGCCATGAGAGAGAGATAAAGAGAGAACTGATGGAGCCACAGCTCTTGAGAGAATTCATGGGATAAAGATGGCATAGATATCTAGTGAAGGAGCTGAGGCAAGAATTGAGGGAACATATGAAAAGTAGTAGGAACTGATATAAGAAAAAAGTTTGAAAAGAAATATAATTTCTCATTCACTGAAAATCTAAAATACATGGCTTAACTTCCTAAAGGGCAGCAGACCAAACTCTTTTTTCTATCAAACTAGATGATACAGCAGCCAAAGAAACATCTGAAAATGTGTAGGGCAGGAGTAAAAAAGTTATGGAGATAAAAAGAAAAAAAAAAGGATTAATTCTGCTTTTATTTTGACTCTGATCATCACACATTAAGTCTGAACTTAAAAAATACTTGCTGTGTTATTACTCTTGATGACATGGTTAGTTGGTTATGCACACTGTTACATGTTGCCATGAGAAAAATCTGTGAGTGCGCTTTGAAGTAAGAGCTGAGATGCAAGAAAATGTGTTTTCTAAAATGTACTGACAGCTTGCAGATGAGACTGGGCTAGCAAGAAAACCTCAGCTGTGGAGAGTATAATGTGCTTAATTTCACAGTTCCTGGAAGTGTTGTCTCTGAAAGAACTTTGAGCACAAGGATAACCTATATGGGGAGTGCAGAAATCTCTTTGGATTCATGTTCCCAATAAAAACAGGTCAAAATTATTTTCTTAAGTGAAATCAGAATTGAACTTGATGTATAAAATAGTTGCATGAGGTTTTTCTGTTCTTTATAACTCCTAATTTTTATGCTCATTTCCATTTCTTGGTTTTAATGGAGAATGAATATGAAAATGCTGAAATGTCTTAAATTGAGGGTTCATTTGCAGCACTTCCATTATAAAAAACTCAGTCTGGTGGCCTATCCAGTTCCAGTGTAACCAAGAGAATATCTCAGCTCCTGGGTCTCCACATACACAAAAGTCCCAGAGTCTGAGGTTTTCCAACAACTACAAATTGATGGACATGATTCTTTTTCTAGCTTTCTCCATTTAGCTTCTCAGAACTTCTGAAAACAGTTCATTTTATTGCTTTTACCTAACTTAAGGAAATTTTACTCCTAAATGTTTTAAAAGTTTACTTTAAATGTTTCAAAAGCCATAAATTCTGTGCAAGACTGTTCAGATGCGCTCAGACTGCAAGCCCTCTGACACATGACCCTTCAAAGTCTGCTTCTTCACCTGAAAATGCTGACTTGGAATCAACCCCCCCTTTTTTTGGTGTTTTGCTGTCCCAGTGAAATGCTTTGCTCTCCTCAGGAATGCTGCAACTTCTACCTGAAGCTTCTATTGCTTTTCAAAATTGAACCTCTGGACATAAATTCACGTAGAAGTAATTTATTTCGGAGCCATTTTAATAGGCTTAGGTACTAATTAGTTTCGATTTCTTGATTACTGTCTTTAATCATTTTGTGGCTGGTCACTTGACCCTAATGACTCGATCTTTCTAATTTGATTAGGAAGCTATGGGCAGTGCTAAGACAAGTTGCCTGAATATAAACTGTTTCTGGAAGAACCCTGAGCAGAAATGTCAAAAGAATAGCTGCTCAGATCCATCATTTCCCTCTAATTTGTGCTTGGCGCTTTCCTAATTTTGTAACCAAGGGCTTGTAGGAGACCTGGTGGGTGCTCCTTCCTTTTTGATGTTGTCTGGGCATGGCTGGAACTTCATCACTGAGAAGAAGACCTGCCTGTAATTACTGGACCTGTCCTCGTGATGAAACTTGTCCCTAGAAGGGACCTTAAAACAATAAGACAAGCTTAATATCAGTGAGCAGCTCTGGCATGTCCACTCTATTCTGAGTCATGATGCAGACTTCATTCTGTTCTGTGTGGCTGGGGAAGAATTCAGCATTTAATTTTCCCCTTGTTCCTTCTGCATCTCTTATTTGTGTAAATAGAAGGCACAAAAAACCCCAGTACATAACATTTTTTTATATCAAGTGAATTGATTTTTTTCATTTGCGTGCGTTTCCTTTAATTTTTTCAGTTTCCTCTTGTATGTGTGTCTTTGGCTTCTGCATGCCTCTGCTTTTGACTCTTTTTTAAAAATTTCCTTTTGTCAAACACCAGTTTTTTATTTGTGTCACGTTTCCTTCTCCCTCCATTCCTGCCCTCTGAAGTCTTCTCTGCTCTTTTAACAAGGTTCTTTTTAATCACTGCTTTAGTCTCTGCTAAAACTTGTGTAAGCGGAGATGATCTGTAACATGAATGGCAAACAAATCCTGTGATGTATCCCACTTTCCTTTTCCTTTGCTATTGGAACTTGGGTGTGCAAGGGTTAGAAGGCATTTGCCCCAGAACATCTTGTGCTGACCTTGCAGAAGTTTGATGAACTTAAATGTATTAGGAAGTGTATAAATCCAGGCAAAGCTGTGGAATTATAAGCACTTGTTACAGACATGTAGAGCACTAAAGCCTTAAAGCCTTTCAGAAATGGCTTTTTTTTCTTTAATAATATCTCTGGAATGTGATTGATTGGAGTCTCAATAATCATTTAATAAGTCATTTCAAAGACTTAAGTGGCTGAAAATTTTTTTCAGGGGTACCAATTGCCTTAATGTTTGTCCAAATCTCTATTTAAAACGTTGGTGAAGAACCTGAAAGCTGCAGATGGAGACCTATGATTTCTTTGTTTCTAGCTGGTGTGGAGATAGTAATCTCTGAAAGCAAGATTCAGGAATTATTCCACATTATAACTAAGAAAGAGATACAACCATTAATTGGCTAGTGGTCCTTGTGGTGTGATAGCCAAGATGAAAAACTGGAATTGGTGTTGGGAGCCACTGGGAGGTATAAAACACATCACATGCTTTCCAAGGAGCACAAGGATGTTTGTGTTTATATCTATTTATCCATAGATTTTTTTTTCCTTCTATCTTTTTTTCTTTCTGAAGCCAAATCAGAAATGGTGTTGAGAATGTGAAAAAAAAATTGATCAGTGTTCATGGAACAGAGTTCAGACCATTG
Organism: Alethe diademata; assembly: GCA_025584955.1. Classification (NCBI taxonomy): domain Eukaryota; kingdom Metazoa; phylum Chordata; class Aves; order Passeriformes; family Muscicapidae; genus Alethe; species Alethe diademata. Next base: position 2,595,154 of record JANRMJ010000054.1, read on the forward strand.
GGACTCTGGGCACTGGGTTTTAGTTTTAGTTAAATGCAGCACGAGCTGGAATAGACTTGTGGGTCCTGTAGGAAGCTTTAGGAAAAGCTTTTATAGGGAAATATTTGCTAAGTAATTGGTCTATGACAATGGATGTTTCCAAAAATCTCTGTTGTACATTAGAGAGAAAACCTCTGAGGGGAGGAGAGACACTTTCACTCACATTAAATGTGTGAAATATTAATACCTGATATATAAAGGACACCGTAAACATTGATAAGAATTCATGAAGGCAATAAGTTTTCTTTTTCTATCATAGTCTATCTAGAGAAAGAAAAATATTGTTAGACTGACAACAGTGTTTCCTCTATAGGTTCTTCACGCTCTTTTCAGTGCACAATGCTTATCTCTGCAGTTGCTTGAGCAACAATCTCTTGGATGCATCATGCAGGGCTCTCCCCTCCCTGGAGCCTGCAATTCCCTGCACAGCAATATTTGTACTTCAGGTGCACTCCTTTCACACCACTTCTTCCTGTCCCCAAAGGCTTCTTGGTTTTTTCTTCCTCACCTGCTCCCATCCTCATGAGCAGTACATACCTTCCTATAATCGATTGATTTTTTTTTTTTTAAGTGGGAAGAAAATTCATATTCAACTATTTATTATATTTCTGAATTAGATCCTTGAGGGAGGAGGAGCAAGAATTTCCAGCTACCTAATCTCAACCGAAGTGCCTTTTTTTTTGTTTGTTTTTGGAGTGTGTGTAAATTTAAATGTCATTTATCTATAGGGAATTACAAGAAATTTATTATGAGAGGGCTGCTCCACCTCTAGGGATTAAAGCAAATATTTAAAATATTTTCTGTATTTGTTTTTTGCATAACTTATATTTGTTCTGCATTTTAATAATCAGCTGAAGACCCTATAAAGGGACAGTGAAGAAAGAAGTAGAGTCAGGTCTTGTGCATGTGAAGTTTCTTGGCTTGGCTATAACCTGTTGTGTGGCTTCTCACGATTTATTTTGCTTCCTTGTGCATGTTAGAATCATCATTTCACAGTCCTTTAAGGGTTCTCTCTTAAAGTAGTATAGAACACCTCTATGTTGTTATAAGAGAAAGAGAGAATGACAAAGCTGAAAAAGGCCTTCAGTATTGAGAGCAATGTGGGTCAGCATCCTCTGTTCACAGAATGATAGGGCAGCTATTTGTGTAAACTTTAAATATTTTTCTGTGTTTGCATGTTGTCCATTCTATATAGCCAAATTTAAAGTTTACCATCAGCCTTGTTTCTGAAGGCACTGATAGCAGTGCTTTCAGTTGTGGTTTGTTTGTTTGACTTGTGGGTGAAACAACAGGGAGCCCACAGATGGCATCTAATATTTAGGCAGGAAGAAGTCAGCACCAATGTCACAGAGGAAAGTGTTATAAATAGAAAATGTGTCTTCAGAAGAGCTAATTAATTTACAGTGAATACACTAAGCAAGATAACTGGCGCCAAATTCACGCAGGAGTATTTTAAACTGACATTTTTCTCAGCCTTCAGAATAACTCCCATTCTGCTCCAGCACGAGGGAGTGTAAGGAAGCTGTGGGAAGCCTGATGGTGTTTCCAGCTTTTCTGAGCACGGCTTCTGCCAAGTGAAACTCTGCCTCAGTCTTACAGCATGTGCTGGCAAGGGAGAGGATATGCTCAGATAGAATATGCTCAGCTATCTCGTAGCTTGCAGTGGCAGAAAATTCCCCCTCTCTCCTGGGGAAGTGCAGGGATGCAGTCCTGGTGAGAAGCTGTGCAGCACTCTGTAATTCCTTCAGTGCTGAGGTGGGGCTGCAGCCGAGTTAGGCAGCAACAACAGATGGGTTTGTTCACTTGTTGGTTGGCTTTTTGGGTTTTTTTTTTCCCTTGGCACACTTGAAGACCTGGATTTAACATCTCTGGTTAAATGATACTTCACCTTCCCCCCCACATCTGGCCCTTCCCTTTTGTGCCCTGGGTGCAAATGAATGGCTTGTCTGTTCCCTGTGCCTCGCCTTAGCCTGAGATCTGTGGCAAAATTTGGCTCCAGTTTGATAAGACGCAGACACAAATTCAATCTGCTGTAACTAAACCTCACCATTTATAAATCTCCTGGTGATACTGAGGCTTTAAGCAATTTTTCCCCTCTCTCTGATAGATGGGGCAGAGGCAGGTCTGGTGTGAATGCCAGCTAAGCTGTGAGAATGCAGCACAATATCTGGGTCAGGCACTGGGTCAGTTTCTTTTTTAACAGAATTTAAGTTGAATCAACACAAACTTCTTTTGCTTTGCCAGTGCTCTTCATTTTTATGCAGTTAAACATTTCTTTTTCATGTTGAATTCAAGTATCCAGCTATAATATCTAGAATTTTTTAATCCCCTGTTTGGTAGTGGGAGGCTCTCAACACTTATTCAAGGTATGGGTTACATGATTTTGGAATATCTGGGGAAACTTTCCAGGGCAATAAATCTCTTTCTGCTTGGAATAAATTCAGTTATGATGTATTGTCCTGGGTCTTGCAACAATGCAATCTGGTAGCTCTTGAAAAACAGCTGTGTGAAATATACAAATAAAGATACTAAAAGACTTTGAAATTAAATCGTCCCAATTTTGACTTAAAGGATTTTTTTTTTTACTGTTTAATTTGTGTGGTCAGCTGACTTCTTCAGCCACTCTGATAAGCACAGTAAATGCAGTACCAGTCCTACTCTCTTTCTTTTAGCACTTGAAAAGTTGCTGTCTGTTTGATTTATCTCTGGCAATATCATTCAGGACTCTTTATGCAATACTTTTGTTCAAATATATGTTTTGTCTCATAGTTTTTGGCCTTGCTGAAATTTCTCTGCCTCTTCCCCCTCCTTTGCCTCTTCCCCACCTCCAGCTCCAGTCTAAAGCCATATGGACTCCTTCACTCTGAGCCCTAACCTTTGATGAATATGCCCTTTATTGCTGCTCACCCCCAGAGCCTGCAAGGAGCAAGACTGATTTTGCAACTGGTTTATTTCACGTCCTAAAATCATCCTGGGTAAGGAAGGATCACAGGAGCTCTGCATCTGAAAGTTGTTTTTCACCCGATGAACAAGTTCAGCAGAGTTAATCTCTTCATAAAGCCCAAACCATTCCTTACTAATGAGAACCACGTGCACATCAAATAGCTCAGGTCCTGGAGAAAATACTTTGATGCTCCAAATACAGACCATCTTCAGGTTAAATGTTCCAGGAGAGCCAGGGTGGTGGGAGAAAGCAGAGGTGCAGAATGGAAATGGGGTTTTGGGGATCAGCATCAAATTCTGCAGGAGCAGGTGACAGCTCAGGTCACTGTGCAGGGGCTTTGTGCTGAACACAGCCCCAAGCTATCCCCAGAGCAAAGATCTCCAGAACTCATGTGAAGTGAATAGTTTCTTGGCTAAGACATTTCAATTGGAGGCCAGGAAAAATACCAGGGGTTTGGGGAATTGCTGAAGAAATGTTTCATACATAATCTAAGATTTGAGGTGCTATTAAAGCTGATGTCATCACTTGTGGTGTCACTCAGCTCTGTTTTCCATTCAGAAACAAACTTGCCTTCAAACTGGAATGGTTGTTTGGAAGAGTTCAACCACCTATCTGTGTTTTATGGGGACTGACCAGGGCTAGGGGGAAGGATGGAACAAAATCCATTGTGAGCAGGAGCACAGAGAGGAAATCACCACTGAAAGCAGACCATGTACTGTGGCTGGTGGGTAAATGTACAGGCTTTTTGTGCATTTCTAACCAAGATTAATTACCTCTGCTCTATTCCTCTCTGCAGCATTGCCATGAGCACACAGCTTCACAAGTTCACCCTTTGTGCATCTGTGTTTACATGAAACGTTTCAGCTTTATTTCTTGCAATAATTATTCTTTCACTTTTAAGGAGAGCTCAGACATTTATGTCTGTGTAAAAGGATGCACTCCCACTTTCTTTCACATCTAATAGTTACACCAGTAGCTAATCTGTGTCAAATAGTTCCCTGCAAATGGATCACTTTTCTGCTTGTCCTCAGCTTAGCATGGGGTGACTACTGAAGTTCCTGTCCTCACATATCAAAGACAAAAATAACTGTGTAGGTAAAAATTAAGTATTAGGGCTGAATCCTCAGGTATGTTAGAATAGAAGATGTACACAGGATTTTAGAGGTGTCTTTCCCCTCTTGCAGGTACTGAGAAGCCATGAGACCCCTGCATAAATGCTGCTGGTGGTTTTGTTTCTGTCTGTCACTCTGAAAGTTCTGTCCAGCAGACCAGGGTTAGCAGCACACAGTCTGTGGCTCAGCTGTGCCTCGTTCTGCACAGGGGGTGAGGCTGTGGATGTGGGGAATATGGGCAGAGCTGGGTTTTTTTGGACTACATTCACTTTTTTTGCTGGGAGGTTGCAATGTGTAGTTAGCCCAGGTCAGGGATGATGCTGCTCCTGCAAAGCCCCTTCCACCTTCCTCTCCCTGCCACTATCAATCCACCTAAGGGAAAGAATTCTGTCAGCCACGGGATCCTAACCAAAACCTGCCCTTCTGCCGTGTCACAGCTCTTATTTGTAATTGTGCTGTGTGCATCTGTAGCTTTTTTTGTTTTAATCAGTAATCGAGGGGTGTTGCTCCCTTCTGGTCCCTTGCTGTGTCCCCTCCTGGGCTGGAGACAGCCCAGGTTCCAGAAGCTCCACCTGGAAGCCATCCTGCTGCTTCTGCTCCCCCTCCTGCCCCGCAGGGAGTGATAGCCTAATGGTTTACACGTGTATTTCAATTATCTCTTCCCTGCTTCCCAGCCCTGATACCTGCCATGCATCCATCACTGTGCACCAGCAGCTTTGGGTGTAGCACCCAGGCTGCATTAAAGCCCTGCTTGATGGATTCCTTATAAAGATTAAGGTTGCTGACATTTTTGTGCCCTAGCTCAGATAGAGCACGCTGGCTTTGATTATTCTCTGTTCCACCCCAATATAAATCTGAGTCAGGGGAGTTATGCAGATGCAAGGGGATAATCAGATGTGCTGCCCAGGCCTTTTGATGTCACCAGCTGCCTGCTCTGATTTGCATCCATTGCTGCAGAGGGAAAACAGGAGCTCACCTTGTAAGCAATCACCCCAATTCAATAATTTATCTAAGAGTGCACAGTCTGTCATAGCTGGAATTATTGTGCCAGGTTTCATCACTCTGCCTTCGTTTGTATCTCCCTGGTAACTGGCTGTGACAGGGGAAACAATCAGTTGGTTTCCTTAACCAAAATGTTAAAATGGAAAACACATTAGGCTTTAGGTGCTAAAAGGGATTCTGGGGTGGAAAGGGGAGGAGAATGGGTGTGGAAGCCTTGAACCAGTGATGCTCACTTTGACAACATTGCTGTTATGCAAGCAAAGCCCTCCTAAACTCATTTAAATTTTTTGTCTTCCTGCCACTACAAATAATAAATTTCTTTTTCTGCCACTGCCCTGTGCTATATAGAAGGGCTTGTTCTGCAGCTGCAAGAAAGCAAGGCATGGTTTATTGAGCACCTCACTTCAAACCCCTGCAGTGCTGGCCCAAATGTCACCTGGCTGTGGATCCCAGGTGGAATACTTCTACTGTTTTCCCCTCAAAAGATAAAGGAGCTACCTTGCTTTCCTTTTGTGGCCCATGGAAGATCCTAAGGAGCCAAAGAAGCTGAGGTTTGAGCCACTGACAGTCTTGGCTCGAGCTCTGGTGTGGCTGTGGTGTCTCCTGGGGACTTGCAGACAGCTCTAAAATGAGCCTGTGGTCTAAAGAGGAGCAATATTGTGGAAAGTTTGGAGAGAAGAAGTGAAGGTCTGGTCTAGGACCCAATGTTTTTGGCCCACTCCTGTTGGTTCAAATGTTTCACTTTTAAATGAATAAAAAAATCCAGTATCTGTATCACGGGGGTTTTTGGTAGTTTTTGCTGGGTTTTTGGTCAGGTTGTTTTGTTTTGTTTTGCTTTTTAATAAAGAGGTAGCAAGAAACCAACTTCTGTCAGGACTGGAACATCTCTGTATGTGCCCAAAGGTATAAACATAAGCCTTTATAAGATTTTTCACTCTAAAGATAAAACCAGAAAAGCCTGAGGAACTGGAACTCTCGCAGGTTGAGCCCCAGATAACTATGAAATTTTAGGCCCCCAAGTTAAATTTGGTTTGTGGGTATGTAGAAAATGACTTATTTTGAAACCTGGGTCCTGAGGGCTGCAGGAGCTTGTGATGTTGTGACTGGTGAGTGAGCAGAGGAAATTCTGCTTGTTTGCTCAGCTCTCCCTCACCATGTACCTTTCTCCTCTGTCTTTTCTGATTCATGTTTCCAACCACAAATCATACAGAAAGATGCCCTCTGTAGGTCACTCTGTACAGTAGTGATTTACTTGCAGATGCTGCCCCAGGTACTTTTCTGTCAGTGTGTCTTAAATCTCACCCCTGTAGGAGCTGCAGGCTTGCAGCTCACCAGTTCCCTGCCATGGGCACGTCTGTGGCTTCTGATTGTAAACCTGCATTACCATATTCTGTCTAATAGTTGCTTTTCATTATCTCCTTGCAATTTTCCAGCCCTCTACCCACCAAGAAAAAAAAAAGAAAAAAAATTCAGGTCTTCATAAATTGTGAATAAGCTCCTGTCACTTGTGATCCATTGGTTTGTAGAAAACCATTAATTGTGATTCCTCCTCATTAATTCTGGCTATGAAGATCATGCAGAGCCCAGTGTTGCATTAAGCTTTTTATTGTTGAGAGGCAGCAGTAAGCCATGACCTTATAAAGCCTAGCAGTCTGTATTTTTATTAGCATGTAAGATATGATGCATTATACCTGCCATTTCTGTGATTTTCATGGATGGTTCATAGCTCTTAGGAACTCGGTACTTGACATTTAAGATGGATACAGCACCAATTAATTTAAAAACACAAACTTCCTGGCTATTCTCATTATTGAATTAGCCCAGTATTGTGAACCACTTGCCTCCTGTGTGTGAGAAAAAATTCGTGGGCAGGACATCAATGTTAATGCTGTTTTGACCTTTGCTGGTTTGTTTAGGGATGGAACACTTGAGGAGATGCTTACATCTTCTGGGAAAAGTGCTCATTTCAGCCAGCTAAATTGACCCTGTATAGTGATGGGGGAAATGTGCTTTAGGTACAGGTCATAACCTGAACATTCTGGGATTCAGACTTGCTTGGAAAAAGCAGGAACCTGGTAGAAAGAATGGAGGTAGGGTAAAATCTGCCCCTAGCTCAGCAGCTGGAGGTTAGTGTCAATGAAAAGACTTATTCTGTTTCTTAGAGAACCTACTTGGAAGTGTAATGAGAACTCTCAGTTGAGCTGGCATAGCCCAGCCATTTTAAAAAAAATCACTTTTCTTCCAGTTTTGCCCCAGACTCTGAAGGAATCTGTTATTGTTCCCACTTGTATCTGGATATGAAAAGTTCTCAGTATTGAATTATGTCCCCTCAGAGAGGACAAGCAGCTGCATAAGATACCAAACAGCCAAGAAGTTTTACCTCTGTGTACTGTGCAAGAGAGAAAACAGCTTTGACAGACAATAGATAAGAGAGAGATTGGTTATTTTAGTGCCTGTGTTTGTCTTTGAAGCTGTATCAGCAGCCCAAGAAAAGTTGACTCTGTTCTCACAGAGAGCCCTGCAGCTGCAGGCTTCATCCTTGGAAACCGTTATGGGTTTTACCTTCTCTGTAGCTGCTTGTTTGAACTTCCTAGAAATGTTTGGAGGTATTGGAGGGGGACCTTGTGCAGAATTTCACAAACTGACCTCAGTATCTGGAAAGCTGTCTGGAACTGGAGGAAGAGCAGCAGAGTTTTCAGACCTACATTTAATTGTGTTTACTTTGTAGTATCTTTATCAAGAATGAGTCCCATTTTAAAGAATGAAGCTCCTTTATTTGGATGAAGTTTTCAGGGTCAGTGATCTGAATGCTGAAATAAAGTAGCTCAGATTTGGATAACAAGAGCACAAACTGCTGTGGAAATTTTCAGGTTTAAACCGATCAGGATACTAACACTGTAAGTTTGAAAAGTAAACAAAGGTTAGAAAAGTGCATGCTAAGCCACCAAGCAGGAATAACAATGACAAAGTGGCATTCAAATAGCTCTGTTGGGAGAAACTGCTAATTGTTCCTCGTGGGTAAGCAGGTAAAGGAAGACAGTAGCCTCAGGCTAAAAAATTACAGCCTTAAGCCAGGCAGAGAGAGACCTTCTGGGTGCCTCAGCAGCTGCTGCAGGTTTGGGTTCAGCAGTGCCAGGAGAGCCTTTCTTGGGCATCCTCCTCTCCACTCTGGGCAATTCTGAGAGACAATTCTGATGTTCTTAAACTACAAAATAGCTTGAGAGATCCTGCTCCTTGACAGCAGGCTGCTCCTTAAAACTGGCAAATAAATTAACTTATCAGGCTATAATATAAGCTTCTTGTCACCTTTGGCATCTCAAAACCCTTTTTGCTTTTATTTAGAAAAGAAGAAAAGGAAAGAAATAACTTTTAAGAGTGTTAGCACCGTCTGTGCCGAGCAATGTAAAAGTGCTAGATCTATTATATCAACACAGTAAGTTTGGCTTGCTATGTCTCTGCCTTAAAATTCAGTCTAATCTGGTGTGATGTATTCCCTGGATGACATATGAAAAATGAAGAATTTGCCTCTTTAGAAACTGCTTCAGTGTTAAGCCAAAATATCCATAAAGCGGCAGCTACTGTTTATCCACTTGCACAGAAACATCCGCGATGTTTTACACTTTTTGGATCCAGTTACAACAAATGTCACAAGCTGAATAACAAAGCTTATTCCCAGAGATCTGCCTTCATTATTGATGGTGTATTTAACAAACAGGAAAACAAGTGGAGAGGGTGGGAGTCCCACCTCCCCCTGATCTCAGCGTGCAGCGGGAAAAAGCCTCGGCCAAGAGGAGGATGGAGGAGGACATTGGCAGGACAGCTTCTGACCTTGTGTCCAAAGGCTGCCAAAACCCCACAGGTGTTTTTTTTTGTTGTTGTTGTTGATAAATGAAATAGCTTTTAAATACACTGCTATTGCCATTTATTCCCCTGGCTGTTGCCTCACACCAGAATTGTGGCAGCTTCCAGGTGATTTCTCTCAAGCACTGGAGGGGAACTCTGCACTGACAGGGAAATCTCTGCACTGATTCATTCACTGTAATATTCCTACCCTTCTGATCCTCAGGACTTAAATGAACCTTTACTGGCTCTTCAGCCACAGTATGTTGTGTTAATTTATCAATCTAATTAGTTCTTTATTTCTCTGCTGGAGATTCTGTTTGGGAACAAGGGATGGAGCTGGGGGTGATGGGGGGGTTGGACACAAAGCTCCTTCTGGCACAGAAACCAAGCTTTGCCTGCTCAGGGAACATCCTCACACACCCCAAGGTGTATACATGGGAGTTGGTTCATGTCAAACAACCAAGCTCTTCTGGCTTGGAGAGCAGCAGGTGCAGGGATTGCTATCCTATAAAACTTGATGAAAATGTAGGTTATTCTGATTTCATCTGAGAAGCTGATGCCTGACCCTGTGAGAGTTGGTCTGCAGATCCATTTCTTTCCTCTAGAAGGTGGTTTTCTGCTCTAAAGGTGTGGGATTGGCTTAACACTGTTCTCTTACCCTTCTGGGCCATGTCTATGTAACACTTAAACCTTTTGGGCTGGGAAATGTTGCAAAAGTCATACAGATATTTATGGCCTACAGTGAGCTGCTGATTTGTCTCTTCTGTTTCAGCCTGTGCTGTCTCTGTTGTGCTTACCCAGAATATTAGATCATAAAAGAGTTGTGTCTTCTATTTGTTGCAGCAACAGGCAATTGAAAGACTAAAATAAATGTAATATTCTCAAAATAAATCTAGGGGAAACCAACAGCCTATCTCCAGCATTCGGCAGCCAGTGTTGTATTTATTTTTCTTTGCTGTGAGTCAAACTGTGACTTCTCTCAGCAGAAGGAAGCCAAAAGCATATATTGGGGTGGTTCTGTGAATAGCTGAAGCATTGATGGCATTCAAATAAGCATGTTTTGCCCAGCTGTTTAGGAGAATATGCTGCATAATTGGTGTGCCATAAACAAAGTGACTATTGGTGAGCACAGCTGTCATTTCTATAGTCAGACTTGATGGAGAATCTGGGAGGCACTTGTTATGAAAATCTGGTGGGTCTGTTCTGTCATTCCTAATTTGTAGGCTTCCAGAAGAATCTAGAAGATTTCTCAAACAAGCAGAATGTGCTTGTCTTTTGTGCAGTAGAAGCTGTAATCACTTTCCTTATTGAGATACAGCACCATTTCTTTGTGGGTGCAAAGGGAAGCGATCAAAGCAAAGTCAATCAGGGCTTTTGAATGTGGGCTGAGGTTTTTTGTGTGGGTTTTTTGTTTTGTTTGATTTGTTGTTTTATTGGTTTTAAATGATGATAGAAAGTAATTTTTAAAACAAGCAAGTAGCCTTTTTTTTTTTTTTTTAAATCATATTCAATGATCACATTTTCAAAACTTAATGTTCTGAAAGGACCAGGAAATAACTTCTTGGGTCATATCATTGCCAGATATGAGCTACTTTGCTGAGGCTGTGAAATAATAAGAAACTAGTTCAGGGTTTCTGAAATCTGTCCAATTGCAGGAGCTCCCTAAACAAGATATGCTGTAGAAATCATAATGGACTAGTTCTGCTGATGTTTTCTTCAAGCCATAAAAAAGGGGAGAGAATTTATTGACAGATGGAACTCTTCCACCTCAAGGGATGGGTGGAGGAGAGCGGACTGTTCAGTTATTGGTATGAGGGGTCTTCTGTCTTCATTAAAGTCATGAACCACTAACACATCTGATCTCCTCAAGAGTCCCCAACTGGACAGGTTTAATTTTTGGGTGAGTGTTGTGGGGCTTGAGCTCTGTTAGCTGGATGTGCCCAAGTGCTCTCCTGCTGTGAACTCCTCAGGGGAAACTGAAGGCTTCCAAAAGTGAAGAGGGAAAGGCTTAACTCTTTTTGTAACTCCTGACCATGGTACCTTTGTGTCCAGCTGAGACCTGTGCTTTTCCCAAAACTACAAATAAGTGACATGGGGAAAAGACTCTTCTCCCTGTGTTTCAGTCTAGGGAAGGAATGTCTCTCTATTATAAGGACCATGTAACAGAAATAGGAGCAGAACAACACCAAACCCTGTCCAGCACAGTAAGAAATCCTGAATGAGAATTGTCTTCAGCTTGGGAAGATAGCTGGATTTTGGTTTTGTTTTCTTTTTTGTTTGTTTGGTTTTTTGTTTGTTTGTTTGTTTTGTTTTGTTTTTGTTTTTTTGGGTTTTTTTTGTTGGTGTTTTGTTTTTTTTTTTTTTAATCAAAGACAAGAAGAATTTGCTATATGAAGCTAAGCTATAACTTTTTGTTCAAAAAGAAACAAAAGAAAAAGAAAACAAAAAGCGCACACACCCCCAAGCCCCCTGAAAATTGAGAGCGGGACTGTGAAGAATTTTAATGTATTAGGCTTCCCTTGAAAGCCCACAGGCAGCATCCTAGGTAGCTGTGGAGGAGACCTGATGAGAAACACGTGAGGTGAACCTCTTTGAATAATGATGCCATCTGCAGGAGTTTCCCAGCCATCAGCCCTTGTCCCAGAAGACCATTTGTACTTCACAGCATTAATATTCATTAGGTGTAACACCATATGTTGCACAGCAGGATGCATTGCCAGCAGACTGTTTGTCATAAAGCCAGATTTAATAAAGCATTGTAAAACAAACATTATGATGATAAATACAAAATGACAGGCTAATTAAGAGAATCTTAATTGCCATTTTTTCCGTAATAACATTTGTTTAGTGTGTATCTGTCGTGTGCTAGTACCTTCCTTGTACAGCTTTTCACTTTGTATTAGCTCCATAAGGGAATCTGTACCCTGGATGTTTAAAGGCACTTAATGTTCTGTTGCAAGAAATAAATTCAGGATTAATCAATTGTTGCTAGACTATAGATGTGCATCGACCTCCAATCTTGATGAGTGCAAAGAAATCCAGCCCTGAAATGTCGATTTCAGAGGGGTGTGAGTTTGGTGGGGACAACCTAATGCCCCCTCTTGAGGGAGTAGTTTGACAATGCAGCAGTTGCATTTCTTTGGCCAGGCACTGTGCAATCCTCTTACAGGAGAGCTTTTCTGGGAACAATTTCAATATCAATGGCAATTTTCACATTTCATTGTGTAGACTGAAAGGCCTCTTTCTTGCTTCCTTCACTAGAGTAGAATTTTATTATTGCTCCAGTGCCTTACACTGGCAACTTCATGGGAGAGGAAGGGATTTAAAGAATGTGAAATGATATTGTGAATTAATGCAGGGAAGCGACACCTATTTTTCTTCTTGCTATTACCTTTTTATCAGAGCAGTTGCTGGCAGAGTGTCAGGAAATTAATATATCCATCTTCAAACCTGCCAAGGTGGCTAGCTACAAAGCTTGCAGAAACTCTTGTAAAAGGAAGATGGAGAAATGAAATCCTACACCATACAATGTGTATATTCAGAGAGTTGCCTGACTCTGTCCTATGAGGAAGATAAAAAATCACGACTTGAGAAGGCCACAGCAAAACTCACAGGGGAGGTTTGCCCATCATAGTTGGGGTTGTAAGAGATTTTAGTGTTCATCTTAGTGAGGTCTTCAGGTGTAATTTTTTCTGTAATGTGGATTTGGGGTTTTGCCTCTGTGTATTATTTTGTTGTTACCATAACCAAAATCAGGTACAAAACTGAAAGCCAGGGGAAGGAAAACCACAACTCTTTGATTATAGTGACATGCTTTGAATTTTACCACCACATCTCTCTACATGGATACCTTAAACATGTCACTCCTTTCACAAAACAAGCTATCCTTAGGGACAAAAAAGAGTGAAAAGTGTCCAAAAGCTTATAATTCATTAATTCGTTTTAGAAATACCTCTTTTGCTATTGTACCTTGACTTGTAGATTTTAAAATAGTAGTGTTTCAGAAACTGGATGGTACTTGATTTTTTGTTTGAGGTTTGGGTTGGTTTGGGGTTTCTTTGCCTGTGCTGTTAGCCTTTTTTAAAATTTTATTCAATTTGTGATAGAACTGTAACTGAAAGAGAATAAGCTTGGTAAGTCTTAAGCTAGAGGAGTTTTTTGTTGTTTGGTGGTGTGGGTTGGTTTGCCTGATTTTTTTGTGTTGTTTTTGAGGTTTTGGTTGGTACTGAGGTTTTTTCAATATGAATAGGTGAAAAAGGTTTTTTTCCTTCTGTGAACACTTCCTGGACTGTAATTTACAGTCCTGCCCAGTCTCCCACCTGGCTCATCTCCCAGCAGTACCTTATATACTGCTTTACTCCTGGTGTTCTCACTGAGTTCTGCTTCCTTCTGTACCCTTGGGTTTTGACTACGCTGCTCAGGTTTCAATGTTCTCTCCTTAGCACACATAAATTATCAGTGAAGGATTTTCTAGCTTTATTCTGGTTTTGAGGGTTTTTTAAACTACTTTCACTCTAGATTTTAACTTATTACAGCTGCTGCTCCTTCTCTTGGCTTGCTGTGCTATCTCCAAGTGGTTGTTGGGTGTTTGGCATTGCCTGTGATGACCAATTCAGTTCACATCTTCCAGAGTATGGGGAGAGAAAAATATCCACCTCCACCTTGTGTAGTCTCAATAGCAAGCAAGATGCTCTAAATATTTAGTAAAAAAAAAAAAAATCCCACTGGACATCAAATTTGTACTACTAGGAGAATAAATGAACATAGGCTTTGCTTGAAGCTCTTCTGCAAGAGGCACCGAATGGCAAAGAAAGAAATCATGGCAGTAAAATCACCCTGGGGTTGGGAAAAGAAGTGGGATGGCTGGAGAAATTAATGACTAATGAATGCTTTCCCTTCCTCCCAAGGATGGCCAGGACAGTCACACTCTGGAGCAGGGAGAATGAAGTAACTGCAGTGAGGTGCTGAAGTGGAGTGATTTTTGGGAAACTGGAGATGGAATCTCAAGGCACATAATGAGCCTCTGATCCTGCTCAGCAATGGTGAATGCTGTGTTTAAAATCCTCATCTTCACCTGACATCTCTAAAGCCTTTAAAATATTTGTGTTGCAGTGCTTTTATAAACGTCTTTTATCCTTCATGACATCGAAATTTTTATGACCAGTGGGTAAAAATGATCAATTCACAGGCTCTGGTTTAGGAAAGTGGTTCAGCACCTTGGGATTTGAGTGGTGAATAAATATACTGAGTTCCTCTTGTCTTTTGGGCAGTTATGCTACTCTAATTTATTCCAAGTAGCAACCCTACTCACACTTTCCTCTAGTGATGTGATCAAAAATCAAGAGGCAGATGTTGGTTGTATTTAAGGTGCTGTTCTGGCCCTTCTGAAACCAGTGGGGGTTTTTATTCAGAGAAGGGAATGTGTGCTCATATATTGTGGGCTGGAAACTTGTTTGTGGTTGTGGCCCATTTGTGTTTTGTGTGTGTTTTTAGTAGTTTCCCATTGAGAAATATCAGGGGAGTTTCCTCTACACAAAAGGTTATCTGTCTGTGAGTGGTGACTTACCAAAATCATCTCAATTCTTACCCTGTTCAGTAATACCACATTAAGAAGAGATGTGTGGTATATGCTAAGAACAGATTCCTGAGAGCTTTTAGACAAAATATGTTCAGTAGATCAGTGTTTCTTTTTTGTTTTGACACCTTTGTCATCTTAATCTCTTGCATAAGTAACAGCAAGTACAGCTGATTTTTTTTATACTTTAACACTCCAAAGTTTTCAAAATAGTGATGACAAAAGAAAAAAAAATAGATTTTTGCCTTTCCACAATAGGCAAGTAAAGTTGTGCTCCATTGCCGAGTCTGTCTTTGGCAAAAAGATTTTTGACAGACTTTTAAAAGAGTGACTGAGGATAATTCAAAAATTAACAACCAGGTAGATGCAACCATATAGGGCCTGGGCAAGAAACAGCAGTAAAGAAATGAGGGAGGACCACTGCAATAGTGATTCTGTTCTTTGATTTGTGGCTTCAAAATTCAGTAGATGTGATTTATTAAAAAAAAACAAAACCCAAACAAATAAAAGCCTAGATGAAGATCAGAGCTGAATACTATTGAAGTGCTGTGCATGTCTTTCAGAAAGAGTTAACCTTATTTCCCTCATCCTGCTAATGTGTGTTGTCATCTGGGCAGCTCTGAAGATCCCAGCAATGTCACCTCTCCCTCCTTCCTGCTGCAATGTCTGTGACATCCAGGCTTCACACACAGGCCTGACTTCCAGAGGATATGGAAGTTCTCATTTGTTAAAAGGCATCCAGGAAAATGGATATGAAATGCAGTTCATTAAGTGAGGCTCAGAAAGTCTGAGTTGCAAACAGCTACAGGAATTATTTGGGAGACAGGAGTGGTGCTGGACCCTTATTTTGACTTG
>JANRMJ010000054.1:2610623-2623622 GCA_025584955.1 Alethe diademata
AGCTACAGGAATTATTTGGGAGACAGGAGTGGTGCTGGACCCTTATTTTGACTTGGTGCTGCTGCTCTGACTGGTGAATGTATTGGAGAGCTGTTGGGTGGCCATGGCTGGCTGAGCTGGGGGTTCAAAAGCTCATTTGCCTCCTAACTGGAGTTTTTGAGTGGGGGAAGAGCTCAAGGAGTGATGCTCTGACCAATGGACAGGTTTTTTGGTCAGAGGGTCTCTTCCACATTTCACTGCCAGCTTTTGGCTCAGCACAGCTTCTAAAACACCTGGCAGCACAAGCAGGCAGTGAACAGTACTCCAGCTTGTTATTTCCAAGGGCTCAAAATATAAATCACCTTTGCCAAGTGAGATCAAAGTGAGACATGATGAAATGGAGCAGGTATCTGAAAAGATTTTATAAAGATCTTTGGGTTATTTATTTCCAAGCCAGCTGAGGAGGCTGAGAATAAAGCATCCAGCTGGGAAGGCTAAGAGAATAAAGCATCCAGAAGTCAGACTTAGGCTTCATAAACATGTTCTGCTGTTATGAGTTTAATCCTAAAAAAATTATCTTGAACATTAGCAAGGGATTTGCACCCAGAGAAGAGAAGTAGTACTGTAAGTAAGCTTTTCTGAGCTACACTGAACACTTCTTACCACCAGGAAGAAATGCCATCAGTTTGTGACTAGCTTTCTAAATTATTCAGGAACAGCCATGGAGATTTGGATTAAGGTTTTTGCACAATGACATTCTGTGCTAAGTTTCAGTCTTGGAGGGACACGTTCAAAACCAGCACTGCGATTATAGGACATGAAGATGTGTGCTAGAATAAGAATGAGAGGCAGAAAGATAAAAATCATGATTAACTTTAGGAAATAACTGTGAGTTTCAGTGTCTGCATGAAAAAATTAGGTTAGGAATGAACTCGGAAGAGAGGCATAAAATTATTAAATGCAATTATAAATTAATGTTAAATGAAAAGATTTGGGACCTCAAATGGTACCAGTGAGATCCAGACTATCCTGTTTCCTCACTCTAAAATGACTTAGATTTTATACACATAGTGGACACTTGCTTCATTTTGAATTTCATCTGGTCTGGTGAATTTCTGCAGCAAGAAAACAGCAAGTTTGCATTCTAAGCAGATCAGTAAACAACAAACTCATTACAAACAAAAAACTCAGCTTAGAATAAAATAGCCTAAATCCTAAATGGACATTATTCTTAAATTTATCTGTGATTACTTATGCTCTCAGCATCCTCTTGTGCATTTGTTGGAGAATGTCTGGCTAGGTGTTTTCACATCTGTCAGCAGAGCCAGCCCCTAAATGCAGAGTGCAGCACTTGGGAACACTTTGCAATGATCCCCAGAGGACCCTTGGCCTGTAAAAAGCAAAGTAAGGATTAGATGGACCCACAAATGCATTACTTTATTTTCATCTGCAAGAGGAACAGCATTGCTCCAGCTTGGTCCCATGTGTTCCATCACTTTGGACAATGATCTTGCCAGACTGTAACTACTGCTGTGTTGGAGAGGTAAAAGTGTTATATTTAGGAATCCTCAAGGCAAAGCCAGAACTAGAAGGATATATTGTGAATTACTTTAGTAAATATTTTTCTTCTGTTGTAATAAATGAAAAAAAAAAACAAAAACAAAAACCACAACCCAAACAACAATAAAAATCCTTTTGTAACTGGCTTGGAAGAAAAATCAAAAAATGCACTGCAGAAAGGAGAGGCACATTAGCATGGGTGGTGCTGCAAGGGATAGAGAGAGATTTAGCAAAGCTGGACAGGCAGGGAGACTTCTGGAAACCAACACCCCAAAATAATCATTGTACGGTAAATACAATCTAGTAAGCTATTTTAGAAAGTAAAATAAGTTTCAGGAGTTATTTCTAATAATTTTCTCGTTACCTATATCTGGTGTGCTGCTGTATGAGGGAAGAGTTCTTTACAGTGAGACAGTTTTCACTGTTGAAAATATGAAAAGGCTTAGATCAGAGTCAGATCCTCAGTAGGTAATTAAGTATTTCTGAACTGAAATATGGTAATAAAAATGAAGTCTCCAGACTGCACTTTTAGTTGGAGATTGGTTCTCCTTTTTGTTTCCTCACTTTGGATGCCTTCAGAGGCTCCCAAATAAAAGTTCAATGTCCGGCCTAGACAATTGTTTCTTAAACAAGTTACTGATGATGCTTTGGTATGAAAACTGCTGGAACTGTGATGCACATGTGATTTTAAACAGTGATATGTGAAAAGCTAGCAAATATGAACTTAGTGATGGTTGTTACTGGGGAAAGCTTTTGACTTGCTGACTTACAATACTTGTTTTTTACTTATTCGTTCATATTTTATATAAATATTCATATTCATATAAATATTTTGTTCAGTATCTTGTTTGAAAACACTGAGTTAGTCTGAAATAAAGTTGAAATATTTTTAAGGCGTGTGTACTTCAGTCAAAAGAAAAAAGTTTTGGGTTTGATTTCTAATAGAAGAAAGGAGAATCTTCAGAAAATCCCCCACATTTACAGACTCAGTCTGAGTTCCTGGTGGAGACTTGAGCTTTAAGAGCACTTGGCACATGAATAGGGGAGACACTCAGCTGGCTGATTGCTTTTCTGTAAACTCTGGTCTAATGGCTCTCATTTGCTATTTAGTTGTGAATTCTTCATCTATTTGCTGCCACTAAAGTCAGTGGTGTCTTTTTTATGAAAGTATGAGAGCACCTCTTCAACTAAAAAGAGAGAATTCTAGACTTGCCTTTCTTTTTTTTCCTTATATTTTAATTTTTTTCCCTTTTCTTTTTTCTTTCTTTTTTTTTTGGTTGGGATTTTTCATTGGGTGTTTTGTGTGCCGTGTGTGTGTGTAAGATTTGTTTGGTTGTTGGGATTTTTTTCCACTTCTTTTCTGTGTATTACTGAAAAATTACACCGCTTAAAAGCACCCCTGGTAATTATAAATTTCAGCCTTTTCCTTCCTGTGGCAGACAAGAATGAAATACAAGTCCACAGGTAACAGAACATGCCAGTAACTTGTCAGTACACAACACTTAAAGGGCTTTCATTGGATATCCATCTTCAAAGTGCCTTGTAAACAGTGACAGGCAGAGTGGTTGGATGAATTCATCCCTTCTGAGAAGCATTGGCTTGATGAGATAATTATCTAGTTTTTTTTATGGGGCATTTCACCTTTAGTCTGTAGCTGTTGGCTTCTCTAGAGAAGTATAAATTACTGGACTGTGATTTTTCCCACATATATTCATTGTGGTCCTTGATAAATTTTCTGGATCTCCTCAATTCCTTATCTGCCCTCAGGTATACTTCTTTCCCATGAAAATCTTCAAAGATACCTTTTTTTTTTTCTTTGTGAACAGGACAGGGAGAAGCAGAAGGAGCAGCAGTGCTGCAGCATCACCTTCCCTGCCAGGTGTGTGCTGCAGGTCCCAGCTGGCAGAGGCACCAATGCAGCCTTGGTCCCTCATCCCCAGGGTCCCTCTGCACCACTTGGAGCTGAGATTTATTGCTGGAAGGGTGGACTCTGCTCCAGGGCCTCAGCTTGGGGAGTTATTTATGCAGGAATACTGCTCAGTGCTGGGGAGCAGCAGGGGGAGCTGGGTTGTTTTCCCAAGCTTGCCCCTTTTGACCACAAAGCCAGCCCCAAGGGGGATTTGTTGCTCTCATATCTTGTGCTAAGACTCTGGAAAGTTTGCCAGAAAAAAGAGGTAATAATTTTTTTTCTGTGAGAGCTGCCTGGAAACATTGCTCTTTATTTCTGCTCTGCACCCCTCTAGGCAAAGAAAATCAGTGTAGTATTGTGGGAGGAAGAGACTTCTGCTGCTCAAAGCCTTCCTACTCCTGGCCTTATCCCTTGGCTGATTTTGCCAGGAAAGGAGCCAGGAGTGCAATCCCACATCTGCAGTGGGGACACTGACTTGAAACCCCTTTGCAAATGATGCTGCTGCCACAGGGGGTAGAGCCCTAGGGAGAGAGTGGTTTCCAAAAATGATGGGTTTTGAGGGGTTGGATGAAGTGGGAACCTCTCAGGGCAGGGATGTGTTGTCTAGGAGGAGCTTGGGTGATGAGTACAGGGGATGTGAGCTCTAGGTTTTTGGGAGAAAGTGCTGCTCTGTCCCTGGCTTCCTGGAGGCTGCCATATCATCTCTTGCCATCCATGTGGGCTATACTGTTTTCCAGCAGTAGAAATGATAATTCCTCTAAATTTGCTCTCTGGGATTGCTTTGCCACCAAAAGGTTTCCTCTAAAATTCTCCCAGTTGTAGACTGAGACTTGTCTATCACTCCTGCTGTCTGCAGTGAGTTTGGCAAATGAACTCTGTGCCTCCAGTTTCCAGTAAAACCTGATGTGGCAATAAATAATGATCTGTCCCTGAAGCCAGTTAAAATAACTACATCTTAAAATGTCTAATTAAAAATCAATCAAACAGCTCATACCTGCATTTATTTCTTTCCAATAGATCCAAATTTAATCTCTAGAGCATAAATAATGTTTTCTTTGGTGATATTTAGAGTAGGGCATTATTTATCTTTTCTATGAACTACATTTCAAATATCAATGCCCACCCCCATATCCAAATATTGTGTGGTTGTATCATTAGCAAAGGTAGCAGCAAGCAAAGTTCATAGATTTAAGGGAGTAATTTTAGTGGGTTTTCCCCTCTAAATGTAATTCACATTGTCCAATATCACTAAAACAAATGGGCTATGACTCCTCACAGAGGGGCATGTTTTTAGCATTTGGCTTTCAGGGAGGTTCACACGAAGTCAGCATCTCACCCTCAGCTTTCACAGATGGAAAAGCTGCAATCCAGAATGGAAGTGGCTGGCCTAAGGTTTCTCCAAAACCCTTGGAAAGTCCCTCAGTTCCTCTCCAGCCCATTAATTCCAGGCAGCTGCCAAGCAGCAGGTCCTTGTTTGTGTTGCAGCATCCCTTAGCAACCTGGGCTGGGGTGCAGTGACCATCCCTGTCTGTCCCTACAGCCCAAGCAGCTGCAGCCAGCAGCCAGAGGAGGATGCAGAGGTGTTGAAGTGACATGTCTAAAAGCAGACCTCAGGGAAGCAAGCAACCTCAGCAGGAAGTTCTTGAATTTCAGCCACTGGATGATGATTTGTGCCTTGGTGTCAGGAGAGCATCCCTCAAATCCCAGGGATGAGCCTGCAGCTCTCAGGGGGCTGTGGAGGCACAGCAAACTCAGGGTGTGCTGCTGGCAAGAGAGTGTTTGTTCTGGCCATAAATTCCCTCAGGAACTGGGTGCCATTGGGTTCCAGTTTATCACAGCATATTGGGGGATTTTGCTTTCTTTCAATGGTCCATAAGGACTGTATGTGCTAAGCTGAAAATTTTTCCTTGGAAGAAATGCAGTGATGGTTCAGCAAAACAACAGGCACCAAATGTTGTCTGTAAAAGAGAAACTCCCTGATTTTTTCCATCTCACCATTTCTAGCAGCTGTTTTCTTCTCTTTCTACTGTCACAGGACAGTAAATTATTTACCCTGGAAATATATGCCAGCTCGGTGGTTACAATCCTCTCCTTGTAATTTAATTTTTGAACAGTAACTGATCCAGTTTGATAAAAATTCTCCATGTTCTAATCAGTCAAAAATAGTCCTCTCATCAGATGTGTATTTTTGGATAGCTCTAATCATGACTGACTTAGTCAGATGCCTAACTCTAATTTAAATAGAACCATGTCCTTTCAACATCCAAAGTGCAGTAATTCACTAAAAGGGAAAAATAAAAAAAGTCTATCTTGAGTTCTTTGCAGTAAAAAAAAAAAAAAAATTAAAGAATTTAAGAGCTTTTCATTCCCTCATGGAGTCAGACAGCAAAATCCTTTGCCCCAGTATTTGATAAGGTTTTTTTTCATTATTTGTATACATTTATTTCAAATCAGCTGTGGTTGTGTTCTTCCCTGAGCCGGTGACCACCACTTGAAGTTAACAACATGGGTTGGACAGGTTTTATGTGTCTGTGATGTGAGTATTTGCAGTGGAAATGAGATAATGAACACCCTGCTCAGGCATGACTCCACACCTGATGAGAGTCATCGCTCTGCTGCTTTGCCAGGGTGTTTTAACACAGCAAGGAGGGCTGGCCAGGAGCAGAATGGTGTTTGCCAGGTGAGGTTCAAGCTGGCCATTCCCTCTCTGGCAAGGTGCAATCACCCACTGGGCTATTTGTACCAACAAGAGCTGCAGGTCAGGCAATGGGAGTTGTCAGAAGGAAGAAAAAGGTTCTTTTCCAGCTCTGGGACTGAGGACAGCCTGTCCTTTGCAGAGCTCACTCTCCCCACCTGCATCCCCCCACCCAGCACTCAATTACCCATTAAGGTTTTTAAGAGAACCAGAATGGCAATTAAGCCCAGTACAGCAGTGAGAAAGCGGTGGAAGCCGTGGGCTTGCTGAGAAATCTATCCATAAATGAATTAACTGCACAAATAATTCCAGCTAATTAGAGGTGTGCATTCCCCAAATAACTCGATTCTCTCATTTGCTTAATTGAGTTGATGGTTGCTCTGGGATGGAACAGCAAACTGTGCAGTGGCTGTTACAGTAAATATCACTTTGACTAAATCTGTTCAAACAGTCCAGACTTTTTCTGTTAACTTGGAATTTGCCACAGAATCAAGAAAGCTGTTACTTTGGTGTTGTTTTTTTTTTTTTTAAATTACATCTTTGCATGCAGTATTATAGAAGATGAAGGTAAGGTAAATTCCATTTAACATTCCCAAGTTTGGCTGAAAAGCAGGGGCTATAAAAACAGATTTTTGATCAGCAAAGCAGGGTCTTTGTTTCACACTTCAGAGAAACGCTGACAGGACTGACAACTTTCCAAATGATGACACAGATTGAACTGCCGTGCTTGGGTAACAAATCCAGGTTTTGCCTACGATCTAAGCAAGCTTCTTTTGGGTTTACAATATTTAGGATCTTTCCCTAGATGGAAAAATGGAAGAGAACCAGCAAGCTTTGCTGGTGAGATGCCTTTTCCCTAAATGATGAGAGAGAGGTTTCAAACAGCTTCAGGTTTTTCAGCTGGTTTGACTTTGTCCCTCCTCTTTTTTAAATGACCTCTCAATCTCAGCATCCAACTTATTGTTCCATGTTCTAACAACTTCAAGAGGGCTGCACAAACAAGTGGTCATCTTTCTTTTCTGTTTGTTTCTTTCCCTTGCTTTCTTAATTATATAAAAGAATAAGCATAAAAATACTGCTGGTACTGAAATAATCCCTTTTCAAGAAGAAGAAATTTCGATTTCTGCTTTGTCTTAGGACTGAGTGAGAGGAGATTTAACCAAGATTTTTGTTCTCTAGTGTAGTGCTTGCTGGTCAAGCATTTCCATTTTGGCACTCAAGGATTAGAGATGTTAATGAACACTTGAAAATAAAGGAGAGAAATTAAAATATGAGTAGCAAACCTGAAAGAAACAGACAGTAGACACCTTTTCCTTTAGGAGAAGTAAAGTTGGAAACATGTTTCTGTTCTCTATTTTCTTGGAATCATTAAATGTACTGGTCTTTTGCTAAGGAAATAATTTAAGTACAAGGTAATAACCACAGTACTGTTTGTCATTAGCTTGTACCTGCTAATAAATGGGGAAATTCATCTGTTATGGAATCACTTTCCTAATGGACCTTCAAAGACATGTTCCACATGTCAGTGTTCACAGGGAAAATTAGGAAGGAGATTGCCAGGCCACCCAAGCCCTTTGCAAACAGAAGATTTGTTCAAGGAAACCTCGGAAAGGTCCAACACAATTTCTCTCTATTGTGTTATTACTTCACCAGCAAAACCTTTCCTCTGTTATTTTGATTCTCACCCTCTCCCAGCATTACATCCTCATGGAAATTCTATTTCTGCTCAGTCCTGCACTTATTTTTTTTCCCCTTGTTGTTCTTGCGCTGTTTATTTTTCTTTTCACTGTTGTATTTCCTACTGGCACCAGTGATGTAAATCAGTGGGTGGGTTTGAGGCAGGGCCATTTTGTATTCTCAGGGACATGGGAACATTTCTCTTCAAGCAAAGAAGCAGTGTCACTAACTTGGTACATTGCTGAGACTTTAGTTAGTTTTTAGATTTTTTTTTAATTGGATTTGAGATTCAGCAGATGTTGCAAAGCAAATAAACCATATGCAATGGTTGTTAGACATTACTCATGGTGTAATCCCTTTATCCAAATACAAAAGTTAAACATGTGAAACCATATCCTCAGATAACTGCAGAAGTTCAGCTCATACTCAGAAAGCCACCACCAAGTAATTCCCTTCATTATTTGGTGCAGCACATCCTCTTTGAAGGAAGGTGGGCAGACAGGGGGAAGATGGATTCATGACTGTGCTTTAAAATAAATGTCACCTAACCACAAAGGGTCAAATTCATTGCTGATGTAAGACTGCTGACTTCAGTGGATTTACACTGGGGATTAATGTACTCCTTTCTCTAATATATATGTTCAGGGGGGAGGAAAATGGTTTTTATATAGATTCAGCACAAGATCTGCTGGCATATAAACAACCCAAACAGAATTGTTCCCTTCTCAAACATCTGTTAGCATGGATGTCCAAGTCCTGTGTATCTGCCACAGGTTGTTATAATCGAGCTGCATTACATTAACAAAAATACAATAACCATTTGGTCTCTACTTTAAACAAGAGCTTATGAAAATGGCTTTCAGGTGGAGGGAGTGGTGATTTGGCAGCCTTCTCTTGGCAGGGCTGTGGATTGCACATGAGGGAAAGTTGTTTGGTGGTAGAGCAGACAAATTGCTCAACAATTAATAAAAATAATGCCTTGTGTTCCTGCATGACAAGGTGCTGTGTAGGAATTCTCCTCTCCCCAGCTGCTCTGCACTAATAAAACACAGCCAGCTCTGTAGGTTTTTAAATTGCACACAAGGAAGTGGAACAGTGCTTTAAAATGGGGTAACAATGCTGATTTGCCCAAGTAAAACTGGAGGTACAGGGGTTACAAATCTGATTTCTCTAAACTGCCCTGCTTTTAAAAGTCTTTGCAGCCCCACATCAGTCACTGTTGCTGCTTTTGGGTTTCTTCTGTTCTTTTAAAGTTTCTAAGAGTTTTCTCATAAGTAATTAACCAATATAAAAGAATGTGTAGAAAATTATTACAAAAATCAGTTGCATGCTTTTAGGAATTGCATGGCCATGTTTTCATCAGAATCAGAGCAGATTTAATATTTTAAATCTTATTTTACAAGGGAACTGAGACTCCAGAAGCCAAAGTGTGCTCCAAAGTGATAAAAGGCTCAAGAATATCTTATTAAAATCAGAGATTTATTTGAAAATATTCTTTTTGTTTTGAACATATGATGGGTTCTTAAATCTGAGGCTTCTTGTAGAAGAGACAAACTTTGTCAGCCAGGGCTGCAAATCAGATGGGGAAAATTTTGCTTTGTTTTCTGTAAAGCAGCGTTTGGGTTTATTCTGCTGGAAGTTCCACAACAAATCTCCTTCTGGGAGAATGTCACATCAGCTGCTCTGGGCTTGTTTGCTCTTCATGCTCTTGGCTCACCTGGCCCTCTGCAATGTCCTCTCTGAAATACAACCAACCAGTTTTATTCTCTTACCAAGAACATTTTCTATGGTTTATTGAGTTCTGAAACTTTTCCTTCACAATTTTTTTTTTGCACCCCCCTGTGAAAGGATTGCTTTCCTTGAGAGAAAACAGAAATTTTTTGGAATGCTGCACTGTTGGCAGATGTCAACTTTTTAGAAAAGAAGTACAAGTTGCTAGATGTAATTTTCCTTCTTGGTATAGTGTGTGTGATTCTCATAGCACTGAAGATGCTTTATGATTAGAAGTGCTTTATGATTAGAAGAAAGATACTGTGTGAGGATTTCCTCTTTTTGGAAGATATAATTGAGTATTTGTACAACACACTCAGCATTTTCCAGGAGCTAATCCCCAGTGTTTCACATCTGAGGTTATCTTGTTCAAACAGCTACTTTCAACTTTAAACACACAGGTTTGGGGCAATACCTGTTATTTTGCTCAGAGTGGAAAACCAGTTCAGGCTCAAGCTTTAGAAATGTGCTGGAAATCTGAGATTGGACTCAGCATAGAACAGAAGTTGATCGGACATTTGCTTTGGGCAAGGATTTTGTCTTTTGCAGCACTTGAAGTCAATAGGACTGTGATAAATTCTCCTATTGCTGCATAAATATAAAATAATTACTTTTGATTCTACCTTTCTCATATACTCATTGGTTGTCTTGATTAAAATTATTGCCTGGTAAATTAAATAATTTTAATTATTACTTTAAAGGATGCCTTATTTGTACCTATATCAGCAAAGATTGAATATTTCAATTTGGACTTTACAGAATCTCCTAACTGCAAATTTTTTTCTGGTTGTAAGGAAAACATGGTCAGGTAGATCTTGGATGATGATCTAGTAAAGCTCACATAAATTATTGCTAAAAAACTTTGAAGGAAAAGAAACAAAGAAAATAACTCTAAGGATGTGGTTTAAGGTAGGAGTTAATATGTGTCTAATTAGTTAAGAGATTTGTATCCAGAAAGGATGAATTGCATTTTGTTAAAGTCATTTTTGAAAAATATTTTTTTATATATATATATGTTGATTTTGGAGAAGTTTTTGTGTCTTAAAGCAATACTAATAAGCACAAGTGTGTGCTGGTAAGGATACAGATAGTCAGAAGTTTCAGTATGGTCTTGATTTCCTGCTGCTGAGTTGAACATGGTGTGCTCAGGTGATGTGTTAAAGAAATCTGTGTGGTTTGTTTTTTTTATAATTAAATTAAAGTTTTATTCTCCTCAAATGCTTCCTTATTAAGATTCTTGTAAATGAAAACATTTAGGTGTCTACTAATCACCAAGAGCAGCCCATATACTTCTCAATTAATCAAGTAAAGCCTGTTAAATGCAGTTTAAGGAGCATTTTATGGGGATTCTCAGTGACACCTCTGCAAATGTACTTGAGTAAACTTTATTTGAGGCCTTACCAGGGCTCTTGGGCAAACAGAGCTTTACTCCTCCAAATAATAACTGGTTGCATTGAGGGCTGTGCAGCATTCAGAAGCAGTGAACCTGCAATCCTGTTGCATTTACTGCAGCAGAGAATACCCATGCCTTCAGTGCTTTCCTGACTGGTCACAGGGAAATGCAAAGAGGTCGAGCAGAGGGGAGCTACTACAAATCCTTGTTCCCAAATATCTGTAGAGATACTCATATCAAAAGGGGGATACAACTTATTTTAGCTAATTCTTATTTAATGCAGTCTTTAACCAAAATAATTATGTTGCTGAGCATAGCAGAGACTTAAATAAAGTGCATCTTTCACAAGGATGAAATTTCCCAGTTCTGTGGCCCAGAGGCATTTCCATAAGATGCTCTCTGTGCAGTCAGTGTGTATTCTTTTTCAGGGGCTATAAATCCTCAGAAGTATTTTTAATGGTGTACTAGCTGTGACTTATGGAGGGGACCTGGGTTTCATTTGCCTAGGAGCTTTCATTACAGGTGCCTTTGGAAGGTTGATGGCATGAGATAGAATCAAAAACAGAGGTGAAAAGGAGTTTATTACTTGTCAGAGACTCTTATCTTCCCTGCTACTCTACAGGGCTCTGTGAAATAGCCCAGATTACAGATCAATACCAGAGTGCTTGCACTCAGCTAAATCCAAAACCCCATAAACTTTAAAACAGAATCAGGGCTCAGCTGGGAGCTTGCTGAGAGCTGAGCTTCACTGCCTGGCTCATCCAGCTGAGATCTGGGGAATATTTATCTTCTCAGTGGTATCAGTGGAGGTTGAGCTGGCTGCTCTGGTAGTGTTGCCATTCTTCTGCAGTGACACCAGTTCAAATGCTCCAAAGGTCTCTGCAAATGCACTGCCTTCCTGCTGATTGCTGGAGCTGCTAAAGGACTGAGCAGTGTCTTCCAAGGGAACAATAACACCTCAGAAAATGTGCTTCTCTATAGTGCCTGCCTTACCTTTTTGAACTCTGCAGAGGACACATTTTCTTGTTGGTGAGATTAGCACTATGTCTGCACAGCAGTGCACATCCATTTTTTTAAATTCTGCTTTTACTTGAGTGGCCATAAGTGTGGCAGATGTTTCAGGTTCTGATACACAGCCCTAGGGTGGGTTCTGAGGAGTTCATGTGTGGTAGTTCCAGAGATGCTGTGTTATTCTCCTTGTTTTGTTCTCCCTTTGAGCTGTTTAGGGAATCTGTGAGACAGCACGAGCCAGGAACTGGAGTGTCCCAGCACAGTCTGTGCCTCCCCAACCCGGGTGAGTGCTGGATGGACAGAGTGGGGTCATGGTGTTGGGGTCCACCCACAGCTCCTGGTGCAGTAAATTCAGGCTTGCAGGTGTCCCAGAAACTCAAAAGGCTACATCACACTGAAATCTTGTCTTGTACACCCCTTTCTGCAATATTTATACTTTTTATCATAGCTTTACATGCTATTGTGGCTGCTGTACTTTCTCTGTATTTATTAGGCATCACAGAATATTATTACATAAATAATACCTTTTCTTAGCCCTTTATAAGTGCTCCCTTTTTCCTGTCTTTGATTGTCCCTGCAGGTGTGTTAACAGAATTTGTACCTTGATACTTTCTCGCTGCAAGGTGTGTGTGAAAGTCTCACAAGACAGCTGATGATTTCTTTTGCATTGCTAAGTGGTGACAGCAGGACTTCAGGATCATAGGGGAACCAGCAAGAGTCCACTGTAATATTAATAGTGCTCTCTTAAAAGCTCTGTGAAGCTTGGAAGAGTCATGAGAGAAGCACCTGGGGCAAACATGAATTTTCATGGGATCAGAGGGCAACTGGGCTTGCAAGGAAGCTTGAGAAGCCTCTGATCTGCTCAGAGCAGGGTCAGCCATGGGCTCAGCCCAGGTTGCTCAGGGCTTGATCCAGCCAGGTTTTGAAATAATCAGGGCTGGAGCCTGCTCTGGGCAGGAGCTGCTCCACTGATCCTGTGGGGGGAAAGTTTTTCTGTATTTCCAG
>JANRMJ010000054.1:2623722-2645392 GCA_025584955.1 Alethe diademata
TGGGCAGGAGCTGCTCCACTGATCCTGTGGGGGGAAAGTTTTTCTGTATTTCCAGCATGAGCTGCTTGTTTCAGCTTCTGCCACTGCCTGCCATCACCCTGCTGTGCAGCCCTGGGAAGGGACTGCCCCTGTCTCCTGGTGACCTCCCCACAGGCAGGGGACAGCTGCTGGGTCACCTCAAAGCCACCCAATCTCCAGCCTGACAGAGCCCCAGTCCCTCAGCCTTTCCTCCTAGAGCCTGTCCTTCAGCCCCTGCCCATCCTGTATTATGGCTTTTATCAAAGTGCTTTTTTGTCTGGAGGACTGAGGAGGTAGGGATGGGATGCAGTGGTCCAGATTCAGCCTCACAGGTGCTGAGTGTGAGGGATCCCTTGAGCACCTTCCTCCTTTTGTTCCTGCTGCTCTTGGCCCTTTCCTGTTCCACAGCTTTCCTTTCGAATTTCTATTCATTCAGTCTAGAAGAGAGTCCCTTGTTCTCATTCTTTGAAAGATTTTCACCTCTTCTAGGGCTCATTTCCACTCACAACAGATTAAAAACTGTCTGGGAGTTGTTGCTCACTTTCACCAGATATTCCCAAAATCACAGAGTGTCTGGAGCACCACAAAGCATGTGCAGCACATCTCCAGATAAAAGCTGGATAAAGCTGAAGAAAGAAAGAAAAAATAATGCTGAAAGTCAAAGCTCAGTAAAATTCTGAACTTAAGATTCAGGAAAAGTCTTTACTGGTGAAAAGGATTTACTCTGTCAAAATAAGAAGGATTGTTAGATAAAGCCCTATTTTTTAAAAAAAATACATGTGTTAGTTCTGCTCTGTAAAAGATTGCTAGAGAGCAGTCCTATCAGAGTAACTGTTGCCAGCTTTTTAAAAGTTTTTTAAAAGTTGGAAGTTGATTTTTGGGCAGAGGAAAAGGCCTCAAACACCATACCCACAGCAGCCATGAACCCATAAAAGTAGATGAGTCTTCATCAGTCATCTGAGCTATTTTGGTTCCCTTTGCTGTAGATTCAAATTTTAAGGGGGTCTTTGCAGTGTGAACACAAAGTGGGTGAGGTTTGTTTATGAAGGGATGAAGTGCTAATCCTTCCAAACTGATAACAGCCATGTGCTTAGGGCCACGTAATACCTTGGCATTACTTTTTTATGTGCAGAGGATTTCTGAAAATGGAAGGAACTGGAAATAGTTCTCATATTTCAGGTCTCCCAAGTGAGAGTTAAAGCTGCAGGTGATGTTTCAATAGCTATGAATTAGAGAGTTCCATTTAATTCATTTAAGATTGTGATGAACTCGTAGCCTTTGGTAAGAAGACTTGAGCCAGCCAGGAAAAGATTGAATTACTTGTCTCATGGGAGGCTTTTCTCTTTTGCTGGAGACTTCAGGCACTTGGGGGTCAATGTGGAACAGCTTGGACAATGTCCTCTTGGCTGAGCCCCAAACCATCAAACCCCTCTCTCTGGTTTTTTCTTCCAGCACTTGCTTCACCTTCACCAGTCCCAAGATGTGTAAAGTCAAATAAAATAAAAAAAAAAGGAAAAAAAAAGAATCCAGATGGGAAAAGATGACCAGATGTTTTGGTGAGGTTGGGATGATCCATTGCAAAAGAATTCTGTGTTGTTGCCACAAACATAAAGCCTGTTCTTGTGCATTGAACACAGAGCTTTCATTATCCCAGGCCTTTGTTCTTCCCTTTCAGGCAGATATTTCTGCATCTGCACTCTACTCGCCTTTGCATCATGGATATAGTGGAAAAGAAATGGCTTTTTCACCTGCCTGAAGCAATCATTTCTAGAGAATACTTTCCTGAGGAGCAGCAGCCCTTGCAAGTCCCTAACAGGGTTCCTTGGACAGGATTTAGCCACCCTAGGGCTGCTCCCAAATGATCTGAGCTGCAATTTTGACAAACCCCTGACCCCAACACTCGTGTTCACACATTCTCAGCAAATATTTGTGTAATCTGTGGCTCCTTTCTAATCAAGTAGAACCTGTAAACAAGCTGGAGAAGGCATAACCTTGGACATTAGTGGTTTCAACTCAGTTACTGTGAGGTGTGGCTGTGGTGTTTAGTGAGAATGAGAATCTCAGACTATGAAAATATGTAGCCATAAAGAAGCTCCTGGGAAAAAAATTTTCTTAGGTGTCATAACCTTCAATATCACTTTTGTTAATAAATGATAATTCAGCCTGAAATAAAAAGAAAGGAGTGTAATTTGTAAAATCTTTTATTCTGAACTGTCAGGCCCTCAAAATACAATGTTAGGAATGTACCAAATAATTCAAGAAAAACAGGCAGGCTATGTTTGCATCTAGAGTACCCAAATTTCCTTGAAGAGCAAACTTGACACAAACAAGGTTCCAGTTAATTAATGATTAATGAATAAATAATTAAGGGTAAAGAGACTAAGTAATTAAAGATAAAGCCAATAATTTGTAAAACAAAATAAATTGGCTTCCCTGGGATTACTTTCTAATTCCACTGATTCATTGAAGAACTTTCCCTGAATTGTAGTGGTTGTACACATTCAAGAGCAATGTTAGAAAAAACAGGTTCTTGAAATAGATGACTGGCTGAAATTGTGGCTTGACACTCTCAGCTTCACTGTGTTCTTCCACACAGGTAAATGAACCCATGTGTGGGTTGTGGACTTTTTTTTTTTCCTTAATGCTCGTGTAAATTCACCAAATTGAGGGTTTGGTTACATTTTCAATCTCACCTATAATGTTAAGCCTTTAATTCTTACTTTAACAAAAGCTTTGCCTATCTGTCATCAAAACCTTATTATTTCCATGAAGTTTTGACTACTTCCATAAATAATTGCATATTCTGATACCTGCCCTGCTGCCAGAGCAATGTGGAGGGCTCCAAGCTCAGATCACCAGGATTTCTCAGAGTACTGAGCCTGTTCCAGCTCCCAAAGATTCACAGAAATGGGAGTTTTAAAAGGCTCATGCATATGGGAAAAATGCTGTTCTTATGATTGAAACTTGCTGTGAATCTCCAGAAGAAATAGCTAAGTGTGTTTTATTGACTTAGATACTGAGTGAGTGCAATTTCAGCTTTTTTAGCCACCCCACACCAAAAGAAAGTGGAATAACTTATAACCACCTTGCTCATATTTAAGATAAGTTTGAACAGGAGCATGGTGGCTTTTTAATGCATCCATCCATCTATAGGGCCAAAAAACCCCATCCATCCTGTAGATCAAGGGTGTAGCAGATGTGTTCAGTTTTTTGCCTTCAAGGGTTGTTCTCAGAATTCTTGTAGTGGTTCTATCTCAAACTGAACAGCTCAGTTTCTCAGTGAAATAATTAATTACTCAGAAGAAATACTCTATTGAGTTTTCTGTAGAGAGGTCTACAAGCAGGGTGCCTGCAGAAATGTAAATGTTCAAGCTGCTCATAATCCTTATGAGTGATGTTCAAAAATTGGCATTATTTCCACTAAAAGATTATCTTTGTGCTTTATCAAGGCAGGAAAAATTACAAACAGAAAATTCAAATACAAACATATAAAGTATATTTCCCTTCTCTCAGGCTGTTTTGTTTATTTACTTTAAAGTAACTAGAATTTTAAAAACTAAGTGAAATTTTGGGTTGGTGTCAAGCTTGGCACAGTTCATTTTAAAATCTAATTTAAACAAAAAATTGGCTGATTAAGACTCTTAGGCTGCTTGTGTTATGAAGGCAACTAAAACATCATTATCCCAGTGTGATAAGATAAAGTAGCAGATTTGTGTAGGAAAATGTTCCTTGTTCCACTCTGGAATTGCTTTTTTAAAGATACATTGCTTTTTTATGCTTGTCTGAAGAAGTTTTAGAAAAATTATATATTATCTGTTGAAATGGAGAGAAGATTATCCCCCCCCCCTTTATGCAGACAGGGATGTTTGAGTTACACAGGTGCAATTTTTTTTCCAATGGCAGAGTTTGGCCCCTTACACCCTTCCAAACAATCCAACAGCAGCATTTCCCTCCTGGTTTGGAAGGCTGGATAAAGTTATATATTTCCCATTTCTTGACTCTTTTGGCATTCCTCCCTGAAAGGGAGGAAAAGCCTTACAAAGTTTCCTTTGGCAGGAGCCCCCAAACATCTGCAGCAGCTGGGGGAGGCAGGGCTGGCTGGGGTGGTGCCCACAGTGGGAGAGGGGAGATGCTGAGCTCCTCAAAGGGGATTTTAACCTGCTAAAATCAGGAAGGCACAGGAGCAATAGCATGGAATTACAGCCTGGCTTGGGTTGGGAGGGGCCCTAAAGTTCATCTGGTTCTGACCTAGGAGCTGAGACTAAATTCCCCTTTTGCCTTTCAAAGTATTGTGAATTCCTTCTGACTCCACTCTTAGTCGATTATTTTTTTTTCTGTTGAGCAAACTAAAAGGCCACAAGACATTTTTAAGGCTTATGGGAACTTGAGGAAGGCCTGGTTTTGCAAAAACCAGATAAATGCATTGCTGTGCTCAGGCTATGCTGAACACTGAACAGCCAAAGGTTTGAGCTCATTCTCTTCCAAAACTCTGCTGCCCAAGGTGCAGTGGTCCCAGCAGCTGTCCACATGCAGGCTTGTGAAAAGCCAGGCATTCTCTTTCAAACCCACAAGAAAGAGGATTATTTTAATCAGCATTTGTTGGTATTTGCTGAGGGTGTACACACAGACACTGGGAGTTGGCTTAGGGAAATTTGCTGAGCTGTGAGTGTGCGAAGCTGAGTTGAGAACCTCAGTCACACACAGGGCACAGCTTTCCAGCTGCTCTGGAGCTCATGGAATGGAATCCATGAAGAGAGAAAGACAGTTTGAAGGCTCCTGTGCTGAGGAAGTGGGGGTTTATGCCCTCTTGTTTTCCTTGTCTCTATTCCATGTCCTATAAAAGTGAATATGATAAGTGACAGTTTTTATTTCACTTGGAGTGTCTGGGGATAAATGCTTTGAAGACTGCAAATGCCTAATGACTATAAAGGGTAAGAATAAGCTACCAAAACCTTAAAAAGCTCTTTGAGACTAACCAAGACCCCTCCCTATCCATCCCAGTATATCTGGCTTCCTGTAAAACCCCTCTGCAGGTAAGAGGGACACTTCTGCTGTCAGGCAGCTTGGCAGGAGCAGCACTCAGGCTCATATCAGCAGGATGAGAATTTTAATTGAGAATGAAGCCACTCAAGCTCATTAAGCTGGTCTAAATTCGTAGCTTAAAGGAAGCTAGTTTCCATTAAAAGCCAGATATAAATATATGCACACAGTGTGACCTGCTGTGTGCCTTGGGTTTTGCTTTCCATCACAGAGATCCTGGGGGCTAATCACCCTCCCAAGGGAGCAAACAAGGGGGTGAGAAAAAAAGATGAAATTTGCACTGCAGAGCTTTTAGCAGAGTCCTTGGTTTGGGGAAAGATTTTTCTTTCCTTCCAAAGGAAAAGTCAAAGCTCTGATGCCCCAGAGCCCTTCAGCTTGAGCCAAGGCATGTGAAAGGAAAATATTTTGGTGAGCTTCAGGTCTCCTCCTTGTTCTCCAGTCCTCCTTCTGTTATTAAGGTGTTGTTTTCAAAATAACTTTACTTTTCTTCTACAGCCTTAGGAAACTAATAAGGAAAAGCATCTGTTACTACTGTGAGAGAAACTTGGGCTTTTCTTCTAAGTGTCTGTGGAGAAAACCTTTCTATCCAGCTGGCAGCTTATCTAAATTGGAGCAGAGGACACTGAGGTGAGCACTGTGGCTGCCAGGTGATTCACTGAGAATTCTCTGCTCTGTGGCCCAGGTTTTACTGGCAGATTCTTTTTTCCTTCAACATCCTCAGTTTCTTGCAAAGAGACTGGTGTTAAAAGTTTCCAATAGGTGTTAAAAATTCTTCTTTTGCTGAAGGCCAGTAGTGATGTTTCTTCTTCTTTTGCACTAAAAGCAGTTCTTCAGTTGTGTATTTAAATATAAAAAACTTAGTTGGGATCTTTGTCTGGTACATGGCCATGCACAGCATGAAAAATGGTCCTTAAGTCTTCTGTTTGTGGAGCAGCTGCAAAATATGGTGGAAGAAATCTTTTTATGCATTTTTGGAGCATGTTGTTACTGAACCAGTTTTTGGACTTTCCCCTCATCCCCACCTCTCTTTCCCCTCATATTCTCTGCCCCCAGGGATCATCTCTGGGCCAGGAAAATGTGTGACTGCAAAGCAGGTAAAAGACATCCTTGAAAATAAGGATGCAGCTGAAGGAGAGGTTTGATAAGGGTGCTTAAGCATTTAAAAATAGATTTTGTAGAGATTTTTAGAGGAAATAATTGTGTGTATAGTTACAGGTCAGAGTAAATTCAAGAAAGACAGTTATAAATTACAGATCTGAATGTTCAAACTGTCTGATATTTTTTATCTTACTTCACTTGGTTATGATATAATCATGTTTCAAATCTGAGTAATAAGGACAAAGCCTGTTCCTATGTATACCTACACAACTTTAATATGCATATTTACTATTAGTAGTTGCTATTCTGAAGGCACTTGTTGTCAATACTGCTTTTTAGAAAACTTAATGTTTGTTCACTCTCCCTCTACAAAATAAAATCTGAGTGAAAGAAACTCACTTTCATCACTGTTTTTTGTGATGTTCACAAAGTTCATGGTCCATGCTGATAATTTCAGACATTTCTCAGTACACTGCATTTTTAATCTGTTAAAATTCTGGTTTGTGAAGTTGAGTGTACAATTTTGTAATTTGATGCTCATCTCAACCACCCCTGCCCCCCAAAAAACAAAAAACAACTCCCCTACATAATAACTGTTAAAAAGAGAAACAGTTCAAGGAGACTGAATTTATAATTCCCTAGATTTTGGAGCCAGGTAGGTGAAAAGCAGGAGGCAGAGAATTGAGAACAGGCACAGACCTACAGTCAGGGAAACTACAGCCAAATATTACGATGACATCTCTGTCCTTCAGTCAGCATGTGTTAAATTAAGAACAAGGGTTGATAATGTCCTTCAGGAAGGACATCTTTTTGTTCCCTGAAGCTATATCTGACACCACCAGTGATGGATTCCTGGGGCCACAGGAGAGCAGCTTGCCCTTGAATCCCCTCTTCTCCAGGAATGGGCTCCTACCCTGTCATTGCCAGGGCGAGTCTGAGGACACTTCTTGGTTTTCTTTAAGAATTTAAATGGCAAAAGGAACATTCAGCAACTCCCCAGCTCCAGGTGTGGATCTATATCTGACAGAGCAGACTGCAGACATGTAGGGCTGTGCATAGAAAGACACAGCTTCACCCATTAATCAAGGAAATCTATTTGATCAAATAAAAATCCCAACAGATCCTGACAACCACCTGGGTGTGGTTGTGTCACAGCCAAAACTAGCAAGACATCAAGTGAAAGAGCTGATCACAGCTACAGGCCAACCTCTGCAGAGAATGGGGAGCTGTCTGCTCTTATCCCTTTTTGAAAGGTTTGGTTTCTTCTGCTAAACAGCAGAATTCCTAAATTGATGCTGCCATTACAGCTGCACTCCCTGACTGCATTCCTGGTTATCCTGGTTATTCATGGGCATCTTCCATGCAAAATAGAGATACATTCCCAGTCTTGGTGTGAATGGAGGAGTCTGTGAAGACTTTTTGGTTTAAAGGAAGCTGCAGGCTACCTTTTATTAAGTATTTCTGCCTCAGTTTAAGCTAAGAAGTCCTTTAAGCACCTTATGTATCTAGGGTCCCATGCATGCCATCAGTAGTAATTAAAAAAAAACACAAAATATTCAATTATTCTGTTTAGTGAGAGCTGGGCCTCACCCAAAATTCTTTGCTGTGAGAAGTAAGTGAAAGCATAGGTCATATAAATTAAGTTAATTGTTTGAATATTTCCAATTAATTGTTTGAATATTTCCAATAATTAGCAAGCTCTGTTCACTGAATTTCAAGTCAAAATTTTAATTGCAGAAAGATCCAGTTCCACTTCTTTGTGTGTTTCATTCTCTGGCTTGGTTACGTTGTTTTATTTGAAACAGCTTATTTGCCTGAATGTGATTTCATTGCAGCTTATTTCAAATGTATTTTTCCTTCAAG
The DNA here is from genome assembly GCA_025584955.1 of Alethe diademata. Lineage (NCBI taxonomy): Eukaryota > Metazoa > Chordata > Aves > Passeriformes > Muscicapidae > Alethe > Alethe diademata. The sequence goes on from JANRMJ010000054.1 coordinate 2,631,742, forward strand.
TTTTTCCTGTGACAGTTTTAACTCCCCTCAGCAGAGATGTGCAAAGCCTCTCTTAGATTCAGTGTATGAAAATATGCATTTAGTATATCTATTTCATGTCTGAGACTAATTCCAAATGTGATTTCTTTTTTAAGTGTGCACTTGTGACCTGCTTTATTTGACCAAATTAATGATTTTTCAGGAGTATGTTAGGGATATATATCAAAAACTATTATCTGAAATACATTCCTTCAAAGACATTAAGCAGGAGCAAGTCCCATCTTTGTTTAAAAAAAGGTTGGATTTGACTACTGGAGAGGTTTAAAATGAAAATTCTTTTGGTTTTAACCAGTTTCCTCTAATAGATAGTAAACTTGGAGTAACTTGCAGAAGTGTGGGCTGAGGCCCAAGTCTCCAAGTCCTTTCACATAATCAACCTGTTTTCTCTCTCCAGCATCAGGCTGATGTAATACTGGAGATTTTGGTGTCTGGGGGAGAAGCCCTCTGGAAATTAAAGCAGCAGGTAGCTCTGAGCCTGGAGTGTTTTTCCCCCAGACTGAGCTCTTTTTTCCCCTCTCTGCTGGAACCATCAGTCAGTCTAGATTCCTCTTGGTGTTCTCATGGGGAAAATGGAAGGGGAAATGGAGTGGAGCAGCAGAGAGGGAGAGCCCACCTCAGGCTGTGAATTTACCTTGGGCTCTCAACCCTGCCAGCACTGAAGGGCCTCTGGTGTCTGACCCAGCTCTGGCCAGTTTGTTTGGAGGAGTTCACATCTGACAATTCCAGTACCAAGGAATAGCATCCTTTCGATTTTGAACACTGAACTTTGTCTTTGGAGACCTGAAGTGCAGCAGCCCAGGTGATCTTCAATTTCCCCAGACTCACAAAGGTGCTGGGGTGTATGGAAGGGAGCTCTGCCACTGGATCCATCTAGGGGCAAAAATAAATCACTAGGAATTTATAAAATATTTTTTATTTACAGTGAAACAAATGAAAAAAGAATTTTAAAAAAAATGAGAGACAACCTCAATAAGGGATCTTTCTTTGCAAACTAAACCACAAGCAGATCGAAGTGCTTGTTTTGGACTGATGTGTCAGGGTTTTGGAGGTAGTGTAGAGCGTTTTTTCTTAGTCAGTGTTACTGTGTGGATCATGTGAGCTTGTTGTCACCCACAACACCGAGGTGTGTGGTCAGGCAGTGCTTTTGACTCCAGGGGAAAGTGGAATCTCAACACTCCACAAATTTATTTCTTCAATTTATGAAGCAGTGTTACAGAAAACAGTTCTGCAAAAGCAAGTCTTTGTGACTTTTGTCTCAAGCACCTATGAAAATTCTCCAGCATCAGGGAAGTCTAAGATGTAACATTCCAGGGGATATTTCCTCAGAATGGTAGAAATATACTTGTGGAACAGGGAAAGAAATCTATTGCTTGAGAAAGGAAAACTCAAAATGTTTTTCCTCCACCTGTGGATCACAAAGTGTTGTGGTGGCTGCTCATGCTGTGGCTCTGTGCAAAGGCTGAAATATGAGCTGTCAAATAAAGAAAATGAGATGATAAAATGAAATATAGAATATTTTACATGCTGTGAAATAATGAAAATGTCCTGGGCAGTGCAGTGGTCCTGGCGTGGTGACTTAGGGGCAAAGTGTGGGGAGCTGCCACTGATTTAGTTCAGGTTTGCAGAAAAAAAGTGAGAATGGTGATGGCCACAGGATGTTATTTGCCAGTATTGCTGCTGGGAGCACTGGGCTGTTCTCTGTCACTCCTGCTGATTATGACATTTCAGAATAAGTTGGATAAAATTCCGGAAAATCCTCTGTCAGGAACCCTTTTTGATCGGGAATGAGCAAAAACATTAAGCATTAGGAATCTCAGCCAAATCCTCCCATCTCATTTTATTTGATCATTTTAATGATTTACCATTTCCTTGACTGACTTCTATGACAACTTTGTCTTGGATATTAAAGTGGTTTTTAATTTATTTTTAAAATTATTTTTACCTATGGCATTATTTCCCCATCAGATGGGTTCTGAGTAGAGGTGGCTTTTCCTGATGCTCACTTTGTCAGATCAGCAGAGACAATTGAACAAAGGAAGTTTCCTTTGATAATTTATGATCACAGGATAATCTTCCTGAGCAAGCAAGTGAAGGAAAGCATGATATGATTCATTGCAGCTCAGAGACATTTCTGAAAATCATGGAGATGACAAAGGGTGCTCATGTCTTAAAGTCCCAAAAACAGGAGCTGGGTATTTTGGTTGGTATTATCATCATTACCTGACTTCTCAAGAGGTCTTACTATTATCTTACCTCTTTTTTTTTTTTTAACATTAATATTTTGATAACTGGTAGATATTAGAAGCTCCCTGTATGTTTTGGGAGACATTAGAATTTGTACTTGTTGTGAGCCCAGCTGTAAGGACACAGAAATCAAAACTGAGGCACATTCCGGATGTTGTGACTGTTCTTTTTGTCTGCTTGTTTGTAAAATGGGAATTATTTTCTGATTCACTGTAGCTAAAATGTATAGCCACCTGTAAAGGACTTAGGACCTATTTAGAATATTTTTAACAAATGTTAAAGACTTATCTTTTTCATAGGGTTGCAGGCTGACAGTGGAAGAAAATATCTGAAACAGAAGTTTAGGAAATAATTTTATCAAATTTAAGATTAAAAGTTATTTGGAATTTTATCCAACTTTGCTCTTGGAAGTTACAGAGATCAAAGGGTGTTTTTAATTGGGTTTTTTGAATGTTTTGAGTGTCTCATTGGGGAGAAATCAAAGGGAACTAAAAAAAGTGAGAACTTTCAAAAAATTAAAATTCTTCGAGATGAGCAATCCAAATTTCTTTTTAAAAAGAGCAGTTTGCAATTTTAGTTTATAAATTTTGCCCAATAATTTAGGTATGCAAAATAGATATACACCTATTAAAAAAATTGAGTACTTGGCTTTTTACTGATTACAGGAGGGTAAGTGGCAAGGAGGCAAACACAGAAACCAGAGCAGCTGCTGAGACTGTAAAGCAAAGAATTTCTGGAGATGAAATTGATTATTCCACTCAGCAGGGCTATCTGGATGTTTTGTCCAAGGGTGAATTTGACAACACAGCTGATAGCCATGAAGGGATATGTTCTCTTTTCTCACAACACTTAGCTCATCCCTGGGAACTCATGTCTGAGCAAAGTCTCTTCCAACAGAAAATTGAAGCATCCCTTAAAGAGTCACTCACAGAAAGATAAAAGATGCATTAGAGCTGTAAGATTTTCTAGCAACAAAAGTCTTTATTTACTGGCTGAATTGTAAATCTACAGTAATTTGGATGGCTTGACAAGGGTGATTTCTTCTTTGCAACTCAGTCAAAATCTGCAAACCCCCATGTGATACAGGAAAATTTATTTCTTTGGCAAGCAAAGGACACTTTCATTGCTGACTCTGTTCATTTTCAAAATTAACACTTTGGAAAGAAGACAAGAAATTTTATTCTCACTGAGAAAGATAAAGAATGACATTGCTTATTACTGATCTCTGTTATAATTCATAGCCCAAAACATAGCTGATCCTAAATCTTATAAATTACATCACTGCTATTGGCATATGAAAAAAAATTACTCAGAAAAGTTCATTATTTTATAAACAAAATAATCAGCAGCACAATAGACAGGAGAACGCTTGAATGTATGTAAATGCAGAACAAATTTTTCTTCTTCCTCAAAACTAAGTAAAAAATAAGAAGATTAAATAAAAAATTACTGCCAAATTATGTGTGTAGCTACTCATGGCTTGGACTCTGTCCCCAGATCACTGCCTGTGGGTCCTATATGGCCTCAGCAAAGGTAATTGACACCAAATTATTTAATATAACATTTAGTTGACTTTTGAGGTTCTTTAGTAACTGTTCTTGGACACCTGGATTTCTTTTCCTGTTTCTTCTCTTTTTTTTTTTTTTTTTGTTTCCATTTTGTCTCTGAAGCCTTGTATTATTTTAGATGAGGCCAGAATGAATGATGCTTGTTTACCATATAAAGTCACATCCTTTGCTTGCAAAATCAGTAATTTTCCAACCCAAGAGCAATTTACACAAAGTTTTGCAGCTTTATTGGTCTCCAATGGCAGGATATAATTTCAGAAACAGAGAAGCCCTCAAGAAAACATGGATTTTCATATGCCTCACTCTCTAGGACTAAGTAGTCAGCTGGGGAAGGAGAAGGAAAGGAGGAAGTAAGCAGTTGAGATTAATCCAAGTAGATGATTTTTCCAAAACTACCCATGAGACAGCAGCAACTTTTTCTTGAGAGATGAATCAATCTTTCTTTGTGATATTTCAACAACTTTTCCTTTCTTTTTGCAAAGGAAATGCTTTTCAAATTCTACAATTCTTGATGGCCCTGGCAATAATGCATCCCAATTCCTAAAAAGTAGGCAATGGTGTACAGGGAAAAATCTGTGTGTCACTTCTTTTCAAGCAAGAGTTTCAGGGCTATTAATTCAAAAATTTTCACAGTAAACTCCAAATTTGAAGAAACTGGTTGTTGTATTCCCTGTTTTTGGTGTGTATTGGAACAACATGAGCATTGCAGAAAGGAAGGTATTTTGTTAAGGTGAGAAAATTAAAACAAGAGTGAAAGATTTCGTTGTCTGCACTGGAAGGAAATATTTGGCTCTGGTAAGGGAGGAGTGGAAATAACTGGGAGTTGGATGAATCTGAGAGAAGAGAGAGGAAAAATCTCCAATACTGTGTGTTTTGTGACAGCAGCAGCAGAGAGAGCAGGGTGGAAAAGCCTGGCCCTTTTCAGAGATGTTGGAAAAAGGAAAAAAAGTGGTGGAGAAGCCGTGCTGAGAGTCATCACCAGGAGACAGCACAAAAACCCGTGAGCAGTAAGATTCCATCACCTCCAGCCATGTAAGCAGCAGGGGGGCTGACAAAAATATGGGAATTCTGACTGCTAGGGGATGAAGAAGTGGGAAAACACCAGAACTCGTGGTACAAGGGTGTACCAAGGGGAAAATAAACATGATTCAGGAATAAGGCTGCTTGAGAGTGTTTTGACAGGGTCATTTTAAAGCTCATGCTTCTGATGGGAATTTTCAGTATGGACAAACTATTATCAGGAAAGTATCCTTTTGGCCAAAATTAGAGCAACCCCAGAGACCAATCCCAAAATATCTTGCATGATTCCATGGGAAATGCTGACTGGAGATGCGTGAGGATAACAGAACAGGAAAACTGTGTGATATTAACTTTTGCATACGTGTGTACCTCCAGTTCATTTTGAAAACATGAAAAAAAAAAAAAATGTGTCCAGTGAGTAGTTCTGAAAGCACAAGACACTGAAGATAAGAGTATTTTTGCCTCCTTATTTGGGGCTCCAGAGTGAGAAAAGCTTGTGACTCTTCTGTTTTTTGTTTCATTTTTATAGGTTTCTTTACAGAGATTTGCGTAGTACTATTAGAGTTTCAGGCTTTATGTTTTGTTATTTGCCCTACTAAACAAATCAATTTTTAAACATCCTATTTTTAATCACAAACTAAATTTGCAACTGAACCTGAGTTAAAACTGCTGTCGTGGCAGAGATATTTGTTAACACTCTAGGAAAAATAAACCTCAAAGAGATGTAAAATATTGATTATTAAATTTAGTATTCGGAATGAACATTTAGTAAGTTTTAGGGTTTTTAAACTATCGGTCTGACCCAGTTTAAAATTTGAGATGTCCAGAGTACTAAGAATGGTAGTTGAAACACATAGAATTTTAAAGGGCTTTAAGTGTTTTAACTTCATAATATGTTGTACTATCCATTTATTAGTATATCTGTTTTACCTGTGTATAGATGCTGGAGGAAGTTATTCTTTTAAAAGAGGTGGGTTTTTTTCCACCCAAAAAACCTCAAGTGACTCTACCTTGGTCTCACTGACCAAATTTAATGGAAATAACTGAAGGGTGGAGGATAATTCTGTAAGTGGTTTCACCTCCCTTTTCTCATAATCACAGCAGAGTTTATTCTTCCAGAGCTAAAGAGCAGAAGGAGGAAAGACAGCAGCTGGTATCAGTAAATAGATATTGCTGAACTTCAGTTACATGAAACCAAGCCGAAGATTAACTTTGTCCAAAATTAAATTGATAGGTCTTAAATGTTACACAAGTAATTGATTATTAACTTAGCTTCAGCAAAGTAGATGTCAACCATCAGAAAGAAACTCCCTAAACTTTCCAGGATTGAGAAAATTTAGTTCTTGATGTAATTTTATCACATTAAATATACAATTTTACAGCCGGTTCCAAAGATTAGATGGATGTTCCACTCTAATTCATGGATTAGAAAGGAACATGGGCATTAGTGAGGGAAAAACAAGGGGGTTAGACAGCTGTGGTGCCTGCTGCCTTCAATATAAAATGTTGTACTACATTGTTTCTATTCCAGCCAAACCCCTTTTGCAGTAGATAATTGCTGATATAATGGCAGAGCTGAGGCAGAATGTAGCACAGCAATACCTTGAGGCCACAGGTTTAATTCTTCCCCTCTCTCCTTCCAAACAGCACAGGAGCATCAAACCCTTGGTACTGCATGAGGCACCTGAGCTCGTTTGTTTTCAGTTCTCTGGGGCCACAGCTACACTGCAGGCACTGCTGACATTTAAAGATCAGCCAGATGTGGTTGTGATTTTATTTCTGACTCCACCAGCCAAATTGTGTGAGCCACCCCCTGCTGATGGGGTTCGTGCAACTTGCTGGAAGAACCTTTCAGGCAAAAATTGTCAGCCTGTTATGATCTTCCTCCTACCTCTCCCCAGTGATTCCATTTAAATGCATCCTCCTTTACAAAGGAAATCAAAGTTGCTAACTCTAATTAATTCCAGTCCAAAAATTCTGCAGTAAACTGTAATCATATTAGATACACTGAAGGAAGTTAATTCTCCTGTTTTCCAAATAGTAAAGACTTTAAATGGAACCTGTAACCATTTATTTTGAGGTTTTTTCCACAGCATATTCAGAATCCACATTCTCAGGATATCTTGGCATAGCCTGTGCCATCCCTGCCTTCTCTGTCTCTGTATAACTTGACATTAGGTCTGTGTAACAGTTCTGCCCCAGAAATTCTAAACCAAAACATCAAAACAGAGGCAAGGAGCTACAGGAGAGGGTCCAGCAGGCAGCCACAAAAATGATGAGAGGACACCTCTCTTTCGAGGAGAGACTGAGGGAGAAGGGAGGACTGTCAGGGGATCTCATTATTGCATTAAAGTATCCCAAAGGCAGTGTCAAGAGCATGGTGATCAGTGACAGGATGAGGAACAAGGGCCATAAATTAAAACACTACAAGTTCCACCCCAAAGTAAAGAAGAACTTCTTCCCTCTGGGGGTGGCAGAGCACTGGAGCAGCTGCCCAAGGAGGCTGTGGAGTCTCCCTCTCTGGGGACATTCAAACCCCACTTAGATGTGCTCCTGTGTCACCTGCTCCAGGTGACCCTGCTTGGGTGGCCTTGGGATCCCTCCCTGCCCTAACCATTCTGGGATTCTGTGACATTTCATTTCCAGTTTGCAGGGACAGAAGAAACAAATTATTTTGCACTCACTAAAGGTAAAGTTTGAAACAGCTCCAATGCTGTGTTTAAAAATGCAGAACTGTTCAAACAATTCATATAAACTTTTTATGTCTTTGGTTTGTGCCGTATACACAATTCTTCAGCCCTAATGACATGATCACTCTGGATTTTATTCTTTAACATTACTCATAATTCTAGTCACAGAGGAAAGATGGATACTTTCAGTCATTTTTCCAATTTAGCTCCATGACAGACCCACCAAATGTTAGGAAGTGAGTACAAATCCATTTAAGGTAAAAGATGTGCTTTCTGGGGCTCTCCTCCAGTGATTCTTCTGGACCCACATCCTTGTCTCCTTTTCTTGCCACTGTGGGATGCACAAACTGATCCTGGAATTCTGTTGTTTTTAAAATTTTTTCCTCTTTTTTCCTTCTCCACTTCCCCACCAACAAAGAGCAGAGAGTTTGAGGACAATAAAGAGTGTTGTGCTTATTTGAAGAAAGTCCCAATGCCCTTTTTGGGTCCCCTAAAAGGAGATGAACCCCAGTAGGCCATGCAGAGCCTTCCACAGCTGCCCCTGAGCTTGGTGCTGTTGCTGTGCTGAAACCCAGCTCAAAGTCACCCCTTTCCCTGTTAGAAAATCTCTTTTTTTTCCCCCCCTGCCTGGGTATCTTCAGTTTTGGTGCTTCAGAACACCCCATGAAGTGCTGAACAGCACGCTGACCCCAGCAAGATTGATGTCAGGATGCCAAATAACTGATGCAGGGCTGGGGTTTTGCCCCTGCTGGGAAATGAATAGAATTTGGACATCAGGTAAATGAGAAAGGGAAATTTCATCATTTTCTCCGGCGCTCATAAGTGGATTCACACCACATGTAAGGCTTTGAACAAAATGGTTCTTCATCAATTTCCAGTTGGAAATTATCAAACTGATGTAAGTGCTCAAAGGCTTTTATTTTTCAAGGTAAGTAGTCTTTTGCAAACTAAGTAATGTCTCTTTATCTGAGAAAAAAGATTACTATGATTTTGATTTTATAAAACTCTAATTTCACTGTGGTGTGATTTAGAAAAATTTCATTCTTAGATTGTATGTAGCTTAAAAATGTGATGAACAGTATGTCTTTGGGTCTTCTTATACTAATGAACTTATTCTCCATGCCAAGCATGTGAAAATATGACTTTACAGGGTGACCAGTAACTTCTGCCAGCACTGGGCAGGCCAAAACCTCTGTATCTCCACCTCACAGCACTGAGGTAACTGAGGTATTGCTACATTCTTCCTCTCCTGCTGCAGACAAATGGGAAGGAGAGCATGTTTCTGAAAAATGAACATTTCCTCTATTTAATATCTCTTTGTTACTTTTTAATGAGTGATCAGTCAAAGAGAATTGGAAAGCTTCAATCTTAATGAATCATGTATATTTTTCTATATCGAGGAACTTCCTGAAGTGGGAGTTTCTAGGCAGAGAGAAGAAAAGCAATACCTTGGAATACCTTAATGACCAAGACCCAGCAATAACCATCTTGGACCTTTCTGCTGTCTGAGAGAGAGGGAATCTCTGGCCAAATGAGTCCTCTCCTGTACCTACCACCATATGGAAGTGCTTTTCAAGAAACCATTCCTTGAGGGTTTGGAAAGCAGAGGAAATGATTTTCATGATTGTTTTAGGACTTCATAAGGATGGAGATAAATTCTTTGCCTCACCCACAACTGACAGCTAGTGCAAGAGCCCATGCCGACAGGAAATTCAAATTTTCTGCTGGATATCAACGTCATCCCTACTTAACTCTGGAAAGTGGGGTTGAAGGACGAGCTGTGGTTACAGTCTATGGAAACTAAAAGCATTGTTGCCTGAGATGCTGTTGTGAAGAGCTGAGGTTTTCTAGGCACAGAGCCAGCATTTCTTCCCCCTTATTTAACAAACTGGACTCCAGAGATGTTTAATAATTTCAAGTGGCAGCTTACAGTGTGCAGTGGTGGTGAGGCTATTTGGTGGGTTTATTTTAAGTAGTTGGAGAGGGCTTTCTTTTCTTCCTAACATTCTTCAGGCCCAGATTTGAATTCCCAGGGTTTTAATCCAAGAGGGACTGTTACATCAATTTGATGGAACTCCTGTTTTCCACAGGCTGTTAGACTTCACACAGTTAACAGTGTGTTGAGTCTGGAAACTTGTGTTGGCATAACACTCAATTTCTAGGAGGGTATAACCTCGAAGCTATTGCACCATGTCCCTCAGGGCTGTGTTCTAGTCGTTTATGTGATGTGCTTTTGAATAAGTTAATCAAGCTGTTATTTGTTTTAACTGAAATTGGTTTAATTGCCAGCTATTTTCGCTCTTGAGCCTTTGCTAATTGATTTAAATAATCCTTAATATTAAGTTTCTTTACCCAAGTCCTTTTAAGTTTTGAGGGAGATAAGAAGTTGACATCTATTAGTATCTTGCTGTATGATTTGGCCAACTGGTCTCAAGTAATTTTGTAGATCTTCATTTTTATCCTTAGATTTCAACTTATTTTAAACCCTTTGTTGTTCTTCAAAGCAATTTATCAAAAGTCCAGATCAACCGCAATGTTATCAGCCATGGTCACATTTAAATTGAAGTTGAATAGATAGCTGCCTAGAAATGATCCCAAAAAATTCCTAATTAAATAAATTTTCACAATTGACTATCTGACCAACTTTTTCGTGTTTGAGAAGCACAGAAGTTTGAATCCGTGTAATACATGCTTTGTAGAGCAAGGTTAAAAAATCTCTCAAAAGTCTAATTTTAGTATATCAGTTACTTTTATTGTCTAAACTTGTTACATTACTAAAGATGGCATTGTGATTATTGGGCACTGCTTGTCTTTCACAGGATTAGATTCCTTAAAACATGGCTTTTGAATCCCTACTGAAATTTTCATTATTTTTTTTCTTAGATTGATTTGCCTGCATTACCATTATATGTATTTTCTTGTGAGCTTTAACAAAAATATACCTGGTTTTGCAATTTTTCAGAAGTAATGGCAAGCCAGTGATCTCTTCAAAACTTCTTGAGTCATGAGCAAAAGTTATCATCACTCCTGGAGTTAAACTTTTTTTAATGACTAATTCTCTAATGGATATTGTCTAATGACACTGTTCTCCCTTGCTAATGGACTGGAAAGTACCTCATTGCCTTCAAAGGATGTGATTATGTCATCCTAACTCTGCCTAAATAGAGAACTGTAATATCTGTTAAATGTCTCTGCCCTCGTGCTTATTGGAACTAGAGAGGTGTCGTGTAAGATGGAGCTGCTCTGCCAGTTTTGAGCTAATTCTGCACTTTACTAATTTTCAGGTGCCTCCTAGTCTAGGATTGCCATTAAGGAGTCGTTTTACAAGAGCTGTTTGACCTGCACACCCTTTGCTCATTTCAAGGATGTATTTCTCCCATCACCTTTCCACATCCTACAGCCAAACCCACCATGGCCCCAAAAATAAAATTACAGACACGTCCTTTTCAGACAGGTTCTGCAGCCAAAGAATTTTCAGTGCATTGTGCAGAAGAGGCACATTCTTAGAAGTTTTCTTTGGAAGAGTGAAGTAACTCCTCTGGTGAGTTCTCTGCATTCCCTCAGCACCACAGCCCTGCTCTCAGGCTGGGCATTCTCAGCCACATCCAGGTGAGCACTGCTTCTGTCTCACAGGAATTATTTGTTAGCTTGAGATGAGCCTGCTCTTTGCACACAAGTACCATGTGAGGAGTAATCCTAGCAGTGCAAAAGTCAGGGATTCCCATTTCCCTCTCATTTTTGCAGCAGAGAGCTGAGATAGCTCAATAATCCTCTGAGCTGATTTGTGATCCACTTGTTTCAAATGGAAAATGTGAAAATTCAGGGTGTGGAGCTCTCCAGAGTGGAATCAGTTTGGGGTCTGGCTCTTTATTCATGCAGACCCCTGGCACAGTGGCACCTGCACAGCCAAATCCACGTCCAGGGACAGAATTGGAGTTACTTCTGGAAATGAACTGGGCACTCTGTCTATGAAACATCTGCTTGGAGTGATACCACAGCAGCTGTGGTGATCTAAGAGCAAACAAAGCACTTCAAAATTCAATACTACAAAAGGGCCTTTGAGGAGGATGATAAATGACCTAAATTAGACCACAATTCTTAAGTACCTCATTCCAGCCTCACCCATAATGAACACTTTCCTCAAGATTTCTTGCACCTGTCATTGTTGGCAAACAACTGGCATTCACCTGTTTGTTGTTTAAAGTTGTGTTCTCAGCACATTATTTGTCAGACAGCATCTGAAGGCTTAAGGAATTAGTATTTTGGCTTTTTGGTTCCCTTTTGACTTGCTACTTCCTTGTACTCACCTGGCAGGAACTCAGAGAACAGCTTGTGTCTGGGGCAAAAAAAAAAAAAATTCTGTCTTGGTCCAGAGTTCCTTTGATAAAAAGTGTTTTCTATATTGATAGCTCTAAAGTTATTTCGGGGTTCTCCAAATCTCAAAATAGCAAGGAATAATTAACCACTTGCCAGTAGATTTTTGAATCAATTTTGTGGGTGTAGTTTCCTTAACAGCAGTGCTCTTAACTGCTGGATTGTTCTAGCATGGTTGAAACTAAAGCATGATGAAAATGTCATTTGCTCTGTATTTCCCACTCTGCTTGTTGGTAAACATTATTGTCACCTAATCTATTGCTGAAATCCCTTTCAGGGCCTGCTTAGATCTGGTTTGCAGATAACATATTTGAAGACTGGCAGTCCTCTAGACTTTGGAGCTGTGTTATTACTTGATAACCTATTTCAGGGTGTTGCATTTTTTTTTATTTTTTTTTTTTTTTGGTTGAGTGGAGGTGGTTTAAGTGCTAGTCCACAGTCATACTTGAACTGAGCTTGAAAATGTGGCTTCTAAAACCTTAAACCCGAACAAAGTGAGGAGCCAGAACTATAACTTTCGAAAATCAATTTTCCTAGAATTATTTTTAAGTAATTCCTTCCATTACCTCATTAATATCTGTATCTTCCCCCTGCTCTTTTTTTCCTGCATACCATTTCAGTGAATTAAAAGATTATGGTTGTGGGCAATAAAAGAAAAAATATGGGGTTATGAAATGAATTTAATTTTTCAGGCTTTTTTTACCAAGTGACATTGTGAGGGCTGCTCAGTGCTCCAGGCTGCCTAAGCCCTGGGGCTGCTTGCACACATCCCACCTCTGGCATGGCTGCAATGCTGGGGCTGTAAAAATTGACTGCAAGGTGAAGATTAAAATGAAGCATGGGACTACTTTCTGCTTTTCCCCAAGGCCCTAAATCTCAGAGAGGTTTTCCAATGGCTCTGAAGTTCCATCTCAAAATGGATGGGGAGGAAATTTGTAAAGCAAAATTTTGTCATTTTGATTCCAGGAGCTAAAATGTTAAACGTTGTAAGCTTGCTGCACTGACTTTGATCCTTGCCAGAGGTCCAAAAAAAGGTGCCATTTTGAAAATTAAAGTGGCTGCGAGCATGATGTATGTTTGTGCAAAGCAAATGCCAAACTTGTATGGTGGAGTATTCATGATCCACGGTTTTGGATTCATAAACAAGTGTTTGAGCCAAAGGTCCCTAAGTATCAGCCTGATGGAGACCAGAAACTCTGCTATTTACTCATCCAGCTAATGTGCACTAATCAATACTCCTTCAGGAGTGAATATTTGAAGAAGGTAATTCATGCTTTGTTTGCAATACTGAAGGAATTAATTGAAGAGTTTTTGATATTGAAAACATTATAGGAAATTGCAGCCAAAGAAGCAAAATGCAATGGTTACATTTTCCTTCATGAATTAGTTTCTCTGTTATAACAAATTATTTTTGTAGGGGTCAGATGCAGGTAGGTTACAACACAGAATTGCGATTAACCCTCCCACAAAACAGCTTTATAATACCCTTAATTCTTAGGAGATATTTAGAAGGTAAGAATCAGTTGCCAATAGTTAAAATTCCTTAATTAATTTTTCACATGCTTTTTTTTTTTTTAACACTCTAAATGTACCCTTTTCCAAACTAAACTCTGATAGCTCCAGATTTCTGGAGATTTGATTTTTCTTGTAGGAATAGTGCCACTTTCCTTCCTTCCTTCCTTCCTTCCTTCCTTCCTTCCTTCCTTCCTTCCTTCC
>JANRMJ010000054.1:2645492-2673771 GCA_025584955.1 Alethe diademata
TCCTTCCTTCCTTCCTTCCCTCCTTCCTTCCCTCCTTCCTTCCCTCCTTCCTTCCCTCCCTCCTTCCTTCCTTCCTTCCTCTCTCCTCCTGCCTTCACTTTTTAATCTCTTTTAACCTCTGCAAGCAGGGCCAAGCCCATGCAAAGCATCACCACTGAGTTTTCTGGTGTTTGCTTGCACTGAACTTTGTTTGTTAAAGACAAATTGACATGATCTACTGTTTTAGTTCGTAGAAATAATTCACATCACACTTTTTGCCTGGCAAGACCTTGCAGAAGCGTCTTCCTCTGGGAGACTCTTCTATTGATGGGATTTAATCATGTGCCACAAAAATTTCTTCTTTGGAGGGGCCACCATGAACTGTTCTCCTCCCCATGCATGGGAATTCCCAAAGGGTTCTCTGTGATTTTCCTGGTTCCCATGGAACTTCCTTCCCTTGTGAGGTGGAAGCTGTGGCAGGACAATTCACTGGGGAAGTATCCACAGATTAAATTACACAAATATTGCTGATAACGAGCCTCCAAAGCTCATGAATCAGCTTTAGCAGTGGATGTTTTTTTAAATGTGAGTTTCATTTTATTTCTTATCTGTACTGGAATAATTTGCATTAATTTTTTGGAGTTTTTCTGGAGCAAGAGCAGAGCTGGAGAGCCCCAGTAGGAGCTCATGCCGGGGATGCCCCCGTGGGCTCCAGGCTGTGGGAGACCCTTCCATGGCCAGAAGAGCTGGAGGTCTCTGAGCTGTCCTGGCTTCTGCATTTCCAATTAGAGCACTGGAAACTCTGTAAATTAACCAGAACATCTCTACAGAGGGAGGCATTTTCTGTCCTCAGCCTGTAACAGGCACAGCTTCCCTTGATTTTGTTTTGGGTTTTATTTCCTCAGGATATTTTAGACTTCATACTGAAAAGGCAGAGAAGTTGATGTCATGAATGGATCTACTTCTTCTTGCTTACAATGCAACAGAGAGCCCTTCCAGATGAGGAATATATTCAGGTTCCCATAACATTCATAATTACAACACCTCTAAAAGTTTATTTCATATATAAATTACCAAAATAATAATATTACTGTTACAGTCCTTTTTGGGTAGGCAAACAAACTGTGCAGGTTTGTCTTTTTTAGATGACTTTGCAGACAGCAGAATTTAAATTCTACATGTCCTCTAAGATTGTTAATATTGTCCTTACAGATAATAAATTAACCACATTTTAGGAAGAAATAGAATTCATCGATAATTTTTACAATATGAAATTTCAATAGTTTTCATTATAAAAAAAAACACATTGCAAGTGTGTGTTTTGTGTATTTTTATATCATTCATCATCTAAAATGCTTATTTCTGTATAAAACTCCCATTATAACAGTAACTTTCACAATATTAACTCCCTTCAATGGTATTTTAAGTATGTAGGTTGTTTCACTGATAAAAATGACTAAAAAGTAGGAGGGAAAAAGAGTGAAAACACTAATTTTATGGCTTTTTAATTTGCAGTAATTTTTCAAGACCTGCCAGAAAATGAAATCTGGGAGAAGCCTGACCCAGTCCCACCATTAGAGAACTTAGTGAAACTGTGTTCTTTATGAAAAGAAAACATCCTGACTGCTCTTATTTCAACTGCAGCAAATGGGTAGAAAATATAAACAATAATTTTATAGGCAGGAAAATATCTGTAGTAGCAGTATAGGCTGTTTGTGTGCCCTGTAAGGGTATCTGCCCTGGCAGAATAATCTGTAAATTTAAGATACCTCTTTAATGCCTTTTAACATATTGTTGAAGCCAAATGGTTGCCAGATGAATGATCTGTAATATAATAATTTTTATAAGCCTGTAGAAAAAGTAGTTTTGTATAAGAAAGTATTTTTCCACAACTCCTTCCCATCAACCCAGGCTAATTCGTTCATGCCAAATATCTTAAATTGAAATGGTAACCATCAAAAAAGCACTTTTACTCAAAACACATCTGCATCCTACTGCTCTGCAGACAAGGATGCTGGCCCATATGAAAAGGGATTTACTTTTGGGACCTTTCCCAAGCAGACTCAGAGTTTGAAATAGCAATTAAAAAAAAAAAAAAAAAAAAAAAAAAAGGAAGGAAGAAAGAAAGAAACCAAAAGGCTAGAGAGGCTTTACTTCAATGTTTATTTCCAGTGAATTCATATACAGGAAATTGAGGAAGACTGTCCTGCAATGAGCTAATTGGAAGGTGTAGGAACATCAGAATAATGTTCTAGGGCTGGGTAAAACACTTCTCTCCTCAGGTGCTCACACAGAAAATCACTGGCATCCAGCAAATTGCAAGGTAACCTCCAGGGTTTGTGGTGAGCCTGTGGACCAACTGGAGGTAAACATTTCAAATAAAATATTTTAATTTCTGTTCAGATTGCCATTAACTGCAGCCATCTCTGTTCCTGCAGTGCCCCCCCTCTGTGGGCAGAAAGGCAATGGGGAATGATCCCATTTGTGCTGCCACAGGGCTCTGGGGGGATGACCATGAGCTGGGAGCTGAAATGATCCCTTGCTCTCTCCTCCCTGCACTGCCTGGCCATGGGGAGATGTCTGGGCTGGCCTGGGTAAGGAGCCTGAAGCCCCAGGGCAGCTCTGGGGGCAGCTCAGTCACTCATGTAGAGAAAAAAGGGATCTGGGTGCCTTAATCAAGGGAAAATGGCTCCTCAAGCCTATAGTAAAGGCAGAGCCTTAATGACAGCAATGACATGAGATGAAAATTAACTATTTTTTTATTATTTTAGCCTGACAACCCCAAATTGCAAACCTGTATGAGCACAGCCTGCCTGTGTCAAGCCATCACGAGAATGAAGTGTAACACACCCTCTGAAACTTATTCTTGTTCCTTTGCATAAATCTCACTCTCTGCCAGGTGAGTTAAGATATTCTCTAAAACAAAGTGAGGCTGTTCTTGATTCTTACTTACAAAAGATTCCAACAGAAGTTGTTCAGAGTATAGAATATTCATGAAAAGGGAATGTAAGATATCATCCACTTGATATTATTTTAGCAGTAAATTAGAGCTAGTGACCTTATAAAGATGGTGAGATTACCAGGGAAGGAGTTCAGCCCAATTCCAGCATGTAAAACTGCAAAATGGTTCTTGCTGGCTCCATTAAGAGGTTCATGAATTGTAACAGGGGTCTCCAGATTTCTATTAAAATAGTATATATGGTATGATTACAATGCATTATATCTCTATATAATATTTATTCATTTCCCTAGTCTTTTGAACTTCATGATCCTTTGATCAATTATTTTGAGGGAAGGAAATTGAAATTTCTTACATGGCAACTTTGACAAATGTGCAGCACATATATTGTGTAGCATTCTCGTGGGGGAACTTTAGAAATAAAATTAGTTCCATCAACATGCCACGAGTTCATTGGCTTGGGCCTTCCTGAACCCTTTGTCATGGTGAATGTGCAAAGGATTCTTTCACCTTTATCCCTTTTTAGAAACATTGTCTAAGATCATTCTTATTACTCTTCCTAATTGCCTTTCCCAGCACTTTATTCTTCTTTCCTCAATAGGAGTTTAATAACAAAGCATAATTTCCCCATGGAAAAATAGGTGCAGAAATATATATATATATATATATTTGTGTGTGTCTATGTGAGTGTATATAAGTGCATGCACACACATATATACATAATTTACTGGAAAAATTACTGTCTCAGCAGGCAATATATGCCTTCCATTTAGGAGCAGGCCAAAGATGATGATAAAATCATTAATTCTGTCAATATAAATGCTAAATAGAAATGGGAAATTGGTTCTCTGCCTCATGTCACATTTTCTCCAGTAGGAAATTACAGCAGGGAAATTCAATCTGATGAACTTTCTGTTTATAGCCCCCTCATCAAAGCTACAGCACGTGATAGGCAATAAATAGTGTGACACCTCTTAATTAAACAGTGCTATTGTTTAGGCCAAAACAAATGCATTTTTTTTTGCCTGGCTAGTGAGCAAACTGCAAGCTCCCACAGGAATCATAACATAAAGAGGCCATAAAAGTTAACCAAAATCAAATTGACAAGCCTGCACTAATTATCTTTGGCATTATAGCACTGCAAAGGTGGCTATAGGTTGAGAGATAATAGAAGCAAGCCCATTAGTAGTAAAGCACTGAGTGTTTTCATGTTTGTAAAGAGAGGATTTTTTTTTTCCTTTATTCTGGGTATTTTATGCTTTGTACAATTTCCTAAATTACCACCTTAGATACCTTTGCAAGTTGAGTTTATAAAGCACTGGTTTTGGTGGAAAATGGCTATATCATAGATTGGGAAGCCTATTATAGACTGATGTAAACTTTGATTTTCACACTGGATGATAGCAAGGGCTTGTAGAAAGGGGGTGAAGAGAAAAGAAGGGAAAAAATGTGCAAGAAATACATGAGTCTGATTTTACAGAGTGAGTTGAGACACAAGAAGATTATTCAAAATCTTACACGTGTATATGTGATTTGCTTTTCCAAACACACAGAATACTTCTTGTTAGTTGTGGATGTGAATTCAGTTTCAATCAAAGGTTGTGAAAAATGAAGCATCTTTTCAACCTCTTCTTCTGTGACCTCTTTAATTATTTTAATAGATTTATCTTCCTAGAAAGAAGGAAAATATTTTTAAAAAACATAGAAGGCCAGAATATTAAGATGGATTTCTGAATGCAATCAGTTGCTTTTTTAAACATAGACATTTTCTAGAAAACTGAATTGTTTTGTTCATGTTATTTTGTTCACCTGTAATTTCCCTAAAGACTCAGTGAAGAACTGCAAGAAAGAGAAGTGCTGCTCTTCCATGTTAGACACTTGATTCATGAGGGACTTTGCTTGCATTAGACCTAGCCACTGTATTTTAGAATCAACAAGTCAGTAAATTGAATTATTTCTTCTGCTCTCACTCATGGAGTGAGTAAATAAAATCAAAACTCAGTACAGGGAGAAGAAACTTAGCTCACCTCGTTGTTGTGGACGTAAAAGCCAGGGATGTCCTACAGCTGAAAAATGCAGAGAACCCTCAATATAACCTCAGGGAGCAGGGATTCAGTATTCCATTGGAAAGAGCTCATATTGAAGACCCAGTCTTGGTATTTTACTTAACTTTGAACAGACAGATTTCCTGTTACTATGTGTCCAAATCACCTTCATATGAAAATAGAGCTGGTGCTTGGCTTTACAGGCAAAAATCTGGATTAAAAATCATCCTAAAAGCAGTTGCTTCCTGTAACTCCAAAGTAATACTAATAGGTATTGTTGAACTCCCAGATGCACAGAGGCATTTTAAATGATGCATGTTTTCTTTTACCAGCTAACCTTTACTGATCTCTCCAGTCGTGTTATCTTTAGGAATCAATAGTCCACCAGCAAAAGGAATTATGAAAACATGGAAAGTGCTCAAAGATCCGTGACTTCGAGTGCAAATGATGGAAACCCCTCAACTGGAATTACCGTTTGAAATATAGTTACTCATAAGGGCAAGGAAGCTTTTTGCTTTGCCCATTAACCTGAGCATGAGCAGCATTGAAAGCAGCGCAGCCGAGCGCTGAGCCCCGCTGAGGACGGAGCGTTTGTTATTGCTGTGTTCTTGTGCACAGCTCTCACAGCGCTGGGGCTCTGTGGCTGGAATACAGAACGAGCCTCAGCACAGTCAGAAAAACAGGTTCTGAATCACCCTGCTGTCAGAGATGGATTTTCCTGTGCTTTCCAAAGTGAGGGATTGCTCCCAAACCCAGCGTGCTGCACGCAATGCAAATGCGGCGCTGTTTCATTTGACTGAAGTTCTGAATTGTTTATGCTCTTTACTATGTGGAGCAGAGTAAAACTTGTATAGAAAGGCAAAATAGTATGTGCACAGTAAATTTAAATTCAGAATTAGAGACTGGAGAGGGGAAGAAATGAACAACAAGAAATTTTTTTCCAAATTCGTCCTCTCCAAATCTTTAATCCAGTTTGGGTTTTGAAGGACGTGTAAAATCAAAACCAGGAGGTTTTGAAGGGTGGTTATCAGAGGGTTTCATCAGCACTGGGAAAACTTGTCAAGTTTGAAGTTTTACCTTTCCTTCAGAAGTTCTGGGCCAGGGTGAGGATTGTCCCAGCAGCCAGCCCACCACCATTTTCTCAAGATTCTTCATGAGAGCAGTAGGGCCACACCTTCATGGCAGCTGGACCTTCTCTGTCCACAGCTTTTATTGGCTCTAGATTTGTATTTTTCTTCTATCAGCAACTCTTAATAACCATGGTTTTCTTCACACTCAGCTAGTTCTCTGAGGTAACTCCAGAAACAGTTCTCAACCAATTCTACTTTTGAGGGTCATCTGCTGAAAATAAGTCTAAAAATTATGAAAATCAGGTAAAAAAGCTTGGGGATAGCCCATCTAACCAAGTATGATATGCATTTTTGTATCAGTTTAATCTATTGACTACAGCATTTCTCTGTCTTTACAAAAACTAAGAAAATGTCTCTGAACTCCTTATACCACATCCTTATAGTTGGAAACCTTGGAATTTTTTGAAATCTTTCAGCAAAGAGGAAGACCATACGAGCAAAACCTTGTAGCTTTGGAAGGCAGGGGAGAAGTAAAACTTTTGAACTTCTAATCAGACTTAACTAGGAATGCTCAGATATGATTTCCTTTTTATTTGCCTACTAATATAATATAGACTGAACTTCTCATCTTTTTCTGGTGTGATTCCACTGAGAGTAACAAAATTTACCTGATTTTTGTAATATCTTAAGCCATAATTTCTGTGTTTATTTTCAGCGGTGGCTCATTTCAAAGCCAATCTGTAGAAATATAACATTTTGCTAACTGATACCAAATACATAGGTCAATGAAGGATAAAGAGGTAATGTGAAATATTAAATAATGAGAATTGGTATCATGAAGGAAATATGTTTGTTTTTTTTTAGCCTATATTTTATTTATGAAAATGGAAATGTTTACATTGTATTTGTGCACACTCATAATATTTTCCTTTTGTATTTTTATTCATAAAATCTATAAATTCTCCCTCCATTTTTTGGGGTTTTTTTGGTTTGGTTTTTTTTAGCTCCTTGGTATTTAAGCCTCTGGGAATGTTTCTGTCCAGAATTTTTCTGCAATATATAAGGTAGAGAAATGAAGCTCCATTCTCCTAAAGAAGTAGAAGTTAAGGAGAAGCCAGTTACTCCCAGTAACGATAGAACTGTGTTTCCTTTGTTTCCTATGAGGTGTCTGAAATTATTTTGCGACTTGTAGAAATTTTAAATGAAAAACATTGCAAAATCATCCCTATTATGTAAATATAAAGCAAGCCTGGAAATTCAGTAGGAGAGACCCAGTGTGAGTGTCACCTCATGTGGGAGGTGCTCTGCCCAAGCACTTTCTTGTTGTTGTTAAAAATACCTTTGGATCCTTCACGCTCTGCCAAACAGAAAGTGCAAAGAAATTCAGGCCCACGAGGAGACCACCTCTAGACTGAGAGGAAACATATGCTCCAGAAGCAGGGCTCTTTTTCATCCAGCCAGCCTGGCATAATCCTCACATTCCCAGACTGACTCTTGTCAGGATTTTTAAAAAATGTATGCCGGGGCAGCTGGAGTAGTTTCCGTTCCACTTTATTTAAGCTGTGCCTCTTATCCTGCCACAGACTTGGCAGACAAATGCCAGCCTTCTTCAGCTCCTGCTGGAGATGACTAAAGCAAAGCCCTGGTATTGATTTTGGGATGATTTAGTGCCCCCATGTCAGGAAGATGTCCATGGATTCTTTTATTCACGCTGTTACAGGAACGGTTTAAATTGGCAAGAATTCACAGTTCAGACTTCATCTCTAATCCATATTAACAGAATAGCATTGCTTTTCATGAGCTGTTAATGAATGATTTGGTATGGGCTGTGTGCTTTCTGAGTGGCCTCAGACCACCACCAGGTCTTAATGGCCTCACTTGTTTTCTCTCTACGATTTTCCTAACTCAATTGTTCTGAAGAAAGTTTAACATACACTTGCATTGACTTTCTTTATACATTTTTTAAATATATATATATATATAAATTATTTCAACATACATTTATTATTTCAACTTATTCCTCTCTAAGAACAAAATTCCACAGACCTCTAGAAATAAAGTGCAAATGCCTGGAGGAGAAGGAAAAGGCAAGTACCAGACAGTCAGGGCAGGGCAAAACTGAGATCAACATGTGAAAAAGGGCCAACAGTTAAAATCAGACTTCATGCAGATAATCTGTGCATAATGTTTTGGGGGCTCTTTTTCACATTCTTTGGATGTTTATGTGCAAAGAAGTCAAGGACAAGATACACTCAGTAAAATATTAACACATGCGTGAAAATATTGTAGTTTAACAGAAGTGAATGTTAGAGGAGAAAACCAACCTGAAAATTAATGTTTTATCAGGATTGGAAAATTGTATTGCTACTTATGGCTGTGTTGGACACAACAAAACAGAAATGTTATATGAGGAAATGTAAGCTTGGGTTCATGCCAGGCTTGAATGCAAGGAACAAAACAAATATAAACCCAAATTTTATTTCTATTTCATCATATTTGTGTTTGTGAACTCTGAATACATCTAAGATCACGTGTGTGGAGTTGAAATCCATTGGTCAGAGATCACATAATTAAATAATATTAAGCAGAGTAATTTCTTTTTTAACAAAATTGCATGCAGAGGTGATGCTGGAGTTTAGGACAGAGAGAATGGGAATGTCTTCCAGTTTCTAAGGGGGAGTTGAGTGTTGAATTTCTGGATCATCCCTGATAACAACCAGTGCACATTCTGTACAGCTTAGTTTCACCATGTGCAACAGCAGTAAAAACAAACATGCCAGCCAACCCCAAGAAAGGTTAGTCAAAACTTAATCTATTTTATGGCAGGTCAAACACTCAAGAAGGAAAACAAATTTTCTGACAATTCTTGACATTTTTCTTCTTTGTATTCCTTGTATTCTCTTTTCCGTACATTGAATTTCTGCAATGAGAAAATGACTGTTTCCATTTTTACAGCTAATGATTAAAATAGTCAGAGAGCACCAGGAAGCTATCAGAAGATCCTTCTTGAAAAATAAAAGGAAGGAAAAGGAATATACCTCCTTTCATCTTCCCTCAGGTAAAAGACTTGTTTGAAGATTCTTGCTGAGCAAATCACAACTGCTTATTTATCCCACATCCTTTTCTGGTGAAAATTGCCAAATTTCTTTTTTCCACAGTAAGATTGCAGAGCTGGTGTTTAATCTGTCTCACCTTTTAGGAACCTTTAAATCTATTTGTGTGGTTGCTTCACTAGCTGGTGAACCTGGAAGATTTTAGGGGTTCCAAGTTGAATGGAGAGCTTCATGTTTCCACTGCAAATTCTGACCACAGCAGCAGGAGAAACACAATACTTGAAGTTTTACCAGGCATGGTGAAAAAAGGAGATGATATTCACATTGAGGCTGAAGAAGGTGTGTGCTGGTGCCATGCAGAGTGCTGAGCTCTCCCAGTGCCCACTCCAAGCAAGGAGGGAGACAAAGCCCTGGATTTCCATCCAGATGTGCTGCATGATTTCCTTCCCAAAGGAGAGAGAGCTGAAAAGGCACCTGTGAATTACAGCCTTGTGCAAAGGTGGGATTTCCACATTCCCCCCCTCCAATCCTCACTCCCTGGGCAAGGCTCTTGGGTACAGAGTCTTTAAAACTGTTTTAATAACAGCAGAAAGTGAGCATGATGTAGTGCCAGCAAAAATATATTAGTCATTTTAAGAGTAATAAAAATTCATTAAATTCACTAAGAGTACAGGTTTGGAAAGCTGAAGGAGTGCAGGTTTGCCAGCTCCTCTTCCTTTCTGGATGCTGCTGCTGAGGCACAAGAGTATTTGACTGATCCAGAGATGGGTGGGTGCAGTCCACTTAATCATGCAAAAAAAATTAATGAGCATTCTTTGTGGTAAAAAAAGGCATAGCTGGAGAGGTCTGAGGGCTTTTGCTGTTGGTAAAAAGGAAGACATAAAGAAAAAACTATTATGTCCTTAGAACCTAAATGTAACATATTTTGTCAAATAAATCCATAATTTTACCTTGGTTTAGCCTAAAACTTTCCCGTTAACTCCAAAGAAATTTGCTTTTATATTCTGTTTTTCCTATGAACATGAGCTTCTAAATGAGAAATGACCCTTCAAAACTATTTAAAAACCATCCCTCTCTCCCAAAATTGAAAAGGAAATATTTTAGCATTTCCAAAATATTTCCCACCCATTTCTTTCAACCAACACTGTATGTTGAATCTGCTTTCAGT
The DNA here is from genome assembly GCA_025584955.1 of Alethe diademata. Classification (NCBI taxonomy): domain Eukaryota; kingdom Metazoa; phylum Chordata; class Aves; order Passeriformes; family Muscicapidae; genus Alethe; species Alethe diademata. Next base: position 2,655,767 of record JANRMJ010000054.1, read on the forward strand.
TTCTCAACAATCTTGGTTTTGGCACAATTCAGTTTTCCACTGAATTCTCCAGTCTTTTCCAAATAATACCTGTCATTGATCATGTATCCCCTCATAAGAAATAGGTGTGTCTCTCTGGGAACAGCTAATACCAAAAATAAGAGACAGCAAGTGTTTAAATTAAATTCTTGAGGAATTAGGATGCTCAGGAGTGAAGGGAGATTTTAAGCTGAGGCTTACTCTTAAATTTTATGTCCCTGTGATTTCTGAAATTATCTGGAAATCTTGACAGTATGTCACAGTAATACCTTCCATGATACATAGGGTGGAGAGGCTCCTATTGTTATGAATATTGTGATTCTTTTTTTCCCCCCATGTATCTTGGCTGTAGATAGGCTGTAGAGTCTTGAAGTCCTTTTCCATGTACTAGAGGGTTTAAAGGTCTTTCAAGTCAGATTTTTCAGAGGGAATTGCAAAGCTATTCTGACACCTCCAGAGGTTTAGTATCTGACTTCAGGAAATCCACATCTCCTTGCTTTTTAATTCTTGGATTTGGACCTCAGAAGTGTTAATCATAACCAAAAAAAAAGGTGAATGAATATTTAATATAGTAAATGTCCTAAACATAATAGAAAGCCATGGAGAAGTGGGAGGACAACTGAAGAGCTGTTTTCATAATGACCATGATTAATATTGTGTTATTTTAGAGCATCATGTTATATTTCAAATGGTGACTTAGCACAAAAGTACCATTACTGTGGGGTTTAAATCATTACTTATGAAGCTTTCTTCTGGTAGAGTGAAAATAAGGTTGGCCACATTAATGCATAAAGAAAAATGTTATTCCATTCAGGCCCACAGAGGGCTCTCCATAATCAAGCCCAGCACTGAGGACTGAAATTTTAACACGAAAGCACCACAAAAGGTTAATCATACCTGAAAATCCTCCTATGAGATGGTGCTTTGATGAATGAATTCTTTATGTGCAAATGGGGGCAATTGACTCTCTCTGCACCTCTGAAGGGCTATTGATCTTCCACTTGTGCTGTGGATGCAGCGTTCTTAATTGGGCCATTTGATTTTTTGTTATGTCTAATTTCATCTGGTTTTTATTTTAGTAGGAAGGGCTCCCATTTATTGAGGCTTCTACAGCAGTAATGAGATTGTCATTTAAACTAATTCTGTTTGTTTCACTGGTAGAAAGGCTGCAGAACTGCCTTATTGATTTTGCTTACATAAAAATGCTGCTTAGAACATCTGTGCCAGCTTCAAGAACAGGGAGTCTGTTTCAGCCTTAGAAAAAACACAAAGGTTTTCCAGATCTGAAGTGGTAGAACAAAATCATGTGAAGGAGAAGCTTCTTTACTTTAAGACTGGAAGAAAAATGAGTGGGGTTGAAATGAGGGGAGAATAGGGGAATATGCTTGATAGCTGAGCATTTCATGACATCTCTTTCCTTACTGTGGAAGAAGCTCAGTGGGAGGACAGCAAACTCTGGCTCTCCAGACTCTGAAAGCTCGGCAGAGGTGAGAGCTGACTGACTATTCTTTGATGACAGCTACCTCTACAGCATCCTTGGCAAACCCTCCTTGGAAACCTCCCACTGGAGGCTGGAAGCTCTCTCTGCTGGACAGCCAGAGAGCTTTTATGTTATGTGAACTGTGAAAGCTGAACTTCCTTCAAGAACAGATCCTCCGTCCCAGCAAATTATTTCCAATGCTCAGTCCTTGATAGTTGTTAGATGCATTTTGATTAAATCCTGCCAGGTTTGTTTGCCCTGTGGAATAACTTGGTCTCTGACATATAAGATAATGTTAATGAATATGGAATTGCTATTAAAATAACATCCAGGACCAGTGTACAACCTAGTCAGGCTTAGTATCACTTGGCATTAGAGAAGAATGTGTTACAGATCAGGGATGTCACCTGAGGTGCCTGTGAAAGGGAAGGAAATGAGGCTTTTCCAGGAAGATGAGTTGCCCTGACACAAGGAAGTTTGCTGCAGCACCCTGTGCTGTGGGAGCTGCCTTTGACAGGTTATTCAAGGAGGGAGTGTGCTTCCCATGTGAGAGCCCCTCTTTTCCTGCAGGGCCTTACTGCTTCCTCAAGTATTGACACGTGTTCTCCTGCAGCAGCCAGGGTGAAAACAGTGACACAGTCCAGGCAGGACTTGAATTTCCATGCAAAGACCTTTCAGCTTGAATTACTCATCCAGGACACACCGGAACTCTGCTGGCTCTCTGCTCCGCTTGCAGCTGCTTGTCCTGCATTAGCAAAGGCTGCTCTGCCTTTCTAAGAGCAAAAATGCTTCTCTTGTCAGGTCCAAGCAGATGTCTTCTGCACACAGAGATATAGAGAAAGGTCATTATAGATCCATTTTGTGCCTGGAGTAAAGCTTGGGACAGAATTTTGTCCCTGATTATTAAAAGACCATCAGGCCAACTAGTACTTCAGTAAAGGTAAACAGGACAAAAGCAGTCCCCAGCTTTGATATTTCATGTCTGCATTAGTGGGCCTAGACCCACTGAATGACACAGTCTGCCAAACTCCTTTTCTTCTCTGGAGGCATTAAAAATAATCTTTCTTTATTATCAGCAATTAGTATTTCTGGGCATCATTCTCCTCTTTGTCCTTCCAAGATCAATTCTCTGCACACTCTAAGTGGGTCTAAACTGAAATTGTGGTTACATTGTCAAAGGAGAGAGAGTAAAATTTTTCCTTTTGCCATCTTATCCTCCTTGCTTCTCTCTTTATCCATCTTCTCAGGTAAGTCAGAATTTAACCTGAACCTTCAGTTCCATGGTTGGTTTGGCTGTGTGGTTGCAAAGTTTCCTGGGTCAGTGCAACAGCAGAGAGAGGTGAGGCTGCAATGTTGTTTTACATTGCAGCTCCTGTGAAAATCCTGCTGTAGCAAACAGGCTTCCTGCCTGATGGGCCAGCTAAGCCCACCTAAATGCTCCAGGGCTACAAAAAACCTCCTTGTGTGACCCATCTCCCTTCCCTCTCCACGTATCACATGAGACCAGTTTAAGCTTTCCATGCCTCAGACATTTTTCCTGCCTCACGTTTAACCACAATATCCTGTTCCTGCAGGTGCACATCCTTTTTTGTAGCCAGGCTTGTGTCTATCCTGGGGAATATTTTCCAGAAGCTGGTGGATGCACTCCCTGGAATTTGTCTCCCATGTGCACAGTAAGTGCTCACAGCCCAGCACTGCTCCCTGATTTTTTTCCATCTCTCTGTAGGTTCTTCGCAGGACATTAGGACTTCAATTTTCTCCCTGCCATAATGACTGGTGCCTACTCTGTTAGAATTTTTCTCCAGCCCAGGACTTTTAGCAGAACATACCTTGTATATGCTAAACAGAATCAAAAGCCAGGTGAAATCAAGAGCAGTGGAGTATGAAACAATAGAGCAAGTTGACACTTTGCAGTCTCAATTCCTTTCATATGTTAAAATGTTGATGTTCGAGAAGTTTCCAGCTCTTCCTGCTTTTACCATCTCTAGAAAGTTGAAAAGCTGAGTCATAAAGAAAGTGAAGTCCTTCTGCTTCAACATTCTACAAACCAATGAGTTAATGAATGTTCCAAGCATGCATTCAGCTTTTTGCTATGCAGAAAGTTGTACATTTTTTTAGGCTGAATCTTTCATTTGAATGTATGATTGACTTGGGCTCTTTGTTTCGGTTTTTAAAAGAGTGTCTGAGGAACATCTACTGTGCTGCTTGGTTTTCTGCCCCAGTCCTGCCAAAATAATGTTGTCAGAACCAATTGTGCTTCCCAACTACTTTAAAAAATCACTTTCTTCTGAAAGGGATAAACAAGTTTTGAATCAGGCTTCGTATACCCAACTCCCAGCTAAACCAGGCATGGCAGGCACAAGGCCAGGAGAGATGTAAAAAAACTGACAGAACGGAGAGCTTTTATGTGAGGTAACAATGCAGGTCAAGAAAAGCCACAAAGCAAAAGGGATTTAAGATGTCAGATGACCAGTAGCAAAGGCAAAACCTTTCAGAGAGAAGTAGCTTCTGCTGGAGGCTTTTTACAGTGGTTGTGCCAATCTGGACTCAATACTGCTTTGAGGATCTGTTGGAATGAATGAGAAGTGCTGTGGAAATGGAATTTTTAGTATCAGAATCCATGCTGGAGAGTTACAGCCGGGAGCACTACTCAGACATGGTTTCTTTCCTGAGTGTACATTTTAATGTTACAAGGGTAAAACAAGTTTTTTAGCTTTTAAAATCTGTATGTTTAGAAAAAAGTTTTACAGAAAGCACTAACCTGAATATTAACTTACTGTCTCAGATAACAGTTTGTTATTTACCCTATCTATAATGAAATTAAATCAAGCCTCCATAATTTAATCCACTCTATTCACGTTTAATATTTTCATTTAGGCTGAGAGAAGTTTTTATCTCAAAATCGTATACAACCTTATAAAAGAGAAATATGATTTTCCCCATTGAAACGCAGTTTTCAGGCAATGGGAGAGTATTTTATCTCACATGATAGTAGCTGTGCTGTGTCTCTGAATGGTGTTGAAGAGGAGAGGTGCAGGAGCTGAAGAGCTGAGGTGCAGTGCAGTAAGAAGAAAATGTCAGATGCACTTTTAGCACACATTATTAGACCACAGCCCCTCTCAGGATGTAGGTAATTCAGGTAATTCACCTCTTAGAGATAATTCATGTCTAGAAATCAGTGCCTCCCTAGGTAGCCTGGCAGACTGGTATAGCAGTGATAAAACTATATCACATAAACTGGCAAATTGGGAAAAAAAAAAAAAAAGAGGCACAACAGGGTGGTGTTTTCATGCCTAGATTAATTTAATGATTTCGAAAGAGCCATCTTCCCTGGGGCTTGTCTTGTTATTGGTCAAACCTAAAAACCAGAGCTCTTTTGGAGCTTACTTTTCACTTGAGAAGCCCAGGGAACCTGTGATTGCTCAGTGCCATTAGCCAGGTCTCTTAGAGCCACAGACCAGGCCCTGCAGAAATCACTGCCTAGAGCAGCATCACTCAATGGGAAACCAAGTTGTAAAAGATTTCCCTGAAGCTCAGAATAAGTATTCCACATCCAAACCATATTCTTTCAAAGGGATGCAATGCTTTAAAAATATAGAGGCAGGCCATGATTTTTAACCTTATCTAAAAGCAGCGTGATACTCTAAAAAAATCCCACAAATGCAAACATCATGTTGATCTATTTGCTCTTATCTGATAATGCTGAGAACATATATTCCAAAGCAGCTCTCAAATGACACAGACACAACAATAGACCCCACACTATAACCTTTTAAAGCTTGGGGGCCAAAAAACTTGTGACAGGGATGGAATTTGCAGCAGCAAGGTCAGAGGAGGTGATAAAGGGTTTTTCATATATTTTTCTCTCCTGCCCTTGCCCCAGCACAAGCCAAAAGGAGACTTGCTGGCCTGTAACAGAGCTATTTAATGCTTCTGTGCAGTCTGAGGGGCTTTTTCCCCTTTAAAAATATGATACGAGTTTGCAGCATCTTGTCAGAACAACCGATGGTTTAAAATTGCCTCCTGCCAGCTGAGTTATTGCCTGTCTTAAATCATTTTTCCAACAAAACCACGAGGGCCCTGAGGCCACTGAAGGGTCTTGACCCCCTTCCCCAGGGTTCCTGCAGCTTGGCCAGGGTCCAGAGCCCCTGTCAGCCCCTGGGACTGTGAACCCCTGAAATGTTGCCCCAGAGAGCCCAGCCTGGCCCCAGGGCTGGGGCTGTGCCCCTTCCTCAGGAAGGCTGGACCCCAAGCTCAAACCTTGGCTTGCTTCTCTTGGGCTTTTTTGGAATCTGCAGTGTGCTTTGGCTTATTTGTCATGTCTTGTCACCGTACTCACACAGGCACAGTCGTGCTGGAAAAAATCAGAAATAAAAGAATTAGTGGTCACACATTGAGGAGCTGTCATTTGCAGCCTGTGTTTGGATGTAAAAGAGGGGGCAAAGGTTCAGATTTCTGGCAAACAAGGGCAGAATTTTTATTTTTTCCTGGTGAAACCTGTGATGATACACAAGCTGTGGTTGAAAATCAGCACTCCAGATGAGGCTCAGAATTTTAGTTTTCTATGGTGCTGCATTAGGGTGCAAACCCCACATTTGAATCCTTGTTACCCTGGAACAGATTTTTGATTCTTCCAGTTCCCTGTTGCTGATTTTAAACTTTTACAACTGGGGTATAATTTGTTTGTGCCTGGGAGAACTTCTGCCCAGAACCCAATGTTGCCAGTAAAGGATAGGACCTTGCTTATCTCTACTAGATTTCTAAAAAAAAACCCCCAGAAAACAAATGATATTGTGACTGCCATTTGCTCTCAGCTCCGATTTGCTCATTTGTTTTCAGCATGGGAAAAGTATCTAAGCATCTTTCTAATGGATGGAACTAATTCTTTCCATTCTGTAGAAGCTCTGCTTTAGGGAGGACTTGCTGCAAACAGAGAGAGGAAGCTGACATTTTCTGAGTAAGTGGGAAAATTCTCTTTTTGATTTCTAGGTTCTTTTTTTAGGTTTGCAGAGTTTAGGTTTTTATTTTTAAATCCTTAGTTGCTTTAATTCCTTACTTCCTACTCAGTCTCTCACAAGTAGATCAACACACAATTATCTGGGTGCCAGAACAATCCAACCCCTTGTTAATATGACTGGACATTAAAAATTCCTGCAGTAGATGAATGAAATTCAGTTTTTGAAACAGCTACAGACCAGAAGTACATGGAAACACTGCACCAATCAAAACTAATGAAAGGGGCCTTAAAATGGAGATGACCTAACGTTACATATGCATATGCTTTCTAGTATTGACTTCAAATAATTGTGGACATTTTAAAAGGTGCTAATTTAAGTTTTAAGTTTTGTTGACAGATGAATAATTATATTCTTCTGAAGTTCAATTAGCTTAGGAAACATGGGGTTTTTTAAACTGACAAAGCAAGGTTTATCTGCAAAGAGAAGCATTAAAACCCTGTAAGAAGAAGATCTTAAGTCCCTGAATATTAATTTACATAATGTTCTTGCTTTGGATCAATGGGAAAGGAGAAATTGTGAGGAATAATTACAGAGTATTTTCATATAGGGAGAGAATTTTACCTTTTAGGCCAAATCATCACTTTTGAACAAGATTTTTGTAATCTTTTGAAATGTCTGACGAAAAAGGGGCATTAACTTTGTCATTATATGAAATTTTCAAATCCCCAGTTTTGAAAACATTATTCAATAGTCCATTTTCTGGTTTTATCTGCAGCCATGCAACAATAACAGGTTTTCCAGAGACTTGTGTCTTCTTTCTGCTGTGAATTTGCATATTCTTACAGGGTGGAGTTGATAATACAGTAACCAGGTTTTGGAGACTTTCTTTAGGTGTTCCCACAGAATGTACTTACCCCCTTTAACTCATTGCTCACCTGCACAGGGCTCTGTGCTCCCCATTTTCCTTCCAGATGCAGAACTATATTCTCACACAGATTTCAAAGTGAAGGGAAGAAATTACGGTGAACATGAGGCAAATTACCTGAAAACACCCAGAAATCAAAACCGTAGAATTTACTGATACAGCATCACCTCAAAGCACCTCTGTGGTGATGTGAGAGCTGGGAAAGAGATTCTATAGTTACAGGTGTCCAAAATGAAGACATTCTTCAGATTGGTGATAGATGATGCTGAGACATCCACAGAGCCCACCTTGACTCCAGATGTTGTTCCCAGCCCTGGTCCCTGAGGTTGTTCTGTCAAGACAAGGTCTCTGGTGAGACAGCTGGAAGTATTGATCCTCCAGATAATGATACTGGGAGATGAGGAAACCATCCAAAAAGCTTTGCCCTGTGTCAGCAAAAATACTGGGAGTTTTTGAAATGCAGTGTTTAAAATAGTGCCTTGTGAAGAACACTGGCAAGATGATTGTTCCTCTGAGGTACAAGCTGATTTAAGGGTCATGAAAAATGTATGGGGTGATTCACAAGATACTTTTGCTAACAAATAAAAAAAGAAAAATAAAATTTTTTCCCTAGGACCTTTTAATACTGAAAAGGTCATATTTGTTTTAAAAAAAGTAACTATAAGGGCAAGGTTTGAGCTGTGCAGTGTTCTGACTGGTTTAAGCTCTGAAGATTAGAAAAGTGATCCTGGAAATGTAAAGACAGAGATTCTATTGATTGGTAATGAGCTCTACTCCTCTTCCCCCTCACCATCATCAGTGCAGTGATCACAGGACTCAGCACAGGAAAGTGCCTGATCTCTGTTTTCCCACTGTGGCCACAGCCAGTTTGGCAGAAGTTTGGGAATTCACAGATGAACCAAGTGAAACTCCTCAACAGTGTAAAAGAAATCTGTTTCTTTTAGTCATTTCACAAGTGGCTGGCTCTACAAGACAGGACCCCATGTGCAATTAAATTAGTGTAATAACTGCCTTCTCTGAAGCTAATGGAATGATGTGACAATAAGAATAATGCAGGAGCACAGTCTGGTCAAGCAGTCACCCTAACAGAGGGAATGATGTCATCTCCAAAGAGGATATCAGATGCTCCTCTAATTTACAGGGGGAAATTTTCCCTTTAGTGCTTGCTTTAGTTCTGAGAGATGCCAAGAGCCTACACTGGTTCTGTGCTGCTCCCAGTGGGCTGTAATTCCAATTATAAATGAGCTTTCCCTTCTGAGGATTAGCTCTGTCCTCCCTGAGCAACTGAGGGGAGATGGAAGCTGGAGCCAGGACAAGGCAAGGGACAAGTGCAAAGCTGTGGGTCAGGGAAGAGCAGGGAAGGAATGGATGAAGAGACCAAGGCAGCCCTGTTCATTTCCTTATTTTTACTGTAAGCAGAACAAACAAAATAGCTGCTCCAGTGAGTTATTTACATTAGTGTGCTTCAGAGCAGATGGAGGGCTTTCTATCCCATTATGAAAGGCATGCAAGTTACAGTGACATGAGTCCTAATTATGAACAACTTAAACTGCACCATCTGCACTTAACAAAGCTCCATATGCAGGGGGATGATCGAGCTTGGCTGCCTGCATTTCTTAGCAACACGTGCACACTGACAGGAGGGAGCTGAAGATGCTCAGGCAGGCTCTGTGGGAGGAACTGGAAATGTTTGTGGTGTCCCTTCTGCCCTCACTGACCAAACAGGAAACTGGGGCAACAATCACCCCGGGACAGAATTATTGCCTCCTGTAAGGAGGAGTATTCATACACAGCTTGGCCAATTTCAACTTATTGGCCATCCAGTCTTAGCTAACACCTGCTTTTTTAATGCTTTTTTTTTTTTTTAAATTTCTCCTTTTCTTTCTTTTTATTTTTGGCAGAAAATGTCACATCATCTTCCCCATGGCAATCTGAGCAGACAGTGTGTAATTTTAGATGCTCAGATTGAAAGCCCAATTCTTCTGCCACTGACAGTGCTCTGCCATGCAAATTTCAGCATGAGGGGGTCTGTTGATTTCAGTTTAATGGAGAACAAGAAAATTAATCTTTCTTTGGAAGAGGACATTTCATCAAGGCAAACAGCCTTTGTTACCCAAAACTAGTATCCAAAACTACCCAAAAATTAGCATCTAAAAGTTTGACTTGAAAGGGGGTACTCCTATGCTGTGCAGTAGGAGGGATTGCCTTTCTGCTTCTTTAAAGAGCATTAAACACAGTCTGTAACTGAGAGGAGATTTAGCAGGGGAGTGCTTATTTTCCTTCTGAGATTAGCAGTTAGTTCCACTGGAGAAAATTTTAAGGCCAGAGCCACACTTAGCTGATTCTTCCCCATAATTATGAGCAGTTGAAATACAAGGGAATTCTAGACAGTGTGCAAAACTCTTTGGTTGAAAAGATAAAATTTCAAGTGAACAGAAAATGATTTTTTTCTGCACGCTTGCATGTGGAAAAAAGGGTGAAGGAGGTCAGGCATGTATGTGCCTCTGGTTATCACAGGTGATCTGCAGTGCAGCTCCTCTGACTTTGTCTTCAGAGCCTGAAAAGCACAACCCAGCAATATTTCTCCTAAATCCAGCCTCTCATGGCCCTGCCCTCAACCTCCCCTTCCCTACCTCTCTCAAAAGGCTTTGATCTGGAGCAATCTGCAGCAGAGTGAGCTGGTGAGCTCTTGAGATGACAAACATCTTGCTCCAGGAGGGTTTTGTGAGTCATCTTTTAGTGAGAGATGGCAGGAGCTGAGCTTGTTATTATCACACTGGGTTTAGTTCCTCCTCAGGCTGGACTCTCTGAGATATAAACAAAATACTGAATTAGGAACAACAAAAAGGGAAGTCTTTATAAGCAAAAGTAATTAGGTGAACATGATTGAAAAGTGAGAGGGGATCATTAATGTCTGTTGTCACAGAAATCTGGATGTAAGGGATTAAGCTGACTGTAATAGATTCCTCCCACCCCTGTTTCCCCCCTTTCCATTCTGCTGCCTCTGATATGGAGATTTACACTGACCTCTGGGCTTCTAAATCTTGCAATTTGCCAGCTCTTTGATAGAAGCACATTCTCTCTGGCCACTTAATTCCTTTCTGATCAGTATTACATGACACCAACAATCAGAGGGCCTTTGATTCACCAGGACAAAAGGGAGAATGGAAATGTACCTTTCCCCCTAACACAGCACTGCCACAGTCCCATGAGCCAGCTGTAATCCTGCTTTCATTTTTTCTTTCCTGTTTTTTAGTTATTTTAGAGGCTTTGAGCTAAGCAAGAACAAGATAAGTTCTTTTACCATTTGAATACTGAGGGAATAAATCTTTTTATCTCTCCCTCACTTCAGGTGCAGGAAGTAAAAAACCTTTTCTGTATGAACACTGAATAGAACTGGTCCATTTTACTTTCCCTGCAGCATTAGCTGCATTTCTAAAAGGAGACCTATTTAACCACATAAAACAGCAGGAAGTGTGAGGACAAAATGGAACTATTTTCAAGAAGACAACACTAAAGACTCAGACATAGCAGACACAGGCAGTAAAACCACTCTCCATTAAAGTTGTGACTGGAGGATTCTGGAGAAACTCCTTTAAATATTATTTCATGAGTCTCAGGTCAATGCTTTCTTTACCAGCACGAGTATTTAAATACAAAATATGTAAATTATAAGGGTAAAAATTAGAGAGAAAACTGAATTTAAATGCAAGCTGAAAAGTTGTCTTTGTTTCCTGTCTTATACCAAATTTCTGCTCCAATTTCTGTGTGTATATGGTGTGTATACACTCCTTTCCTGAGGATATCCATGATAAAGATGTTTAATCAGTTTTTGAAGTATTGCTTGCACTATGTTTACCAAAAAATGCTGTAACCTCAGAAAAGCCATATCCTTCCATACTATTAAAAAAACAGAAGGCATATTATTCAAAATGATGTCATAGATTGATTTGTATAGCTTTACAAATGTGGTACAATAAAGTGGTTTTGAATTAGAGAAAAAAAATATCTTGGTTGGGAGTTAAAATAACTGGGAAAGCATCAGGCACCATTGAAATGAGAAGATTTCTCAAGCTGAAGAATCTTCAGTCATTTTGAACTTACTGATATTGAGAAATTTTAGGCAGGTTTGGAACACAGTCAGATACATAAACTGTACTCACATTATCCTATTTAATCATTTTCAAAGTATTTCTCAGATTGTTGATCAAAGCTGTTGTTGGCTTTTTAATTTTTGAAATGAAGGATTCTCTCTGTTTTTTACAGGAAAGAATTCCACACAATAAAGAGGCAGAACAGGTAAAAACCAATACTTTCAATTTGATAGGAGTTATTCTGACAGAATTCTACCTCAAGAAAATTTTATAACGTTTTGGATTTTTATAGAAGAGAAATAAGATTCTAACCCCATAATCTAAGTATATCTACCAGGACTGTGGATTTTTAATTTAAATTTCTGTTTTCATCAAATGATTAATTTAACCACAATACTCACTTTGTATATTACTTTTATAATTCACCAGTTTTAAAAAAAGCCTTGTCTAGAGACAGATTTGGTGCTTCAAGTGGTAAATGCTGAGCTGCTTAGGAGAGGTCTTCTAAAAGGAGCTTCCAGGTCAGCTGTGAAATGCAGGGAAATGAAGGAAGCATTGCTTCTACAAAAATTAAAGCTGCAACTAGAGATACTGGAGGGTCTGCCTGCATACAGAGATTGTTCTTGTGGGAGAAGGAGTCCCTGGAGGCTTGCAGGAGCTGAAGGGAATAGCATGGGGATTGCTGAAACTCTTTAGTTATGAAGTGAGGAGAAGAGTGTCAAAATCACAGCAATGGAGGTCGTGTATAAAGGAAGGCTGCAGTCATTTGAACCCTTGGAATTGTGTGAATTTCGTGCTCAGCTCTGCTGTTTCTGTCAGCACCATCCTCCCCCTGCTCTGCCCCAGTGCTCTGAGCCGTGCCTGTGCCTCCAGGCTGGGTGGGCTCACACCACAAACATCACCTCACTCTCCATCCTCAGCTTCATTGCTCTGCTCACCTCCAGCAGTGGAAACAAAAATTCACAAAAATTGCATCCAAGGTTCTCCTGGAGATTCTGACCCCAGTAACCAGACACATCCTTCTCCTGAATGATACCAAGGAGTTGGCTCTAAAACTTTTGATATCCCCCTTCAATTGCAAGGGATGGGCCATATCCAAACCCACTAAAATGTGGTGCCCTTACTCTCTCTTATTTTCTGACTCTTAAACCATATAGCACATAATTTTACTTCTTTAATCCTTTCTTTCATTCCCTCTCCATGATGGAAAACAGAGTCTATTTTAGTTCAGTTAATGGAATTTTTTTAATAAGCATTAGTGAATTTAGGATTTTAGAAACAAATTGATTAATATCTAGCATGATTTTGTACAACTGAGAGAAAAATACATGTTCAAGGTTGCTAACAGAGGATTAGGAAGCTATGAGTCAAAGTGCCAAGAAAAGCAGAAACCACTTAAATCATCATTTTATCCATAGGAGTCTGAGGGCAAAATTAAAATTCTGCATGGGGTTAGTGAGAGCAAAAACCATTATTGTCTTTAATATTGTGGTAGTTTGTGAAAAGGATTCAATAACACATAATGAGGATGTAGTTGCAGTGACCCAAGGGATCCCTTCCAGTTTTGTGCTCCTGTAGTTAATATTTATAAGGCAAAGCCATAATGTGGGTGAGTGGATTTTTTTTCAGCTCCATGAAAAAATAGCTCCACTTTGTAAACTGAATGCCCTTGCTACTCTGCTGAGGAGTCTATAAAAGGTGTCCACTGGCTGTGGAAATTCCTTAACCTGGCAGTGAATCATCCATCACTGAATGTTGGATCTAATTAGTGAAGTCAAGAGGGTTTTCCCACTGTCCTCGAAGCTGGAAAATCTCAAACATCTTGGATTTGAAAAATAATCCCCAACCCCTTCCCTCACCTTGGCTGTGAACTTCTGGTCGATCAGATGGAACATAAAATATTTAATTTTTTTAAATTGCTTTCTCATCTTGGTTTTAGAGCCCACCACTGGTTATTGAACACAAATTCAAATTACAGATTTTCACTTCACAAGAAATGAACAATTTCTGCATAGGATTTCATAAACCTCCTATTTTTCACAAAAAGTTTGGAAAAATACTTTTTGATAACTTTAATTGCTGTACACAAGCAAAGCAAACATTTTGACTTTTAATCTTTAATGACAAGACAAGCATCAAACATTTTGATGAAGATTAAAAACAAAAAAACCTAAACAAAAAATATGCTATTTTAAATTAATAGGAAACTGTGATTTTAAAAAGATCAGCATTTTCCCAGAAATGTATTCTAATGGACAATATTTGACTGTTTCAGTTGTTATTAAGTAAAATAAAACTCTTTTAATGAATGGTTTGGCATGAAGAGAGAATAAGTTTGATTTCATTTTGGTGACTCAGGTACTATGTAGCAAAACAAGTTATGAAAGCTGGGCTTCTGTGATGATCAAACTGTATAAAATGAAAACAGTTACTTATGTTCTCTACCTTTTCTTTAGTTTTTGATCTTCTGTTCCCCTATTAAACATGAAATCCTGTGATGAAAATTATTTTAGAACAATTATCTGCTGCATAAAGATACTGTAAAATATGTAAACAAATCAAATATTAATTAGAAAAGGTTAATTTCCACCCTGTTAACTCTCCTTTGATTCATGAGCAGTAGCCAATCATGGGCAGAGCTCATAAAAGGAACTGAGCCCGAAGCTGTTGTACCTAGGTTGTTTAAAGCCAATTTTTTAGTGCTGCTCTTTTTGTTAATAATTGCTGTGTGATTTGAAAATGCAAGTGGCAGACAGAGTAAGAGCCTCTTGTGGGAGCAGGTCTCTGCTGAGTCCCAGCTTAACTTAAGGAGAGAAGCACCAAAAATCTGCTTTTTTTTGAGGGCAGTGGTGAAGGTCCCTGTGCAGTTGAGGGGTCACGGCCTCTGGTGGGGAAATCCAGTGTGAAGAATCACTGCTCTGTTTCTGAGAGATAAGAGAGCAAAAAGCCCATGAGATCTTCACTTGGTAGAAACCATTTGCCAAAGACACTGATTTACACCAGCTGAGGCCTGGGGATGGGCCAAGGTGGGGGCAGAGCAACAGAAAGTACAAATGAGCTCTTGGAAGACAAGCCTTTATTTTCCACTGATGTACAACTACATTTAATTTGCCAGCATGGATTGAGAGCAGTTATCAAGTTTATTTGTAACGTTCAGGGTAAAAATTCATCAAAGACAGCTTATCTCAAAGTCTCTGCTTTGTATCTGCAGCAGAAGTTAAAAACAACCAAAGTGAAATTTGCTTGATGCAGTACTGGAAATTTCATGTTAGTTTGTTATAAAATATCAAACACACCGGTATTAATTGTCTAGGATGGTAACATGCCATCTATGAATTTATAACTTATTAATTACCAGAAAAAAGCAGCAAGCTTTCTAGCATCTCTAGTTCCAGGCAGCAAACAGCCTAATCTGCTGATACAGGATTCAGCTCTGCTGAAATTAGAAAAGTGTCGTCTAACTTTTCCTGAGAATCATCTCCTCATTTCATATGAAGCCTTGCAGGAAATGCTGTATTTTCTGCTGCACTGGGGCTGACAGTGGCATCTGGATGGATACTCATGGTGGTCACCTTCAAACTGAGCACCAGGACCACCTTCCTGAGCCTCCAGAGCTCCCATCCTTCAGGGCTGGGACAGCCTTGTCCTTCTGCAGTGTTGTGCTGTAGGGTTTCTGAGTTTGGGGGGAATCTCTAGGCAAATAACTCAGTGGCTGAAGCAATGTCAGCAGAAGTTTTGTTTTGTTTTTGCTTTGTTTTGTTTTTTCTGGGAGGATTAAGATAACTTTTAAAAAGGGAGGTTCACACCTGCCCCACCCCAGGTGGAAGAGAGCAACCGAGCTCAGGTTTTCTGCATCTCCTAAGTGTCTGAACCTGTGCCCTGGAGCACTCAGGTGAGCAAGCAAATGCTCTGAGAGAATTTTTTAAATAAGGGCAAATCCACCAAAAGTTATTGAGATTAATGCTGTGCAAGCAGCAGCTTCTCTTTGGGATCTGTATCACTGGTGGTGTTGTTCCTGCAAGGACTGTAAGTGACATCTCTTTTTTTCCCTTATTGAGCCCTGTTTGCTGCATTCAGCCTAACTTTGGAAAAATGGCTGAAAATCTGCACCCCAAATAATGCAGAGGAAGGATGATCTGAAGCTTTTCTTGTGCTTACTTTCTCCCTTCTGGCATTTTATTGGTAGCAATGATATAACTGGATGTCTCAAGTTCATCATCTGTGAAAAGTACTTCACGCTATTTGGTGTAAATTAAGCAAGTTCTGATATGTCAAAAATATTATTAGGACAAGAAAAATCATGTCTCTGAAAAAACTTCATCTGTTCCAAAATTTTTGCGTTTTTTGCTTCTCTTTAATTATATACATGCAAACTTTTATAAAAGGGGGAGGATAACGGAGACTTATGAAGTATATTTTTATCTTTCACTCTTGAAATAGTTGTCAACTGAGATTATCAAATATCACAGGGAATGAAGCAAGTTTCTGTAGTGATTAAGAAGGTCTTAAAAATATCACCTGGTAGATTTGTCCTAAGAGCTGTTTTTTCTTGGATAAAGTTGGTTGAATTTCATTTATTTCCCTTGGAGTTGGTTGGTTTGTTTGTTAAGTTGGTCAATTTTTGTTTGGTTTTAGAAATTGATGGCAGAGGACACTGAAATGTATTTCAGGAGTAAAATGTAATTGCATTAACCTGCTGAGACTTGAGGTTGTGTTTTAAATTTACCCCTCTCCATCTTCTTGTGATAATCTATTTTTCCTGTACTCAGTAAGAGGAACAGTGCATTGTGTATTTACAAGACATGACACCACAAAACTTTCCAAAATTCTTTTGCATTGTGTCCTTATCTCCCCTCTCTAAAACATGCTAAGGGTGTCATGTCTTGTAAATAAAATAATTTTTGTGTTGGAACAGTTTATAATGCTTTTCTTTCTCCAGTGTTCATGTTGGGTATCTCAGGAGATGAAAAGTTTCTGTCTGCAGTTTGTTCAGGGGGGTTTATTAATTTATTAGTGCTTCCCAAACATTAATGAATTTATTTTCATATCAGTCAGTTCCCCTACACAGACAGAAAAATGAGTGTTATAAAAGAAAATGAAAATTGCTGTGTCAAAAGTCTGTGACTGAGGAGAAAGGATGGTATTGGATAAACTCTCTGGACCAATTTACACATCCAAAGTAGTATGGGTGTTTTTGATACTAATTATTAGTATTTTAACTGTTATGATTCTGTTGGACTAGAAAATGATGAAGCAAAAGTAATGTGTTCTCTTTTGGTAAGTCTAATTAAACCATCTTAGGGTAGTTACCATTTAGTGCAAATTTTATATGAAAACAGCTGCCTGCAGCTGCCTGCAAACTGTTTTCCAGTATTAAATCTTCACCTCTTACCACTGACATGACTTCCATATGGAATAGAGATTCTGTATCCGATGTAAACTTGCAAGTTTTCAGCTGGATAGTTTCTGTTACTTGATCACTTTCTAATCCACGTGATTTTTTTTTTGTTCTGTCTAATCTTTGTGTATTTCCATGTAGCCAAGTGCTGTCATAGATCACTTTCTATGTCCCTCATTAAGTTTACATGACTTTCCAAAATAAAATCTCCAAATTTTCTCGGTCAGATCATTCATGTGTAAATGGATGAACACTGTGATACTGTGGCAACTGATAATATTTGGCATCATTTGTATAAATTCTAGGAACGACTGGTGTTGGCATGTTATTGATTGTGCTTACTGAAACTCATGATTGTCTCTCCAAAGTATCTCTGTGTTCCTGTTTTGTTGGTGTGTTTTGGACAGTGATGCTCAGGAAATACAAGTTTTTGATGGAGCTTGAAAGTGAGGCAGCTGCACTAAGCTTATATGGTGTTCATCTCCCATCTGCCTGGGTTAAAGCTAGCTCTGAAATGTTTGCAGTGTAATAGCTGCTGAGTTAGCTCTGTGTGGAGCAGACACAGAGAAATAACCAGTGCAGTCTAGACTGTGTGAAGGAGATCATGGGGGTTCCTTAAGTTAGAATAATGCTGTGCTCTTGGGATAAAATGTGTTGAGCTCTGGCAAGTTCCTTCCTTGTGTTAGAGAGTGCTGGCACAGCTCTCCATGGGACTCCTGAGCTGAATTCAGGTTTTTTTCTAAAAACAAAAAAAAATGGAAGAAAAAAATCCAATCTCCTTTGTTCAGGACTGTTCCAGTGTGAGAGAACCTGGATTCCCATCCTGCATGTGGAGGTGAACAACTCAGCCTGGGGAGCTCATGCAGATAAGAGAAGGCAGAATCTTCCTGGGTGGTCCAGGCAAATCCCCTTTTATACCCTAAAGCAGCATTTTGGTGTTTAAACCAAGTGCTTCAGCCCATGCCTAAGCAGTGCCTGTCTTGTGTCAGTAAGGCTTTAGTTGCCTCTTGGTATCTGGTTTGAGGCAGGGAGCCCACAGCAACTGCCTCAAAGAGGACCAGAGGTTTGTGAGATTTCTCCTCTTTTTTTTTTTTTTTTTTTTTTTTTTTTTTTTTTTTTTTTTTTTTTTTTT
>JANRMJ010000054.1:2683172-2703735 GCA_025584955.1 Alethe diademata
GTCGGTAAATACTAAATATATATGAATGCTGCTTTCTGACAGTGGGGACAGTTTCACAGTTACTTGAGTCAAATATAGTATTTTTGTACTGAATATGTTGAGAATAAATGAGGTGTCAATGAGGTTTATGTTCTACATGTTTAGTAAAAGCTACATAATGCAAATAGGGAAGTCTCTAAGAAATGGTAAATAAATAGGATATTATTATTCTAAAATACCAGGGCATGTTTTGGTTTTGAAGCTTAACTTGAATGGCTTTCAATGTTCTATTAAATTGCTGGTGGGCTTTTTAATAACTTAATTCAGTTAATTCACTGAATAGTGAGCAATTGGTGAATAACTTCTGTGTTCAGTCAGTTCTCCACAGTAAAATGAGGATGCAACAGAGGAAATGAAGCACTGACAGCAGGTGGGTGGATATCATTCCCTGAATTCAACACTGACTCCTGCATAGAAAGGGATGTTCTTATCTAACTCAAAGAATTAAAATGTTCCCATTCAATTCTAATTAGTTTTGACAAGTGTCTGTAAACCTTTTTTCTTCTACAGAAGTACGGAGGAGGGAATTTTTAAACAACTGACACCCAATCTTTTGAATCTGAAAGGAGATATTAAGTGGGTGTATTTGTTGTGTGTGAATGTGTGATTTATACTGAAAATATGAACCCCCCCCCACAGGCTTGGGTGAGATGGAGGGCCTTTTCAAAGCATTGTGTGGGGATTTTCATTTACCATTCTGCATTTCTTCCAGCTGCCTGTAGTAAGTGATTTGTAAGAAAGGATAGTTAAAGTTTGATTTAGAGCAAAGCCAGGTGCTGAAGTAAATCCACTTTATAACAGATATTTCTGTTAGCTTTGAGGAGTCTTCTGCACTAAGATATCTCCATGCCCACCTAGATCTGATAGAACCTGCTTCAAAACTCTCAAGCAAAATCCCAGGCTCTGATCCCCTTTTGTATTCAGCTTTCCCAGCCATGCAAAAGGGAAAATTAAGTACAAGAGGGAAAATTAGGTACAAGAGGGAGCAGGTGGTGCAGGATTGGGCAGCAAATTAGCCATAAAGTCATGGAGAACAATGTAGGTAGAAGCAATTAATTCCATATATTGAAGAACACTATTCCTCTTACTATGAATAAGAATTCTCATCATGAATATGAAAAGAAGGATGATGGGCAGATGTTTGTAATACCATGAAAAATACACCTGGTTTACAATTTAAATTGTCTTGTGATAAAGGCTAAAGCCATCTAAATTCCAGCTTTAGGGAAGCATTAAGTTTTCCTCTTTAGAAAGTATATTAATGTATAATAATAATATATATAATATATCCCTTGTTAGACCTCTTGGGAACTGGCTCTGGATTTGATTTTCAACTCAAGTCTATATCACATCCATGATCTCTTTTTTTCTCCCCACCTTCTTCTACTCTTTGAGCTCTGCAACTAAATTGTGATCAAATAAGGATTCCTACTATTTATTTCACTAATTTTAATGTCCATAATGGTTATAGCAGTTGTTAAATCAGAGATGGAAACAGGGAGACTTTAGAGCATAATTTTCTCTGTTACATCACTTAAATAAGGACCAGTTTTGCTGTCTGTTTATTATGGGAGCAGAGAGATGAAGTTTTTATTCACATACAGGATTGGTAGAATCCTTTTTTTATCAGTGCTGTGTCCCCACCAGAGCTCCCCTCAGTTTTCTGAAGCAGGGCTGGAAGAAAAGGACACACTTTGAAGGGAGTCCCTTTACAACACTGAAAAAATCACCCTAGTGATGAATAAGCAGAGGTGAAATGAATATTTTTTGGAGTATTTAGACCATGTTTGGGTGTCCCCTGAGAACACTGGAAGGAGAACCACTCCTAATTCAATTGTGAGTTTATGGACTGTGAGCAGAAACTGCTGCATGGGACAATGTGCTTTGTATTCCAGAGGGGTGGGATTACTGAGGGATCATTTTCAGTCCTTGAGGCTCTTAAAAATCAGTGGAAGTTGAAGACCCTCTGTAAGGAGGTTTCACCCAAGAGGGAGTGAGAGGGGAGTGAGGTCATGCAGAGCCATGGGGCTCACCAACAGGCCACGAGACAAAATTCCAAATTATTCCAGAGAAACGAGCGTGTGTTTGCCCTGAGTGTTTATGTGGAAATCCTTTGCCTTGGATCAAATGTTTCTCTTGGATCCCCTCGGCCCCTGGAGCAGTCTCCAAGAAATAAGGCTGGAAGGATTACACCCATTTGGCCTGCCAAAGCTGCTGGAGTCAGAGGCTTGGATTTGTCACTCCCCTCTCTTCTATAAAGTCTGGGCTGGGTTTGCTGGCCAGACTGGGGAGGTTGGTTGTGCTCAGCTCCCTTTCCTGCCCTGTCTGTTCCAAAGGAGATCTGGTGCTCAGGGCTGTGACCTGCTCAGGGTGAGCTCAGCAGGCTCCAGGGGCTGTGCACACAATGAGCTGGAGCCCCAGAGGCAGCTGGAAGGAAAATGGATAATGTCTCCAGCTTCCCACAGCGGGGGAGATGCTGAGGCTTAATGACGGAATAGGCAGTAACTTTGTAGAGCAAGCCCAGCAGGGAAAAAGATGAAATTAATAATTTCAAACTTTGGTGGGAACTAGAGTGGCCCAGCAGAGTTTTATCTTTTTGTTTTGGGGGTTTTTTTGTGGTTTTTTTTTTTTTTAATTTTTTTCACTACCTCATATAATATACTACAATAAGCTTTTCCACCAAAGGCAGGGTACCAGTCTTGTCCAAACAATAGCCCAGGTGTTACTAAAAAAAAAAAAGAAGCAACAACATAATAATCCAGGAAAACTCGAAATTACTAATCAAAATGGAATTTTTATCCATTTTGTATATTGTATATTTTTATCTCTTACATCAGATTGTCTTGTGGTATTTTCTACCCTCTTCAAAGTTCTTGCTATGCTTAACCTGTCTTTAGGAAGGTGTTTTTCTAATTAAAAGGGCTTTTGTAAAGTATAGAACTCAGTTATAGTTTTAATTGTTCTTCAAGAGAAATATATTTGTTTGACCCAGCCTTTTTGTAAAACAACTGATGTAAGCTTCCATAGGGACCCAACTAACCCCAGCACTGGCCAGACAGGTATTTCAAAATTACAAATGATATTTAAACAGTAGATTATTGATGTCCTGGAAAATGTTGATACTTATTTTCTTGCCTTTCTCTGAATCTTTCAGACTGCATCTGAGCATGAAAACTGAAATAATGATAGTTTCAAAAAGCCTTATGTTCTTTGCCCACCAGAAGGGGGGATTTCAAATAACGTTGGACATGGAAGGATTGTTAGCCAAGGTGATGGGTGACAAAGCAGCTGCCACGACTTGTCTAATTAAAAGGCACTTTACTAGCTCTGCTTACATCCTTGGGATTAAGCATGACTGAAGTTGGCTTTGGAAACCACACAATGGGGAGGCACACAGGACCTCCCAGAGCTGAGTGCCGTGACAGCATGGCACAGGGCAGGGATAAATCCCTCCTGTTTATGTCTGACCATTAAACCTGAGCCTGAGGTTATGTGCAGCATGAGATTTACCTCATTTCCTCTTCTGAGAGGATACAGTTGTGGGGATTTGCATGTTTGTTGAGTTTGAGCTAATGTGGGTGGTTGGCAGGGTCAGGTGAGGCACTCACCTGAATGGCGCTGTCCATGTGGGTTCTGTCCCTCCTCTGCTCAATTTAGGCAGTTTGCCCTGACAATTTAGGGAGTGAGGGATGCAGCAGGAGCCAAGGCCATGGCAGTGATTTGTGCAGCTCAACATCTGCTTTCACCCTTTCCCTCTCTCATCTACTGAAATAATATCTTATGGCTACCTATGCTGGGCATTAGCTTCGATTATCAAATTAATTATCAAAGTGAGGCAATTCAGCTAAAGTGGGAACTGAGACTTAGCCCCCACTGCCATTTTAATGCTGTAAAACTCCAAGCTCACTGCCAGCTGCCTGGCAAATCAGGCCAGCAGGTCCATCCCAGCCTGGTGCTAATTTTGCACGTGAGCAGGAGGGTGCTGGTGCACAAAAACTGCACAGCTCTGCCCAGAACCACCCAGAGAGGCTGAGGCACTGGAGTCTCAGAATTGGGATAGCTCTGTGTGCTGTTAGCTCTGTGCATCACGTTGTTATACCCAGGAGAAGGCAGCTTTAATTTTCACATTGAATAGTAATGCTCTAAGCTCAACATATTGCTTTGAATCAAAGCAGCCCAAACTTGAAAGCATTTATAAAGTGGAAACAGGTGTAGTCAGCTGTTTAAATACTTTGCAAGTTGTTTGACACATTACCACAGTAGTTTGATTCACATTTGAAAGTTAGGCATTTGCATAAGCAGAGTGAGATCATAAATCATTTTGGACAGCATATTATTATTGTGTTAGTTCCTGGGGATTGATGGAAACAAGTAGCTGGAACAAAGCAATGCAAGCCTGTTCTGAACATATATATACATGGTTGTGGTTAGCATTAAAGCAAATAAAGTAATAGAAAATAATTTTTCATAAATAATAAAAATCAGATGAGGTTTTTTTTTTGTTGTCTGCATTATTTTTCTGCCTCCTTTTAGTGAGCTTGGAGTTGCTGAGTGGAAGTAGCTCAAATGACTGTTTAAATAAAATGTCAATCAGGCACCTAAATTCCATGTAGAAGGGAGCTCAGGCATTGTATTTGCAGGATTGAATTCCAGATACTTCAGAACACTCCAGACCACGTGCTATCTGCTGATCCTTGTTGTATTTTGAATAATTGTTGATGCCACGACCCACGATTATTGTTTCCCTAGAAGTTCGTGCTACTCCATATTTTATGACATGCTGCAAAATGGATGAAAATGTTCCTCTTCTAAAAAGAAGTTAATTTAATAGGGGAAGAAGGGAGAGGGCCAGGCGTTGTGTTACACTTGTTTGATGAATGTTCTGCATTTCATCTTCGTGCACTGGAGCCTAGAGAGAGGAACTTGTCTCTTTGCATAAACATATGGTGGCTTTGTTTCGAGGCAGATTTGTGACAGCAGTGAGTGAGTGACTTCCCAGGCTCTGACAGTTGTCATATTCCTGGGTAGCAGAGCTGCCAAAGAGCATGAATATTAACACAGCAATTCAAATTCCCTGAAACACCAGAGCACTGGATTCACAAACTGCTTCTCCTAAGAAGTTCAATGTCACTACATTTGTTTGCTCGGGGGGTTCTGTTAGTTTGTTTGGGTCTTTTTGCTTGTTATTTTTACAGTTTTTGGAAGTCTTTATTTTGGAGCCAGTTTATACAATCGAAACTGGTTGTCTTTGATCCAAAGTAGTCAAAGACACTGGATTTCAGCAATTGCAGTCTCTTTCTGGGGAATAGATGTGTTTGTGTTGTTTAATGACAGGAAGTGACTGGTGTATTTCCTCAATAGACAATAAATATGGGATGCTGTGAAATGGAAAGCAAAAGAAACATCGTCTCTGTCTTCCCTTTGACAGAGGCCATCTGACAGATCCACTCTTGCTTCCTGAAAGTAGACAAGAAAGAGAGAATAATGAAGAAAACAGTCATGAACAATGAATTCATACTAAGGATTTTATGGAGAAGGCAGAATGTAGATAAGGACTAAAAAGACCATGGCTTGCTGTCCTGAGAAACATTCATTCAAACACATTAAAGGAAAACCAGAATGTTTTATTATTAAACAATTTGTGTTTTGTAGCCGGTAAAACTACCAGGCAATCGAGGTCAGATCTAAAGAAAGCAAACTCCTCCAGTTCTTGAAAACCATTGAAAATTTTCAAAGGAAAACATCATCAGGTTCAGAACAGCTTCATTATACTGAAAAGGAAGAGAGGAAAGGGCACACAGATAAATTTCTTTCTCTGCCCAGCTGAGTTCCCTGCTTGGCATTGACAGTGCCAAGAGCCACCAGCCAGAGACACAGCAGCTCAAACTTGCTAGTTAGATTTCAAAATAGAGGATTTCCCAGGAAAGTGGTGAGCAAAACAAAGGAAGACAACTTAAGAGCTAACACTTACATATGTTACGTGCTTGTAAGTGTTATTTGCTGGAATTTTGATGCTGTCTACCCCAAATTCCATTTTTTTCCACAGTACTTGACAATTGGATGTGAGGGGCAAAATTCTCTGCTTCTAATCTCCATGCATCAAATCTTATTTAAATGCAAATAGTAACTTTAAATTCATTCTCCCAATTTAGTTTTGCAACCAGAGAACACCAAAAGGTCTCACTGAAGTGATTTTTTCCTGTCAGTCTGGCATTTGTAGAACCAGATCCAAATCAACTGTGTAATAAATAATAAACTGAGCATTTTTGTGTAATATAAATATCATTGAACATATAAATTAGCAAGCTGGTAGAAAAGACAAATGTGATAGTAAAAGATGGCAAAAAGCTCTGTTGTCATATTTCAGATTATTTTGCTCCCAGTGTGATGAGGTTATTATAACCCAAAGTTGTCAGTGAAGCTGTCCAAGGAAAGCACAAAAAGACCATGTTTTGTGTTATATAAATATGTAGATGCTGAGTCAAAAGTAGAAGGAACAGTTAGTGACAAAGTTTTAATTTCTGGATGTACTTCCACAAACTCTTCAAGTCCTTGATGTATTTAGAAAGGAGCCAACTGTTAATACCTAATTTTATAGGGAGAAAGTGCCCTGTGGAAAACAAAACAAAAATATAATTCATATTTTTGATACAGCAAATCACTTAAGCACGTGTTCCATCTCATAATCTGGTTAGCAAAGCATTGAGGCATTTATTTCAGTGTTCCCTATAGTACTACTTAAAAATTAATTCAACAAGCTGTTGAGCAATCTTGCTTCATCCAGTAAAACACTCAAGCATGAGCAAAGTAAAATTGTGTTACAGATTTTTACTGTCCCAGTCATTTTTCCTCGCCCATTTTTATGCATAAATTTGCTCTTTGCTTGGCATCTGAGGATGGATTTGCTTTTGTATTAATTGCAAACTTTATCCTGAAATATGGAGTGAAATGATCACAAAGAATCACATGTGAATGAGGAATAGCAGCAGAAGTGATGAAGTTTTTATTTCAGGTAAAATTCAGGCTGATATTCAGACTGACATGAGATCATCTCTGCAGTTCATAGCTTTCTTCTTAATACAACCATATAAAGAATATTGTTCTTGTTTCTGGTTTCTTGAGTTTTTACTTTTTCAATAGTCCATATTTTTGATATATTGTCCATTTTTTCTGATGAGGTTTTGGGGTTGCATATAGGGGACATACAGTAAATTATGTGAGTAGAATGCTTTGGATAGCACTGGATACCTCCAAATTTTACTGTCACTAAACAAAAGTAACTTTGCTGAATGGAAATCCACTTCATCTTATCAGGATATTTTAGAGACCAAAAACATAAATAGGATCAAAAAAGATTAGGCAAACCCACAAAGGAGTCATGAGCTATTAAACACGGTGGTTCACCAGGTCATTGAGCAGAATTCCTAATCTGCTCTTCAAGGATGAGATAAGGAACACTACATTTACTTTGATTCTTCAAAATTTCCCTTAAATATTCACTGATGATCATCATGACAGGCAAGATGGGTTTCTGTGTTGCATCTCTTCTCCTAATATTCTCTGATGTCTTCAGAGGAAAATCTGGCAGATCTCACCAATGGAAAAGCAATTTATTTTCTTTCCACTTGTGATTGTGGATAAATAATTTGCCAGAGATAAGGGGATGGAGAAGTCACCTCGAAAAATCCATAGGACATCTAGAGCATGTTCTGTTCCTGTTCTTTTCATTCAAAACATTTTACTTTCAACTTTTGCATCTACTACTTTTGATTTTCTCAGCCTGTTCCTCAAACTGGATGGCTGCTCTAGCAGGGTTATACCTCTACAGGTGATACCTGAAATAGGCAATGTGCAAATCAGTCTATTATTTCTTCTGAAGGAAACTGTCCTGTACTTGCTTATAGGCACATATATTCCTTATTTTAATTAATGATTTCCCAAACAACTAAACAAAATAGACATCCAGAAATAAACAAGAAAGTCTGGTTTAGATGTTTCTTCCTCTTAGCCAAAGGCCAAATGTCTTTGTGATCTTGGGGCTGCAGATAAGTCCTAAGAGGTATTATTGATGATTGTGAATTTCACATTAGAATATAATTTCCAGTTTTCTTTCTAAACAAAAGGAGAATGAAGGGGTCCTTCTTCTTCAACCACAGCCGGAAAATACAGTCCTTCATCTCTAATTTCGACCATTGAAAAAAAAATTAGCTTTTTTCCCCTACAAATCTATTTCATAGTGAAAAATAGAGATAGATTCAGCTGAAACCTTTCAGTTTTTCATTTACAATATGGACATTGGGAGTCTGTGATTTGATTCAGGTTGCATGTGTGGACTGACCCTTACAGACAGTAATTACAATCACTAGGCAGTAACTCCCTGGCAATTATTTCCTATGCTGGGAGCTGAGCTGTGTCATCTCAGACAGAACACCCCCAAAATTTCTGGTGAAGGTTCTGCTTTCCACAACAGCCATCAGGCAGGTCATGGGCACAAAGAGCAACGCTGATTTGAGAGGTTGTGGACACTCTGCACTGGGAGTTTAAACACTCAGGGATCTGGTGGGAAAAATAGCTCTTTAAACATTTAAAATTTGATTGACCCTCTGCAAAGGACTCTTTTGCCATCACTAAAGTTATCCACAGTGCTCTGAGGGCCAGAGGAGAAGGTAGGTCTCTCTAAAGCAATGCTTATAATCATCTCCAGTTTGTGGGAAGAGTTTTCACTGCTCCTTTGAGAAGTTCAATTATGTGAAGATTACAGAAGTAGCTGTTGGATTTATTCTCAAGTGTCTTTGGTAATAATTCAAGGAGGAATGAGTGAAAAAATAATTTGAAGGCTGACATTAATCTTTGAATTTGTAGAAGAGCAATTGTTAGAAAATTCCCTACTGGTTTATTTTCCCAGTTCAATTCAGAATAGTTTTGAACAGGAGGTTATTCAGCACAGAGTTAGTACTTCTTTTCTGTACAGCTGGCATAAAATATTGCTGTCAAGAGTCAATTTGGGTTGGTAAATATTTTTCTCCTGCAGTCTCCCAGTATGTTTTTAAAACTGACAGAGCAGGCTGAAGAGCTGAATCTTGGAAACAGAACTATTCCATGAACTTTGATTAACATCACTTGGTTGATGGATCAAAACCAGAATCTGCAATCAAACTTCTTTTTTTTTTTTTTTTTGCTTTAATACAGTAAAGCTAAGAGTTAAGTCTGTTTATAATAGTTTTTGACTTAAAATGAGAATGTTATATTCCATCTGTGTTTACTAAAGCCTAGTGAAAGAAACTCAGTTTACAACAATTTTATTCAGATCAAGATCATCAAATTCCATCTGCATGGCCTGATCTCATCAGAATTATCCTATCTGAGGTTACTGTCTGTGTGACAATAGCATTCAGATCTAGTGCTCATGAACCTGACCCAAAACCAAACTATATCCTTAGGCAATCTTGGGTTCTGAGCATTAAATCTTTCCTAACTGCAAATTATATTTCCTCCATTAATTTCAAGAATTTCCCAAGTTATCAATTACACAAAGCAAAACGTTCAATGTTTTAAAAGCCCAGTAGATTTGGATTTTAATTTCTCTTAGCTCTTTATCATTGTTCAGAGACAGTGCATGTGATTTACAGATGCTTAAAAATCCCAGGAAACTCTCAGGATACTGGGAATGACTCTTCCACAATTTGCATGAAAGGTAAGGTGAGCACAATGCTGAAACAAATGTGTGCTTTACTCAGACCAAGACAAGCAGCAACAGCTCAGGATAATACAAGAAGTGTATTTTTCTCTGGTTTTCCAGGTTAGATGAGTCTGTGTGTACGAGCTGGGGCAAAAAGGTTCCTTTAGTTCAGCTGCCTTTAATGTTATGCAGTTGCCATACCGTGGTGTGCAGCAATGGGGAAAACCAGATTTCTATTTCCAATTACAAAATGTTAGGCAGAAGGGCAGGCACACACAAAGCCTGGCCAGGACACACAGAATATCACGTGCCTTGTTCTTAAACCCTCACTCTGAGCAAGGGCTCCCATCACAACCAAGATCTCTTTGAAGACTTGGAACATTTCCTGTTAGGTTTGATGAAAAACAGAGCTTTGCATGAGTTATTTTCACAGGCAGAGCACAGGGCACAAGCCAAACTATTGACATGCTGAGACAATTGGGTTGCTGGACTCAGGGTGTCCCAAAGCATGTGAGGCTGAGTTTGCTGATGCCACTGTCCTGTCCCCACGGAGTTTTTGGCTTTTCCCTCTGGAGGGTAAATGAAAGGGAGGATAATAAACCTCAATACGTTTGCTACTTGACATTTGAGCAGGAAAATTTAAGCAGAAAGGCAGAGTTACTGCTACCTTTGTCCTGGCAAAATGTTTGAACTCCACTTAGTCCATACAGAGGATGCAAATGGCTGTGGTGCCCTTTTTGTACACTCAGCCTTTGGATCAGGACTTTTTTAGCATTGGGAAGGTGTTCTTGGCATATTAAAGGAGGCACAGAATTTGTACCTGTGTGGCTAAATGGAAACAAAGGCTGCACACTGTCTTTCAGGATGCTCTGCCTTAACTTTTTCCCATATTTTTCTGGTGAGTAACTGGTTTTAATTGTTGTCCCTTTGGGATGCACAGTGTGCTAGCACAAGTGGTTTCCATTAGAAGGCATTTTACCAGGAGTGCCCACACAGGTGCTTTTTAATAACACATAAGGGATCTTTGCAGAGAACCCTGCAGACCTTCAAACTTGCCAGAGCATTATGGCAACAAATACTGGGAATCTAAATGAAAGGTTTTGTCACATTAGGGAAAAAGAAGGGGATTTATTGTGGAGTCTTGAGGAAAGGTCAGGTGTCTATTTCTATGGTTTTACTGGGTAGTGGGATCAGATTTGCTTTTTACCTAATGCTTGCAACCACTTATATGCAAGTAACCAGCAATATTTGCACAATCCTTTCTATATATATTTATAAATATTATTTTCATGGTGAAATGCCACAGAATAGCCTCTTATCTACTCATGCTAAGTAACATTTTACTTGACAAATAGTCCTACTGAACTGTGAGGGAAAAAGTTGATTGAATACTAAGGTTTTGGAATCTGACCATAAATAAATGGTGACTTCTTTCTCTATTGCTTCCAATTTCTTATCTCTGAAGTTTCCTGGGGTAGATTCAAGATGTCCAGAATTAAGATCATTGCTCCTCAGTGTAAATTAAAAGCAAAATTAATTATGTCTGGATTTATTTCCCACAACTTTAATGCTTTCAAGATGGTTTGCTCCACCTCACCCTGAGCTTCACCAAAGTCAGTGGAATCAGGCCAGTGGTAAATATTGTCTAAGATTCCAAGAGGGAAACTTCCTGCACAGAAGATGACTGCTGCAGTTTTTAATTTAAGCTGTAGTTTTTCAAGACAGAGTGATATTTAGAGAGTCAGAGGAACATCTGGGAAAATTTATAAACTCTAGTATTCTCCCAATGAAAATGTAAAGCTTGTCTTATGTTATATCCAAAATTTCATCTTAATTAGGGTTTGCATTCTCTACATGCAGCTATATTTTATGTTTGTTTTGACATCAGAGACATGCCATTAATTAAATGCCAGAGAAAGTAAAGGTGGTGGAGAAAGAGAGTGACATAAAACATGTACATATGAAAATATGTATATGTATGTGTGTGCCTGTGAAGCTAAGCAGTTTATTTTGCTCTAAGAGTCAGCATCGAGGTTGTTCTTGAGATTTCATTCCTTTCTAAACTTCACTGGGGAAAAATTACCTTGGGAATTTAATGGAAGGGCAAATGAGATGAACTGATGAGAAGTTTGTTTGGATTATTTTGTACTCAGCCTCTGGTAACCAACTTTTCAGTTTTCATTCTGAAGGTGCACTCTGATCACTCCTTCTGTTTGTAGTATAAGGCCTACTGGGATGTCTTCATGCTTCTTTGGTTTGAGGGGGTTGTTTTTCCTGTTTTTATTGATTTATTTATTAATCTTTAGCTTCAGTTATCCTTAACCCAACTATCAGAAACATAAGAACAAGATGCAGCAGCTGTGACTTGAGTTCTTGTGGTGGTTTTAGATAAGTGTGGCCTGAAGCTTACAGATCCAACCACTCCAAGCTCCTCAGCTACAGCTAAATCTGAGTTAGAAGTCAGGAATGGGAGCAATAATTGGCTCTTTTTAGCCAGACATTGAATATGATTTATAATAATGATGTGACAGGACACACAGTAATCAACCCTGCAAATGTTAGCAAATTCTTGGGGATGTCTTTACTGCCTTTCATGAAATGCTTACTGTGCATTTCCCACATGGAAATGGTGTGTGTTCATCCTGAAGGCTCTTGTAGATCCCTCCTGTCCTGCAAGGATCACAGAGAGGGAGCCAAACTCATTTCTTGAGCCCTGGGCCAGAGGACACTCTGCCCATTGGAGTTTCTCACGCTTTTCCATGTGTGACTTCTTGTTAATCCTTTTATTGCCAATGTATTGCCCCAAGTTATGCTTCAGTGTGTGAGGAGTATTATTTGCCACGTCCCCTGGCATTATAGACTCCTCTGACAACAAATCTACCCCTCCTCCCCAATATATGCTTGTTTTCTCATACCAGCTTGCAGATTAGAGGGAGTAGTAATTCCCTCTTGGAGAGGGAGAACAGTATCCCACTTGTCCAGCCATGTTATCGTCTGCTGAGTTATTTAATGCTCCACACATTTATTTTATGCCATTAATCACTGAATCTGGATGACACACAGATTTTTAAGGAAAGGAATACATCCTGCCAGAATCAAACCATAGGGGTTTTTTTCCAAGTTTTTTCTTGCCTGTGTCTGCATCCTGAGAAGGGAGACAGGCAAGTTCACTGCAGTGTTTCAAATAATCTGATCTTTAGAATGCAAAAATCACAACAGACATCATATTCAGCACCAGATAAAATCTGAGTGAGAAATCAAATTTAGGAACTGGGTCTTGTTCCAAACCCTTCTGGAGACAGTTCCTGGATACCTGAGGAGCTGCTTCCCTCTACAGGAGCATGCCTGACCATGTCAGCTGTGGAATCACAGAAAGGTTGGAGGAATGATTTTTTTTTTCAATTACTTCAATAGAAGAATATGTATTGTACTCAAGTTATATTGGTTTTTGCAATTCTCTTCTTTAGATGGCTGTCCTAAAGTAAATCTCTCTGTAAAAATCTGTGATGCTCCTTTGAGAAACCTGTTCGTAGTTTTCAAAACTTGTCCCCTCAAGAAAATTTGCTCAGCTCCTTCTGCTCTCTTCCTTGCCTGTGGGTGGAATTAAGCTGTAAGAGAATTGTATTAGGAGCAGGATATGAAGTGCTCTTAGGAATGAATAGTGTCTTCAGTTTAAAAATGGGGATAATCTTGATGCCATTGGGGGTTGAAAAAAGTTCTTTTACCTGTAAACTTCATAGTGCTTTGCCATACAGTAATGAGGCAAATAAAAGAGTTGGATGTATAAAACAACTTTGGATTAAAATATGGATGGTTAACTCTTGCTTAGCTGAAATTTCAGAAGTTGCTAAGTAGCCAAGTACCCTTTTGAGAAAGGCAAACTTTAGCAGGCTAAACGATGTGAAGTTTGGATTAATATTTGACATTCCAATATTGGATGAGCCAGAATGTCCTTAATTATCCCAGAGTTGTGATCCATGTGAGATTTTGGGGCTGCAAGAAGAATTTTATCTCCATAATATTAAATCCAAAATCAGTATGTGTAAAGAAAGAGTTTCTGAAGTCTTACTCAGAATTTGTGTATTAAAATAGGTAAGGAAAGGCTTTTCAGCTATATAAAGAAGTAAGAGGAGAGTGTCAGTATGGATGTTGCTTTAGATGTGATAGTAAAAAAAATCCCAAAAGAGAATAAAAAAACCCACAGCGTTTTGTCTTGCCTTTTCCCCACTCCCAAAATATAAAAGAGATATTTAAAATGGAGAGAGAAAAATGACCCATGTATTTATATAGATGTCTATAGTACTGAAAGATCAAAAAAGTAATATTGAAGTAACCATGAAACACACTGGAATAAATAGCAAATGTCTTTTGTTATAGCACAGCTGTAGATCAAACGAGATTAGTCACTCTGATAAATTCATACAGACATTTATCCTTTGTCTATCACAGTGCATCAGCCTGATATTCACACATTTCAGTCATGAAAATGAGTAAAAAATTGGAAAAGGCATGTTTAATATGAGAATTGCAAGATTTTAATGTAAATGAACCATAAACAGATGATATAATGACAGGCACTGATGAAAAGTGGATTACAGTGCAGATTAGAGATGAACTCTGGAATAATTTGGGGATGAGTCTTGTTTGCTGTTTTGACAGGAGCTATTCTGGCTGTCTATTATTTCATTTGCTTTAAAAGCATGAGGGGAAAAGCCTCTGTAGAATGAAAGATCAATGCACAAAAAGGAATAGACAAAAATTGTCTGTAATTATATTTTGACTGAAAACTATGAAAGCAGTGAAATTATGCAGTACCTTCCAGCAGAAGTACTGAGACCAAAGCAGAGATGTATTACTGCTAAAATAAATAAATGTCTGCATCAATAGACTTGATCTTTTAATCTATAATTGGTCTTAATGAAGGACAGAGCTTTTCAAAAATATAAATAGACTGAATGAAGAATTTAAACTGCACACAATGAAAGCAATGCAGGACTATGTTTGAAACAGCAAGGGTACAGGAAAATATCAAATATTCAATCCTCAAAGACACCTTTGGCCTGTGCAATCATATGGGTGGTATCCTATTAGTGGAGAAAATTGAGTATATAATTACAGCCTGTGTCATAATGCAAATATTGGGCAGGGGGGGTTGATTCAACATTTCAAAGGGCAGCTGTAATTCAGCTATTTTGCTTTTAGTTTTAATGCTGTAATGGTAGGTTTGGTTCTTAGGGACTTTTTTTTAATTTTTTTTTTTTGCATGCCTGTGTGTACAATTCCTATCTGCACTAAGACAGAACACCCAGCAGTGCTTTGATTAAACACTAAATAATTACGACAGGTTGAAAGTGTTTATTCTAGGACTATCCCTCCAAAACAGTAGAAGTGATATAAATTCCACCATTCTTTCTTCTTTTTTCTTTTTTTCCTTTTTTTTTTCCCCCAACCTGGCAAATATTAGCTTTTTAAGTCAAAAATCACCAAGCAGGTTTCCAAGCATTCCTCAATCTGTCCACACTCACCAAGTTCCAGGAAACAGAAAGGCTGATACAGCTGCTTGTAGCACTTGGAAAACGTTGAAATCTCTTTCCAAAAAAAGGATCTTGGACCAGAAGTTTTCCATAGAAAAAAATGTTATCAGTGTTGAAGTCTCAACTCACTTTAAAGGCCAAAGTGGCAGGAAAATTTTTAGATCCGCAAGAAGGACATAGAAAACATCCAATTATTATAAATTAAAAGATGCATGCTTTTGTGTAATAGATGTTAAAGAACATCTAGACAAGAAATGCTGTGCAATAAAAGGATTCACATTAATTTCTGTCATTTATCCTAGTAGAGATTTTTATTATTATGGAGCCTGTTGTTGGCAGAAACTGCTGCTGAAAATTCATCTTCAGTAAATTTCAAATAGGATAAATAATCAGTAAGTGCTTGTCCCTCATTAAGCCACTAAAAATAAATTAGAGAAAATACGAGCTTCAGAATTCATAATCTCAATGCATGTCTCACATTTTCTCATATATATGGTAATAGGTATTATGGGGTTGTTTGGTTTTTTCAATTCTGCTCTCAAAATTCTTACAGACACTGAGAGTGTTTGCAGATTACAGCAACCAGTTGTCCTATTGGATTTCCAAATTGTCACTTAACCACCCTAATTTCACTTGGACTTTAAAAACTGCTCATAATCATCTCTGACAGTCACTCCCCAAGAGATCTCTTGCAATTATAAACAGAAGAAATCTGCACCTTTCAGTTAAAAATTTGAATTTATGTTGTTTTCTTGTTGGGAAGCCAGCAAAACAAACAAATCTCAGAAGGGAGCTCTTCATACATGCTGGAAATAATTGAAATCAGGCTGTGGCTACTACAGAAACAGAAATGTTCTTTATTTGATGAATGACAACTTCACAAAATCATCAGCTTCTCAGTAAATCTCCCAGGGACTTAATTTTATGCTGAAATCTGTACAACAGTAACAAACAAACAGTTTTGTGCTCCTTGCTTGGTCCCCCTGCTGTCCCCAGGGTTTGTACATCATAAAAATTAATTTAGCAATGCCTCCTCTGTTTTTGCCAAAAATTACATTTTTATTGCATTGTGAGCTTGGCTCACAACTCTCCTAATTAAAAAGGAGAAAAAAGCGCATTCCTAATTTTTCATTTTTAATCCCAACATAGGTCCACTAGCCCAGACCATAAGGAAACAAATGTTTCTTGTCAGAATTGATTTCTTAAAAATAGCAAGGAAAATACATTGCTCTAAGTTGAACTAGATATATTTTCTGAGGCAGGCCCTTTAATTTTCATTTTCACCTTGCATGGTGTTAATTGATATAATCTTCCTTGCTGAAGCCCCCAGATATTAATTTTGCCTGTGAGACATTTGTTTGCCAGACAGAAATGGTGCATGAGAGGTCTCCCTATATTTAAAGGTTGACTTTGCCACATGCAAGAGTCAAAAATGTTCAGAACTTTATCTAGGAGCTCAGTGTAAAATAGGGTCTTGAAAAAGTTCCAATTAAGATATAATTACAGTGTCATAATTAAGAAATAGATGCTTGGATGAGCACAAGGCTGAGCCAAATATTTTTATTTCATTCAAGATTTCTAACAAAAAGCAAACAGGATTAAAGGGGTATTGTGGGGAGATTTTTTTTTTTTTTAATAAATGCTTGGAAACTGTTAAAAAAATATGCTGAAAACACCATGATGTTGTATCAACTTCCCTAACTTATCCACAAAACTCAGTGAGCCTTGGAGGTCCCAAGTCCAGAAATGGATAGGAGAAAGAAGATGCAGAGTTTATAAAAGACATTTAAAAAAATATGGAGTAATTCACACAAACTGGGAATGCCACTTGTCACAGGAATGGGACATTTTCCATGGGAATTTTCTTTGCTAAAGAAGCTGGCTCATGCATTTCAGATCCAGTGGTACAATTTGCTGACTTTTAAACTGTGTCAGGACTTGAGATGTGCTGCTCTGGGATGCTAGAGCTGGAAATATCCCTCTCCAGAAAAATCCTGCAGAACTTCAATTGCTTGAAGTGTTGTCAATGGATGAAAAACCAAAATAGGTGGGGAGAAAAAGGCACAAAAATCCCCAAAGCCTCAAGTGATGCATTCAGCTACCATGATGGCAAAGCTTAGAGATAAGTGGTAAGCAAGCCAGAACTGGTTTGTATTTTCCAGTCAAGAAAATCAGTGCAGATTTCCCATCCCATCAATGCAGATTAATTCATAGGAAGGACTTCTTTGCTGTGAGGGTGTTGAGGCTCTGGAACAGAAGTTGTGCATGTCCCATCCCTGGAAGTGTTCTAGACCAGGGCTTGGAGCAACCTGGGCAAGAGGAAGATGTCCCTGCCTGTGATAGTGGGGTTGGAACTAAATCTTTAAAGTCCCTTCCAACTCAAATCATTAGGGATTATATTTATTCTTCTGATGAGGATGCTAATAATCTTCTATCTATCTGTTTAATTAAATTTACTACTATTTTATTCACTTTTGGCATTGCCTTCAGGTTCCCTGTATCCCTGGCACAGCTTGATGGAACTGTCTGGTGGATGCTAAAAGCACTGAACAAATACTCAGCTTAAAACAAACCATACAGCAGAGGAAACTTAACGTGATTTAGTCATGGGATAAGCCTTGGCTGAAGCTCACAATGTGTTCTTAAGCCTTATAACCAGAGGAATTTTAGGTTACAGACAGAAACGTTTCTGAATAGCATTTGCTATCAAAGAGACTTAGTAAAAACATCTTTAGCTAATCAGAAACAGAAAAAAAAATGTAGTTAAATTTTCTTTCTTAAAAAAATATCAAAAATGAAAAAAAAAAACCACCACGAAAAAAAAAACCACCACAAAAAAACCCAAAAACCCAACATAGCTTCAGGGGAGTTCTTCCTCTGCTTCTTGTTTTTCAGTGCATCCAGAAACAGCAGGGCAAGAAAGGTCACACAGTTTCTGGTATATTTTGCTGTTTCCAAATTCCTTTCTTCTTCCACCTTTATTATCCTTCCTTTCTCCTACAAGTACCTTTTAGAAGCCTCTACCCTGTTCCTGTGAGCCTGGTACCTCTGGGCAAGGGTTTCTAGGGCTATGATGATGGAAAACCATTTTCATCCTGTAGAAGAGGGCTGGGGAAGATGATACCTTGCAGAAGCTGTTGCAGAGGATGCTGTGCTGAGTTTTAGGCAAGAACTGTCCAGCCTGTGAGGGTCTACAGCCCTTTTAGCTGAGAAAATTCATGAACACAGTCCTCCAGTCCAGCTCTTTGCAGTAATGTTTCTTTTTTCAGAGCTGAAGGGGATGTGGATGAATGAAATGAGTAATTCCTGAGAGAATCCTGTAATATTTTCCATGTAAGATTAGAAATGTAAACATGTTGGAAAGGGATTTGAGGGACCAAAATTTGGAGGTGTGAGGAATATACTTTAGCCTGTTCATGAATCTGAAAACGTTTTTAAAAAATTTTGCTAAATAAACTAGATGTAGGCATAACTGCTTGGTTTGAGATTTTTATTTTAGGGGTTTTTTAGAGGTTGCAGAAACTGCTGGTACTTCCAGCCTCCTTCTGGAAGAGCAAGGCAGAGCAGCAAACTCTTTCCGTCCAGGCAGCAGATGGCAACTTTGGACAGCCTCCGAGCAGGCTGGCTGGGATCAGAGATGAGCCCCATCCCCTTCCAAGGGAGCACAATGCTGGGCTGGGCTGGGAATTGGATCCTGGCTAAACATTGTGTCTGGACTCAGGATGCAGCAGGGCTTTGCTGTGCCTGATCCAAGGCTCGACTGAGCCAAGCTCTAATTAGGGCTCGAACCTCAGCAGAGAACTGCTCTGTGTGTGCCAGCAGAGCTCTGTGCTACCTGTCTGCTCTGCTGAGGTTGTAGGGAAGATAAACTCTCCCCAGGGCACAGCTGGTCTCTGAGGGCTGCTTGGAGCAGGCTGTTTTAACACCTGAAAAACAAAACAAAAACAAAAACAAAAAAAAACCCACAGCTCGTTATCTGATTTGGTAACTTGTTTTCCTTACAGCCAGCTGGACTTAGGAGACACATCTATTCTACTATCCTAAAAATGAAATCCAGGTAACCTCTGAAGTAATCAGCAGCTTTTAAGCAGCTGTTTGCAAATCAGGAGCAACTTGCACTTTCCCAATGTAGTGCATAGGTGAAAAGAGGCAATAACTTGAAAATGAACTTCAGAACAGCAAAAGGCAAAGCCTGGGAAACAGTTTTGAGGGCAGTTGTTAATAATGGGGATGATAAAAACCAGAGGAGCCTCTCTAATTGGTTTTCTGAGTCCCTGGCTCTCAGGCTGGCTGATTGGAGCTGTGCTGCCTAATGTTACTTTCCCCTCTGTATTCCCTTGCTGTGCAGAGAAGGGGAGAAGGTGCAGGGGGACTGTAGCAAAGGCAGCCCTGTTTTCTCCTCCCTGACTGTCTGTGTGCTCTTGTGATCAGAGCTGAGCTTTATTGGATGGCTCTAGTGTTGTAGGCAATCCTTCTTCACGTGGCTCCTTGCTGGGGAGCCGAGCTCAGCTGCAAAAGGATCTCAGCACCTCATTCTTTTCAGAGCTCACCCTGCCAAAGCCGTGCACCAGGAGCAGAGGTGAGGCTCGTCCTGGCCAGCAGCATGGAAAGAGGCACAGAAAGGCTGAGGCTGTGCAGTACACTCAGGGAAACATGAATCGACCCTTATGTAGGTATGCCTTGTCTCCCTCTCCTTTTTTTCCTTCTAGAAACTATTGTTGCATAGAAAAAAACCCATTTTTATTCTGTGCACATGCTCATAACATATATTACAAGCAAAGAAGACACAGATTCTTTAATGACATGTGCCTTTGGATTTATTTGTACAAGGGGCAGCTCTCAGCCATGCTGTGCTCCCCAGCCTGCCCTGGGGAGGGGATTCTGTCTGCCCCAGCTCCCTGTGCTGGGGAAATCACTCTAGAGAAGCTGAAGGACACAAACAAAGCTTCCTCATCCCCAGAATATCCAGAGGGAAGCCAAACCCCACAAGGGCTGTGGGTCCTGACTCTTTGCCCATGAGGCCAAAAGAACAATCTCACATTTGCTGCAGATTTATGGGTTAATATCTTGAAATTCTGGCATAGCAAAGGCTGTGCAATACTTCAGACTGCTTTAGCATGCACGTCTTGTTAACATGCCAGCTAATTCCACTCTTTTGCTTCACAGACAAGCACCACTTTATTAGCCACAAATCCATTATCTTCTCATTTGAAGGGCTCTGAATAGCTTATGGCAACATTCTGCTTTTGTGATACAACAAGTCTTTTCACATCGGTTAAAAATACTTTAAGAAATGAAAAATAAAAATTCA
>JANRMJ010000054.1:2705859-2719065 GCA_025584955.1 Alethe diademata
GTAAAACAGTTCTTGAAATATGGAAAATAGTTTGTAGAAAAGTTTGAAAATGTATGATGGTCTATGAATATGGAATGGGCTGATTAATTTAAGGGGTGTCTCCAAAACAGCAAGGGTGCTCTTGGCTGAATGCCAAGTACCTGGCCATTATACCATTATTATTTGTCTCCTATTGTGTTTTATTAAACCTTTTAAAATCCACCAAGCAAGCAAGCCTTGATTTTCACAGCAGAGCCTTGTAGGCAGCTCCCAGCTAATCCTGCTGCAGGGAGTGCAGTGCTGAGGCTCACACAGGGTTTGTTTCTGTTTTCCTCCCTGGACACCCCTAAGGGCTGAATCTCCTGGAAGCAGGGAGGGTTGGGAGCACAGCTCCTGACCCTGGGCAGGACAGGTGCCACTGGCATCCCCTGCAGGTTCCAGGGAGCAGCAGCTGAGCTGCCAAGGTTTGTAATCCTCTGGCACCCACAGCAGGCTGCACAAGGAGCCAGGAGCTGTGCTGAGCTCAGCAGGAGCAGGGTTCTGACTCAGGGAGCTGGGCAGGGCTTTATCCCAGCAGACAGAGCTCAGAGTGCCCTGCTGCTGGCACTGGGATAACCAGCCAGATGTGCTGATGCTGCTGCTCTCAGATTTTGGCTCCTGGACACGGGGCCAGCGCTCTGGAGATGCTGGGGCTGTGATATGACAGCACCCAATGGCTTGGCATCAGCTCCTGCAGCCAGAGCTGCCCTGCTGAGCACCACAGGGCTCAGCACAGGGGCTGTTCATTAGTCAGAGTTCTGCAAAACTCTTACCAGTGCCAGCCCTGAAAGAGTTTTGTCTCTATGAAGGAGATTAATAGGCAGTGTAGAAAGTGAAACCTGCTGCTGCATCTCTGCTTTGGCTGCACCTCTTGGTCTTTAGTGTGACAGTGTAAGAGCTGTCATCCCCCTGTCAGAGGCTAAAGGAGTCTGCCTTGCCCTTTTTGTACACAGACTTTTTCTCAGAGAACTTCTTTTTGCATCTGAAATAGATGCAGCTCCTGAATTCGCATGAGACATGGGACAAAGCAGAGCATCCAGAGGAGAATAGTGTGTGAGGCTAAATCTAGAAGCCCTCAAAGAAGTTCAGTCAGGTTGGAGTAAAGGAAAAAAAAAAATCCTTTCCATGTTTGAGTACTTTTTTGTGGATGCCAGTGAGACTCTCACATTTTCTTCCATGGGAAATACTGGAAAAAACCAAACTGAAATATGATTATATTTCTCAAACTAGCTATTTGTAAGTAAAATGTACTTCATCTTCTCCAATAGAAACCAGGGGAGTAGGTAAGGTGATTTCTTTTCCTGCCGTTTTCCACAAGTTTCAGTCTCTTCCCACGTCTGGTAAATGTTTCTAGGAGTCTGTAAAAAGACATCTGGGAGGCTCCCAGGCTCCCAATGTTCAATTAGCATTTAGTACTACACTCTTCTCTTTGCAAATTAAAAACTCTGCAGTTACCATAGCAACCTAAACAAGATAAGAATCTGAGAGAAGACAAGCTGATTTAAGTGAAGATAAACAGACAGCAATGTAGATATTTTAAATGAGTCTGGGATTTTCTTGATTGGCTGTGGTTTCTGTGTTTCTGAAGGGTTTTGTTGGGGTTTTCTGTGGGTTTTTTGCTGTTTTTTTTATTTCCTGATCTCAAGGTGTATTTGGAATAATAAATTGTAATCCTCACTTGAAAGATCTCTGGCAATGACTGGGCAGCAAGAGACACTGGTTTTGCTACAGAAAATACATCCAGCACAAAACCATGTTCTTTCACAAAGGTCCTTGAGCTCTGCTTTTGAAACTGGTTTTGTTTAGACAACGAGTAGATGCAACCATCTCCCTGTTTTGTTTGTTGTTGTGTTTTTTTTTAAATTAGGGGCTGGGAGAGAGTGCTGAGATTTGGTGTGGGCAAGCAGTGCTGAGCTTTGTTAGGCAAGCAGGTGGGTTTATGCAATGTGACATTTGAATTGCAGTCTATAACAGGTTTGCACAGGGCTCAGATCAATGGATGTCCCTTTGGACACGGGCAGATCATGATTAACATTTGGTTGTTTGTGCAGATGGAGCTTCAGAGATACAAAAGCACAGGTTCTGTGTTAGTTTTGTGAAGATCAACCACAGGCATGAACCTGAGCTTAGAGAAATTTCCCCCAAAATGCTGGCACTGTGCTCCCCTTTGTCAGGGTGGTGAATGGAACACTTCTAAGCCACAGGAGAAACCCTGAACACTCCACAGAAATTTTCTGGCCTTTAAGAACAATATTTCTCGTGGCTTCTAAGGCATGCTGTTTTAAAATGAGGGTGAGGAGAAGGAACTAATTCCCAGCTTCCATCCTTCCAGCATTTGCCTGCAGTGTGCTCCTCCACACTGTGGTTAAAGCTGAACCATTAGGGTCTGAGCACTGGCTTTTCTCTGCCCACCCTCCTGCTCCCTGTTGCTGTTTAGTGAGAATCTAACCCTGTGTTTGGAGCCCCTCATCAAGATTTTGGCTTCAGTAAAGCCAAATCAGTGCATGTGCAGCTCACTGCCAGGACTGAAGTTACCCAGTGGGTAACGAGCTCAGAAAAATATCATTTATGGTCAGCTTGTGCCAGCAGCACAAATGTACCTGTAAGAGGTGATTCTCTGCCCTGCATCAGGTTGATTGAGGCCATATTTTTTTATTTTTTTGCTGTGATGACAATAAAAATGAAGGCAAAATTCATTGCAGTAGTTTATACACATTTGTGTTGTCCCGATACCTCTACACCAGGGTTCTGTGTGAGATTCTATACGGTGTGGATAATAAGACAAATTAGGTATTCCAGCTGCAAAAACACAGTGTGCAGGGAATGATGTGCAGTTCAGCTGCAAAAATACAGCATTTTTGTGACATTATGCTCAACCCTTTTCCCCTGAGACATCTCCTTCCAGGTCAGTGTGGACAAGACAGCCATTGCTAACAGAGTGGAGTCCATCTGCTTGGCAATCAGGAAATTTGCCTTTCTGCAAGTGCCAGTTTTGTGCTTCTAGAAAATATCAAAGTCAGATGAAGAAAACTGGACTGTCAAAATCTCTGTTAGCAGAGATAAACACAGTTTGATTGGGGTGGGGAAGATTTTGTTAGAGTGAGTAAAAATATATATGTTTTGAACATACTCAGTTTCCATTAAAGAGGCAATTTCACAGCTTAGG
Organism: Alethe diademata; assembly: GCA_025584955.1. Lineage (NCBI taxonomy): Eukaryota > Metazoa > Chordata > Aves > Passeriformes > Muscicapidae > Alethe > Alethe diademata. The sequence continues at coordinate 2,709,044 of JANRMJ010000054.1, forward strand.
ACATTTCAATAAGGGTCTTTCCATTTGTGTCCCTTTCAAGTTAAAGTATATATTTTATTTGATTTTATTTATTTCTATAATTGTCATCACCATCTCTGCTTTTCATCCTGGTACATTCTCTGAATGGTCCCTGTCAGAGAATTCATTGATCCAACCCTAATTTTTCAGGCATGTGTATATAAAACTGTGCATTACACACTTGTACCACTTAGGAGTGAGCAGCAACTCAAAATTCCTGTGGGAACCACTCTTGGATTTCCTTTTTAATCATGTTCCTATCCTGGTATCATACGTGGCTGAATACTTGAATAACTGCTCAAAAATGAGAGCTCATAAGTGACAGGATAATCCATGAATCCATGCCTAAGTTCTGTGGTCAATCAAGGTTTATGAGATTTTTTAAATGAATTCTTATTATATAATTATAAAAAAGCTTTAAGGATGCACACTCAGAAAGTCTCAGCTGGTAGGATTAGGGGGAAAAAGTCTTTTTGCAGCAGATTTGCTGTAAGAAACAACTGAGATTTTGTGCATTCTAAGTTTTCCCTAATCCAACACATCCTGTATTCCATTTAAAGCATCACTTCATAGTATGACTCTCAGCTAGTGTGCATAATTCATTTACTAATGCAAATTGAATGGCCCAGGAAATAGCCCTTCTTTAAGAAAAAAATAAAAAGAGAAAAGGAAAAAAAAATCTTTTTGTAGGAAAACTAAAATTTCTTTGCTGAACACTGAAATTCAGAACTTTGTACTATCTGTACTTGTTTTTCTTACATGCACATCAGCCTATTGCAAACCCCTTAACGATATTTTATAGCCTAAGGTTGAGGTGATTAGGGAAAATCCCAAACTGGATGAGATGCAAACTGGATATGGCCAATTTTGGTTATGGACCAGGTGCCAGTGGGACAGGCAGAGTGCAGAAGGCTGTGGTCCATTCAGAAATTCAGATTTTCAAGAGTCCCAAATCGCAGTGACTGATTTGATACTGGCACTTGGAGGGGTGAGGGAAGTTGGTGGATGTTTCAGCTGTAAATATTGAGGCAAAAATTGTGTTTTTAAGAGGTTGAAAAGTGTGAATTGTGCCATCCTTGATGCTGGATGTGGCGACTTGGTGCGGCCTCGGTGAGATTCCTGTTTGTTTTTTGGTTTGGTTTGTTTTGATTTTCATTTCCCCGCTTACAGCGGGTCTGTTGCAGCTGCAATAGTTGATGAAGTGCTGAAAATGGAGATGTTGCTGAGCACAGGGGGAAAAGCCTTCCCTCTGCTGGCTCCCCCCAGGCTGCAGGAGTCCCTGGGATGGCTCAGGGGGAGCGCTTGGCTGTGAGCTGGGGCTTGGACAAACAAACATCTGGGCAGCTGCATCCCACCCAGGCTGGACCAGCTAGGTGTGCCTGCAGCTCCCTGGGCTCCTGCCCTGTGGGGCTGCCAGCATTCCCCTGCAGGCAAAAAAAAAGGACCTTCCATTTAGGATAGAGCCCTTTGTTTTGCATTTCTCAGCCGAGGTGTTGACGTTTGTCTTCTTTTGGTTTTTTTCGCGTAAGGCTCAGCCACAGACGTTCTCACAAATAAACAGACATGTAAGACTTTTGCTAGAATATTTACTTTTCCAGTGTGAAACTAATGAGTGACATATTTCTTTAGCAGCTGCCTTGGTTGTGCAGCCCCTTCCTGCAAAGATCATGCCCTGAGAATGAGAAAGGAAAAAAAAAAGAGTTCAAAACCTGGTAGAATGATAGCAAACGTATAAGTATAGCTGAACAATTAATTGAAACAATAAATGACTCACTTCAGCAAGACCCTGAGTGAATCCCAATCCTGGACTTCCTGTGCTATGTGAAGAGCCCTGATAGTGTTTATTTAAATGGGAAACATTCTCTGCAAGGAAATGGGTAAATAGGGACCTCAGAAGTTCAAAGCTAAGGTCCTACAGAAGAAATACCAAAGCTCAGGGCCATGCCCTTAATTTGTGCACACCATTGGTCGCAATTCTTATCAATCAAAGATCTGTCCCTCAGTGCTTGTTCACATTATTTGGTCTTTTTGAGCTTGCAAAAATTGATCTTGTTTGATTTTAGGCTGTGGGAGCTTCTATCTCTTCAAGCTTTAATGACAGATGGAGGTAACATCAGATTTACCTGATTTACCAGTGGCTGACTGGTTTTGGTTCTGTCTTGAAACAAAAAAAAAAGGAGATGGATGTATCTAAGTGTAGAAGAAATTATCAAAGCAGTTAAAGACATATTTTAAACTGCTTGTCTGGTATTCTGGAAGGCTCTGGAGAAACAATTATCCAAAGACATTTTCTGGCTGCAGCAATCAGTGGAGGTCAACCCTTTTATTTGCCAATACCTTCTGCAGTGTTTATGTGAGTTAAGTAACAATAATTTTCTTCAGCGTGGATGTTTCCAGCAAGTGTGAGACAAATTTTGCCAAATAGATGAAACAAGAAGGCATCTCCAAAATGTGCAAGTGAGGCATGTCACATTTACAGGAGGGACAGCTTGTCAATAGAATTGTTCCTCTCCCAGCAGTGTCTGCTGGAGCTGCAGGCAGAAAATCCCAGAGTGTCAGAGATGCCTAAAATAATGATAAAGTTATTTTTCAAGTTATTTTCTAAGGAGGCATCTTCTTCTGCCATGGCCTGACAATAAAGCTGTCAGAGATTTGAGCAGGCAGTTGGCCCCAGAGCAGAGTGCATCAGATCTGAGTGTTTGCCTAAGTCAGACACAGGAGCTGTGGCACAAATATCTCTGAGAACACTACAGCTGTGCTCATCAGAGACTGAGTGATGGAGGAAGTGATAACCCCAGTGATAAATTCAACTTTCTACTCAAATTTCCAACCTGATCATTGCTTGGCCCACCCCCTGTTGGATACCTGGGCCCCACACTGGGATATCTCCAGAGCTGCTGTGGAGCCTGAATGGTGTTACATGGTCTGTGCTTAAGATAAATGCTTGGCTTTAACTCTGCAACAGTGTGGACCTTCAGAGGGCATTGCATTGTTAATTTATTTCTGTTAGGAGCAGGATGAGCCCAGGAAGATCCCTTAGACCTGTGAGTGCAGCTCAGTTTCTCTCCTGTCAGTTCACACTTGGTGCCTCCCTTTCAAAATCATGTAATTCCAGAATGCAGCAGAAAGCAGTCTGGCTAGGTGTGGGGGATTTATTTTGGAGAAAGTGTGTGTGTATGTGTTTTGTTGTTGTTATTTTATGGGATTGTTTGGGGTTTTTTTTTTCTTGTTTTGTTATTTGGCATTTTTTTCCTCTATTTTTAACAGGAGAGATATTTTTCATCTGCTATTTGTGGAAGTGTCTGGGGAAATAGACTACCACAAAAACGTGGTAAAATAGCTTCAATTTAGTGATAATTCAGCACCAGATTCTGGCTGTTTATAACAACTCCCAGGGAGTTTTCAGTCCTACTTTTCCCTGGTTTAAATCTAACCTGTGTTAACCACGTCCACAGGAACGACATCAATGCCCATCAGGAAGTTTGCATAACCTGCATTGTTTCTTTTTTCTAAAGTGCCTGGGTGGGTATTGCTTGACAGGACAAAATATGCATTAAAATTAAAAAAGGAGAGAGGCAAAAGCCTGTGAAAAGTAATTTGATGCTTACACCAGCAGGAAAGTTACTCACAGGCACCACTGCTGCTGCTTTGCAGTGCTGAGATGATTTTAGCCCTTGACAAATTTAGAGCCTTAAAAGTGACACAGCAAATGCTAGCCAAAGTGCCTCCAGGGCATTGATTTTAAACACCTCAGCTTCACTTTGGTTTTCCATTTTTAGGCAGGAAGTTTATCAGAAAGGAAAAATACACAGTGCAGGAAAGGAGAAGCCTCTGGTAGTTTCCAAGTCAGCATTTACGTGACTGAGGTTCATTTGGAGGAGAATAATTTATGGTGGTGTGAATAAATAATAGCTGTGAGTTCTGACTGTCCAAACATGATACATAATACCCTGGGAAAGCTTCCTTTGCTGCGTGCTGATGACTGATTGTTGGTTTTTAAGGTATGAGTGACTGTGGCGGGTAAATCATTGGGAAATAACTGATGTGCTCAGGTTTGCTTAAGCAGCACTTGTCAAACTGCATCTTCAAGCCAAGGTGAGACACGAGTTCAGCTCACTGCTGCAATCACTGTGCTCTCCTTGCCTGCATTTGTTAGCAACCATGCATCAGATGCTGAACTTAAAATATCAGTGGTTTGGTGTGATCTGCTTTGCACGAAATTGCTGTTTCATCAGCATCCCTCCTTGTGGAAATCAATTTATTGAGACATCAGGTAAGTGAGTAGGTCATCTGGGGAGATCCTCTGTCAACTAATCCTAAAAGCAACACAAAAATATCTTCTTCCACGTGTTCATTTTTTGTGTGGAGAAACATTTTCAAGCTGTTGTTAATCTCACCATGTTGGCTGCTCGTCTATCAGTATCCACAGTGGGAAACACTTCCTTTGTTTCTTACTGCAGCTTTACTGAAATGGCTCTTTTTCTATTATTTTTTGAATCATCAAAGAGAAGAGTGTTACATGCTTTTCTCTCTGCCTGACACAGAGAACCTTGAAACTTTGTCATGAAAGGAAACTATCTAAAATGTTGCTTTGATTTTCAGTCTCATTTCTTTGTTGTTTCTACTGAGGGACCTTTTGAAAGGCAAAGATTTTTTCCTCTGTCTCTTGCAAGGAATAAAAATTTTTTGTTAAGGAGATAACTGGACAATTCCAATTTTTTCCCTGCCGTGGTGAAGCCTACATTTATTGTGCTTTCGGCATAATTCAGTTTTCTGAGTTGTTTCCAGGGCAAAAATAAACAAACCAAAATTGTACAAAGAGTAGTCCCACATTTTGCAAGGGCAATAAAAATTTCTGTCTGTTCTGCCACCTTTCTCATCCCAGGTGACATCAATGAAATTTCTCCTTGGCTGTCCTCCTTGTAATATCCAGGCACTATTAGAGGTTCACCATTAGTGCTGTGTAGGAAGGAAGCCTTGGCCCTCTTAATCTCAGGCTTTTGACAAGAACACAATTCCTTTCAATCTCACAAATGAGATTTAGGTTTTTTCATGCCTTCCAGCCCTCTGACAGTGCAGGTTTGGGGGTTTTAATTGCTTGATGTGAACAACTGTTCTTGATTGGATTAAGAACATAAAGGCAGGAGGACACCAAAACCTCATCCATGTATTGTGATGGATGGGTCACCACAGGTTTGAAGCCAGTCTTGAGGTGGTGACATGGATTTCAAAGCTGTCATCTCTCATTTAGAGTTCAGCAGTCATCTTAGTCAAATCAGCTCTTCTGGCCTTTGTTTTTTTTCCCCTCTTTTCTCTTTTACATGCATGCATGGCAAGATAAACCTGCAATGATAGGGTGAAACTACCCCACTGGTGATGAACATGTGGTGGTTGTAGCTGAACGTGATTTTATTCTGCTTTAATTTCTCACAAAATATTTGTATTATTTTTACCAGGTTTTATACTGGGGGGAAGTTGTTCCCTGCCTGCATTTGTGCTCAGTTCCATTTCCTTTGGATCCAGTGCACTCATCTGAATTTAGCATTCAGTGAGCAATTCTCTGTGGCAGTCATATGCATAACTTCTCACCATCTGGCATCACTATGGCTACTACTGGCCCAGTGCAGTTGCCATGGTAGTCAATGGAAATTTCTGAGGGTGACTTCACAAATCCACACAGGAAAGAAAACCTGTCAATCCAGAGAAGAGCTCAGCACTGAAGCATACTCTTATCTTTTCCCTCTGCCCTTTTTTTGTTTTGCAGAAAGTGTAATCCCTACCTAGCAGGTGGGGACCACTGTCTCCAGATTCATCCAGAGTTTCTAAAGGAGTGGAGAATTGTAAAAATAGGTCCTAGAATTGTAAAAATTGGTCATCCAAGAGCCAGGTGAGCAGCCTAACTTTGGTGTCATCCTTGAGGAAACAGCTGAGGCATGAAAGCATAAATTAGGGGGGGAAAATCAGTTATCACAGCATCACACTCACAGATCTGGAAACAGATCTTTGCTGTTACTGAGAAAAAAAAATCTCACTCTAAATCCTTCTATGGTTAAGTTTGTTTTAACAAAGGTATGAGTGTGTTTGGCATCTGATTAATGCAAGTCCTCCACTGTTGCTCTGGCTTTCTCCGGAATCAGAGAATTAAAAGGTTATATTGAACAAGGTTTTTAAATTAGTTGAATGACTGTAATCAAGGGCAGGATTTGGCCTGGCATCTTGGTTGTACTGATGTCATCTACTTCAGGTGTCTCTAATACAATGGAAAAAAGAGAGTAGTTTCAGTCCCTGTGACCCTTTGATGAGTGAGACCAGAACCTCTCTAGGAAAAAGAGAGCTACAATATTTCAGAGTTATTTTCATGCAGGCTTTCTTTCTATTATCTTTTTCTCCTCTCTTCAGTGTACTCTTTTTCTGTGTATTAAAAACCACTTTCCCTCCTCTGGAGAGATTTTCCCTATCCCATGCCCTCTCTACTCCCAGCTTCCTTGACCCTCTTTTTACCTTTCTTTTCACACGATACACAACTTGGGTTGTTTTCAAACAAATGTGAACTTTTACTTTGTTCTGATTTTATTTGTGGCCTGAAAAACAAAGCACATTAACTTGAAACAGACACTGAATTGCCTATGGGGGTAACTTGCAAAGTACTGATGCTTGGAAAGCTCCCAAAAGAAAACAAAGCCCAGCAGTTTTCCCTTGTTTGTAGAGCTGATGGAGATCATTGACTCCTAAACCTTTGCCATCTCCTTCCAACCAGCCCCCTAAAATAACAAATACATGGGTTATGTCAAACAGTTATGGTCTTCTGAATGGTGAGCCAGACATGGGAGTGACGTGGGGGCTGTTCCTGCACATAAACACTGGTAGCTCATTTTGGGGGCAGCTCTGTCACGCACAGCCAGCCTGAGCTGTTTATTCCCACCAGGAATCTGGCCTGGGATCCCAGGGAGCACAGGCCAAGTGATGGATCTAGAAAACAAAGTTCCCTCCATGTGGCCTCTGCAGGGTTTTTGTTTGTGGTGTCCCCGTGATGAGCTCGGTGCTCTGCAAGGGCAGAAGTCGGAGCTGGCTGCCCCAAATGTGCCTTGGAAAGCAAAGCTGGCAGGGAATGCTCCAGGCAGGGAAACCCAAGGCCAGGCTCAGGGCCAGAGTGGGATTTTGTGGCTGTGGTCAGCCCACACCTCAGTGGCTCAGAGCATGTGTGATTTGAATCAGCTTGTGGGGCAAATGCAGGCCAGTCGTGACAAATTCAGCTGAGTTAAATAATTTTCTGTGCCTGTGTAAAAATAAGAGAATCAACACAGGCAGGTGCTGTAGTGTGTTATTTAAGATAGCTTGGAATGAAGCAATTGCTCACTCAAAATTAGAAGTTTGATAGCAAAATTTCACTTCTATGTTAAAGAAGTTTAGCAGTTTACACATATCATAGAAAAGTGTCATTCTTTATTGATGCCAGGCTGTTAATGTAGTTCCAAAGTTTAAACAAGGGAAACTTTGCAGCCTGAAGGGTGGACCCCAGGTAGAACTTGCACACAGAAACAGAGAAGGAAGAGGACACCTCTAAATGTGTAAAAACACAAAGGTAGGAGCTATTTTCCTGCTCAAATGGGAACTAAAAAAGGGCTGCTACAAGAAATGCCATTTGTTTCTACATCTATTTTGGAAACAGCATTAGTGTTGGCAAAGCTGCTGCCGATAAAATACAGAGGCACAACTCCTGCCTTTGCACTGTCTCCCATGGCAGAAAAAAAGTGATAATATGGATTCTTGCTGCTTTCAGTAGGATTTGCCACAGGCTGAATGTGTGTTTGCTTCCTAGGCTTGCTAGCCTTACCTTGATCCATGAGGATGATTCCTGCTCATCACAGAGCTCTGTGCAGCCAGAGTGTGCTGTGCCCCCAGTGCTGAGCCCTCAGATGGCAAAGGTTCCTCTGCAAAGTCTGCCATGTGTTTGCAGGGCTGCATGCCACACTTACAGTGTGCATTACATTGCATTACACTTACAGTGTGCAGATTGCATTAATGCAATCAGTCCTGAGAATTAATGGGGATATTAATCACAGAATACTTTTTTTTATTTCCCCTTTCCTTGAATATGTGTCTCCTCCTTTTCTTTGGGTTTTCTTCTGCTTCCTTCTTTTCCTGCCCCTTTTACTTTCCTATGTTTTGGACATGGTAAGTCCAGTTATATAAACACCCACCTAACAAAACCAGCATGTGACAGACAGGCATACTAAAGGAAGAATTGGGTTATTATCTCTCACTCCTTGTACACAATGGATGACTTTGGTAAGGAGTGGAATGCTGAAAACCTCATTTCTCTCTCCCATGTCTCTCTGGAGTGACTCCAGAGCAGGCAATGGACTCACCCTCCTTTAAACACTGACAGGAGACACCAGTCCTGAGAATTTCCTCTCACAGCACTCTTTTTTTCCACTGCATTATGCAAATATATTACCTGTGTTCACTGCTCTCAGCGTTCCTTTGTCAGGCCTCATTTAGGCAGAATTACTGAAGTCATCTAGGTAATAACATGAAAGAAAATAGACTCATTCAATGACAGATTTTGAAATTGCAATTGGCCCTTGAAAAAGTAGGTGAAGTCAGAGACAGGTAACAGATGGTGGTGGTGGCTAATCTTTCAGCCTATTATTTTACCACATGGGGGTCTGAGCCACAGATTTTCATGGTGCAAATAAAGGAGAAATTAATCACTGTATGACAATACATTGGTTAAAAAGTTCAGTGACAATTTGGCTCCATCCAGAAACCATATGCAAGGAAATAGGCTCCAAAACTAGAGTTAGGCTGGTTTTTATTGTGACAGACATCACATGACTTCAGAGGAAAAAAGAGCTCCACCATTTAGTTGATACAGAGAAAATGAATTTTCTGGCTATGCTAAGGAGTCTGTAAAAGGAAACCTACATGCAAACACCCCATGGACTCTAATAGGAAATGATACTTTCTCTGTGGAGTTGAACTGGGAATTACATCACATGCATAGGACTCTATAGGATGCTTAAAAACAGAAATTATTTCATTCTGTGTTATTTGACAGTCTCTTAGCTGGCCTTCTTCGCTGAGGGTAGAAGTGCTTTGATTACTGCAGGCCTTTATAAGTAAATTCTATTCAACTATAGTAAACTTCTACAAATATATATATTGAATGCTTATTACACTTTGTAAGGTTTTTCTACAGAAGAAACACACAAAGAGTGCTTCTGTCTATTCTATTTCTCTGTAAATGCCTCCTTAAAAAGCTATCAAGGTGAGATCATTTTTCCATTGGTCATCCAGAACTAAGGTACTAAACTTCCAGTTAACTTTCCTGCTATCTTCACTCTTGTTACCTGTGGCAAGGACCAGCTCCAAAACACTCTTGTCTTTATCTGACTATCAGAATGTGTTCCAGAACCTACTTTAGATGAAGAAGACTTGATTTTAGAAACAAATTTTGGTTCAGATATGGTCACCAATAGAGAGAAGGTGGAACACAGCTTGAGCCTGCAGCAAATCCCACAGCCCTGCCCATGCATTGGCATGCAGAGAAAAACTCTGAGAAGGGGTCAGGATTTGGTCCAGTGCACTATAAATATAAATAACTTGCATTAGTGGTTTTTGGAGGGGCATGCCTATGTATGGGAGTAGGAGCAATAAGAAAGTGGAGGTCAAAAGCAAGCCATGAAATTTTGAAAGGCAGAGGTGAAAGTTGCATCTCTGAAAAAGCGTTTCCCTTTGTAGCCATGATTCCATCTTTGCAGAAAGGGCCTTTTCCTGTGTGTGTATGTGTAGAAGGAAATAAATATGCACAATTTGGTGATGTATTTCACACATGAAGTGCTGACAGAATTATTGGAGTATCTATCACAATTTACAGTGCTGCACCAGGCCTCAGTGAACAGGTCCCCAAGAACTTCTCCTGTGTCTCTACATCCAAATAATAAAAATCACCACCAAAAAAAAAAAAAAAAAAAAAAAAAAAAAAAAAAAAAAAAAAAAAG
>JANRMJ010000054.1:2719165-2730795 GCA_025584955.1 Alethe diademata
TGGAGATACTCCTGGATGTGCTGGGGGACTGGCCAGAGCACAGCACATGCACCTCCGATGGGGACACCCTAAATAAAATAGTTGCTCAGATTAGCCTGATATTGTGTTGTGGTTAGTGGTTCAAACAGTGCTGGCTATACCTTCTTTTCATTTAACTTCCTTTGAACACTGACCCCAGTGAAACCCAGGGTGTTTGAGCAGTTTTTTTGTTACTAATGAAGGTATAGACCAGGTCTCTGACGCTGTCTTTCAAACCAAGGGCTGCAAGTCAGTTGAACCTTAAAATTATTCGAATTGAGAGAGTTTGTAACAGAAATCCTAATATTAATCTGAAGATGGTTTTTTTAGTGTTTCTTTTGGTTTTTTCTTGCATCCCCCAAATGTTTTCCTCATTTGGCATTTCTTGAACTTTTGTGTTACCTCTAGTCCTTTTCAAACTTCAGTAGAAACTTTACTCTGTGAATTCAGGTAGTGAAGTAAGTGTTTAGTATATTTTAATACTAAAGAACCCCCAGTCTTGACAAAGAAACATGAAATACAAGCTGTAGTTTCAATAAAAATTGCAGCTACAAGACATCATCTTTTCAGTACTCATCAATCAGATTTTATGGACAGACAGTTAACTGCTTCAATGGATAACATCAAACAGAGAGTCTGATCTGCTCATCACACTTGTAATGTCTTTCCTTTCCCAATGGGACACTCACATGGTAATGTGAATAATTTCCTTGGATTTTTTGAAGGGTTGATTGTACAAACTGGAGAAAGTGTCCACACCACACCTTCCCCCTGGTTCCCAGAGAGCAGGAAGGAGGGAATGTGTTCCCTCAACAGAGAGTCATATTTTGCTCACATTTCAGTGTGAGCCTGCCCATTGTGTTTATGAAACACACTGAGGAGGCAAAAGCTGGAATTGCAGTTTGTCATCCAACCCGACTGATTCATGGCTTATCTAGAGCTAATTGCTCACTACTTAACCTGCTTTTAGCTGCATCCTCATATGCAGCCTGTTTCAGTCTTTAAATACCTTCAAGTCATTTGAGGAATATTAATTTGTTCCTCAGTCCAGAAGGGTGCTCAGTTGTTGGGTCCGCTGTTAAGAAAGGGAAAATAGTCATTAGCACCATGCAGCTTGCTTTCTTCCATTTGATCAGATTACAGATGATTAATCAGAACTAAAGACTTCCTACAAGCAGGCAGTTCCATGTTTGAAGTGTCCACACTGTCCAGCTCAATGCATGCCTTTTGTGAGGCATCATTTGCCATTATTTTGTGTTATTTACCCAGTAGCATCCCCTGGATGAATTAGCTCATACTCTGCTTTAACTGGTACTGTCAGAGCATGTAGTTCAAACAGGAACACACAGCCCCTGTGTTATTTAGGCAAGGAAAGTTTATTACCCCACATTTATAGAGCCTTGGTTCTCCTGTGCCTTATAATCACACAGGTCCTTTACTAGCACGACCAGGAAATGAACTCACATCCATTTCTTCTAAAGAAATTCAGACTTACAGATTGAACATGAAATCACAGCTTCTGCAGCTCTATGAGAGTATATTATGGCTTTCATCCTGTTGCTCTACAGTGTATTTTAAAGCTGTTCTGGACAGTTTGACAGCTGCTAGAAATCAGTGTATCACTCTCAAAGCCAAATGAGCTTCACTTGTTCACAGAGTGCGCCGAGGACTTGGCCACTTCCAATTCCTGCAGAGCAAGAAATTCAATGTGCTCCATGATTTTGGAGCTGCCTGAGGTGCCAAATGTGTGTTCCTGAGATGCTCAGTCCGTTTGAAACTCTCAAGTCCTGAATCAAAAGTGGATAAAGGAAATTAATGAGAGGCTGGTCTTATTTGAACAGCGTGGCCAAAGTAGAATAATCACATTGGCAATATTGCATGAACCATAGTGACATTTAGAGGACAGGCCCATTACAGGTGACTTAGTTGCTCTCTGAAGAATTTCTGTGCTTGGAAGCTCAGGTTTTCCTTCTCCTCATGGGCAAACATGCTCCAGTGTTTCAGGAAGTCTGCTTCCCATCAGTGAGGCACCTCCATCTTGATGGAGTCCCTGGATTGCAGCTCTTTGCTCAGTTGAAAGTTCAAATACCTCTTGAGAATTTGATCTGGCAAGGCAATATGTACATTTTCTCTGCAGAAGTGCAAACCACAGGGCAAAGGCTTAAGGAGTATTTGCTTGCCTGCATCCTCCTCCTCAGTGATTGTGCTGGGCACAGCGAGTACTTGTCCTTAATGAGGTGGAGCTGGCCTGGAGAGGGGAATCCTGCTGGTTGGGAGCCCCAGCACCAGCACAGCCCTGGAGCTGGCTTTGCACATCCCCAAGATGTGCTGGCCTTGCACATCCCCACCCTCCACAGAGCTCCAAAAGCTCTCAGTCCTTCAGGGGCTCTGACCCAGGCGGTGTGGAAAGGAAAAATGGATTTTCTGAGCAGGAGGGGCAGCTCCCCAGTGCTGTGTGCAGCTACTCCAGTAAGTCAGAATGGTTTCCAAGGGGCTCCAGCTGTGTCACAGCCCTGCTGCTGCTGCTCCTGCCATACAGCCACAGGGAGAAGCAGCAACTCTCACAAGTGAGTGATCCTGTAATGCTGCAGCTCAGAATGCCCCTATGTGGAAGCACTTTTCGAGGGAGGGAACTGTGGTTTCTGCATCATTATTCAAATTCTCCATCTCTCTCTGGGCTGGCTTTACCTGATGTAGAAGATGGGAGAAATAAAGGCTCCACTGCAGGCTGGTCTGGGTTTTAAGAAGAAATTCTGGCTAGCCACACAGCTCTTGGTCTCATCCAGCTGGAGTTTGTCACATTGCCACAGCTGAATTTCATGAATTTTTGCAATATGGACTGAAATCTGCTTTTCACTTGAGTTTTTATTGGAAAAGAATTTTTGTCCCCCATGGATTTTGAAATACGTGAATTTTATATACTGTGAGTGTGGGTGGGGAAATTTAAAAACCTAAGCATTTATTGATTTTAGGCCTACTTTTTAGCATATCTCAGGAATTTTGAGGCTGGACATAGAGCTGAGGGGTTTTAATATGTTTTGAGGTGATGGTGGCACATTTTTGGAATTCTTGATAATTCTTGACTGAGGAAAAAGCAAGACATGATCCTGCCCTTTGCATGTGTAGTATGTTTCCTGGAGCCAAAATGTGGAAGTGAAAGGGATTGCTTCTGCTAAACAGGAGGTGTTCTGGCCTCTGGGTTTGGGAGAGAGTTTCTAAACTCAAATTTCCTTTCTGTCAGCTCATGTAACCATAATTACCAGGCACTGGTCCCTCTTATCCCAGTCCCTTATCTGACATCTGTGCAGAACTCTGAAATCCCAAACATATTTGTGTGAATCTGTGTGAGTACTCTGGTTATGGGAAATTTTTTATTTTTTTTTTTAATTTGAGGGATTTATTCTTCTTTTTGTGATCAGGTGCACTGCACACTCCTGGTTCCCACACCAGAGAGGAAGCAGCTTCTTGCTGTACACTCTCCTGGGCAGTAATTACAATTTCTCAGGAATGAAGTTTAGTTTGTAATTCAACATTTCCCCATAGCACAATTGAGTAGCACCTATACAAATATTTGTTCCTGTTAAATGCTTGGGGAAAAAAAAACCCAACATTATAGCAGAAGTCAGAATAGGTGTAAGGTAGTCACAGGAACAAAACCTTTTATTTCCCTGTCCTTGAATCTTGTACAACATTCATCAAAATTGTTGTAATACTTCCATTGACTTCTGTAAGAATAATTCCTAAATATTTGTAGTTCCTAGTGGATTCTAGATTGATGTCCCTTAATCTATTTATATATTCAGTTGGCATAGTACAGGCACAACAAAGCTGTTATCCTTGCCTGGGTATAAACCTTAAGGAGCAGCAGCTGAGCATTAGCATGAACCCCAATTCCTGTGCCCCTCCTGTGCTTTTACAACTCTGATAAGGGAATGAAAGTAATTTTTTTCTGATTAACTTTGTACTCAATCTTCTTCTGGTGTCAGGCTAGTACAGGTTACACCAGCTTTTATTCTGTATCAGTCACAGAGGACAGGATAACCTGACAGATAAAGATGTGGTGGCCACCACTTTCTTTTTTTGAGTCCTTAAAGGTGAGAATTTAGAGCAGAACAAAAGCTGTGAGATCTGGATGTTGCCACCCAGCATTTCTTGTTATTATTGAATAGTTTCAGTATTATGCAAGTCCACAGCAGAAGAGATAGAAAATGGAAATGTAGAGCAAGCAACTATGACTTTTACCACATTTTTATTTTAATTTCACATGGAAGGAAAAAAGGCTAGGATTGAAAATATTTTAGAAAATTTGTTTTTTACTGAATATTCATAGCATGCTGGTGAGAAATGCTGAGATTATTAAAATATGTGTTTCTCTCATGTGGAAATAAGGCCATCAGCTCTCTGTCCCCATCACAAAGAAATGTAATTGAAATGACTGTCAAACTATTTACATAGGGGTGGCTCTTATTGAAGCTGTCACCCTTAACACCCTGCAGCAGTGCCCCCAAACAGGCAGAGGTGTAGACTCAAAAAAGGTTTTTAAAAAGCAAGCTTTCATGAGGACTGTGGAATTTTTTGCCTGTGTTTGGGTTGGAATGTAGCTGTATGAACTATTTGAAACATTGCATTTTGGTGAGTGTTGTTTCAATATAACCTATTTGAGTGGGGGGAAAAAAGCCCCTCAGTGTTTTTTGGGGATTTTTTTTTGAGCACCTATTCGTTTGTATGAAATTTTTATTTTTTAAGAGGGTCTCCTTTTCATTTTCCCTATGTGGAATGGGAGGCCATGTTAGCTTTCCTGATGAAGTGATAAAATTGTTTTATCTCATTGTGTTGAATGACAAGGGGTTCAAGAGCAATGAATTCATGATCACAAAGTCATGGAATGGCTTTAGTTGGAAGGGATCTTAAAGATCATCCAGTGCCACCCCTGCCATATGCAGAACACTTTCCACTGTCCCAGGTTACTCCAGCCCCAATATCCAGCCTGGCCTTGGACTCTTCCAGGGATCCAGGGGCAGCCACAGCTGCTCTGGGCACCTGTGCCAGGCTTTTCCATCCTCACAGGGAAGAATTTCTACTAAAATCCAAACTAAACCCATTTTCTTTCCATTTGAAGCCATTCCTCCTTGTCCTGTCACTATGTGATCCTTCCTCTGGTTGACTTCTGAACCAAAGATCGTCCACAGGGTTCCAAGTAAAACAAAAATTGGGATTCATTTTAGCTTTTTACAATGCAGCTGCAGCTTTATGTTTTTGTGTCCAAAGAGGCCTTAAAGGCAATGGCATGTGAAATTGTTCCTCTGCAGCACTTTGGGTCTGTGAGACATGAAGCTCCTTCACCTCTGTCTGCAGCTTGCAGCAAGGAGAAGAAATAAGTTGTGGAAAGCTAAGTTTTGGTTAACTTTAACTGGAAAAAAAAAGTAGCTAAAAAATAACAACAGTCTCAAGTGCTCACAGCTCAAAGGTTAGTCATGAAAAGTTAGGAAATCAAAGCCAAATCTGAAGTCTTAATGAAATAAAAAATGTTGCTCTCGATTTGAATTCCAGTGCTAGGCTGTTAAGCAACACATTTCCAAGTTTTTCAACAACCCTGGGGGGTGATATGGCAAATGTACATTTTACTGTGCTTTGATAGTAATTGTATTTCTGCAAAAGAGATTTGTTCTAGGTTATCTGTTGAAATCCAGCCAGGTCTTTGGTGGAAAAACCCCTGCCTTTTGTCTGTGTTTCACTTCTGCATCATCAGCCAGACTGTTTCCATATAAAAAACGTGACTGGAATTTGCAGGTATGTTAGTTATTGGTGATTTCACACCTGCTGAGAAGCCAGACCTTTGACAGCTATAAACAGATGCCTCTGTAACACATTTGGTTCTGCTCAGAAAGTGGAAATATTGTTTTAGTCTCTATTAAAATAATAATAATAAAACCATAGCTTTACCCTGAGTAGTACGACTTATGCATTCGCAGTCAGGAAAAAAATCTCTTCATGATCAAACTATTTATATGTTCATTCAGAAGAAATCTTTTGTGTCCAAATTAATTTTTTAACTACACTTTATCTGGTGCAAACGTTGAGCAGAAGCAAAGTTGGACTGAGGATGTTAAACCTGTGATTTTTCATCAAGCATGATCTTCACCTGGAGTTTCAGGGTCCAATCCTGTGGGTCTGCAGGCAAAGTGCATTACCTGAGAAATACTGTTTTTCCATCCTTTAGGTGTGAAAAGAGAGTTCAGATATTCCATAAAATAATCCTTGGTTAAAAAATTTTAGCTTCTGAAAATTGTTGTGCTGTAGCAATCCAGAATGTAGACACAGATGAGCTCCCAAATTGAAAATGACCCAGACATAGCCCATGAGGCCTCAGTTAACTGCAATCTTAATTAAAGCTTGACTGTGGGCAGAAAAATGAAACAAAAATGTTCTTAAAAAATGCTTTGAGGTTGTTACAGTGGTTAGTAATGCTTTGCAATAATGTGTGTGCCTTTTCAGTAATAAATGGATTGCATAAATGATAGATGTAGAAGCTCCCATAACCTGATGAGTTCATTATGGAATTAGGTCTTTAACTCACGTGCAAGAATAATCATAGAGGAAGAATGTTCATGCTGAAGCTGGTTGAAAAGAATGGTAACTTAAAAAGATTTAGAATATATCAAAAATCTTTAAAAATCAAGTTACACAGGTAACAAGACCAGAATGTGCAGAGAAATCTAAGTTTTGATTTATTTATTTTTAATTAGTGAGTGCTCTGTGTAGGGCAGTGAAACGAACCATGTTTGCCAGTGTATCCCCACTTAATGTACTTTATTAGAAAAGTCCACATCCTGAAACATTTCAATCTAATTGCCTCTGACATGCCTACGTCCATTTTAACATTTTTAAATTCTATTTTATGTATTTCTCTTCTTGGTATCCAGTTCTTTCTCCATCTCTGTTCTCTCTCACTTTCAAGTGACCTTTCTTGCTGTTTTCAGCTTCCTTTTCCTTTCATCAGTGGGGATTTCAATAGTGGGGGCACTAAAACCTGCAGCACCTCCTTTGGTGGGATGCTATGCTGTGCTGTCATTTTGAGGCTGCCTGTTTTGGTCAGGAAGCTGAGAGCTGGAAGGCACTGCTGGAGGAAAAAGCCAAATCCTCTACCCTCTGGTATTTGCACACCTTCAGGCTTGTCTTCCCACCCTGTCCAAATTCCTCTGTGCTGGGAGAGCTTTTGGTTGTGATCTGGATTCACACTTCACATGAGTGTGGAGATTAATTAAGTGAGGGATGGATACCCAAGACATTTATAATTAAGGCCTTAAGTAAGTCATAAAGCAGGACTCCAAAGATGAAAGCTCCCTGCTTGACTGATTTACTAAATCACACATTCCCCCTTGACCACTGTTTTAAGGGTACAGTCTTTGCCAGCTCCCTGCCCGTGCTTTGAGAATTACTCACTGCAGAGCTTCCTGCACTATCAACAGCTCAGTACTTTTTCCCAAGCATGTTAAATCCTTTGAACCTTCATAAGATCTGGCTTCATAAGATCTGATTAAGTCTTTTAGACCTGTGGGTGGATATTTTGCATGTTGAAGGACTTAACCCCATCCTTAAATCTTGCTGGCTCACGGGGTTTCCCTCATGAAAAGGTGTTCTCCCTCAGCCTTGCAGGTGCTTCTATTTTCATCCTGGAAAACTCTGATGACTCGAAGGGGAAGTCTAAGAGGGAGCAAGTTACTTTGAACCTGATTTTCTGCTACAGGGTGGGACCACTTTTCAGTCTCACTGAAAAAATCACTATAAAACATAATAATTCTGGCCTCTTTCAAGGAGTTGCATACTTTTCAGAGAGAGTGTTTGGAGTCTAGTCCAACACTCCTGAAGTCTAAGAGAAGCAGGGACAAGAAGGGAAGCCAGCATGGCTAAAAGCAAACTAAGGAGGTTATTAGAAGTACAAAAGACACCCTTCAGTAAGTGGAGTCAAAATGGAGATTGCAGAAAAGATAATAAACCTTCTGGCAAGCTAAATGTGAAGCCATAATAAAGCTGGCCAAAAATGATTTTGAGGAGGAAGGGTTCAAAATTTAACAATAAAACTTTTTTTTTTTTTTTTTTTTTTTTTTTTTTTTTTTTTTTTTTTTTTTTTAATACATCAAAAGCAGGAAGTTTGCCAGCAACTTGATGGGGACAATATATCACTGAAATGTAGAAAGACCATTGTAGAAGGACAAGTCCATAACAGAAAAGCTGGAAAGTATCACAAGGGTGAATGCTGGGTTGCTGGGGACTGTCCTGAGGAACTGCTGATACTGGGGCAGTTTGATAGCAAAGTGGATTGGAAGAAATCAACACAGCAAAAGGGGTAAGGGCCATGCTGTACCAGTGCAATTTGTGCAAAAACTCTAAAGAAACTGAAGGAACAGTCACCTCCTATGGCACCTTACCCCCTCAGTCAGCCTTGGTTAAGAGATTTATGATATTTTGTGTCTGACTCTGCTTTCCAAAAGACTTCAGGACAATCAGGCAATGACAAATACGTGTCTGACTTTCATATTTCCAAACTGATGTAATATTCCTTTGTTACAGTCAAAACAGCAAAAAAAAATCCCGATCCAAGCTCATGCTTTTTGCAGGGCAAAACAGCTCAGATTTCCAGCCTCAGTTCTTTTGCATTAATAATTGTTCCAAATCCAGTTGAAAGGCAATATTGGGGTTTTATCTTTGCTTGGTTTTGACAGGACTTTCTGTTCCAGCCTGAACTCTTACCAGCTCCTT
Source organism: Alethe diademata (assembly GCA_025584955.1). Taxonomy (NCBI): domain Eukaryota; kingdom Metazoa; phylum Chordata; class Aves; order Passeriformes; family Muscicapidae; genus Alethe; species Alethe diademata. Next base: position 2,727,944 of record JANRMJ010000054.1, read on the forward strand.
CAATCTGATTCAGATTCATGCACCACCCAACGGGAGAGGAAGAAGCAATTCCACCTAAAAATCAAACAGGGACTTAGAGACATTTGGTGGTTCATATTTAGGGGAGAAAAGCTGGTGTTCCCACTTCCACATGTATCAGTATGGCTGGTTTGGAGGGCTGGCCTCAGCTCTGTTCCCTGTCCCCAGTGCTCAGGGGAAAAATAAGGATTAAGTGATATTTTTGGTTAAGACATACAAGAGCCACCTGGTCCCTGCCTGATCACCAGTGTAAGTCAGAACAGCCAGCTCATATCCAATTTCCTCTGGTCCCTCTGGAGCTCTGCAAAGCAAGGAAAAAGCCTAGAGCTCTGCACTTCATCTCTTTCCTTCAGCACTCCCATTCCTTGGTACAAACGCTGCCATCTGCACGGAGGACTGAAGTACATTTGAGGATAAAAATGCATTTTGCCCATCTTGTACCTGCTAAGCTTTTTCTTAACAGAAAATGATTTCATCTGGCCCTTTTTTGCCCTCTGTTTTTACAGTCAGTGCCGTAAACAGGCTGCACATGAACATTCCTGGGAGCTGTGAGCAGGTAAGGTCTGTGTGGTAGGGCTGTGCTCAGTAATAGCACAGAGCTCTCACTTCTGTGCAGTAAAACTCTTCCTGCCTGTGTGGTACAGGGCTGGGACATTCTCTGTGGGGAGATGAACCCCAAATACCTGATGTAAACCAGAGGGGCTCATTCCATCCCAGTGCCTCTTAAATACAGAGAATGATGGTGGTGGTGGCAACATGTGGGCTTGCTGCTTTCAGTCTAGGTCAAGGTTTAATTTTACTTTCCAGTTTCCCTTTTGAGAACCAGGGTGTTCATTGCTAGCTGGAAAACTTTGACCAACTTATCTGAACATAAAGATGAGCTTTACCAAAAAAATGAGGAGTCAGAACTTACTTAAGAAGATCTTAAACACTGCCTTCTGATCCATAAACACATGTCACTGTTTGTTTGTTTGTTGTTTTATTTGAGGTTTTGTTTTGGTTTTCCTCTTGTCATGAATGGCACATGGAGACAGTAACTGTAAATGACATCTTCAGGTGGTTGTTGCATTTGCTGTACTTTGACCTACTGTTCTTGGTCCTCTTTACTGCCACACACAAAACCTTCTGGGTGCTGTGGTGCTGGAATTGCCTGCAAAACCTTCAGGAATAAACAGGCCTTTTCAGAGACACTGGAGCACATAACTGGAAAGGATCACGTGCTTACCTGAGAATGCCTTCATATACCCATATTGCTGGTACTTTTTTGTGAAATATTTTGAATTAGCTAAAAGAGAAAAGTAAGCAGTTTCTCTCTAATATACTTCAAATATATCATTTTTTATTTATGATGATCGTAGCTGTCTGCACTAATTTTTTTTTCTTCTCTCTTTGTTTGCAATTCATAGGGTGAGGTTTTTTTCCAATTTTATGAAACTTAATTACATATTTATGTAATTACATATTACATAATTACAAATTCTGTAATTTTTCAAACTGAGACAGAACCAACTTAATTCCCTTTAATTCACAGGCAATATGACTTGTGGAAGGGAGGATGAATTTACTGAGATTTACTTCAGATGTGCTACAGTTACTTCATGAAATCTTCACATGCAGTTTCAGACGTGCATCTAAACTAAATCTCTGCTTTTTACATTGGTGGGGGAAATCCTCTTTGCCCATCAATTGGAATAAAGTAAGAACTTCACAAGTCTGCAAATGGCAGGGCTGGGTTAATCTGTACCACAGCTATTCTCAAGGATCACTGTGCTGTTTCTCCTGGCAGTGTTTCTGGGAAAAAAAAATTAAAATGCAGAAATGACCATTTTTACACTGGTCTTTTTCTTGCTTAAAACACCACGAGGGTTTTAAGCCCTGTGGGCTGCAAAAGAGGAGGATGAGGGTGGAGAGGAGGAGAAGGATGAAAAGGAGACTGAGGGTGAGGATAAGAGTGAGGATGAAGGATGAGGATGAAGATGAGGATGAGAATGAGGATGAAGATGAGGATGAGGATGCAGATGAGGATGAAGATAAGGATGAGGATGCAGATGAGGATGAAGATGAGGCTGAGGATGAAGGATGAGGATGATGAGGATGAAGATGAGGATGAAACTAAGGATGAGGATGAGGATGAAGATGAGGACGAGGATGAGGATGCAGATGAGGATGAGGATGAAGATAAGGAGGACGAGGATGAGGATGCAGCTGAGGATGAGGGTGAGGATGATGAGAATGAGGATGAAGGATGAGGATGCAGATGCAGCTAAGGATGAGGATGAAGTGGATGAAGGATGAGGATGAAGATGAAGCTGAGGATGAGGATGAGGAGAATGAGGATGAAGGATGAGGATGCAGATGAAGATGAGGATGATGAGGATGCGGTGCTCTCCCGGTGCCGCAGCGCCACCGCGCGTCCCCTCCCGTCCCCGCACCGCTCGAGCATCTCCGGGAGCATCTCCGGGAGCATCTCCGGGAGCATCTCCGGGCTCCTCGGCACTCCCAGCCCGCGGGGAGCGGGGACACGAACACCCTCGGGGCTCCGGACAGCCTCGGAGGGGCGCTGGGCGGAGCTGGGTTTGGGCAGCTCTCGGTGCACGGTGCAAAAGCTGCAGGAGCCGGCCGGGGCTGTCCGGGGTGAGGAACCCACACCGCGAATTAATAGGAAACAAATATAGGGAAAAAATATTTTAAAAAATTTTAAAAAACCTTATTATTATTATTTTTTATTATTATTATTACTACTATTATTATTATTAGGTGCTGCCGCCTCTGAGCTCCACAGCAATGCCGGTGCCCCCCGGCCATCCCAGCACGGGCACCTCGGACATTCCTGC
>JANRMJ010000054.1:2740650-2758755 GCA_025584955.1 Alethe diademata
AGGCTCAAGAAATGACTGGAATCTTAGTGGCTCTGTTAAACTGCTGACTCACCTGTACAAAGTAAATACTGACTCATTCCTTGTCAGTTCAAGACATATCAAATTTGTAGCATTTTCTTAGGAACTGTGATTCCTAAGAATTCCATAAAATAATTGGGAATACAGAACAGCTCTACCAGTAGCTACATTGTAACCATGGCACCTTTCCTCTAGTATTTCCAAGTTTTAATTCAAGTTTTGACTATTTCTCACCTGGGACAATGCTATCTTTCCTCTTGACTCAGCTTGAAGTCAAACTACTTAGACAGAAGTATGTGCACACTTACTGGACAAAATCATCCTTGTGATAAGGATAATGTTAACTTGAAGGTTGCTTTGAACTAAGTATTTGCTCTTTCAACACATTATCTGTCTCATAAAGACTGCCAGTCATCTCTTGCCCAGAGCTGAATGGTTGAAACCACATTCCTGACTTCCCCTGCTGCACTTCTGGCACTTGGATTATTGACAAATGCTTTTCCTACATTTGCATGCAGTTCCTAAATTGTGCCAGATGGTGGCATTTCAGAAACGTGCAATGCTCACCCAACTCAAAAATCAAGACCTTTTCCAAATTCAAACCTCTAGAGAGAGAGAGCCATGTCTCAATGTCCAATTAATGCTACTGTTGAAAAGCTGGCTGCCTCCAAAGCTGAAAAGACTGGAGGGAACAAGAGGCACTTAAGGGGAAAAAACCTTTCTTTTTTTATAATTGTAGGCTTTTCCTAGCATGGGTAAGGCTGAATACAATCAGGCTTGTAGAAATAATCCAATTAATGAAAAGAAGCAGGCCTCACCTGGCAGGCCACCCAGGTAGGTGACAACATTTTCCATCATTGCTTGATGCAGAGTTGAGAGCTGCTCGGGATTGCTTCTGTCTGTGTGTGAATCAACAGCCAGTTCAAGTTCCTGTTTGGTCACTAGAAGGCCAACCTGCACTCTTCTGGGGGTACATAACTTCTTTGATTCCAGCTGTGCAACAGTGATGCTCCCAATGGTCACAGTGATTTTCTAGATGGAAGAATGGGAGATGACCAAAGGTATCACTTGCCACTTTAATAAATCATTAAACTTAGTTCTGCTGCACTTTTTGTATTTGCAAGTAGAAGAAAATATTAAATACTGGTACGTTCAGCTGGAAAAGCTGATGTGTAACCACTTCTGATGCTGAATGCCATTCTTAAATTTGTAAAAGAGAATGTTTTACAGGGAACAACTTTGGCTACAGTTCTGAGGTGAAATCCTGTTTCACCTACAATTTTAAAGGTACCCAAGTGCTCACTACAGGTTCTTATTTTGGGAAGAAGCCTGGATTAGCCATGGTGTATAATTATGCTCTAGCTTGGAATGGCTGATGCAGAGGGGTGTAAATGGAAAGTTAAGGACAACAAAAGCTGTTTATAATTTGGAACTAACATGATGCCATTACCGTATACACTGCTGTCATCCCTCTCTGTCTGCTCTGTGTGTTTGGAAGGAAAGGTTAAAGAAAACAAGATGTAATGATCTGAGCTCAGATTACATAACGCAATCTCCCTGGCATGAGTGATTAGTGCTTAGTCACTGCTGCAGCAATCATTAATAGAGAGATTTTCTGCATGTTATTATACAATCTAATTTTCAAAATATCGAGGCTACCAGCTCCACTGCAAGTGTGAGTAGCTTTTTTTTTTAGTTTGACTTTTCACCTGGCAGCCACTAGGAGAATTGTAAGATCACCTGTGAGTCAGAGGAGTTAGAGTCCACTATGGACAATGCAAGAGGCACTGTTTCATTAGAAACCAAGGCAAACATAACACCAGTGTCTGTGGATGGGCGAATACTCAGAGTCACATTTATTAGCCAATCTTCAGCACTGTCAAGATTATCTGTTTTAAAGAGAATAATTGAAATTAGTAAATCCACCTGCTGATGAAAAATTAATATGGGGTTAAAAATTAGTATTTAATCTCTTCTCTACTGTGGAAAAAATAGTGCTACTTTTTGAACTTATAGAAAGAATTATAGTTCTAAAGAAACCCAAGCAAGTAAAACAAACCAAAAACCCAGCTAACTTTTAAACTTGGATCTTCAGTAGTGCCCAACCTTTGCAAATAAACTTCTGAATGTAAAGTACTCCAGAAACTGAACATATGACATTACTGGGATAAGAATTCTCATTCAAGCAAATACCTAACAGAAGTTAAGGGAATCACTGGTGGATGCAGAAGTGTATAGCTTGGTTTGTGTTCCTTTTTAAATTTCCTTTCTTTTAAAATTTCATCATTTCCATTACCAGTCCAACAAACAACATAGGGATAGAAAAATACTTACTATAGTTTATCTGGAATGCTGCCATTCCAGTGCCAGGGTAGAAGGATCCTCTCCCCACTGCTACTAAGCAGTGTTTACTTTGTTTTTCTTGAATAACTTCATTTACTCCTGAATGTCCCTGGTTCATTAGGTTCCAGGCCCGGATGCAGCCATCCAGTCGAGGGTTAATCTACAGCAGAATGACAGCATTGGAGGTTTGAGTCCAAAGTTGGTTTTAAAATGTTCATAATGAGGCATTATTTTACATATCAGCTTCTTCTGTGTAGTCAATACCAATCTTATCAATGCTACAGGTTACAGCAGTGATGTCATTTGGTATCTCAGCCAACAAAAGGTATTTCTGGTTTAACATTTCCCACTTTGCTGCCAGGGATCTGGACAAAACAAGATTGCTTCCACTTTTAAAGCTCATGTTGTGACCTAGACAAAAGGACAGCAGATTTTCTGTAGCTGAAAGAAAATGATCACTAGCAATGCTCCTTGTTCAAAGATTTATCTTTATACCAAAGTAGAAAGAAATTTCTGGAATTGTTTTCTGTTGGATAAAGGGATGTTATTGTACTGTTCCATGAGTTTTTCTGTGCTTTGCTTTTGAGCAAATTGTTTATTTCATTTTTTTTTTAAATCTAAACTCTCTGTTGAGAGTGACAATTATTTTAAAATAAACTGTAAAGAAAACAGTTGCAACAACTTGACTGTACCCATCTTGAGGCTGGGAGACTGAAAGAATCAGGGATCTTGTCCAGCCTGGGCTGTTATAAAACCTTGTAAAAACGAAAGCTCGCTGTGCTGCCTGCACAGTGAATGCTGCACTTATTTAGAGCTTAGCAAAAGCCAGGACCAGGACATGAATCACCCTGAAATGCACTCTCAGCAGCAGCAGTGGTGGTGATTTAGGAAATCTTAAAGCTATATTAGGAAACAGGCTACAGAATCCTCAAAGATTAGACCAGAAGTGCTGTGTTTTTACAAGTGAAGCCTTACTGAAGGCAGACTGAAAAGCTTCACACGTTTATTTTCAAAACAGTGGTTTAATAACCACATCTTCATTTTCTAAATGGCTTCCATGCCAGGCTTGCTTCTTCTGTGACTCCCAGGAGTACAAAACTGAGCAGAACATGATCAATCAATATTAGTCTTATTATTGTTTACCTGTTTAACAAGAGCACCGCCCACTCTGCGAGGTAATCCTGCAATGTACACCTTGGTTTCCAAGAAACCCTGGGATTGTTTAAACAGAGTTCCTGGGCTGTTAATACTCATCACAGCCTCTTTAGCTATTTTTACACTGATGCTGTGCTCTAATTCTTCAACTGATATCTGGAATAAAATACAAATAATTACATAAACACACACAAATGTAGATTATATTAAATACCAATTACATAAGCCCTGTGAAGCATGACTAATGTTTCTTTAAATATCTACCTTGTAGAAGAGTTTTACTGCAGTCACAATTTAAATTGCACTTGAACTTGATGCAGGACAGCTGTCCATATCCAGGGACATTGACAGTAGGGTAACAAACAAAATCTAACTAACATTAAAGTTTGGTGTGCTCTATAAATTGTGTAAATGAGAAAGGCTTCTCATGTTGGTATGAAGGCTTGAAAAGGAAAGATGAATTTTTGGTTTTGCTCTAAACACAAAGTATCCAATAACTGTGCATTTGACCATGCAATCACAGTTTTGAATATTCTGCCACTTTCCTTTTCATGTTTGAAATTAATAATTGCTATGTTCATAGCCAGAGGTAATTATCTTCTCCTTGATTGTTAAAATGTAGCAGAATTTCCTGCTGCAAGGCACTCCTGTGCATTTCTTGGTTGGTTTTTAAATCTGGGATTTGAGTACATCATTTTAAGCCTTTCAGCTCAGTTTCTCCCTACTTCATTTATCACCATCTTCCCTCAGTGAGTAAAAGGAAGGGAATGGGAGAAGAAAATCCAACTTACTATATGCCACAGTCCATCATTAATGGCTTTGCCTCCACTGGTGACTTTTGTTCCAAACTCATTCTTGAACTGAATCTCAATCTTTCCATCCCGAAGAGCAAGCAAGATCCATGCTGAGTTGTCCAGGGATTCTGCATACAGGATAACCCCCTCTGCATCGTATGTCCGGAAATCAAACTCTGCTGTAAATCTGAGTTGTGAAGAAGGAATCTTAATAAGAAGACAGGAAAGGTGAAATACTGTACAGCCTAGGATAACTCATTAGTAGGGTCAGAGAAAGGTTCATGGGTAATAACTTTTGGTGTCTCTAGCTGAGCAGTTGTGATTTTTGCAGTTTGTCAAAAGCAGAATGGAATATCAGCCTTGCTCACTCAAATCCAGTGGGAAGTTTTCAGGTTAACACCCTGACCTGGGATTTGAAATAACCTTGGTGCAGTTCCCAAATTCACTTTCAGCTTTATTTGTGAAGGATATCCCACTTCCCTGAGTAAAAAGAGAGATGTAATATTCCTATTGCATTTTTAGGGATGCAAAGCAGACAAAATAGAAGATCTATGATGTGCTTCAGTACAACTGGGTTGCCAAGTGTTGTCCTGAAAGAATTATAACCTGGAAATTCGCTCTGCCTTTTATGTGCCATTCTCTCATTTGAGGATTTATTGGCTGGATCTAGGCTGAATATGTGTATGTAGCAAAATTAGGATTTACTGTGCAGTGGAAGAGAGGAGAGTAGAAGACAGTCTCTGGGACTTGACAGAACAGATGAAGGGTGAGCAGAGAGAGTAAAGCATGTGGAAGCTGGGGCTTGCCAAGGCAGCTGTAACTCAGAACTGGGGTCGCCGTCCCTTGCAGTGCTGCTCTGCGTCCCCTAGATGGGGCTGTCCCTCGCTCTGTATTCACACCAGAGTTCAAACATTTATCATCTCAGAAAGCTCTTCCAGGACAGCATTAGTGCCCGGTCAACTTGGAACAGCAGCAGAGGACAGAGCTCTCAGGATTTATGTCCATCTGTAGGCTTCTGAGGCTCTGGGGATTGCCAGCTCGACAGCTGCTGCTGCTGTTACCTTCCAGTTGTTTGGTCACTAAGTCAGGGAACGCTGCAATTTTGGCTGCTGCAGCAAAGAAGACCAAGAGCAATAAAGGGGTCAGTGCCACGGGCAATGGCTCTGACAGCTGTAAATAAAATCATCCAGCTGGTGCACTAGGCGAGGTACTGTGCTCTGTGGGTGTCCTTGGAACACTCTGAGTGTAAAAGGAAGCCCAGGCAAGGGGGCAATGGCCTGATTTTGTTGCTCAGCAGGATGGGCAGAGCATGTTCCAGCTTCTACCTGGAACGGGGGTGAAGCAACATCCAAACTAAAGCCATTCCCACGTATAACTGGAAGCTATACTGTAACTATTTTCATATAACTTCTGAATTTTTTGTTGGTAATTCTAAATGCCTTCCTGTTCATTCATTCATTATATAAAGGTATCTTATCCGAGGGGGAAATGGTGATATAGTTTAGGCATGCAATGCATTCTTTCTAAACCCTCAAAAAATTATTGGAAACAAATGTCTGTCATTCCAATGCATACTTTTATCAATAGCAAATGCTTACCTTGTGACATTTGGCAGTTTGAACTTTAAGTAGAGAACAGGAATTCCTATAAATTGCTCTGCCAGGTAAAGCAGTTGATAATTCTTTTCAAGATTCAGTGGGATACACTCAGTAACAGACTGAAAATGGTAGAGAAAAAAAAGCTGTTAATGAATTGTGATAGCTTATGAAGCAATTCCTGTTGATGCCTGCTAGCTTTTTTTATTTTTTAAAGTAATGGCTTACCTCTGGATTTTTTTGTTTTTGTAAACTTGAATACTTATGTACAAATGAAATGGTGTGGTTTTGCTTTTGCTTGTAACATCTATTATTTAAACTGCTGGAGGATAATCCAGGTTGACACAGAGTTCTGGTGGACTGAAGCTACTATTTAAATATTTAGTTTTTGAATTAGGAATTCCAATCTTCCATCAGGCACTTTTCTTTCACCAGGCATATATGACACCCACCTTCTGGGGAACTACCAAGCTCCATAATTAAAGCTCTGCAGAATCTAAACCTGCTCGGGTATTAGAAGGGAACAGACCAAGCTGTACCTTGGGAAGACTGTGCTAAAGAGAAATTAAAGGATCACAGTGCTTATGGACAAGTAGGAGTCTCAAAGTCTCTTAGATCAGATCTGAATCCCTCAAAACATTCTGTGACTGTCTTCTACTCTGACTTTGCTATTCCTGATGCAGCAGTACCATTAAATGTACAGGTGCTCTTCTTGAATTTTATGGCTGCTTCATTTTTTGGCTGCTGGTGTCACTAGTCTTTAGATTGATTATGTTTTCAGCTGACTGAACTTTTTTTTCCCCCAATTAAAAGGCATGAAACTAACTTCCAGATAGAGAATTAATCACTTCTGAACAACAGTACTGAAAATAAGAGCATCTTCCAGCCTCATTACATCTCACCATTCAAGGATGAGCAAAATTAAATAGAATGACTGCCAAGTGTTGTTCATTAAATTTCAGAACATACAAACAAGACCTAATACACAGATGCTGGAACTTGAGTCAGATCTTGTTCCTGCAGTTTGAGCCAAATTTTGTTATAGTCTGTTAGAAGTGTTTTATTGTTGCTAGAAGTGTTTTATTGTTGGCAGTTATCTGAGCTCACTTCACATAACATCTCAAGATTGCCTGAACTTTTCAAAGTATACAGAATACCACTTACAAAAAAAATCCATAGACTTTAATCTTTGAATCCTGATTTTCTGGAGTTTCAAACTTTCTGCTCCTAAGAAGTGTAAATTTTCAAACTGATCAAGAGCAGCCAATTTTGGCTGCAAGATGTTCTCCAACTGGCAAGTATTACTGAGTGCTTTTCCTTAAGCTATGGCAGATGAGAACTGTGGAAAACAATCCAGGGTTTTTTTTCAATCCAAACAGGGTAATTCTGAAATAGTGAGTGAAAACTCTTGCACAGCCTAAGGAAAACTTGGGAACATATGGACAAAAGGAACATTCTGTCTCTGAGTAGGCTGAACAGGAATTATTTGTTTGATAGGAGAAAGCTGAGGCTTATTTTGGAAGCAGAGGGAATAAAGATGCCTGGCTAAAGCAAGCTGCTTTTGACAGGACTCCTGTAAATGAGCATGCATGAACGGAATGGCATCCAAATCCCTGCTGCTTTGTGAGCCAAACCATAGATCAGAATCCCCAGCATTTTCTCAGGAATTTTTAATCAGTTCCCAAATAGCTTCCTATTTTTTTTTAATCTAAGGTATCCACTCATCAAGAAATACCCAACTTTGTGATTTTCCATGTGGAATTTCACACAGCACAGCTTTACCTCACAATTCTTCATGTCCTTAGAGAGCTTGAACCCCTTCTTGCCATCACAATAGCAGCTGTAACTTCCTGGTGAGTTCACACAGAGTTGAGCACAAATATTTTCAGCACATTCATCAATATCTAGGGGAAATAGAAGCAGAGAGAAAGATTTTTATTTTTATGACATGGACTGAAAACTAATACAAATTAATGGAATAACGGATAAGCGATGTTCTCTGGAATAACGTGAATCCAAAAGGTGATTTAGTAATCTGATAGAGGCCTGGAGTGCAGAGCTGGAGACAATTTGGTCTGATTTCTGAGGCATAAGGTGGCTGAATAGTGAGAGACCTCAAAAATTGCTACCACAGATGGCATAAATCCCATTGGGAGTCAAATCTCTTCCCTTCCTTGTAAAACATGAGAGCTCAGATTATTACAAGTATATATGGCAAATATGTGAAGAGAGGATGTGCTTTATTAATATAAACCCCAAATAATCTCAGGGCAAAATACCTTTAAGAGCAACAGACAATCTCATAATGCCTTAAGTTTCAGACAGCATCTACTTGTGGAGAACAGTCTGATTTGAGCTGTGATTTAAGCTAAATCACCTAAAAGAACTTGATCTTGTATTTAGTGGGTTGTGCAAGATAAGTAATTTAGAAATTGAAGGCTGTTTAAATGGCCAATGTAAATTTTAAATTTCTAATATAGAAACAAAATTTCTCCTTGACAAGAAACTCCAATGTGGATGCTTTGGGCTTCAGATTAAAGAAACAGCAACATTTATTCTGAAACAAAAAACCCTTATAGTGGGAAAAAAAATTTGTACCAATGCATGCATTTAAACCTGGGGGGTTAAAGACTAAAATACTTTTTTTTAGTTTTTGCTGTTGCTTGGAGAAAGAGAGGTAAGGAAAAAGATAACAAACCCTGTTCTGTTCTTCAGTCTTAATAGTATCTGTCATCATAGAGATAGCTGTGGATAAATGTATGTAAATTCAGTTTTCCTAATAAGCATAATTGAGTTTAGCCACCTACAAGCAACACGACAACAAAAAGCTCATGTCATTTAGTATTTCTGTATGGCTACATTCCTGTCAGGCTGCACAGTCCTGTCCTTAGACAGGATTTGGTGACTCATTTAATGTGGTTACAACAAGGTCTAAAAGCTTAGCAGCATAATCCTCCTGCTAGGGAGGTAAGACTTTCCCTGTTGGAATGTTGTCATCTTGCAACCTCTTGAATCCATATTCCAGTAGAAACACAACATTTGCATGGGTTGCATCAGATTGAATTTATCTGAAGGAAACCCTAAGAGGAGTAAGAATTAATTACTGTGAAGTTTTTCTCCCTTTGGTGCATGCAGGAACAGAAAATTGTCAGTAGTGTTTTAATCCTGTAGTAACTGGACAAAGAGCTGACACTTGGATATGTAATCACTGCCACTGTGCAGAGCTTTGTCACAAGAGACCTGCAGGAAAAGCCATGGAGCAAAAGATTTGTGGCCACCAAGAAGCTGCTTCTGTGTCCTTTTCACCAGCAATACAAGGCAGCTTTAAAAATAAAAACCTGATAGATTTTTCTTAAACTGACAGTGCAGATTTGTCTTCATTGTAAAACTCTAAGTGCTTTCATATCTGTTTACAACTGAAATTTAATTCCTGATGTGCAGGAAACAGCAACTCTAGCGAGCAGAGAGAAATAAAACATATTCTAAGACAAATATGGAAATACTTTAAACACTGGAGAAGGTATGGTCTTTGTATGAGGGGCTTCTTGCTACTTCACTGCTAGCTATCAACACTTTTCAACTTCACTATAATTGTTACAGAACTTTGGAAATTTTTAGTTGCAGATTTTCATTTCAGGAAAGATTCTTTTGGAGCAGCTCCTTTTTTCACAGCTGTTTCTCTGGATATTTGCGAATAGTTTTATTTGATATTTGAGGTCTTTATAAAAAAAAACTTTTAAAAATCTTTAGAAAACTGCCTTGCTGTCATGTAATACAGCCTGGCAACCTAATAAACAATTAATTTAATAAAGAATATGAAGATTAAGAAATACATCAGTAAATGAGGAGCTGAGTTTGGTATAGCAGTGGATTTAAAAAAAAGGAAAGGGGAAAGGGAAGATGAAAGATATGAAAAAGGGGGAGCTGGAGGTAAAGACCCACCTTCACAGTTCTTGGAAGTTGAATTGTATGTGTAGCCTTCTGGACATTCACACTCATATCTCCCCTGGGTGTTTTTACAGGTGGCTGTCCCACAGATGTTTGGATGTAGCACACATTCATTTATATCTAGAAACACAAACAAGTTATTAAAAAACAACTCCCACTCTTGCACACCATTTTTCTTCCCAACCTTATCCAACACTGCAAACTGAGTGAGGCTGGCAAATTTTCTTGGCAGCTCTACCATGCTGTCACAGCAGACTAGAGCTACAGCCAGAGAGATTTCCAGAGGGCTGTAAAAGACACTTCTGCATGCCCCCAGTGAAAAAATTCTATGCCTGCCTGTCTTTCCCATCCCTTCATGCCTTCTGTGGGTAACAGGGAAAGGGATGTGTGTCCAGGCATGCAGAGAGAGAAGCAGGCTGCAGATTTCCCATAAACTAAACCAGACTGCATAGTAAAATTCCATCTTAGAAAAAGACATCCAGAAAGACAAGAGATAATCCAACCAGAGGTTCTTCCGTGCTACAATCAATTCATGTCAGTTTTCTTTTAATTGGCTGCGCTGAGAGGTGTTAAAGTTCCTCACTGTCTCTCTATCCCTCAAACCATTTTAGTGTCTATCTTCTGTCTTGTTTCCAATTTGTCAGTGTCATTTTCCCAATGCCCATGTGGCAATGGGATTCAGGGTATAGTATCAATCTTATTAAGTGTCTTTGAGACAGAAAAGTATCAGATCCCTGGAAGTACTTCACTCCCACTCATGAATGGAGGGATCATTCTGGTTATCTCTGTGGTTTTGTAGCAGTTGTGGAAATGGTGCTGCACAGGAGATTCTTCCACTGACTTGCTTGGAGTTCTGGAACTGTATTAAGTCAAAGCTGCCCTGAATTCAGACTCCTTCTCTACAGTTAATAAGTGCATTCCAAATTCCTGGTTATTTAACTTTGTAATTGCATGTAATAAAATACTAGAATGCAGTTTATCAAATGATTAAACTAACACTCAAGGCACTAAGGTATATTAGTCTATTTTTATCTTTAATTACTTTTTAACTAGATTTTCCAGTATCCTCCCAAGAATTACAGAGGACTGTAACCAATTTATCTGCCTGCCTTTTTTCATAAACCCACAGTCCTCTGTCATTCTGGCACGTCTTTGGAAGTTATTAATTCCCAAAATATTAAGACTAAAGAAAGTGACAATGGAAGATGACCATCAAGTTTAGCCTCTAAAATTATCTTGCATTATCCAAAACTGTTGTCATTATTTGGTAATAAAATATGACATTAAGGTGGAATTAAGTTGTAATTTTTTCTAACTATGCAGTAAGAACTGCTAATTATGTCAATACACAGTCTTTATTTGGAGCAGAATGAAGCATGTAGGTTGTGGCCAACAGTAGACACAAGCATGTACAGAAAAAATTATGCTGGGTGAATCAAAGAAAAATCTTTCTTTAAGAGATTTTTTTTCAATCATTAATAGTTCCTTCTCCAATGAACTTCAAACTGCAGAAAGAGCAGCATGGCTAATTAGGAGTGATTTAGCCTAAATCAGTGTTTACTGGAGAGAATTTCCATGGTAACAATATCAGCTATTCTCATCACTTTTGATTCTTCTTTCAGCGTGCTTAAAGGATATGTGAAACTGATGAGAGACCAAAATGAGCTTTATGGAGCTCCAGTAATAAAGCAGAATCTCATCTATAGCTGTTCCCTCTTTCTTTGCTTGCTTCTTCATCTGGTTCACTATTTGGCTGCCCAAATGCCTGCAGTGTGTACAGAATGAACAGCCAAATTAAACCAGGACTGGATCTTTCAGAGGCAATGCAAGTGCATTTATGGAACTATTGGATGAAACCCTTCCTTCTCTCTGGTCAGCAAGCACTGTGGTGGCATGGAAGATGTTCCCCTGAAGTCTCCTCACCTCCACAATCCCTTTTGTTGGCATGCATGAAGTAGCCATCTTCACACAGGCAACGGAAGCTCCCAGGGAAATTGGAACAGCGTTGGCTGCAACCTCCATTGAAGTCTTCACATTCATTTATATCTATAAAGAAAAGGGAATAAAACTCTCTGCTGTGAGGAAAGCATCAACTGACTGCTGCAAGTATCATTCAACAGTGGAAATGCAATTATGCTTCTGAGAACCAACATGCCATGAAACTGAGGACTGTACCTTCCTCGCAGTTCTCTCCTCTCCATCCTGCTTTACAGACACAGGTATACTTGGCCTGTCCATCTATGCAATCCTTATATCCATCTTTATGGCATGGCAGGGGGCTGCACTGGTTTGAAATTTCTGTGGGATGGAAAACATGGAAGATCCCTGTTATTTGGGGTTATTTCTCCTCAAGAATCACTTTAGTCTTTTTTCTTCTCTTCCTACAGGTACCTGTTATGAAATAGGAAAGGTCTTGATGAATACCATGAAGCACAATCTTGCTACTCATTCTGTCAACAAGAATTTTTAAGTGAGTGAGAACGTACGAAGCTACCGGTACTTTTTCTTTGTCAGGCAGAAAACAACTAGAAGACAAATTACTTGCTAAGCTAATCCCTGCAAGATGTGACCAGACTTGATATTATTATATTTAAAAGACATATTTCAGTTTTTAAAGAACAGCGCTCTGGCCCCATCGTACTACCACAAATTTCACTAGAAAGATCAAAGTTTCAAGAATTCAAGATTAGAGAGCTGAGTTTCTCTGTTCAAGAGTGGTCAGACAGAGACACTGGTGATTTATTGCATCATTACAAACTGATCTTGAAAACATGTTCAGTCATGACCATGTGCAGTGTAATCATTAAGGATGTTTTTGCCTTCCATTGCTTTCAATGATAAAAAGTGTCAGATGTTTAAGTATTCTTATTCAAACTAACTGGAAGTTTCTTTGATAGGAGGTTTAGAGAGATGTTTAAACTGTGACAAGTAGGAAATATGGTAAAAATGGCTTGCTATGAATTTACTAGAAGGAACACAATTTATGCTGGACCTGTGAATGCATAGGCATAAAAATCAAACATTTGAGAACCATCCTAAGTTTCATGCTTTGTGACCTTTTGATTAGAATCAATGACTGTGTTCCAGATAATATTTTTGTTTTGTTTTTGAAATTTTGAAATTTTCACCTAGTAATGTAACTACGGGCCAAAGAATGGTAGAAACAACATTAACAAGACAATCTCTTACTCTACCTGACTTGCTAGAGGCAAATGGTTTGGCATAACTGTTAAAGATGTGGTAGAGTACAGAGTACACTGGGGAATATTGCTGGGCTGCCTTTGTTTGCAGAAGAACTCTGCCTTCCACGTTGCAATCAATTATGTTCCCTTATAAAGTTAAAAGCAGTCACTTAAACTGCTTTCTCAGGAAATGCTGTGTCTCACCTCACTTTTTTGGTCAATTTCTGGTTTTGATTATTGAGTTTGCCTGGGCTAAATGGTTATCTGTCTCTTTTTGTGTCCCTGTGAACTGCTTTTTAGCCACTGTGTGTTCCAACATCAGCACTTACCCTTGACACAAGCCCTCAGGTCAGCTGGAGAGTCTGGAGTGACTGCAGCCACCCTGAACACCCCTGCTCGATGGGAGGCCAGGCAGCCTGCAAATGCAAAGCCACACAATCAGCTCAGGGTCCAAACAACTCATTTACACTAAAATTACACCACTGGCTGCATGGCACCTTCAAGGAGCCTGCTCCCACAGCCTGAATTGCAAAACTAGCCTGGGCATGTTAAGGACAGCTGGTCACAGCCCAGCCTTCAGAGTGCCTCTGTGAGGATCTCAGCACTCAGGACATTCTCTGCATTATAATCAGCATGGAAATCATCCCAGTGCTAGGGGCAGAAAAACTAAACCAGTATTACCCAAATGAGAGCATCACTGAATCATACACTACAGTTGTTTATGGGTTTGTTGTTTTTGTTTTTTGTTTTTTTTTTTTTTTGTACTTACTTAAATATTTGGGATAAAAATATTCCTGCAGAAAGAAAAGAAAAATAAAGGCTAAGAAAAATTTCAGGTAGATAAAATGACAGCAAAATACATCACTGAATATAATCTAAAGTATATTGGTATTATAATATAAAAGGAAAAACATTACTTTGAGTCACAGATTATAGGCCAGGTTTTCTATATGACCGTTGTTCGGGCTAAAGCAGATTACTTAATACACACAAAACTCGGTGGAGAGATTAAAATACTGCACTGAATTGGACACCTGCAAAATGAAGGTAATGCAAATCAACTGGGTATCAAAATTACTTTGAAAATTGTCTCTAAATGGGAGGATCTTGCTCAGTGTTGTTATTGGGAGCTCCAAATTCCACGTGCTTCTGTCTTTCCCTCTGCAAAGAACTACTATGTCATAGATACTAATAAAGTACTTACAGTTTCAGGATTATTTTCAAAGATTTCCCTGGCTTCTTCCCTATTGCATAATTCTTCAATGCATTCTCTCTCTAGATTTCCCTTCTTACTTTCTTCCATGAAAGAGTTTGCTCGGCGTCTCCTCAGCAGGAACTGAGAGGCATGCTGCTGGGGTAAAACTTGGGAGAAACAAAGCAACTCTGTTATTATTTATCTCTTTTTGCAACAGCTGAAAATGCTGTAAACACTGAGCAAATGTGAGAATTCAACACAAAATTCTGAATTAAATGCTTAGTCAGGAGTTGATGTTTGTTATTGTTTTGAAAAACATGAGCAAGAAATTCTAGGATTCTGTATGTGGAAGCTGTTTCTGATTAAAAAAAATCCTTAATCTGTGCTATTAATCCCTAATAGCATCCATGCCTGAAGCATAATTTACATGACATACTCTGGACAAGATTTACTTTTTTAGATTATGGTTATTACAAAGTGAGATATGTAACCAACAAGTAGATTTGAGAAGCTGATTATATTACTGGTTTCAGTGATCTGTAAGTAAATATTCTGACCCTATTTAATTTATGTGAGACCAAAATTACGTCCTACATAGTCAGGCTACCTGTTATATGTAATTAACATAAATGTCATTTTATTTTTCAGAACAGTGAAGAACCATGGCCACATCAACCCAACACAAATGTAAGAATGCTATCCTGGGAATATCAAGGCAGACAATCTATAAATACATTTACATTTTACAAGGTAAAACAATCCTAGCCAGCTTTTATATTTCAGATCCAGCATGAGTCTTTACTTAATTTTCATGTATCTGGTTACTGTCATTTTAGTGACTTTTAACAAGTGGTGAACATTGAGAAATGACACTAAAAATGAAAGATGTCTGCTTCAATGTTCTTTGCAGAGCACACAACACTCCAGGAACAGCCTCTAAATTAGACTGCCTGGCTTAATTTTTGGATAGAGCTTGAGATCAAGAGAAAAATGGACAGGCACAGTTGGAAGAAGCCCAGCTGACTGGGTTAAAGGGTGCAGATGACAGATGTTAACTGGAGAGCACCACACCTGCCCTCCTCTCCTCAGCCTCTGCACAATTTAACCTTGCAGAGCTGCCCCACGGTGAGGGCTGTGACACCTGCAGTGCAGATCAGGGGTGGTGGCCACACACATTCACCCCAGCTCCACAGAAAAGAGCCACTCAAACACACAGAGCCCACCCAGTCACTGCCTGGGACAATTCCTCAGACCCGGAGCACCTCCATGAGCCACGCCAGCTGCCAAGCACCAGAGAAGAGCTCCCGGTTTCTCTGCACGTACAGGAAAGAAAAAAATGAAGGAAGCTGACTGGAAAGAGCAGCTAATGAGGCCCAGAGCTTGAATTGAGACAGATGTACCACTGAACTAAAACCACAGCATCCTAAACACATTAAAGGTCTCTATCAAGTGACAGGGAACATTCTGAAGTGCTGAAACGTCGGTAATGACCTGAAAAAACCTTTGTGTTACAACCTCCTGAGTGAATTTGGTGTGGGCTGAGCTTATAACTACAAACTCATCTATTTGCTTTCATTCTGGTAAAACTAATCATCCTGATAAGGCAGGAAATAAGATTTCCTGAGCATAAGGTGGATGTACCACAGCTCACCTCCAAGGTTTTACAGCACACCTCTATCTCAGAGAGCAACAAGCAAGCTGCTTAGAAATGAAAGAAGTGTCAATTAACTAGACTAAATGCTTTATTTCTCAGCAATAAGAAAGATGCAGAAAAACCATGTGTCCTGAGGCAAAAAATAAGACAACAAAACCGGGAAAATTGTGTATTATAGCTGCTGGGTTTATTTCCATGGGAGATTTCTACCCCCACAAAGATGTTGACATAGCTGTGGTGCACAGGCTCGTGGTGTAGATGACGCCTAATTCACAGCTGAGTTTAAACCATCTTGTTTTGACCTTTAGCTACATCACTGTCTTTTCACACGGTTTTAGAGTAAATAAAAGAAAAGAAATTTTCAGTTGTGTACAAACAGGTATAACACTTTCTACTTCATGTCTTCAATACAGTGGGGCAATGAGAAAAAGTCTTTTCCCCTACATCAGAGCAGTTTATCCTTCTCCCAAGTTGATTTCCTGTAACTTCTGACTTTAAATAAAACATGTAACTCAGAGCAAATGCCATGGTTTTTTAGTGCAGATATTTTAATCCCCACACACAGAATTAGCAGTGTATTTATTCATCTGTGCTTTAATTACAAAGATTATGATAGGACCTTTATTAAAAAGAAAAAATCCTGACTGCTGCTGCTGCTGCTGCCAGTGTGATTACAGGAAACACCAGCCCATTTCTGACCCTGCCAAACCAAGTTAACCCTTAATGCACTTGGGGTGCTCATCTGGTGATCACTGAAGCAATTCTAGAGCCTAACAATTTCCAGAGGTGATGTGCAGCCACTGTGTAGTGAATGCTTATCAAGCATCTAAAAGTGATGCTCCTAAAAGAGAAAAAGAAATTGTGGGAGAGGATGAGATTCAGTGGTTTCTTACAGCTGTTCTGTTGTGCACATGCACCCATAAACTTGCTTAAAGTGGGCCACTTAAACACAACTTAGAGCTCCTTACCTAAGACCCCAGCCAAGGAAAGCAGGTGACTAAAACTGAATAAAAAGTGACACCACTGTAGGCAGTGGCACAATCTTGTTTGCACAGCTCTGTAACTCCAGTGATGACAGTATCCTCAAAAGCTCATCAGTGACACTATGCAGCCAACAAAAAGAAGTTAGCCACTAATATTTACCTGCACCTTCTCCAAAATGTGTCCCTCACCTGATATTTGACCAAATCCACCTGCACTGAGTCTTGCAGAGGCAACTTTATGATTATTGAATGGTACGAGCTGTATTATTAAGTTGTTTTCTCTTCTTCCCCTTCTCCCCCCACCCCCGCCATTCCAGAAATCCCTGGCACTGTTTAGAGTCAGAGATAGGAAACTGGACAACATGGACCACAGAAATTTTGGATGAGCAGGACAGCGATTTCCTGCTGTTATGAAAAACGACAAGGTATGCGGTGGAGGAGAAAAATGGAACCGAAAACAGGAGAAAAGATCATTATGAAGTATTTATTAGAAGATTTCTTTTTAGGACCTGTTAAAAATGTTATAAAATGAACTTTCATCTTTTGATACTGCTCCCTTCCCCAGTCAGAAACCCCAGCACCTCGCAGAACAGCAAACATTCAGTTTCTGTTCTACCAGTTTAATCATTAGTAAAACAGGACAGAAACGGGCTTACTTTGGGCTGCAATTCTGCTTGTTTCAGCGACACTGACTTATTTCAGTATAAAGCTCAAGGATGTTTGTGTTAAAGACAGAATACTTTATTTTTTTTTGTCTGTGTGTGAGAGCAAGCAGCTCCTACCTAGGCTGAGAGGGCTGAACTTACAAAAAGCACCAGTGCCGCTGGTCCGGGCTGCACAATACAGCCACTCCTCTGAGCGGACCATGATCTCCCCAGGGCTGTTCTCGCAAGGGAAACGATCTCCCCAGGGCTGTTCTCGCAAGGGAACCCAGCTCCCTGTGCAGACCCTTCCCCGCGGGCGGCTGAGCCGCGCTGCGGCTCCG
This sequence comes from Alethe diademata, assembly GCA_025584955.1. Taxonomy (NCBI): domain Eukaryota; kingdom Metazoa; phylum Chordata; class Aves; order Passeriformes; family Muscicapidae; genus Alethe; species Alethe diademata. Next base: position 2,758,503 of record JANRMJ010000054.1, read on the forward strand.
AACAGCTCCAGAGCCGCGCACAACCCCGCGCCCCGGCTCCCTGCCCCGCGGGAACCGCAGCCCAGCGCCCCGGGACCGAGGGGTGTCCGGGACCGAGGGGCTGCAGGCACCGAGCCGAGCACCGCGATGCCCCAGCCGGCCAGGCCGGGCCGCGCCGCCCCTCGCCCCCAGACCCGCTCCGCGCCACCCCCCGCTCGCCTCGCCTCACTCACAGGTCGCCGCCTCGGCCAGGGCGATGGCCAGCGCCAGCAGC
>JANRMJ010000054.1:2766864-2792732 GCA_025584955.1 Alethe diademata
GTGCTTTTTTGATTAATACAACTTTTGGGGGGGGGTTGAGTTGTATTTTGGCTTTGTTTGGGTTTGTTTTTTGGGTTTTTTTTTTTTTTTTTTTTTTTGGGGGTGGGGGGGATTTGTTTGTTTGCTTTTTTTGTAGAAATCTCTATGCTTTAATCCTTTAATGGAGTTGGGTGCCTGACTGGATCTGCAGAGAACTTGCCACTTTCCTGGATCTTGATACTGCTTTTTGATCCCTATCAGTAGCTAATCAGAAGGCAGAGTGTATTTATTAATTGCTCTAATGGTGACTAAACCAAGTCTGTTGATGTTATTACTTTTTATTAGATTAAACTTCAAGCCTTTGATTGGAATTTGCTTTTGCAGTGTCCCAGTTCTGTGGAGGGATCCAGTAGTTCTTTGGTTCCCTGTGTGAGCCTACCTCTTGAGTTAAAAATTCTCTTCTGTACTGTCAGATTTACAAATTTATGCTGAAAATTAGCCTATTTTAATATTGGAAGAATTTTAATGTTCAGATTTTGTTTATGGATTTCTTGGTTTTGTTAGTTTTGTTAATGAGATACTTGCTACATTTTTTAATTAGTGCATTTTAATCTGCAGAATAGGCTGAATTGCACATTGTGGACATAAAAAGTGGTGCTAAATACTTTATCTTACAGAAATATAGGAATGTGAGAAGTCTGATGTTCAGTGTGATATTTTCTACAAATTTAATTGCTGCTCTCCCATGTTGTTATTTATTGCTGCCCATGGAGGTCTCAGAGAATCATTTTAAGACAATTTTCCTCAAGTGCTGATAATATTGTCTTTTACTGACTCTTGGTATAAATTAGTTAGAGATGTTAAACGTGTCATTTGGGTTTTTTTACTGCTCAGTGTTATCACCTAATTTATGTTTACGGGTAAATTCTTCTGGCAGGATTCTCAAGACTTGTATGGGTATACAAATTTAAATTTTCTCCACTTAGGATTATTTTTGTCCTTTATCAGAAGGGAGCACACAGACATCATATTATGCAGGCAAATGCTGGTTTTGTTTGGGATTAGTTGTGTTTGTTTTGAGTCTTTGTTTTGGTTTAGGGGTTTTTTGTAAGTTGACATGGAGCATGCGCAAGAGAAAATGCAAGTCCATGTGCTGTGACTGATATTTTATACCAAGGAGATTTTTGGGCAGGTATTTTGTTAGGAGAAAGCTACATTCTACCTGTTATTTTGGTGATAAGGGATTATAGCTATTAATGTTTCACTTTTCTTCATAGAACACTTGCAGCTGGGCTTTAATTTGTTTGGTTTCCTGCATGTTTATGTAACTCCTGAAAACACTGGAAAGTTACTTTCAGTGATTACTGCAAAATTTCTGCTGCTAATAATTTCGAATGCTCAATATCAAATTTGGTGTAAACTGTAGTTCATACTATTGTTTCATACTATTTATTTTCAGTTAATAGTACCCCCTATCAAGGAAAAGGTTTCCATAATTCTTTCTCACTTTCTAGTTCTCCTTCAATATGTTTTATCTCTTTTGCCTGTTTCTAACCAATTTACATCTGGAAATTACTTAGGCAGCTGTTTTCCTAAGTATTAAAATGTGAATTTTGAAAACTTGAGTTTTATTCCACAATTGAAATGCAGCTCTTCTTTATTGGCCAATTTCTACTTGGCCCTTGGAACATAAAGCTATTTTTAATATATGCAGTTAAGGGGAGAGTATTTAATGCAATAGTTCCAGTAGTGTCATCATCCAAGTTTATTTTTTGTTGCTATTGTGTAAATATATTTTTCACTTTAAGCTTCAGACCTTTGATTGTATTTTGATAGCAGTTTTAATCTGGGATGGAAGGAATCCAGCTATTTCTAAATATCACAATGTGAAAATGACTTTGATAGTACATTCTTTTTTCCCACTACAAGCAACTAAAAAGGTCCAGTTCACTTAGTGTCTCACTGAATAGCAGTGCAGTTTCTTCTGCCTTCTCTGACTATCCAAATTAAAGTGGTCTTGATTGTGTCTTTGCATAGCACAAAGCAGTTCAGGAATACATTTCTGGTTTGCTGTTTGGTTTTAGTGTGGAATAATTTTTTTTTAATTCCTTTTTGGAAATAAATTTTTTGTCTCAGTTACATTGCTCTTGTCTGTTAAATTGCATGGTGAGCTATTTCTCACTCAGTTCCAAAAGTTGTGAGTGTGTAATTAAGGATCATATTCCCCTATCCTGGTAAGGCTCTGCCTGGGGAGCTGAATAATATAAATTATTATGTGTCAGTTTATGAACTTTTCCTACAGAGGTAGTATTGAAACATTCCTGGTAAGTTTTCTGACCTCTTGTTTGGTTTAGGCATTCCATTCTGGATTGTTACTAATGGTATCTGCTTCATGTGTGGATTTGTTTTGCAGAATTTCAGATTCCTGGGGAAAAAAACATTTAGAATTTGAGCAAGTAAATATAAATGTTAAAAAAGGACAAGGCAATTAAAATTACTCATTATTATTTTGTGAAATGTAAATAAAACATTTTTATGAATCCTGTCTTTGAGATTAACCGTATTTTCAATGCTTCCCAACAGCATAGGGAGTTTGTTCCCACACTGTTTCAGTTTGAAGAACCAAACTAAACTTTAGAACTTCTAAGTTTTAAAGAAGTTTTGAAGAACCAAAAAGTGTCACTTTTATCCTTTTACCCTTTGTTGTAGTTCACTTGTTTCTGTGAAAACCATAAAATTCTTCATTCTGTTTTGAAAAATGGGTGCAGTTTTTCCTGAGAGCTCTGCTGCAGGGCAAATGGGAAGAAGAGTGAAGCAGTTGAGGGATCCCAAGAGTTTGGTGTGGAGGAACCATTGGTATTTCAAGCAGTTCATTTCTTGTGTCATCTGCAGCACGGACAGCACCAGCAGCAAATCACTTTGCAAGGGTTTCTTTTTTTATACCTGACTGCAAGCCCAAACTTTTCTTTAGATACTTGAGTATATTCTTGAGTGTTGTTCATGCAGATTTCTATGTTGTTGATCATTTCCCCTTGCTCCTCCACCAGAATTGAGATCTGGATAAAGAGTTCTTTCACGTCTTTGATCTGGTTCTCCAGATTGACCAGCTCTTTGTGTCTCTGCTCGATCTCTGACAGCTGAGCTTTAGTGATCTTGACTTCAGTGAGTAGATTTTCATTGAAGATCTCCCATTTTCCCTGCTGGAGCATGTCATTGACTTCCTCCTCCGACACCTCTTTGCCAGCCACCTCGAGCTGGCGCAGGATGAAGGTCCTGCACTTGTCCTGCTTGGCGGCGATGGCCGCGTTGTAGGCGAGCATGGCCTGGCGGTAGCGGTGGGCCAGGAAGGCGTGCTGGGCTGCCAGGATCCTCACCGGGGCCCGGCCTGGCCCCTGCTCACCCTCAGCCCTCCTCACTGCTCTCAACAGCTCATCCAAGCTTTTGCCAACGTGCTCTGCCTGAGTTTTGATTTCCCTCGCTACGTTGGATTCCTTCTTGAGAACGCTGAACCTCCTCATTGAAGACACGAGGCTTCTTTGTTGTTGGCTGAATTTACTGACTTCTTCCACCAGGTTATTAATTTCGTTCTGAAGCTTCTGGATTTCATGCAAGTGCCTTTCAGTTATGGGCTCCTTCTCATAAATAATGGCCTGCTGTTCAAACTCCTCCTGCTCCTCTTCTTGTACAGTTGCACCATTGTTTTCCCCAGCTATCTGTAGTTCCTTAACCCTCAGTTTAAACTCTTGCAGACGATCTCTCATGGTTTTTGTGGTCAGGATTCTTTCCTGGGTTTTTTGTTCTTGTTTCTTTCCTCCCTCTTGCAACACAGTAAGTTAATTCCAGTATCTTTTTTTGTTTGGTTTGTTTTGTTGCACTGTAATCAAAATGTAACAACAATCAATGTTAGTGGTTATATGTATATATGAAAAATAGTCTTGGAGATTAGAGCTACTTCTCTGTGCGCCAAAGTAAAAGCAGCAATGAGTTGGAAGTGGGGGGGTATTCTGAGCAAATTGTGATTTGTAGCTCAAGGCCATTTTTGTGGTATATTTGTGCTGCAGCACACAGAACTTAGACCAGAGAAGTATGGAGAGGACTTTTATTTTGGGGAGGAAGAGAGGAGTAACTGAAATTATTTTATCATTATTCTTTACTTGATGAAAGCTAGTCAACTTATAAATCTGTTTGGAAATAGACGTGAGTGTGGCTGTGTCATTTTGGGATTCTCAGTAGGAAATATGTCAGTTTTTGAGACTATGAGACATACTTTGTAATGAATCAGAGTTCTGGCCTGAATTTAGATTATTAATTTGGCCACACTCAAAACATTTCTCTATTTTCCTTGCCTTTCCTTGCCTGGGGAGTTAGAATGAAGCAGTTAGCTACAACAAAATGGAACAGCAGGACTCTCATCATTTAAAAACTCTAATAATTTAGCATGAAAATAAATTAATTTTTTATGTTCGAGTTTCTGTGGAGTTGAATCCATATCACTAATGTTGCAGCATGAAGATTTTCTAAGCCTTTTTAAAATTACTGTTATCTACTCTTACACTGTCATTTACATTCTTCATAAAATTGATGCAAATGTGCATAGTGAACCACAGGGGGCTACAATTCAGTGCTATTTTTTATTTAACAGAAAGCAGATACAGTTTTGTTTTGTTCCCTAGCTGTTGTGCAAGCTTTACTGGAGAGATAGTTAAGAGCAAGATATTTTCTAAAACACACCCAATGGAAACTAAGTTCCAACTATTTTTAATCATAGGGAAGAAAGTATTTTTCTCAAAGTCTACATAAATTATTTCCTTGGACTGTGATCAAGAATGGAAAATTTCAGTAAGAAGTAACATGTTCAGGACCAGAAGATTATGGGATTTTTTACTTAGGGTCTTCTGGCTCAATCAGATGTGTGTCTTTCAAAGGGCTGTTCAAGCATAAAGGTTAAACAGCACAGTGGTATCTTTTAGCTGTTTCAGAGCTTTTAGGGCTGTTCTCTGAAACAGTAGCACTAAATAGGTGCAACTCTTATTAAACCCTGATTTTATTTTTTCTTAGCAAGCAAATGTAGGATTTCTTAATAGTATCCAAAAGATGCATTTTTAGAAAGTGCAAAGGATCATCCAGTAACCTGTCAATATGCAAATGATTTTCTTGAATTTCTACAGTTCCAAATGATACTGCTGTGGTATCTCTGCTCCCCTACACATATTTAAAGTCTCTAAATAGATTTTTATATAAGTCATGGAGTGGAGCAGTGTGGACACGTCTTCACAGACTTAAATCTGGCTTTCTGCAGGAGGATTAGCTGAAAAACAAAACTTGAAATGCTTCAGAGGTCAGTCATGAGAAAGAATGTTGATATTCTACCCTAGTGTGGATTTTCCTTACTGCTTTTTTTTTCCCCCCTTAATGCATTAATATTTGAATTTAGTACTTGTTGATTTGCATCAAGAGAAACCCAAAATCCTGGCAATCATTACAAGTTACAGTAGTGTGCTGAGACTTGTGATCAGACAAGTGTGCAAGTTACTTATTGGAGAATTGTTATTCTGGGGTGGGGAAGATGCAAAATGTATTCATTTCATGACAGTAATGCCTCTCCATTGCTGAACTTTTCAGTGGCTGTCCCTATGGCAGAAATCAGGCAGTTGCTCCCAGATAACATTCTTCAGGAATGTTCCAGAGCTGCTTGGCACCACCAACAGGGAAAGTTCAGCTGGGGCATGTGAAAGGACCCAGGGCTGCTAAACAGGGCTTCAGAGAAGTGACCTGAAAATCTCTTCTAGTCCAGCCTCACACATCTGCTGACCCATGTTAATTTAGCAGGGCTGGGCAAACCTGGGATTAAAAGCAACTTCTAAGGGCACCATTAGTACTTATGCTGTGAGGTGACTAGAATTTCTTGTGTCTAAGAGAAGTGGTGCATTGCTCTTGAAATAGCTGTGTTCCTTGGGGCTGGAGGGAGGAAACTCACAGAACTGCAAAACAGATCTGCAAATATTGTTAAATATCAAAGGATTGAGCAGAAAATACTGGAGATTTTTTTTTTTCTTGTGTAAAGATCAGTCTCACAAAAGACTGGAATGTAAGCAATTGAATCTTAGTTTCATATCTTCTCTGCTGTCAGGCCTGCCTTCAAAGCCTGCCACTGAACAGGCTTGCCAATAATTGTACTTGATTATACTGGCAATTGGAACACATGCTGGTTTCAAAGAAATGAGGATGTCTTCATGACAGAGATAACCTTGGAAATTGTTGGCTTGACTTCTTGATTGTTCCACAACAAGCTCTGTTCATTTACTGAGTCCTTGTTTTGTCCTACATGTTTGTGTATAGGGGCACATCCTGTTTTTCTTTTCATTGAGATGAAAGCACTTCACTTTCCTTAAAGTTTTTATCAGTAAAGGGAGAATGTGCCCATTCTTTAGAGTGGAGTAAATGGAATATGTGGACTGAAAGCACTCCAGTGACTTAGTGTGGCCTCTGTATTCACTGCCCATTGCAGCTTTATTGTCATACAAACCCATTGGTGATTGTTCTTCTTGAAGCATCCTCATGTATAGCTATATATAATTATAAATAGTTGACAGGTTCAGAAATGCAATTTTCACATCCTTGTCAAATATATTTTAAAGGGTATTGCAAGAGTCTTTGCCTTCTGATAACTTGGCTGTGTTGCTCCTCAGGAACAGGGTTATATGAATCTCTCTATTTAAACAGATGCCTTATGTGACTGGGGAAGACTTGATAAAGACAATTACCTCAGCACACTGACTAGGGGAATCATATATCCTGGTACCTGACCACCATTAGAATCTGTCATGACTCTAAAGTATATCCAGAATTCAAAGATAATTAGTCTGGCAGAATTTTTTTATATTACCTTTTCCATTTAAAATAAAAGAAGGCAAGTTGAAAGGTCCACTTGCTTAATTGCAAAGCAACCACATAGAATATTCTTCCACCTGTCTGATAAATTTATCAGTAGACCCAGGAACCATGGAGCTTACATTCAAAAATAAGATTTAGGCTACATTAAGTTAAAAGACATAATTGTATATGTGATGTGGCTTTGCTGGATTGTTTTATTTCTCCCTCAATCTGCAAATTACCAAAGCCTCCTGTTTATTTTAATTTCTGCTTCTGTTCACTATTTCTTGGTTATTCAGCACTTTGATTGGAATGCCTGAGAGCAAAGGCTCTGTTTCTATTTACTCTTTGATACAATTTGCCACCTTACCTTGGTTTTAACATTCAGCACTCTCTTCCACAAAAAAGGACTTGAAGGCAACCAAGGAACAGAATCCTCTCTTTAAGAGCTCTTTGAGGTCTATGATCTGTATGGAATTTCATGTGACATGTAATCCTAAACTTTTTTGTGTGTGCTATTACTTTTTATTCATTTACAAGCTGCAGTGAAATTACATTACAGCTCTGTCATCATTTAGATGAGCTCAGACATTGTTGGCTGCAGCCTGTTTGACCAAGAGGTGGGATTGAACTGATAGCAGAGCAGAGTGTGTCAAGAAACGTTTTCAGTAAATAGGGATGTGATTCAGACTTGTGGTGAGAATGAGGCCACTTAACAAAATGAAACTAATTATAATTGCTGGTGTTCTTGTGACCAGTTGAAAAGCTAGTGTGAGAATGAAGTTGCCTAGAGATACTGTAAACAGGAGTTTAGAATCTTGGTTTTAACTGTTCTCTTATTTAAATGTGACCTGGAGGAACTTATAAACTATTGACTTATTGACTTACAGAAATGTTCCTGCAGTTCCCTGAAATTGTATTAATTATAGTTTACCATAATATTCAAATTACTGTTTTGCATGAGAATTGAAGGCATGAATTAAGTCCCTTTATTTGAGAAAGAGCCACGTGGCAACCATCAAAATTTACTGATAGGTTTGTCATTGTTGTCAGCAACCCAGAAGGAGCAGGGGCTTGAAATGCTAAAGAAGAATGTGCTTGAAGGTCTGTTAACACTTGCATTTGGAAGGCAATCTGCAAAAAATCACCTGATAGAGCAGGCTCAGAACTTCATCAAGAGTGCCTTCCGTGGGCCTCTTGAAACTGTTGGTCTGTTCTCTTATTTGTTTGTTAAAAGTATGAAGAATTCTGTTTTCCATGACTTCCTCAAAAAGCTCAAACTGCCAATAATTGAAGAAGGAACAAGCAAAAATAAAAAGGGACAGTCACTTATTTTTGCCTGTGTATGGGTCAGGAGTTTGACTTTCATGGATGTTAACATAAGCAAGGCATAAAGAGACAGAGTTTTTTATGAGGCCTCACTTCTCTGCAATAAAAGAACATCCTTCTGATGGCTATCCATGGGATTGCCCATGAAAAAGGTTAATGGATGAGAGATAAAAATTCCAAAGGGAAAAAGGGTAGAGCAGCATTTTTCAATAGAAGATTCACTGCAGAGAGAAGAATATGGCATTGTTCTTTCCTCTTGTTCAGACTGCTGTTAATTTCAAAGCTTCTGTCTTTGTTTTCCCAGCTAATTCCATTCCTCAAAGCTATAGCTCCTTGAAGTAGCCTTCAAGACTAATTCTTGGTTTTAGGTAAACCATTCTCATAAAGATACAGTTGCTTTCAATCATGAGGATTGTTCTGATGCTATAATATTCTGACCTCAGGGATGCTTTGCTCTTCATTCATTTTGCTAGACACCCTGCAGATCTGACCCAAAATTTTGGTGTTGTGATCACTGATTCTGAGTAAATACAACCCCAAAAGTAGCATATCTGAGACATTTTTACAGATTTTGTGTTGCAAAGTAAACTTTTAATACTGCTTTTGTTTCTGTTGGTTTTTTTTTTCCCTCTTTGCTCAGTAATTGAGATTTTATAGACAGGTCAGGGAACTTCCATAGCATTCAGACTTTGTTTTTCTCTGGCAGAAGTAGCTTCTAAGAGAAGTATTGTCACTGAGCTGTTGATGTCAGTTGTGCCAATGCACACATAACACTCCCTTTCCACATTGTTTCTTGTGACTCTTAAAGTTGAAAAGCTCTCCAGTTGTTTAGAAAAGTCCTACTTGATCTCAAAGCAGTAGGTGCCTACTTTCTCTTTATTTCTAGCATGAGGTATGTTTGTTACACTAAGACAATTCAAATATACTTTATGTGAAACTGAAATAAACCAAGCATGATTTTATAGATGAAAGCTTCTTATTCAGCAAACTTTATATGATAAACTAACAGCTACTCTGCTGTGCTCTCAAGTATGTTTTGATATATACCTCCTACAGGTTTTTAAACATGAAAAATTGCTATATATGAAGTTCAACTGACTTGAAAAATTTAAATCAAAGTCTGTCTTTTAAGATAACTGATACATTTCTTAAAGAAGGGGGTTTCCTCAAACCCTGGTGTTCCTGTGCAAGAGCAGCAGAGCTGTCAGTCCATATTCACCCACAGAAATACCTAGCTCTTTGCAAGGCAGACACACATTATTTTTGTGTCTTGACACTAAGGCACATTTCCGTTCTAAACCCCACTACAAAGCCTTTTCCTGATATTTGCAAATTTAGAAACATTAAGTAAGAGAAGAGTATTTACCTCTGAATCCTGCGCTGGTGGCTTTTACCCTTTATACAGGAACTCCTGAGGTTAAGCTTCAGTATAATCCCAAAAACATTTTTCCAGAATATTCCCTAAGTAACGTATCTTGAGTAACATTCCATGAAGTATTCCCTTCATTCTTCCTGCTTCTAGTTCTCATATCGTTGTCCAAGTGTGATCATCCTCAGGAGTGGTAGAGTGAGACAGAAACTGCCTTCTGCAACTGCAGGAGACAGGCAAATTGATTGCTTTGTGCCTGGGGAATCTGGTTGTGCCTGTTTGAAAGCCAGCCCTGCTGGGAGGCGGATCCCAGGCAGTGCCCAGGAGCAGGAAGTGCCTTGGAGCAGCTCCCCTGAGGAGCTGCAAGTGCAGCAGTGCCTGCCTTGGAAACACAAGTGCAAGTGCAGGCTTGGCTTTCTTCTGCACCAAAGCATGGAGGGAAAAGGAATTATTGAGGGTAGAGGGATCTGTTCACGGGGGGAAAAAAGCCCCTGAAGAATAATGCATTTTACTACAATATCTTAAAAATACTTGAACTCTGTTTAGAAGTTTGACCTGAAGTCTGAAGTGGGCAGGGGGAGCAGCAGTAGATGGCCCTGAGCAAAACCACTTCAGTTCCTGGGGAGATCAGGCAGAGAAGCTGTTTGGATTGCTGCTTTTCCAAGTACAGCTCCTCAGCCATAGTTTTGGAACACAGTCAGTATTGCTGCAAAGTGGAAGCTAATTGCCCAGAAAGACAAATGTGACACCTTTCAAGGTTAAAAATCAGCAGCTACTGCGAGCTGTGGGATGTTAGTGTCAAGCTGCCACTGAGCTATGCAGCTTACCAGCATTTCATTCTGCTTCAGCTGTGCTTTGTAGGCTGTGCAGAGCAAAAGCAGTGGAAATAGTGCAGTTATTTAATCTTCAGGTGAGAGAGGAATAGGCTGTGGCAACAAATAGTGCTCAGAAATACTTCCTTCAATTAGATCTGGATAAATTGAGAGCACTGGTGAGGAATGCTTTTTGAGACTAAGAGGCAGCACAGGATTTTCAGACTGTAATAAAATAGGGTATGTGGAGGAAAAAAAAAAGTGGAGGTAATTGTTTCCAAGTCTTTTAATTACTTTACTGCATTGCATCTCAGTTTTTCCCTGGTTTAGCTTTGGTTTCATAGCTAAATACTGAGAGGAAAAGTATTGTTCTAGCTGGTTGGTGAAAAGAAGCAGTGCCAGAGTATTATAACCATATTGAAAATACCACAGGTTCTGTGTATGCATTGAGCAGCAGTTTGGGAATCCCTGCACTAAATCATACAAAGCACTGTAGAAATTCTCTTTAAGAAGTGAAAATTCATTATCAAGGAAAGGCAGAGTAAAGAGTTTATGCTCTTTCCAGCTCTGCAGGCCAAGCCAGCAAAGTTTTGATTATCAGTAGGACATAGGGATTTTTACCCCCAGGATGATGATAAATAAGTGAATGGTGTGAATGGTTTGGACTACAAATAGTTAAGAATGATGAAGATTGAGAGAGACTGGACATTTGAGAAGCTGCTTTTCTAAGGTCTTCTTCATAAACAAATTCTTCTTGAAAAGGAAGATGAAAGATTAGATAATGAATTGTAGCTCATGAGGGTGATGGTGACAAGAAATGTGGGGTTTTGGCCTGTAGATGCAACAGAGCTTTTTTCCTAATGTTTTTAATGCTGAAAAATCTCTTGGGAGTAAAATAATTAAGAACTGAAGCTCTCATTCTGGGATTTTGGAGAATAGGGAAGAATAAGGTCTTAGATCAAAATAAAGTGCTGACAAGTTCTGGTAACTATGGAGTGAATTCTTACCACTATTCCTTCCCAGCAAGGAATTAACATAAATTCAAAATACAAGCTTTGGCCTAAGTTCCCTAAAAGCCATTTAAGTAAATGATAATGATTTGAGATTTCAGAAGAGAAACTGTGATGTCTGGTTCCCAAACCTTCTGCCACTGAAGCCAAATATTTGTCTTCTTATCCAGAAAATTGAGTCAGAGTTCTCATGTCATTGAAACATTGCTACATTTCAGAGGAACATTATTTCAGTGGAATTCTTTTATTAGAGAGAAGCAGGTACAAATTTCATATTTTCTAATGCTGTGCAGCACTTAGCTTGGAGTATTAATGCTGTAGAAAGTGCAAAGTAATGTTGGATTGTATTTTTATACTCCTAAATGAACATCTGTCTTCTAAAGCCCTGTTTCCTACCATATATGTGACAAGACAACAGTCTTCATCTTACAGAATACTTATTTTGTGAGCTATGTGGGTTTTGGTTTTTTGGGTTTTTTTTTTGTTTGTTTGTTTGTTTTGTTTTGTTTTTATACTTTCCTCTGTTTAATCAAATATGTTTTTTGGAGCCATTCGTGCAAGTTCCTCCCTCTCACTATAAGGTCAAAACATTGTTTGGCACCAGAGAGAAAGGCTGGGTAGCAGGCAGAGCTGAGATGATCCTGAAGCACTTTTAAACAGGGAAATGATCACAGTTTGGGAGATTGCCAAACTGTGAATTTCCTTCCAGGGACTTCCAACAGGTTGTCCTGTGTTGCTTGAGATGTAAAGCAGGATGGTCTTTTATGTCCATTTCCTCTAGAAATAATACTAAATTATCACTAAGCACCTCAGTGATTGTCTAACATTAGTATCTCATGAAAATGGTGCATAGACTAACATGCTTATTAAGTAGAAGAAATAATTAAAGCTGAAACAAGGAATTTTATCTTTTCTTTCTCAGTCTTCCCCTTCTTCCTAGGTTTGTCACGAACTCAGCTTTTGGAGATGTGAGAATCTCTCTTGTGGCAGGATGCTGAGTGTTTCTTTTGATCTTTCCTCTAGGCTGGCAAATAAGCAGGACAGAGAAGGAGCTCTGTCAGAAGCAGATGTAATAGAGTCCTTATCTCTGGAAAGGCTGGTTAATGAACACAAGTGTCTCTGTCAAATTGTAAGTAGATTTTAAGATGCTGTATTTTCTCATATCTGTGTAAAGCTTCCATTAAGAAAACTGTGCTACATGGCATAAAACTGAAATTTAGATGTAGTATTCATTGTCCTCTAAGAAAAAACCTAGCAGGAAGTCATTGTGGGGGGAGCCAAAATCAGAAATCTTTATGAAGGCTACTTAATATTGGTCAGTGTTTCAGATAATATATCCAAATTAGTTGTGTAGATTACCAGTGTCTTAGGTAGGGCTTTACTTCCACAATCTTCTTCTGATGGGAGTAAAAAACATTTTGAAAGATAATGAGGGTATGCTGTTAGTAACCAAAATAAGAAGGCAGTTTTGCAAAACCATTTCAGCTTTGTATTTTAAAGTTAAAGAATAATTTTAATTCATTAGAGAGATTTGCAAAATTTATAGAGCACTACATATTGCTATTATTTTCTCTAATAGCTGAGTTAAAGTAGGGCATAGCTCTGTTTATTATGTCATGATTATCTGAGTGCTTTCCTTCAGTTAGTGCACTTTGCACTATGCACATATAGCAATCATAAAAATTAAAATTGCAAGTTCATCCTTGTTTTCTTCCAAGGAACTTGTGTGCCAAAAATATTTTCTTGAGAAATACTCTGTAAAAAAATACCTGAAAGATACTGGTGTATTCCAATACATCTGAATTGCTTAATTTCTGACATGTGCCACTAAAATTCTGTTCTTGTTCTTTATTTATATTTTGTGTGTAAGGACACCAGATCACACACTCTTAAGACTGTTTCATACTCTAATGGACACCTTCTTTTCCAGACTTTTTAAAGATAAACATGGTCCCAAACTCCTTCCATAGGATGACTCCTGGGATCAATTTAAACAGAGGCATTGTGAAACAAGATGGAAAGTTAGGCAAGGACCAAAAAAACCTTTTGTTTCTTCTTTTTTATTTTTTTTTTTTTTTAGTTAGTTTTCCACTGGATCATTTAATTTCCCCACAAAAAATTCAAGCAAATGGAAGGAGTAATTTGTCATGCTGTTGGACAGTGTCAGTGAGAATGACCTTCCTCTTCTTCCTATTTAATATGTTTGTATATTCCATATCCTGAAATTTTTATATTTTATAACCAAACTGCAGCAACAGTAATCTTGTTGCAAACTGAGAACGTTGCCCCAGGGCTGGCCAGTGTTTGATCTTAGTTTTCTCAGAGAAACAAGTTGTATACATCTTCTGTACATCTCCTTCCTGACTAGGTTCTGCTGGAGGGTATTGCAGGGTTCCATAGTGAAAAGGACTCATATCTGAACCTCAATTTAAACATAACTGGTCAGAATTTTTTTTCTGTTGTAAATTGTTGTACATTCCACATCTGAGATATCTAAATGCTTGTCAGATGGAAAGAGTACTGAGAGTTTTTCAGATGTTGGCTTTGGAGAGTTGGTCTCTTTTAATCTTCATAAACACAAATCCTGAATGCAATCAGTGTGAAATACCATCTCTACATGTCATACACAAAGCTGGATCTATTCAATTGTTACTCAGAGAATGTTTTTAAAGACACACACAGTTCTTCAAAACATTCTGGAAAACAGTTCCCAGGAGATCTTGAGAGAACATCTTTTCCATGTTCCAAGATTGAATCAAGCCCTGTCTCTTTTGTCCCAATTAAAGCCTATTTTACTTGTCATCCTGACATGAAAAATTAAGAGGAAATTATTCTTTTCCTATTTGCAGTTTCAGCTTATGTTTTTGAAGGCTATTATCCTGTCTCCCTGAAGTGTTTTAATCTCAAGAGAAGCACTCTTGGTCCTTCAGTGTTTTCTTACCAGATGTGTTTTCAGAACTATTTTCAGAACTATTTTCTCAATGAGGTTTGCATTTCTTTTTCAACAGATTGGCTTAGATCATGTTTCTCTCACTTGCTGCTGAGAGTATAATGACAAAAAGTTTTACTCCAATAGAGGTGCAGTGCGTGTTCTGATATAAAAAATTGAATTGGTTTGACAGCTTTTCTGACAAATTCACAGGAGATTTTATTTATGCCCGAGGTGCTTATGAACATGTTGAACTTTTTTTTTCATAAACTGAAGCAAAGCTGATTCTCTTTCATCTCAGATTTTTCCATTTCGATTGATAAATCTAGCATGGACTATTTATAACCCATATTTCTCAGTGTTTTACAAGCTTCACAGTAAACAGTAATTGTTCAGCTAATTTCTTGTTTCCAGTCAAGGAATGTGGTCTGAACCACAAATATTTTTTTCCCCTCCTTCTCTATGTATTTACAGGAACCTTGCTCAGCAATCATGGGCCATGGGAAAAAAATTGATAAATCAATCAAAAAGGGGTTATTTTGGCTTCTCCAAATCATAGCAAAAGATTTTGATGCCTTAAATGAGCGCATCCAGAGGGACACCATGGAGCAAAAAGCACTCGAGGAGCAGAAGAAGCTGGAGCGAGCTGAGCGAGTCAGGAGGATACGGGAAGAGAGGTATTTGCCTGGGATTCCTGCTCCATCCCTTCCTCCCTTCTCTAAGATACTTGCTTCATTCCTGTGCACAGATCTTATAGGTACCAGCCTACCCAGGATTTAAAGCTTACAAGCCAAGAGTCTTTCTTGAAGTTTTTGCCTCTTCGTGCCCTTTATTTGATTTGCTGTATGAATTTGGCCTTACGAATATAACTTCACAGAAGGCTGCCCTAAAAAGTAATTCCTGTGATTTAATCTGAAGTTACCTTCTAAAATAAAGTATTAAGTTAGACTCTCTAACCCATTTGTGAATATCAAAAACTAGATATGAAAATTTATTCAATACTATGCTTAATAAACTTTAGTATATCTAACAGGTGAGGCATGAAGGCACTAAAGATGATGCAGTGAGGGGAAGCAGGATAAGTGATTTATTACTCCACTTCAAACCCCTTCTGGTCTTTAGCAGCCTGCTGTAGTGCTTGTGAAGGACTGATGTGAATCATTTTACTGGGGCATTCTTAAAATATTTGCTGAGCACCCCTGTCCTGTGCTCTGCCTTATATAGGCAGAGAAATTTGATTCTCAGTTACTGTGAGAAGTAGCTGGGAAGTGTCTTGGGCTATATTCTGCCTGTTTTGTTTTAAATAAGCAAGTAAATTACTAAAGTACATTTCAAACCACTGGAACTTGACATAGTCTTCAAATATATTTCACAAATTTCTAAAAAAATTTGTTTACTTGCTCCTGATCTGCCATGTCTCCGCACACACAAAACCTCCTGACCATGTTGGATTGTGCTGTGTTTATGCCACACTGAGAGGTGTAGTGGGGAGGGCTGACATTGTTCTCTATAAAATTTATGGCTTCTTCATAATTCTTTATTCATTCTCCCTCTTTCCCCTCCCCTTGACCCAAAAAAACACCCCCCAAAACCAAACACCAAAACCACTGAAACAACATAAACCCAACAACAATGCCAAAGGGAAAAAGAAGAAGGAAATGCACCTGAGGAGGAAGACCCTGAGCCTGGGAAATGTGGAAACCCCTTTCAGCCTATATCTGCTGTAATCTCTGAGGTGGGAGAATATGTGGAAATCTGTTTGGAATTACCACTAACAAATGTCTGAGAGGCAATGAGAAAAATGGTCATTTGAAAGAGTTGTTCTAAGTCTGTCTGCACAACACTTTTTAAATTCTTATTTTAATCTTGGCAGCCTTGTTTTCTGTGCATTGAATCAATTTTTTGTGATAAGAAAACCCCTATTATTGATTGGAGAACAAAAGTTTTGTAGACACAGTAATAAATGTAAACAGTTGACTGAAAACATTTCCTAATTAAACTCCTGGGATTCAGAAGTGGAAAATATTCAAGGTCTATTAGTTTCTTCTAAAGTGTTTTAGTGATGTGGTGAGTCATATAAAATCTTCCTGACTTAAATTTTTCAGATTTGTGAGCATAACCTCTTCAGTTGAAAACAGACTCTTGAGAATAGTTATTAATTTTGAAATATGAAAATCACATTCATATATTAAAGTTTCCTTAACCTACATTTCTGAGTTCATATTTTTTTATCCAGTTGCCTGTAGATAACCTAGTCTAAAGAAACACGTTAACATTTCCAGCAAATAATTCAAACATTTGCTTTTCTCCAAGACAAAAGCACCCATATCTACAAAACATGTCAAGGCAGCTACATGCACAATAATCCATTTAGCAATAATATCAAAAGCAAGAATGAAGGTGCAGCTGTGAATATTGCAGAGATGATGATTTAGTGACACAGAATTGTGAAGCAGCCTGTCATTGAGGTTGTATGCCACAGTAGGTATTTATCCAAACTGGGATAGCATTTTCTGGAGACTTAGGCTCTGTGCATCTGTATTTTTTTTAACTAACACATTTTTAAAAAGTTAATTGAGGATAAAGAAAGTTTTGGGTATTTTTAATAGGACCAAAAATAAAACAAGAAACGGGCAATAAATCTAAAGATTCCCCCTCCCTTCCTCTGGATAGGATATTGGAAATTTAATTTCTTCATCCATTTGAAAATAAATTCTATGCTAAATGTAGGATATTGGAGGAATATTTTCATTTTTTAATAACGTTCCTCTCTTACTAATCAGTTCACAGCATTAGAAGTCATTAAAAAAAAATCTTGTCCTTTCTGTTAGAATGAAAAACAGCTGGAAAAGGAGAAGAAGAGGCAAAAGTTGGACACTGAAAAGTCTGCAGTTGTCTTAAAATCCAAAGCAGAGCGGGACCACTTATCAAGTAGCAGCAGCCAAAACACAAATGACAGCAGGCTGGAAAGGTGCAACTCTACAACTGCCCAGCTTTTGCAGAATGCAGAAGAGAGTGACCAACAAGCCTCAGAATGCCTTGACTCAGGTAAGACTGCTGCCTTTTAAGTCATTTCATGGGATTTTTCACGTGCTTCTTCCTTCTGTCCATGTTTTTTGTCATTACATCACATAGCAATGCCATCTATTGGAAACACCAAAATGCAGGAATAGGTTATAGAAGTTGAATTTCTTATTGGAAACTTAGACTTTGCATATATTTTATGCCCACAGTTTTTCTATAGCAAAATGTTGTGTGACTTATATTACCCATTATTTTATGCCCACAGTTTATTTTCTATTACAAAATGTTGTGTGATTTACATTTCCCATAATTTTATGTTTAAGTTTGGACTGAAAACTCTGATGTATCTCCCCAACAATTGTATTAGAGTCTGATGTAAGATATTACCTGAATATAACTGTAGGATATGTCATGTTTTATTTCTCTTGGATGTAGATAACAGTAAGAAAAAAAGTAAAAAACCAAAATTAAAAAGGGGCCACAGAGTAGAACCTGTTAATGCAGAGGATTCTCTTCCAAAGAATCCTACACCACCACCAGCTCTTCCCCCAGGTAAGTGTAAAAACAGTAATTGATGTCTCAATTTGTGGTTGGTAATCCTTTAAAAGTCTCACTTGTGAATGATGAAACTGGACTGGTCTTTATAGAGAGAGGAGCTACTAAACCTTTCTCTCTAGAAAATCTTTGATGCAATTTACCAAAAATAGAGCCAGAAAGTTGATTACTCATTGAAGTGATTAAAAATATCAATATTTTAAAGGTAAATCAGTTTATTTTTGAAGTATTTCATCATTCTTCACCAGGGGTGCAATGCTGTGCATAGCTTGGGCATTTCTAAATGCTTTGATTTCTCCCAAGGAGTTGTGGGGAATGTACAGCTCAGAATAATCCAGTGCAGCCATGGAATGCTCTGACAGTTTTTGTTTTCCTTTAGTTGGATGGGGAACTCCCAAACTTAATAGACTTGGAAAACTTGAGCCTCTTGGTGAAACACATCATCCTGGTAATTGAAAGTATTTGGGGTTTTGTACCTTTTTAAACCATTCTGCATTGTCCATTCACTTCTACATTCACTTCATTCTTCGTCTGTTTTTCATTTCTAAATTCCAGTTTTCATTGACCAAAAGCTTTCCTTTTTGCTTAGTAGAAAGCATCTTTTTGATTTTTTCAAGTCTGATTTTTTTATTAGGAAAAACAATGAGTTCTCTCCAATTCCCTCAAAGTTTAAAGTGGCATAGGATATCAGAAGTTGTTAATGATCTGAAGTTATTTGCACCTAAAAATTACAAAGTGACACATTGCAAAGAGTAATAGGACCAGTTACTTGAAGAGTCCAAATACATAGTGCATTTAAAATAAAAAAATTTAACTGGAAATATCAAGATGCAGTAGGCAGAGTGTCAATTTCTGGCTTCAATAATGACTATTTCCTATTTTTGGAAGATTGTGGAAGACTGTTTTTCATGTGTTGATACTACATTTTTTCCTGAGTTTGAGATGATAGCTTCTTCATTTTTCTTCCATTTTTATTTTTCAAATTTTGAAAAGTCAATTTGGAGACATCTGGAACACAAGAACAAGAAGCTTTTCTGACAGAGAACCAAAAGATGCCTGAAGGGGAAATAAAGTTTCTAAACATAAAATATTTATTTCTCATAGGGATGAAATTTGTGTGCTTAAAATGTGATTTGTAGTCTTAATCTTAAATCCATCTTGCTCTTTTTTTTAAAGGCAAATAGAGAGAAGGTGACAAGAAAGGAAAGCCAGATGAAGAGGTAGGGAGAGGAAGAAAAGGAATTCAATTTTTATCTGTGCCTAAGGGAGGTGTTACATTCTGTAGGAAGAGCATGGGTGGGACAAAGAGGAAAAAACCTGCTTAAGCTAGCTGTTAATTTGTAAAATAAATACAATTATTAAATAGTTTTGGAAGTTAACAGTGGCAAATATGTTGGTAGGGAAATTATCTCTTGACCAGATGTGTAAGAGGGAACTTGAAGTACTCAGAATTTACAGCTGAATTCAAGGCATTGCCTACTCTTTGGAAGATTTATTCTTCTTTTTCAGGAATTTTAACCACTCACAAGATTCACACTTGCAAATCCTAGCAAGGAAACAGCTATTTATAAATGAAAAAAGTTCTTTGCATACATAACCCAGCACTATCACACATTTAGTCAGGTCCTAATTTCCAAAAACATCATTTATTTATTTCTTTTGCTTAAAGCAGCTGTGAGGTTTTAACTCTGTCAATTTGAGATCCATAGAATCAGAGAATTATTGAGATTGGAAAGGACCCTTAAGATCACTGAGTTCCACTGTTAACCTAGCACTGTCAAGTCCATCTTGCACTGATTTAATTTCCCATCTGGCCATGCCCATTTTCTCTCACACAGCAGTTTTTCAATGAATTCTTATATATTTGCATATGAGAACCTGCTCCTGCCTGGAAACTCAGTTTCCCTAAGACCAGTGGAGCCTGCCTTGGATTCTTTATTTACAATAATTCCTAGATTGCATCTTTCTTAAAATCAACTTATTTTTGGTTGTCCCTTCAGCAGAGAAATAAATCAGTGTTGATTTTTTTTTTCCTTTCCTCAGCTTTGCCCAAAATTCAAAGGTGGGTTTAAAAGTTTTTTCAGACATTCAAACTTTGTAATTACACACTTAGATTCACTAAAGACTGCCATTTTCCCTGACATGCTAATAATTTTGGCAAAACATGAGGTGATGAGTGCCTGTTTATTGTCCGTGGAGGATACATTTGCAAGAATGTTAAACCTTGTTCATTATAGGAGGTAAAATCCTCTGCCAGTCCTCAAGTACTCTGCCAGACCTCAAAAAATGGGTGAATAAAACCCTCCAATGGACAGATTTTCAGTGACCTTAGAATAATTTGTTGCAGTTTTCTTGCTGCTGTAATTAGTGCTATTGAAATCAAAATATTTGGGACAATAATATAAAAGTGTTCTCACTTTGCTGACTCAATGTAAGCATAATTAAACCCTTGATCCTACAGACAACTCCACATATTCTTAAAGTAGTGTTTGTTTGCTTTTGTTAATCTTAGCTCAGGAATGCAATTTGAACAGAAGTTATTTCATCTGTAGGGCAAGCAGGATATATTCTTCTTGGAAAATGATGATTTATTAAAGCTGAATTTTGTGTTGGCAGGCCATCAAGGCTTTGTTGGGGAAGAGGTGGTCTGTATAAACAAAATTGAGATTTGAATGCTTCAAAAAGCTGCTTTTATTTTTTTTCTTGATTTCTACCTCTTTCCTTATACCATCTTCCATATTATTTTGCTTGTGAAGTGCTCTGCATGTTCCAGTCTGCATGGGCTTTTTATTTTATATCCATTATGAATGTGTGAGAACACTTGTTCCTCTCTTCTGATGTACTTATTAACTTTGTCTTGTACAATTTTACCACTTAAAATTCCTTTATTGATGGAAGGAAATGTTGTAGTTTTATCTAAAAATTCTGAAATAGTTATTTTAGAAAGTTATTTTAGCTTGCAAGATAAATGCCATGCATAAATGGTCCCAAAATTTTGGATTCTGTCATTTAAAACTATATTGCAGTGCAGCCTTGACTACAGCAACATACAAATTTTGGTGCTTCATTTTTTCTGTTGTTATTTGTACACTTTGGGTTTCTCCTTTCCTATTTTTAGGTATGTTTACAGATCCCCTTTGGGCTTGATCTTGCAAATGCTGATGCATGTATAACAAAATGTAATTAAACCCTCGTTTGGCCCATCCATCTCTAGACATTAATTAACACTAGGTTTGAAAGTTTGCTTGGAGGAGTTAACTCTAAACTCATAGAATACCTGGCTTTCATGAAGGAAGCGAGAGTTTAGTAAACATTCTTGGAGCCAGGAAGGTGGTAGGTGACAGACTGATGGACTGATGTGTTTTTCTGCTCTGGAATTTCTTCCACAGATTTCTATGGAAAGCCTCTGCCCCCGCTGACTCTACGCCAAAGACCCAACAGTGATACCCATGATGTCATTGCTTAACTGAACACAGAGAATTTTTAAAAACATAATTTAAAAATACTATCTTTTTTTTTTTTTTTTTTTACTCTTGAAGGCAAATTTTTTAAATGACATTTTATCAGCAGATGGCAACTAACCATGGAGTTCATCCTGTTGTACTTAGGTGGTCAGACTTTATCATTTACTTTTCACATCACCAGCTCTTCTTCAGGATTTATTTGGTTTCCTTGTGAAAAGGCATGGCTGTAAACCTGAAGAAAAACACCTTCAAGATCCTATAATACTGGATTGTACATTCCCACCGAGACCTTTCTCCAGGTGCTGTGCAGGTGTTGGTATTTTTTCAGGGAATAAATGATTCTAAAGCATTTTGTAAGATTCCTGTATGATATGGTGAATATAGAAAGGTTAAACAAATATTGAATATATTTTTCTACCTTTTTATAAAATGAGTTGAAAGTTTTAGTGGAGCTGTGTACCTACTACCAATAAAATGATATCTAGGGAGCATTAGAAAGCTGATAGTCAAGTGCATAAAAATAAAGTATGTTTGAATCTTATATTTCTCTTACAATACTAATACCTTTTCATAGGTATTACATTACATATTTCACATTTCTGGCAATCTAAAGCAGAGGGTAAGATAAAAAATTTAAATATATACATTTTATACAAAATAATGCTATTTGAACTGTCTGGAAGTTTTCTTATCCATTGTTTTCTTTGTTTTGTTAACTGAGTTTGACATAGATAATAAATTATGTGGAAAAAAATAGAGTTGCATACTGTATTGTCTACTACAACAAACGAGAAAATTGCACATAGTGGGAAATTTGCACTAATTAAATCATCAATTTTGATGGGAAACTGAATCAACCAGTATGCAGATGACCTCCCACAGTTTTTGATCTCAGTAATACTAAAATACCATCTTGCAAACTAAAGAAGCCCCAGGTTTTTAAGGATTTCTATAAAACTTCCATATAATGTGTTGAAAATTACATACAAGTGATACCTAAACAACAAGGGTTACAGTTTGTTATATTCCTATTTAAATGTTTTAACTGTTACATTGAAGACAACCAGTGGTGTATTTGTAAAGGTTCATTGTTCTGTCACTTAATGACACACAGGATGAAGCCCCCATTCAGGGGGTTTTTTGGAGAAGCAGTGTTTGATCATTTTATGTTATTCTCTGTTGTCAATAACGTGGTTTTACCAAAGGAATTTAGATGTTGAAACAATGTGGTGTGTTACATATTCATCACTTTGGTCTTGGAAATCTTTGCCATATGCCTCTTGCAGCAAGGAGTTGCACAAACATCTGCCATATTAAAATGAAATTAAGATTTTTAGAAAGAGTAAGGTGGAATCAGTCTTAAGGATACCAAATTTGGAATAGGTGGAGAGGTTTATTCCTCTCTGTTTGCTCGTCTGGAGAAAGGAGGAAACAATTGCTCTGTGACTACCAGCATGAGAATACTTTTTTTGTATTCTAATACTTTAACATGATTCAGTTGAATTATTCTCAGGATTTGATAATTTTTCCTACAGATGACACAATACTAAGTGGGGAGGAGGTTTGTATGTGCAGTCTCAACTTTACTAACACTAGCTCTGTTACCACTCAAGTTTTTGGCTTAAAGGCTCTCCTTTTGCAGACTTACTTTTTTACAGCTTCAATTTCTAGAAATGTATTACCCTTTTGTTTTCCCTCTTTCCAAAAATAAAGTCATGGAAGTGTTTACTAAAAATAAAGCTAAATACTCCTGTGGTAACAAAAGTTGAGAAACTAAAATGTTGATGCTTATATATGAACTGTGTGTTGTGTGCGTGGACACGTATCATTTTTGATTTTTGCTCTTAAAATTTTACCAGTATGTGACCAAAGTACTCAAAAATGTTTTATAAGTTTTTGTTTTATTAATATGCTTTGTAATTATTTACTATGGTGGGGTTTTTTTCAGTAATTTATACTGCTGTGACTTTTTATTTGCTCAAGATGACATTTATGTATAGAATAAAACTAATGCAAAGCATCAACATGTTTCCTGTATTACCATAAATTTACAATTTCTTGGAAGTAAGTCTAGACATAAATATTTAAGGGCTGCAAGTCTCACATACATTTCTAAAATGTATGAAATAGATATACATTTTAAATTCTTTTAGACAGAATCTTTGCATATTTTTGCAGGAGAAATGTGATCAAATTTAGAATATACTGATAGATTGGCAATAATTTGGGTGTATATGTATACCTATAAAGAGATTTGATAGTGCACTTAATATTTGAGAGATAAAAGTTGTGCAGCTGTAAATTGAGAGCACAAATTAGATTTTCTCAGACTTTTTGTCATCTATAGCATCACTTTTGAAATGTATCAGTGCATGCAGCTAAAAGTATTTGTATTTAAATACAGGAGTGGTAAGAACACAGAAATTCACTATTTAAGCAGAACATTTTGCATTATCTATGTGTAACATCTTAAATATATTTTAGACAAAATATTTTAAAGGTAAGTTAAAAGTATCTTCTAAGAAGGAACAGTAATGTTCATGAATTGAATTAATGTGATAGACGCAGTGCTTCAAAATAAGTTCAGGTTGTCTTCTGTTTTAGTTACGTCCTAGAATCCACAGAAAGACCTTACTCATAAAGGTTTTTAAATCAAAATTATTTAAAATAGACATATTTGGTATCCATTAGGTCTCTGTGAGATTGGGAAGAATTGATGGACCATAACAAAGTAAACGACATAGATTTTTTCCCCCTTTAAATAGGATTCAAGCAGTATTTTTTTCCAGTAATATATTCCAGTATTTTAGTGAAAGTTTAGTACTGTAACTTCAGAATGCTACCTAATAACTTTGCCATCATGTTAGCTTCTTGGCTCCTGGGATTCATTCAGTTTGAAATACTTTACTATTTTGAATAGAACATACCCACCAGCATTTCAATAGATGCATTTGTAAATGGACTATGTAAGGGAGCCTGTTGTAAATGTAATTTGAGATAAGTTTATCTGCACATGAGAGAGATACAAGATGCATTTTTGCTGTTTGCAGTTTGGTTGTGGTGGTGCTGATGAGCTGGAGTCCTTTCTTTGCTATGATGCAAATCTGCTTTCAGACACAGTAACACCGATGGCACCATCTATCATAGAGTGGAATATAGCCATAGGGTTAGGGGAAGGTGACTCATCCAGCAGATCTTTTTGTTGTATTGGTATTGTAAAATTCAATTCTTGTGTATATTTTCTGGTGTGGTACTGGCCTTGCCAGAATTACAACCACAGAGAGCTGCTTTTTATATGAGTTTTGTTTTGTATCTGTTGGTAGAACTCACTTATCAAAAAGCCTTTCAGGTTGCCTTCGCATTTGGTCTTTAAGAGGACTCTGTTTTGCCTCCAGGCCCTTTGTCACAACCCTGATAGAAGCATTTTAAATAAGCTTTCAAGCCTGGTGCTAATCTGCATGAGGTGAGCAAAAACGCTTAGTCTTCATTAGCTGGTGCCTGAAACTCAAATATTTATCCATACGATAGCACTCCTGCCTTACCTTTGTACCCCTTTCCAGTCTGGATTTCAGAGGCTGGGTTCAGCCTGCAGAAGCTTTAATTAAAACTACTCCTTAGCAAGTTTGCTGCTTCCGCAGGACTTGATCTTAGCGAGAGTTGGCAAATGGGCACGAAGGGGAGGGTGCGTGGGGATTTGTTGGGTTTGCTGGACACAGTGATGGCAGCAGGAGATGGCAAACAGAACAGCCTGCCCTTCCTTGGAGGAGCAGCTTGCAGGTCTCAGGTTCTGCCAGATGAAGGGATCGGATCGGATGGGAGCAGCCTCAGATTTTAGTGCTGCCAAACCAGTGACAGCTGAACTGGGGTACAGTGCTCCTCCTGATTCCTGCCCCTGTAGCAG
This sequence comes from Alethe diademata, assembly GCA_025584955.1. Lineage (NCBI taxonomy): Eukaryota > Metazoa > Chordata > Aves > Passeriformes > Muscicapidae > Alethe > Alethe diademata. The sequence continues at coordinate 2,792,110 of JANRMJ010000054.1, forward strand.
AAAGTGTGTGTGAGAGATTTCTGTGGATTCTTCTCAAGCCTCCGACAGTCTTTCGTGGCAGTAGCAGCGGGTTAAGCTGGAGCTGATCTCCGGCGTGGTTCAGATGAGCTCAGTAGCGCTTCCAAAGCCTGGGGCAGATGGGAATAAAGGTCTGGTGACAAGGCACAAGCAGAGACCTGATGGGGAGGGGGATGTGCATGCCATCAGATCCTCCAGCAGGCGCTGGGATGAGGATCACTTCTGTAAATTAAGTGAGAGCCCAAGTGCTGCCTAATCCTGGTTTGTCTGCTGGTGAGGCAGAGGACTCGGGGTGGCAAGTCAGCCTCCCCACGGGAAAAAAAAAAAAAAAAAAAAAAAAGGCTAAAAATTTGCAAGTTGGTGGGGTTGTTTTGGTTTTGGCTTTTTTGGTTTTGTTTTGTTTTTTTTTTTACTGTTGGGGTAGTGGGACACGGGAACAAGGTGCCCAGGGAAGCTGTGGGATGCCGCGGCAGTGTCAAAGCCGGGCTCGATGGGGGCTTGAGCATCCTCTAGGGATTGTGTTCCCACCCCTGGCCGAGAGGGTTGGGACCAGCTGATCTCTAAGGTCCGCTCTGCGGTGCTGTGGAAGCCTCTCATTGCAGGGC
>JANRMJ010000054.1:2792832-2841867 GCA_025584955.1 Alethe diademata
TCGTCCGCCGTGCTGGGGCTGCCCTGGGGCCGGGCCGGGCCGGGCGGGACCCGGGGCAGGTGAGCCGGGGCTGGGGCTGGGGCCGGGACTGTGGCTGGAGCCGGGGCCGGAAGCGCGTTCGAGGCCCGGCCGCTTCCTGCGCGGGCCGAGCGGGCCCGCCCGTGCCGTTCGCGCTGTCGCCGTGTCCTGCACAGCGCCGGGTGTCCCCTGGCTCTGTGCCCCTCCTGCGGGCAGCTGCTCCGGCCCCATCGGTGCCCCATTCTGCCCCACTGCCGGCCCCATCGCTGCCCGGCCCGGCCCCGCTGTCCCTGCGCCGCCTGCGGAGCCAGCGCGGTGGGACCGTGCTCCGAGGAAGGGAAATTCACCCTTTACCCCTGGGGTTTGCTTAGACCAGAAGCGCTTTCCCTTCCTTTCCTAGGCTGAACTCCATCGGAGTCCCAGGACCCGGTGGGTTATCGCACGGTGGATATGCGGGGGTGTTCATTAACCAGCCGAGCAGGAGGAGGAGCGTGCTCCAGCTTAACTCCCTTGCTCTCTGAAATGTCTGTTACGTCTTGATCACCTGAAAATGTGCTCTTGATATTTGAGCATTCCAATATCACCAAGTTGATGTAATTAGTAAAATCATTTTATTAATTCTAGTGAGAAATAGAGAGGGTTTACTTTCGCTTTACTACTTTTCTTTTTTCTTCCTTTCTCCGAAGCTGGAAAAGCAAACGAAGGGGAAGCTCCAGAAGCAGATCTGCCAGGTGGTTCTGGAGCACTTTGAGAAGCAGTACACGGCAGAACTGGGGGATGCGTGGAGCAGTGTCAGGTCTGTGGCTTTGGGGAGATGGAAGGAAGGGGAGAGATAAGGAATTGAATTAATAATGACAGGTGTGGCAAAGGCTGTCATTTAATTTGGGTCTTGATCACACAGCTGCTAAAGAACTTCATTATTGAAAAGCAAAAAGCATAGATGCATAGCATCTATGTTTATTTTATCTTAGTTTAATTGAGTCAACTTTGAAACTCTGATTGGAACAATGTGTTTTTCTGCTTTAGGCAGTGAATACTACTGAGGATTTTTTTTTTTTTTTAGATTAAATGTAAAATTACTAATAGGAATTCAAACAGAAAGGGAGGAAATTCATGTAAGAAAGGTCTGAAAGAGCAAACTAAAATACAAACAAGCGTGTTTCTATCACGTACCACTGCTGTCTCTCTTCCAAAAATATCTGTTGATTTAAGTCTTACTGGCCCAGTGTTTGCAGATCATAAAACGTAAAAAAGAGCACTTGTAAAAACAGCGTTTTAGTGTTGGCTAGAATGAGCATTGTAAAGCCAATGTGTGTATGATTATTTTTGTTGTTTTTATTTCGTTGTTTACAGCTAATATTGCAGTTATTCTTCGTCCCTAGGGAAACACTTTATAGTCAGGGGGAGCATTATGCTTCATCATTTATATCTTTTACATAAAATTAGAAAGATGGAGAATGTCTTGTTTCAGAAGAAATTGGTGTTTTAAATGCAATAATTAGAAAAAAAGAGTGGCTTGATTTCCTATTAAAATAATTTTCCTGCGTACTTTTCTGACCAAAGTGATTGATTTCTGATTACACCAGAATTACCCAGTGTTGAGACTGTAAGTGAAGGCTTCCTACAGTGTTCTATTAGGTGGGTTATGGGATGGCTTTTCCTTTTCTCACCCTAGGGATGTGCTGACCTCTCCGTGGTGCTGGCAGCACGCCCTGCTGCTGAACAGGTTCAGCCCGAGCCCCGGCCTGGAGAGCAGCCTGGCTGGGCAGGGCTACCAGCCTGCCTTCCCAGCAGCTCTGCCCTACCTGCCAGCAGCCTTCAGGTGCTTCAGCAGGCCAGCTCCTGGCAGATTCCCTGCCCAGAAGCACCAGCCTGGCAGGCTGAAGGACTATTACCTGCTCAATGCTGCCTCGCTGCTGCCCGTGCTGGCCCTGGAGGTGCAGGATGGGGAGGATGTTCTGGATCTCTGTGCTGCACCAGGGGGCAAATCTGTGGCTATCCTGCAGTGTGCCTGTCCAGGTAATGGAGGGGGCCAGGTGCTGCTGGAGGAAAAAAAAAAACAAACCACAGTTTGTATTCCACCTAGTTTCCATGCTGTTTCATAAGGATTTTGTGAAATGTTTGCCTAAAAGAGGATTAAAAATTCAGTCCTTACTGGAACATAGGCAAAAGTGTGGTAGCTCTGTGGTTTTTTTCTCCACTGTTCAGAAGTTACTTAAAGCCATGTCAGTTTGTTGGCACAGGGATGTAAGTAATCTGCAATCTTAGAATACCTAGAATTCCTTTTTTACTTTTTTTTTTTCTTTTCCTCTGCTGCCTCTTTTGTCAGTGCTGTGCAAATATTACAGGTGAGTTTAAGAGTGCTGATGTAAAGCAGAGTGTAAGTAATGAAATTGCAAGGTCTGGGCAAAGGGAGAAGGTTTATGGTGAGGAGTTGGTTGGAGAAGGATTCTGACATGATCAGAGTGTGGAGAAGGCAGCAGCAAGCAGCAGTGTGGGCCAAGGAGTTAAAGCAGGCTGGGATTGCTGTTTCAAGTTTATTTGCTGGCTTGGGTAATAATTGTTTCAAACTGTTCACAGCACCTTATGCTCCTGCTGATGAGACCATTACTATAAGCAGCTGATTACCACTGGTTTCCCTCCCCCTTCTAGGGGAATGAGGTGGTATTAATTAAGTAAATTAAATAGGAATTGTCCTTTCAGAAGGTTTAGGGAAAAAGAACTCCAACACTTTACCCTGTGTCTGCTTCTGAAGAGGCCAAACTGTTGCTGAGAACAGAAGAATTTGATTCTTAATATACCTCAGTGAATGCTAAGATGTACCTTAAGATACACAAAATTGATGATTTATTTATTTAAAAGGAAATTTAATAATATGGGGCATGCACTTCATTTAGATGGTGGCTCAAGGAGCCCAGGAAGGCACTCACTCTTTGGATATGGGTGATGATTAAAGTTTGTTTTACTGTACAAGTCTATTGCTACAGAGGGATTTGCTTGTAAATATTTAGGGTTTGCTCTGTAGGAGCATGTTGAAATTTATTTAGGTTTATAAAAATTCAGTAGTAATCTAAAAAGTGCAATAACACAGGCACATAAGGTGTAAACTCCATGGTAGTCATGGCAATGACTAAAAAGTAGAACTTCTAAAATGGGTCTACCTGCTTATATTTGTAGAAACAAAACAGAAAAGAAATTATAAAGACTTCTCTTTGAGTGTTTACCTCTTTTTGTTTATTTGTTTGTTTTTTCCTTAATTTTCTAAGGTCATTTTCACTGTAATGAATATGATGATTTGAGGTCAAGATGGTTGGAGCAGACAATAGAATCCTTCATCCCAGATCCTTTGATTAACTTAATAAGGGTCTCTAAATTGGATGGTAGACAGATTGGAGATCTTCAGCCTGAGTTTTATGACAAGGTAACATTTTTATTGGCAAATTACATTTCTGCATTCTGATTCTTCCTATGTGCTTGCTTTTTTTCTTTTTCCTGCACCCCCCAAAAAAATACCTGACCTATCAAGGAGAACAAAGTGATGTTACAGGATTTGTAGAGCCCCAGGAAACATTTTATGAAGCTCGTTGTGCATTTATTTATGTGTTGGATGATGACATTCAGTGAAGGCCTTGTAGCTGTAACCTTTGCATGATGAGTAATTAAGAAGGGGAGGAGAACAAAAGGGAGCTGCTCAGGTAGATCTTATTTCCAGAACACTAATTTTTTTATCTCCCCACCTGTTAGCCTCATAAAAACATGGGGTTTTTATGGGGTTATTTCACCCCCAAAATGGAAAATAAAATTTTCTTAATATTTGCAAAAGAAAATTGAATGTATTTTGGCACATGCTGTTCTAAAAGTGACCATCTCTGCTGAGATTTTTTTTTTATTTGATTTTATTAATTGTTTAGGTACTGGTTGATGCTCCTTGTTCAAATGACAGAAGTTGGCTCTTCTCTGCTGACCCTCAGCAAGCTCTGCTCAGGCTCATGCAAAGGAAGGAGTTGTCTTCCCTGCAATTCCAGCTTCTAAGGTGAGAAGTGCAAAAACTTAAAGGAACTTTCTGTAATTAATAAAAATTATATTGGGGCAAAATTTAATATACAAACCCAGGATTTGCCCTCTGAAAATAATGTCAGGAATATGTGGTTGTGATGCTGTTTAGAATAACCAGTGGGTCTGGAAATCTGTGTGGGTGATATCAGCAGTGAGGCCTTGGTCCTTTTAACTCATTCACAGAAATTGCTATTTGCAGGTGACTCACAACAGTCTGGTGTAAAATCAAAATATTTTGAGTGGACACAGCTGAATATATTAGATACATTCCATATTGATTGTTTGTAGGACTGTACCCAATCGTAACTGGCAGGATAAAAAAAGGTTTGGTGGGGGAAAGAGAGGATTGTTTATCTTTGAGGACATCCCCCCAGTAATCCAAAGCCAGGCTGTCATGTATGACACATTTTAATGCTACCAGCCATGGGCTGGCATTTGTGAAGCATTTCAAACTGAACAGTTTTTCTCATGGAGGGAAAAAAAAGAGTGACTTTTCAATAAAACCTTCTAAACTTGAATGTTATTTGTGGAGTAACACTCATGCCTGAAGTCCATCGGTCAAAGCAAATTGAGGGAAAAATAACATATTATAAAAAAGAAAAGGAAAATTTTATGGAAAGTTCCCTTTGCAGTTCAAGATAGTTTTGCAAGACTTCCAGTTGAAAAAGGCCGAAGCCTGTGATTTATAACAGAAATATGAGGATCTTATTGCAGTAATGCATCATGTCACCCATTTCCTTTGAAGAAATCAATCACATTTAAAACACTGACCTGTTTCAGTTTTCCCTTTTCAATATCTGACATAGAAAATCCAATTTGTGAACCTGTAGCAAAAGGAAGCATACATCATGCAGAGAAATTTTGAGAATTTGCATAAATCATTCCACATTGTGATCCTGGAGAACTCATGACAGCAGAAACCTTGTTTAAAAAAAAAAAACAAAACACAGTCCTGTCAACCCGAATCAGATTTAATTGAATTATTCCTAAACAGAGAGAGAACTTTCTGTTGAAAAGATATTCTTTACTTTAGCAACAGTAATAAGAATTTGTAAGGACAAAATACCTTTGCTATATAAATGGTAGTAAAAGGATGGTTACTTTCAAGAGTTGAAGTTTATAAGGGTTTTTGGATAAAAGGGTTATTGGTAAAGGATGTAAGGGTTATTGATTGGGTTATTGGGTAAAATATTTGAAGTATAGCTGTCCACTGGCTGGTTATTGTTCTTTTTACCTGATCACTTTAGGATGAATTCCCAGTTCTAAAGATACCTCAGATCCCATGTGGAAGGGGAAAAAGGAAATTATAAAGCAAGATCAGGAAAGGCTGAATGGTTCAGGAGAAGTGCATTAGAACTAAAATTCTGGAATGCTTCCCTATTCAAACCTCTGTTTTACAACTAGAGTGCATAATTGCAAATCAAAAGTTGAGTTTGAATCCTTTCTCCAGTGCTTCAGTAATATTCAGGAGGGCTAAACCTCCATGAATCCAGCTGTGCTGCTTTTTACAGGAGCCAGCTCTCTCTGGTTCACTGGTGCAGCTTCCCTGGTGCTTTGTGCTGCCAGGTGTTCCTCACCTTGGTTCCTGTATCTGCAAACAAAACAAGTGTAAGGCTGAATCCCAGCAGTTCTGTTGAGAGTTATGCAAGAAATACGTTATAAGAGCATGGAGTGACAGGACAAGGCTTCAAACTGAGAGGGAGTGGGTTTAGATGGGATTTTAGGAAGGAATTGTTCCCTGTGAGGGTGGGCAGGCCCTGGCACAGGTGCTCAGAGCAGCTGTGGCTGCCCCTGGATCCCTGGAAGTGTCCAAGGCCAGGCTGCATGGAGCTTGGAGCAGCCTGGGATGGTGGAAGGTGTCCCTGCCCATGGCAGGGGGTTGCAAATGGATGATCATTAGGTCACTTCCAACCCAAACCATCCTGTGATTCGGAGGTGAAGCTTGGGGGACCAGGCATTTTGTCAGTTTACAGGAGGATTAAGTGTAACATAAAAATGAGAAGAATTAAATGCAAAGTGGAGTTCTGTTTTTATTTCTGTCGAGCAACAGCCTAAAATTTGAGATTCCTTCCTTCTTAATTAAGGAAATGCTTCACCTCTAATTTCATGGATCTATTTCAAGTGAAGCTGGGGGTCATCAAAGAGGGAGGTTAAGGAAGGAAAAGTAGGCTTTGCAATACAATGCAATTAATTAAGTACACAGAAGCTTCAGAGAATGAAGATCTGGAAGAAACTGATGCAACAATCTTCCTCCTGCAGCCTGCATAAAATCTGAAATGTAAATAAGTGATATAAATGCTGAACAGCAAATGTTCTAAGCAATAAGGGCACCACTGATTTGAAGGAAATTGAGATTGTAATGATTGCTTGTACCCAAACCAAAGCATCCCTGCTGAGTGCTCTAACCCAAGAACACACTGCAAATCTTGTTATTATTTGGAGTGTTCATGCAGAAAACAAATTGCAAAGTAAAAAAAAAAATAAAAAAATGGAATATTCATTTCCTGATGCTAAATGCTAACACAAAATACAGTGGTTCCCAAAAGCAAATTTACCAATGTTATCAGTTCTCAGAGAGAAATTAAATTTTGGGCTAAGCTTGAATGCCCAATTACATAGTGGTTAAACTGTTATGGATGTTGTAATTATTCTTAGACTGGTTTCTGCAGCTGAAAGGAACTTGTGTTAGGGCTCAGCAGAAAAGAAATCCAACAGAATACAATTTAGAAAACTCAGCAAAGGCATTCAGACTGCTGGAGCTCTTCTATATACAACATCTCTGAGTAATTAAACAGCTCTGTATTTTCCATGAATTGTGGAGTTTTCCACAGGAGAGGAATTGTGTGCTGTTAGCTGGGCATTTTTATGGTTAGAGAGGCAAAAATTTGTGTTAATAAATATAAAATCCTATATTTAGCATATGTCACCACTGTACCATTTCTGCTGTGTGGAGTAAATTGTGCTGGGAGTTGCTTCATTACATCTTCAGCTCTTTCCCCTGGAATTTTTCCTTTTGCTCCTCTGTAGCTGCCCAGTTAATCCTTTTATTGTCTAAAACCATCTTCTCAATTAGCTCCAGTGGGAATTTTTGAGAATTCCAGCTGTTGGACCAGGATATCTGCTGTGGGTTGTGTGGATGATAGGATTCTTTAGCAACTTTGTCTTACTGAAGCTGAATATTTTGTGTGTGTTTGTGCTGTGCCATTCCCCAAAACACTTTGGATTGGGTTGTTGGAAGTTTTACCTGGTTGGTTGGAATTTCTTCTCATAGAGTGAATGCTGTGGCCACTGGTGTGGCTCCAGGTGTTGCACCAGGTGATCTTAAAATAAATGATTTCTGATTTTAAGTGTGGCAGCACCCTGTGAATAACTTGTGGATCAAATCCCTTGGGATGTGTTGCAACACCAGGTTTATTGAATATATAAATAACTGTATGAAAAAATAAGCTACTCAGCAGCTTTTGGGCATCACATATTTGAATTCAGGCACAAATTTTGCTTTAATTCCACCTTCAGTCATTTCTCTGTGTATTTAATGAGCTGTGAGAATAACCACTAACCCTAAAGTTCTGTTTAGTGGGCTTCAAAGGTCTTTCATTCTCCCTTCTGGACTGTCTCATATTCCTGTTTTAATAGGATGAGTACTCCAGAGGTCACCATGCTTTAAAGGAGAAAGATAGTAATTCTAGCTATTAGTTTTGGTCTTTGCTTTAGAATAATTTAGAATTATTTGCAATAGAAATGCTGCTTATCAGGATTTTTAGGACAAATTTTGTCTAGGGTAGAGAGACTGTTTTTTTTTTTTTTTTGATTTGTGGGATATGGTTGTTTAGCTGAGAGGGTTTTGATGCCTGTCTCCTTTTATTTATAATTCAGTTTAGTGTTGAAAAAGGCAGTTGATTTTCATGATTCTCCTGTTGTTCTGAGCTGCAATGTTTCTTCACAGGAGCAAAGTTTACTTAGAGAGGAGCAGAGAGGGTGCTTGACCTACTGTCACTTCCCATCACAAAGTATTAAAAAATTGATATTTTGACACTGAAGGATTTTATCATTTTGTTCAGGTTCAAAGAAATAAAAGCAAAACCTTTAACTTGCAGGTCATATTGCCACAAAATATCTGGACTCTTGTGAGAGGTAAAAAGGTAATGAGGATATTTCAAGTCAATAAAAAGAATAGAATTGGCTTTTTTTTTATTCTGATGAGACATTGTCTTGCCTGTTGAGCAGAAATACGTTGTAGTTGCCAAAAGATGGCACTGTTGAAGTGTTGTGTTAGTTTAAAATAGCCCTAAAAATGTATCAACTTTTCACTTTTATGCTGAAAATGGTCGAATGATTAACATAATTAATGCTGCCCCTTCCCATGGCGTGCAGCATAAACCCAAGCACAGGAGGATAGGCTGGACATGCAGGGGCTGCCTGTAGTATGAAATATTATATATTTTTGTGTCTGCCTGTTTTTAAAAGGTCATTTGAGACACCAAGAATTTTAGACTGAGAAAACCCTATCATGTCTCATTGTCTGTAAGTAGGAAAAATCCTTTTTAGGTCCTGGCTAACTATATTTTAGTTCCATGTAATAGTTTTTTGGATTTGAAATTGTTATATGGCTCTAGTATGATTATTTTTTTCCCCAGAGATATTAAACAATAATGCTATTTTGTTTTCCTAATTTAGTAAATCTTGAGAAATAAACTAAAGCAAAAAAAAAAAGAGAGCTTTGAAATAATATATTTATTTTAAAAGCCTTTTCTGGTACTCCTGTAATGCAGGGAGTTTGGATGGATTAATGCATCTGTTGCTTACCACTGACCTCCACAGTACAATATGAACCTGTACCCAGAGACACACCCTGCAAAAATATTTTTTACTTTTTTTTTTTTTTTTTTTTTTTAATGCTGTAAAATCTCATTTAGAAAGAGGAGGGGAGCTATCTGCATATGTTAATTTGTTGTACAGAACTTGTTGAATGAGATGGAGAAGAAGTTTCCAGGACTCTTAATGTGTGTCCTGATGTTTCTTCATGTGAAGCATGAAACCGTGCAGTAGTAGTGCCTGTAAACTTGTAAAATTCATTACAGGAAATATATGTACCTGGAATAAAGTTATGACATTAACTAGATCTTTATTTCAGCTGAAAGTTTTAGCACTTTAATACGCACAAATGTCGTGTGTGCCATTAAGAGAAAAAGAATTGCAGATTAACTGCCTTTAAACAATGTGGGTTTTTTTTTTTTCAAACATGGCATTGTAATAAGAGGAAAGTGAAAAAATATTTTGGCATCTTAATCATTCTAGGTTTGACTTGCCATTTTTGGTGCTGAATTCCTTCAGCAAAGTGTCCCTAATTAAGATTCCTAGTGAAAGAGAGATCTTAATTCCCAGATGGTGGAGTAGGACTTAACTCAGTAGGACTGAGTTAAACTTCATCTCCAGCCTATCCCTTGGATGAGCTTGTTTCCCTGCAGTGATGAGAGGAAGTTACTTAAATGTATTTGAACAATTCTCTGATAATCAGCTCCTCTCCTGAATGAATTCTCTGTGCTGCTGATGAGGAGAGGACCAAACTGCCTGGCTCTGCTGGCCCAGCTCAGTGTCACCCTGTGTGACTTTGAGCACAGCGCTTCCTCACTTGGAATTTTGCAGCTCCCTGCAGGTTTATCAGGAGCCACAGGCACTGAAGCAACTGTTGTGCACTTGATGAGATGCACAGATACATTGATTAACCTTGCTGCCTGAAGGCATTCTCAGGTACTTTAATTCCTGGTTTAGGTTCCAAATAGAGAGCTCACTGAGCAGGCTGACCTTTCTGGGTCGTGGGCCAGTGAAGGTTCACAAGTTGAGGTTTAGACACAGGGGGGTTTTGAGGTGAGATTTTCAAGGTTTCTTTCAGAAGCCTGTGCTGCTCTGTGATGGACTCAGTTGGAGGAGCATGGTGCCCTTGAAAATGTTGTCTTGAGGGGTTCTTGCTTTCTGAAGGGACATTTAGCGAGTGCCCAGGATTTTAACCTTGTAACCTGTAGCTACATCTACTTTTCTATCTTTTACCTTTCCCACTTTACATGATAAAAGAATTTTCTTTCTTGTCTAAATGCTATCTTAGAGGTAGGAAAGTGGTTGCCATTATCTGCTTCTCTGAGTAAAATTCTCAGACCTGCTAAAAGTACATCTCAGTTGTAGCATTAAAACATTCCCAAGCTGCCCTCAGGGCTTGGCACTCACAGGGCTTGCATGGAAAAGGTATAGCTGGCAGGGGAAAGTGTCAAAAATGAGTTATGTGGGTGGATTCTGATAATAATCTGAAGATCAGCTCGACTTTATGAGAGCCCATTTAGACTTCAGCCCTGTTCTCTTTGAGTTCTAATGTGAAAGATAAAAAGCAAGATCCAATACATGGTGGGGGGGGGGGAAAAAGTGATTTTAAATTTCCCCAGATGGGAGTGAGGCCATGAAATAGTGCATCAGGCTCTATTGTTGGTTTGGTGTGCATGAGAAGGGCAGGTTGCACATCCCTGCTTTGCTTTAATTTAGCAGTTAATTCCATAAAGGTGGGTGCACTGTGGTTCCTCAGACAGGCCAAGAGCAGCAGCATTAGCCCTGCCCTTTTATCTAAATGGGCAGCTGCCAGCAAGGAAAGGAGCTGGAGAGAAGTGGGGACAGCTTTTGGGTCCAGAACTGCTGCTTTTGGAGCCCTCTAAGGAGTAAAAGTGTGTTGGGGTGCCAGGATGAATATCTGGCAATTCAAGTGGCTGCTGGTAAGTGCAGAAATTTAGAAGATAAGAGCTGGCAGGGATGTCACGGTTCCCCCTGCTCTCTTTGACTGTCTCAAGGTGGCAGTGTGAATGTTGGGTTCTACCAGCCTGTGGCAGGAGCATTCTCAAACGTTTCTGCAGGCTTCAAAAAGCTACTCAGAGGGTGAGAGATAAGCTTCTAGTTTTAACTAATTTATAGGTTTAACTGATTTTCAGAGTATCCTCGAATGAGTCCACGAGGCTGTGTTAAACTGAAAATATTTAGGCTACCTAAGTGTACTGTAATCTGGTTTTTCAGCAGTTTCACAGCAGTGCTGAGCACAGGAATGCTTGATGTATATTCTGAATGGATGCTGCTTTGTACTTGTCTCTGTGGTGTGAAAACTACCTTCAGCTAACTGAGAATACAATAATAAATGAAAAGCAAAATTGTGTTGTGGGTGGTTTCCTGAACTGTCAATTATATACAGTTAAGACTTTTTCATAATGGTTTTTTTTGTCATATTTATTTATACTCTCGATTTATAGGTCTACACATTCTCCCACTAGCAGAAGGTCAGTTTTGATGCTGATGTTTTTCCCTTTTTCCTGCTGTTCTTTGCAGGTCTGCTGTTAAAGCCCTGCGTCCTGGCGGGTCCTTGGTCTATTCCACGTGCACCCTCTCCAAGGCAGAAAACAGTGATGTGATCAGTCTCATCCTCAACTCCTGCAGGAATGTGATGCCTGTGGATATAAGTGGGATGGCCAGAGGTGTTTCCCAGGAGTTCACTTTGCTCAGTGGGATGCAGCAGCATGAACTGCTGGTTCTCCCAGAGAGAGGGAGAGCGTGGGGTCCCATGTACGTGGCTAAACTGAAGAAAGTGTCCTCCACCTGATGCCTGTTGGTTGTTTATAAGCAGTCTATGATAGATTAATTTTGATTTAAATACATTGTGTGTTTATGAACACCTTCAAGGCAACTGAATTTAGAGTGTTGCAGTTTCCTGATCAAAAGGAAACAAGAAATTTAACTTATTTTAACTTGAAATACTGAATGTGCCTTCCAGCATGGGCTTGTGGACCTCTGAAAAGTCCTTAGGAAGTCAAGGGAGCTTTGTATTGTTTTCAAATCCCTTTTAAAGGGATTTGGTAGAGTTTTGCACTGCTTTTGGTTTTTTATTGACTAACTTGGTTCTAATGCAGTATGTTTTTAAATAAATGGTTTTCAGTGGTGTGAAGTAATGGAAATCCTGCATTCTCTCTAAAGACATCTAGAAATCTGTGTTTCTGCAAGAACTAATTTGTATGTACAGTGTCATCTTCAAGCACTGGCTGAACAGGTTTCGTATTTGCTAAGTTGTTTACTTAAAAAAAATGTGTCTTTTGTTTACAGATGCAAAGGTCAGCAGTTAGAGCAACACCAGCTTTTTTAAAAATTTATTAATATTCTTCTGTTTTGAGCTTGCAAAAATATGAACTGAAAGAGTAATGGTGTATATATTCCAGCCTATGGTTGCAGCAGAGTGGAACCCTCTCATCCCCAAGGGTTCTTTCCCAGATGGAAGGTGATCATCACTGTTTTTAAAAATGTTGTTTTAAAGAACAGAGGTAGATGAGTTGCTCATGTGGAAATGGGAGTGTGTTACATTTTATATTTATTAATTTCACAGAATCACAGAATGGTTTGGGTTGGAAGAGACCTTAAAGATTATCAAGTTCCAACTTCCTTGCTGTGGATAGGGACACCTTACACTAGACCAGATTGCAAAGTCCCATCCAACCTTAAGTTAAACATTTCCAGGGATGGGGCATCCACACCTTCTCTGAGCAGCCTGTTCCACTGTCTCATTGCCCTCACTGCAAATAATTTCTTTTTAATATCAAATCCAAATCTGCCTTCCCTCTGTTTAAAAACATTTAGTACATTTTATGTGTATATTGCAATTTGCCCTCAGAACACTGCTATACCTTCTGCTGAGGCACAGAAATGCATCAGAGATTCTGAATCCTCACCCTTTACTGTGTGAAAGTTATCCTTTCCCCTGCTTTAGGATGAAAAATGCTTGAGGTGTCCCTGTAGTGTTAAATTATCAGCAATGTCTCTGAAAACTTGAGAGGCTGTGAAGTTCATGCAATGTGAGTATGCAGATGATAATGTGGAAAGGCCTGACAGCATCCTGTCCCGGGAACATTAAATTAATATCCAGATTTGGAGTCATGTCAGGCTGCTGGGTGAAATAACCATACCTTTGGCAAAATGCTTCCCATCAGTTTCATTTGCCCTGTGGAAATTGAAATGGAAAGGCAAGAATGGAACTTGCTCAGGGATGGAATTGAAGTATGTGCTTGAATTGGATGGTTGAGGAGGGCATGGGCTGGGTAATCACAGGAGGAACAAAGAGATCCTTGAAAGCTGAACTTCTCGCAGTCTCAGCAGATGGGCAAATCTCTGTGAGCTGCTCTAGACCTAACCCTGCAGCCAGGCCTGCTGGTGTGTCTAAAAGCTGCACTGAGTTCTGCATAACCCTTTGCTGATCTCCTGGAGTCCCTTTCCAACTAGTCTAAAAATGCACCAACAAGAGAGGTAAAAACAAGGCTAATTAATAAGTGATATTTATTTTTGTTTGTACTTGATGAATTTTGGTTTGTACTTTATTCCAGAGTGCTGGGGTTTTATCTTCTGTTCTAATCAGTTCTGGCTGGTGATGGGAATTTGGTGAGCACATGTAGAGTGAGGAGAGAAAAGCAGAAAGGATGGAGGCAGGCCTGTAGAGGTGAGGGTAAAAATTTGTGCAAGTTGGCAAGTAGTGTCCACTCAAAGGCACTGCTTGAAAAGGCTTCTTGTCCATTCAGTTATCTCTTGGATACTTCTGACTTCTGCTCCCCTTCAATACAAGGCTGTAACATTTTCCCTTTTTACACTTTTTTTTTTTTCCAGGTAGTTGTAATTTAATTCCTTGCCACCTCCTTCCTCCTCTTTCCTGAGCGATGCTGATGGAGATGGGGTGGAAAACAAGTCAGCCTTTCTATTGTAGAAGAAATTGCAGCCCCAAGCAAGATGAGAGCAGGAAAATGACCAATTTTCTTGGATTGGGGAGTCCCAGAGAAATCTTCATGATCTCTAGTGAAGCTGCCCACAGTTGTATGTGTGGCACACACCAGTGGCAGCACGTTGGAGGCAACAGAGAGCTCTGGAGTTCAGCTGTTCTCGTGCTTTTCTGCCATTCCCTTTTCCAACATCCAAAAAGTCACTTCCCTGTTTCAGGAGGGTTGGCACAATAAGAAATTGGAAAGCCTTATCTAAAGGCAATTTCAGTGTTTACCAAATTTTATCCTTTATTCAGTGGCATCTGACACAGTTCAATTATGGCTTGTCAAAAGCATTCTCCACTGTGGAGTGGAGTGGAAAAGCAGATTACACAATGCAGCTGACCAGGGGACTGATGAACTCTTGTCTTTCTCAGTCAGATGTGCCAAGAGAAGGTGAAGCACTTTGAAGGAAGGGCAAAATGAAAAGATTAGGACTACAGCAGTGGGTGAAAATGTTCAATACTGGAGAAGAGACTGTGTGGCTTTTAGCATAGGAGAGCATCAGTGCTGTAGCCTGTTCAGGAAAATCTCTGAGTGGAGAGAGGAGAGAATGGTGGGAGAGCCACAGGTGCCTGTACGGGGCTGGAAGGATCCCTTCACTTCATTTTACTGTCTTAGAAGGAGAATTGAGGGCATCAGGACATGAAAAGTGCAGTGGGATTGCTTTAAATTTGCAGGGTCTTTAACTTAGCTATAGCTACCTGTTTCTTGCCAAACAAATGGCTGTATTTGTAGGTGTTCCTATCAGAAAAATTGATTTGGTGAGTGGGAAGAAAATTTGAAAATCAGGCCTGGCTGTAGTAGAATATGGCTTACTTCTAAGCTGATGTAACTTTATGCAGTTTTGGCTATAAATGAGATTCTTTGTTCCAGGGGAAATTGGAACAGCACATGCTGGTAGTCTCTTAATTTCCAGGGAAGAGTGAAATTTGGAGTCCTCTGTTTGCCAAACCTGTGTCAGAGTACACAGGGCACACACAGTCACTGGTGACAGCTTTTGTATGTCACCCCACCACGTGATTCCTGACTAAAGACTGATTTTTGTCAGACAGATCACAGCAATCATTTGTCAGAAAATGTTTTCCTTGTCTGATCCTGTGCATCCTATGACTTGAGGTCAAGGTCTAATGGCCTTGGAAGTTTTTATTTTCTTAATGGTTGTACATGGTTTTCAGCAGGGGAAAACATCATGCAGCTTCCACAGCTCCATTTCAAAAATGTTTTGTGTGCTACCAAAACAAACTGCCTGGGTCAAAAAGTCACAGCTGCTCTTGACAGGAAGAGATGGAACATAAACCAGGTCAGATTTTGTACTCCAGTGAGGAATTTCTGCTCCCTGCAGCTGTGTCCAAGGTGGTTCTTCAGTCAGTGTATTCTGTTTCTCTCTGAGGTGGCCCTTTGCACGTGGTCACTGTGGTGTTGTGGTGATGTGACCCTTCGTGGGCTCAGAGGAAAAAGAAATGGATCTGCTGCCCTAAACCCACAGGTAATAATCCTGTGAGAGGTGCTGTGAATGTTGCTGCAGAGCTATTTTTTAAAAGATGGTAAAGGCACTAGAAGGCAGCACAGGAATCCAAATTTGAATGGAGCCAGCACTTCAGCTGGTCAGTGACATTCTCACTTTGTTCTTTCCAAAATGATGCTTTCCTGACATAAGGCTTTAATCTTTAAGCATTTGGCCTGGCCTCACTCCTGACAAGGGCAATCAAAACAGTGAAAACAGACAAGGGTCTTGTTTGCATGCAGTGTCAGAGCAGATCTTGCAGCCATCCACAAGAGATTGGGTTGATATTGCTGTGTCTCAGTCCCCTGTGCTGCTCTGGGGTAATTCTAGTACAGCAGCATCTGTGTTGGGGATGGGCCTGACACGATTCCTGCTGATTCTTCCCCTGTCTCCAGGAACTTCCTTTGCTGCTGGGGAGATCTCTAGAGTCACATATCTTTGGTGAGAATCTGTGAATGGCTTTCAAACCACCTTTTGATGCCATTTGGCAAAACTCCTGTTTCAGAATAGGTGTTGTAACACCTTAAACTGCTCGAGGTCCCTTGATCAAAATGTAGCACATCTTTTAGATCTACTTTTTCCTCTTTAATGTACTGGGTCTTTATTGAGCATCCTACCCTAAAAAATAGAGGACACTGGGTGGTCTCTGCCCTAACCAAAAGAGGGTAAAGCCCAGAAGTGTGATGAGGCAGTAGGGAGAAGGTGGGAGAGGAGCAAATGACAGTAAAAACAGAAAGGTGACTTCCTTTTTTAATAATTTCAGCCTTGTTGAGAGCCATCCCACCCCTAACAAATGAACAGCTCCTCCTGCTTATATTTGGATGTGGTAGGCCATGAAAAGCATGGAAAAATGTCACTGATAAAGTTCTCAAAAAGTATTTTCTAATTGTCCCAAATTGGAATAAAATACTCAGAGCAAATTCAGAGCAATATAATTTTAAATTTTTTTTAGGAGAGTATTTTGCTTTGTTGATTTACTCTAGGAAAAATCTACCTTGTCTGAATGTGTGATTAAGTAGCTGATGGAATAATTCTTTACAGGGAGGAGAACATGCCAGAACATTTGAGTGGTGTAAAACAGGGCTGCAAAGAGGATTAGAAAAGGTACAAGGAGGAGTAATTTTGTGTTGGCAGGAAGTAGACTTAATAGTACTTTTTTATCTGTAATTTTTATGATTCTGTGGCTAACCAGGGAAATGTTTAATGTTCCTTGTACAGCAAGTGAAGGTAGAAGAAGGCAAATTGACATCCCCAGCACTGTTATAATTCATTCCATTACTTCAACAGGGCTTTTATATTGTCACGCCCATAAAGTGCCAGTGTGCACGCTCAGAGCCAATCCATCTTTATATACTGCTGCTGATCCCATTGAAGGCAATGGCAAAACTCCCATCAATTTTAATGGCCGTGGGATATGGCCCATTTTGTAGATATACAATGGATATTTCCTGCACACACAATTTTTTGTGTGTAACGTGCACCTCATCCGAGGTTCAGAGAGTGTTTTATAAAGTGGTGAAGTCACAGCCATTGATGTAGTCTCCAGCTGATGGGATAATGTGATCTGCCTTCAAAACAGGATTTAAAGGTTGACATTTATTTATCTACCTATTTTTAAATTTATTAGGGACACGGGATGCACGCAGAGCATCTCCATGTGTAGAGTACTGCCTTTGAAAAATTTGCCCAGATAAATTGCAGTAGGTAACTGTGTTAGAAATAGATGCTGCACCTGCAAGGTTAACATTATGCTAGAGCACTTAAAAACTAGAAAGCATCAAAGAAAATTGAAGGCAGTATGGATCAGTGGGTTAGTACATAACACAGCAGTCTGCAGTACCAGAGGCTAAGAGAGGTCCCTTTTGAAAAGCAGCTGTTTTGATAACGACTCACTCAATCAGCAAAGTACAAACAAACAAGAAAAAATTAATTGGATGAGTATTTTAACTCATGTTCTAATTGGGAAATGTTTTGAACAGAGGTAAGGTGCCTGCTTCCTACAGAACCCATCATCCTTGACCCTCTTTAGAGAAAATGCACAGTGTATGAGCCATATTTTAGTGGCTGTAAACCTTGTTGGTTATGCATTGAAAGCTCTGGATTCACAGCAGCGTTCAATATGTGCACAGTGGAAATGGAATGACCTGCCAGGCTGGTGTTTGCACTCTGGAAACTTCCTTTCCTCACCATAATGTATGCTGGAGAACAGTGCTTTCCCAGTTTAATGCAGGAACAGGATTTGCAGAAGACTCAAACAAGAAGTTTGCAGTGTAACTAAAACTTTTAGGATGTAGCTGTTCCTTATGTGCTGGTAGAGAGTAAATAATTCAGCAGGCCTTGCTGTACAGCACTTCCCCTTAGTGCCTGCTGCACCCACGGCTCCTGCAATTGCATTCTGCAAAGACATGAATTCTTTGCTTAGCTGGGTGTGCACAGGCACATACCCAGCTTTTGTTGAAGCACACAGTGCCAGGATATTGAGGAATTCCTCTTTCTGATGGTGTTAAGTGGCTGTGCAGCGTGGGGGTGACAAATGCCACAGTGCTGAAGGACGGGAGCATCATCTTGATGGACCAGCACTCTCTTCTATGCAGTCCCTTACAGCACTCCTGGAAAACAGCACTGATCTAGGACAGGAGAATTTACTGCTTTTGGAGGGCTGGTTTTCACCATCTTCATATTTTCAGGTGTGTTTGTGTTGTTTATTTAAAATACGTAAGTAGCAGGATGTTTTGCTTTATTGGTTTTTATTTTCCTTGGGATGGGTTGTTTGTTTGCTTGTTTGTTTTAAATTATAGATACAAAATTGACCTGAACTGCCAGGCTGGGGTTTATATTCCCCAGTTGTTCTCAGGAGATTGCAGACCTTGAGTTCCAGTGCTGAAGGCAGTCCCAGGTGGAGCTGTGTCCCAAGTGCTGAGCTGTGCACCACAGCACCATTCCTTGTCCAGCAGCTGGAAACCACCACTGGGGCTGTGTGGAGAGGCAGAGTTCAGCTCCTGGTTCCTTTTTCCATCGATTTCTTACGGCAGTTTGTTTCTGTTGTGATTTTTAAAAGCACTTAGTGTGGGCCTAAGTGCTATCAAAAATCCAATCTTCCCATTGCCTTACCTGGAAACAGAGTTAAGACTTACTGGAGCTCGTTTGCTGGTTTGCTCTCAAAGTCTCCAGGATTTATTTTTTTCATCTGTCTCCTGATAATTTTGCACACATGTGAGCCATACAGATCTTGGAGCAACAAAACCATGCTTACCCCAGTAGCATTTGCTAACTTCCATAGAATCACTGAAGCTGGAAAAGATCATGGATTGGTCGTGATGAAGCTCCAAGATCATGGATTCCAGACTTTGACTGAATCTCACTGAGTGCCACATCCACTTCTTGGACACTTAGGCATGGTAACTCCACCACTTCCCTGAAAAATCCATTCCAGTGCTTGACAACTCTCTCAGTGAAGAAATTCTTCCTGATTTCCACTCTGAGCCTCCCCTGCTGCAGTTCACACCTTTGTAAAGGTCTGACTCAACTCCACCAATTTTCAGAAGACAGCTGATCTGGGAATTTGTTTTCAAAGTTTCGAGGCTATTTTGTGCTTAGTGGATTCACTGGTTTTGCTGAGAATGTACAATACTTTAATAGCAGAGGGTGGGGATGAAGAAAGCTTTTTGCCACACTTTTTTTCCGATGTACACTCTCAAATGACAGTCTGGCAATCCACAGCAGCTGTCAGTAACCTGCAAATTATTTCTGCCCTCCCTAGCAGATGTCACAGTGGCTGTTGGCAATACACTGTGACATCCAGAGATGACAAAGATTAGAATATGTGGAAGTTAAACAAAAATTGTATGAAATGTTCTTTCTTAGACAAAAATATCCCAAACACAAACAAAAAAAACCCCACCAACCCCAAAGCATAGAGGCCTGGCTTTCTGACAAAAGCCTACCTCCTTTTTGTTATTATTATTATGTGCAGAATACAAAATGCTTTAGCTTCTGAACTTAGCTTTGCTTTAGTCTAAGATATAAGCTCCTTTTCAAAGTTATTGATGCTTGACCCATGAAATAGAAAATTGCACATAAAATGGATTTTGAGCCCAGATTTCCCATGCTGGAAACAAAATACTGTAGAGTGCAACAGCTATCTAGTAGATCTAATTAAAAGAAAATTAAGGTAATTATAGTAATGGCTGGAACACTGATTTTTCGGTTATTTCCAGGTGTTTTCAAGTGGCAGAAAACTTTGAAGAAAGAGTCTTAAGAGTATTGGGAAAAGAACTTTGAACTTCTGGGTTTGTCCCCTTTCAGTGGTCTGATTTGCATAAATTTGTAGCTGTGGAGCATCTAACAGCATGCAAGCAGCCCATTCTTTATCATTAAAACTTGGGTATGTTTTGTTTTCTCAGTTTTATTGAACCTGTTTGATTATTGATTTTTCTTCATAGACTTTGAATAAGTGGAAAATTTGAAAAAAAAAACAAACCTATGCTAGGGAGAGGTATCTTAAAATTCTTAAATCTTCCGAAGTTTCTTCTTTTCCCTTTTTCTTTCTGTTGAGGAAATGAAAGCAGGAAAATGGCTGTTTCTTCAATAGGCTGTAAAAGAAGGATAATAGAAAAACTTCCCAGGAAAGGACATCCTCTGTTGAATTAAAAGGAAATGGGAATTCCCTTTCCCTCTTTACATGATCCCTTTAGTCTTTCTGAAGGTTGACAGTGGCTAAGTGACCCTGTCAAAGTCCTTTTCACTTCCTTGGAGCCTTGGGCTTTCAAAATCATTTCAGCACTTTGAAATTGTTAAATTTAATGCTTAAAATGGACAAAGTTTCAATTCTGTAAGACAGCTCATCAGGTACAAAATTGCTGGTGGAGGAAAGTCTCCTTGATCTGCAGTGGGGGGGGTTTAATAAAAATATTGTGTAGACTTGTGTTTGAAAAGCAAAGGTAAAATTTTACAACTGCAACTTGTTTACACTATTTAATGGATTATTCTTATAATGAATAAAGCAGGATCAGGCACAAACAGGGGTGAAATTTTGCAGTCCTACCTATCCATCCTATCCCACTAATATTTTCTGGATTTCTTCTCAGTATGGAAGAGACTTTTATGCTCTGTGCCTGGTGAAAACTGCTGTTCAAAATTTATGCAGAGCTTGCAAACAAGTAAAAGTTTTCTGTTTAATCCTATTTGAATTCCTGCAGCTGTAAACCTCAACTTTTAGTGTCTGGAATGGTAATAAGTTCAATATATATATATAAATATAAATATACATCTAGAGAGAGAGAGATACATTGGTATGTATATTCATGGGAGACTGTATTAAAGTGTAATGACACAAATGTAATTTTCACTTCAATTTCAGGGAATAAAGCAAACCCATCTTCTGTCGGTCATAGTTCTCCCACATTGCCTGCCTCAGAGAATGGGACTTGAATTTTTCCAATGAAATTAGAATGTCATGGCCTTGACCTGAATAGAAACAAATGTTAAAAAAATGTTTATACAGAAGATGCAAGTGTAATCCATGGGACTTCTCTGGCTGTTAATTTGTGGGCATTGTTAATTCAGTAGCAATAACCTATATTAGTGCAGCTGAGTGTCAATATTAACACATGGGATTATATGCATTAAAAATGCTCCATTTGCCTTTTTTTCCCCCTCCTAACATGCATGATTGGTTTCAAGTATAACACTCTCAAATTTGTATTATATTCAGCCAATCCAGATCTCATTATGTTGGACAAACACTGTACAGGAGGGAAGTGGATCACATAAATGCTCCTAATATTATTCATGAATTTTCCTACTGCAGTGGTTTGGAAATATGCTGCAAATATTCTCCTATAAATTATTTTATTTAAGTTCTGGTGTTGTATTTCTGTGGCTTTTTGGTTTTTTCGGGTTTTTCTTTTCATTGCTATTTAGAAGGTTTTGATTCATTGCTTCAGATAAAATTGAATGTTTTACTATTGCTGTTTGTTTTCTACCAGTGATGGTGATGCTCATACCACCTCTTTTTTTTACTATTTTTTTATTTCTTTAAAGTATGCTTGGAATCAGCCAGAATTTATAATTGTTAAATACTGTTTCAGTTACTGTTGTTAATAGTTTTGACTCCCTCTTGTCTTCTGATGTAAAACTGTTTGCACTCTGGTGGTTTCTGTTGGTCATAGTGGTGTAAGACAGCCCAAAATATGGGATTAGAAATACAGAGGTTTTTTAGTACACATATGAATAAATAAATAATTAAAAAATAACATTATATATATATATGTGAAATATATAGGTTAAAATATAAGAAGTCTTGCATATGGCCCACATAGGGTCAAGGACAACTGCAGGTAAGTCCTTCTTATTATTGGAAAAGTTCCAGTCTTAAACTGGGCCATGCTGTAGTGTTTAATACAAATATTATCTGTGATATTTATTCCTGTAGGGTGCTTTAACACAGTTTTAAAGCAAGATTCTATCTAAAAAATTCCACAGATTTTTCACAATAATTTCAGTATTCATGGCATTTCTATGGCATTTTATTGTCCCAATTACCCTTTTTCTAGGTTGCACAAAACCTTCCATAAAGAAGTAGAGTATCCCTATTTTGTGGTTTGCTGAAATCCTGGTATGACCCATGGCATAAAATGCAAAAGAAATATACTTTTGACAAGGATGGGTCTGTGTCTACTGAGCATTGCTGCTTACTTGAAAAGATCATTTGTGCCTATTAATTGAAAAAACCTCTTCTGTTGGTTATGGTATGTTTACTAGGTCAATTTATTTTCATTATTTGTTTGGGGTTTTTTTGTTTGTTTGGGTTTTTTTGGGGTTTTTTTTGTGTTTTTTTTTGGTTTTTTTTGTTTTTGTTTTTGTTTTTTTGTTCCAAACAGGTAAAATTTTGTGTGATTCTGATTCATGTGGACAAACCAGATCTGTGGCTGACAGGGGACTTTAAAAAATTCCTCCAGAAATGACAAGGCCAATGTAAGATAAGCAGTGGTTGAATTGGTATTTGCACTCACATGTGGATATTCAGTGATGTATTAATTTTAGTGGTGTTTGGTATTTTTTAAATTCTAATTATAGTAGATCTGCTTTTCTCATAATACAAACATATTGATTGGTACAAAATGACACTAATTGTAGAAATCTGAAACATTTATATGGTCAGAGAGAGGCTTCTTGTTGGTGTTTATTTCTTTTGACTATGCTGAGATTTGTGAACTGGATTTTTTGGTGTTTAAGGTATAACAGTCTGCATTTTAATACAAAATTGCTATAGATGCTGAATTTTCTTAGTCTTCTTTCCATCTGGTCCTGTTTTTGACTTCTGTTCACTAAAGTTATTAAAATTCTTGTGCATTCTGGGTATGAATAGTAAATTAAAAATCATTGTTAGTAGATTTACTCTTTACTACCAGAAATCCACCTTTATTTTTTTTTTTCCCCTTGGATCTGCCCCCAGATTTTCAAATTGTATGGAAAAAAAGTCTTTTTGGCTGTTGTTGAGAATGCAACATATCAAATCCTGATATCCAATGAGATGAGAATTCCTATTTGACAGAGCAGAGACCAGGCAGAATTTTAATCTTGAGAGAATGACCTTATTCAGATGATGATTCCAAAATCAGAAAACCACAGGCTAGAGATGTCCAATTTGTCATGCCAAAGAAATATTTATCTTTAGAGTCTAAACATTGTCCCATACTCAGTTCTGCACATTCCTGGCTTTCATTAAACTGCTTTGTCCTTTTCCAGCTGTCAGCCACGATGCTGTGTAAGATTTGACAGTTCTCACTGAGTTTGCTGTTCCCCCACTATTTTCTAGAGGGGTCCCTGATCCTTCAAGCTTAGGATGATGAAAGTAATTAGTTAAATGGTTGTTCTCTAAATATAGAGAAGCCTTCTAAGTAAGGGCATAGAAAGAATTAACCTTTTTTTGCCTCCACACACACCTCCTGAAGATTTGAACAATTGATTTCACGTAGGTAACAAATTAAACTTTAACAGCGGTGTGACAAATACACTTTGGTTTTGCAGCTCATTTCCCATGCTCTAGAAAAGCAGTGCTTAGGCAAGTTATCAGTAAAGGACACAAACACAGAGCCTCAGAGGCTGCTTTACTTCCTGAGCTGTTGATTTTTTGGGTTTGGTTTGTTTGTTTTGGGTTGGTTTTTTTTTTTTTGGTTCGTTGGTTGGTTATGTTTTTTAGGAAAACATGGACATGCACAGCTGTCCCTCCTGTCAGAATCTGTTTTCATGTAATTCTTTTCTGGATTCTGAACTAACCATGTAACATCAAATTAAGAAAGAAGGTAAACTGCTTTGAGGTAGAGTTGCTCACAGACTTTTAGGTATTTTTGATCTCAGTCTGTTCTACTCAAGTGTGATAATGGATAATTTATTTGCTAAACTGGAATAAGATTTTATTACTAAAATATCTTGTCATAAAATTTGTAAATTAAAGCCAAGAAGTCTAAAGACAATCAAAACAGTCATGTATGTCTAACAAAACATGAGTGTGCATGTCTTGCTTTTAAAACTCAGGAGTACAAACATTGAATGAAACTTTCTAAATGGAACCAAAGTCCCTCACTGAAGGAATCACCCTATAAACAGGAATTTGCAATACAAATTACAGAAGCTTACTTTACAAATCTTTATAACTATTTTTTCTGTATAATTAACTGTGTTTTGAATGTGTTGAAACAAATATACAGATCTCAGCTTGAGACGTGATTTCCATCTGAGCTGGAGCTCCTCACTCTGTTGTGTTTTTTTTAATATACATAGGTATATGCTTCATATCCATCAATGATTAAACATATGTGCTTTGCCTTTCAGAAAATCAAGCACATGATGTGATCCAGAACTGGCTGAATCAAGGAAACAACTACACTGACTTTAGGCATCAACTTTGATGTGTAAATGTGAGGGGGTTTGGCAGTCCTGGAAGTAAAAGCTTTTCCCTTCTCTTTTGGCAATCTGTGGCTTTCTTTCCGTTCATCAGAACAAACTGCTAGTTTGCAGTGGTGGATGAGAAAAACTTGTCCCCTAATGAACTTTGTACACTCGCAGCTATGCATGGCTACTGCTTCAGTAAATGGTATTCTGTTGATTTTTTTTGTCACTGTTAGCTCATCTTTATTTAGGATGCTTCACTTTTTGCTATTCAATGATCTGTCCTCTGCAGAAATAATGAATCAACAATCAGAAGAATATTGGCTGCAGCATGTGTCCTGTCTTTGAAAGGTGAGAGCAGTTCACCAATGCAGTTTTCTCCAAACAGTAAGCAGTGCTGTTTAGGAAAGTGCTTATAAACAAATGTCTTACAGCGCTCTTAAACACCGTCATTCAGAGAATTAAAAACCATCTGCCTTCTGTCTTGGAAACATTGGACTAAATCCAGGTTGGGAGGTGGGAGCCTCACCTGCACTGAGCTGGGTTCACTTTAATACTAATTGTAATTCTGAGTATCTGGCCCTTCTCCCTTCCCCTGCCTGCCACAGCCCTCCTCTGGAAGAGGTGCCCGAGGGCAGGAGGCAAAATGGAGCAAGTACCCTGGGCTTTTTACTCTTCCTTCCCCTGCCTGCATCCTGCCTGTGACCTCACCTTCTCTTGTGGCTGCTCTGAGCCCCTGGGTACATCCCTCACACCACCTGGGATGCTCCTTCCCAAATTCCTCACTGCCCCTTTGCCAAACCCTCTGTTCACTACCACTTCTCTTTAACTCTTCCCACTGACATCCACTGGTTTTCCTTGTTTCACTTTTCCTTGCACACTGCTGCTTAAAGCAGTACTGCAGGAAGGCTGCCTGTCCCAGGCAATGTCACCCCAGGGCTGACAGGAGCTCTCTGCTGTTTTCAAAGGTAGAAGGGGGAAATTGCTTCTGCAAGGAATGCAAGACAGATGGCTGCAAGTACAGCAAGCACTTACTTGGTGGAGGGAAATAAAACCTGTGCCTATTGCATTCTGACAGATTGGTTTCAAAGGGTTCCATGCAGTTTATTACCTCCAGCCTGGTGAAAAGAAACTTATTTAGCATCAATGACACCCCACATTTAATCCTAACTCTTTCAGGGGGGAGGCAGAAGATTATAAGTAGTGGTTTGAGAGCCACCAGCAGCTCTTTTAGGCATCTTAAATCAATTTATCTCTAGGCTCTCTGTAATTTGCAGGATGAGGGAATACTGAATGTGAGAGACAGTTGTACTTTTCTGTGAACAAAAAGGTCAGAAAAAAATTGCTTGTCAGCCAGGTATATAGTAAACATAAATTTAGCCTTGTGTGGATCAATATAAGGTTGTGGGTCCATATCCGATTCCCTCAGATGGATTAAGATGTTGGATATTATTGAGATAATGAAAGACAAGATTGGCATCATAATGGTGGCACTTTGTCCTTGGAATTCTGTGGCTGGAGAGGTTCCCATTTGTAGATGCCAGATGGTTCTTGAAACCCAGTTGCTGAAATGATGAAAGATCTGTACCTGAACAAGGTTTTACTGTGAAGTTTCCTTTGGGTATTCTCTCCTTCATGTTTTTTATATATCTTTCTTCTTTTATATTGCTTTAATTTTCAGCCTCAATCCACTCTCCATCTTTCTATTTTGTTAATGAACAATTACAATTATCACTGTATCTTGCTTCTGTAATCTTTCTGTTTTTACCAGCCGGCACACCTGGTCGTGCTCAGGTTACTCATGTTATTTTGGTGGTAATTTCCTTGAACTTTGGCTCAGAAAACTGAGAAGACTTCTTCTACTGAAGATCAGGTAAAGCATCCATCTCTCCCCATTTTCAAATCTGGTTTGTGAATGTGAAAAAAATATCTGTTTCTTCATTAAAATTAGTCTGAGGTTGAACACTTTTCCTACTCCTTCCACCCTACAGACCAGGCATGCTTTAGGCTCCCCTCCCTGCTTTTGCACTGTTCTGATAAGGTTTAATTGTTCCTTTCCAAAGTGTCATTGTAAGGGCAGGATTCTTCTGGATGACCTTTCTCAGACAATTATTTCAGGCTACACTGTTGTAATTGATCTTGCATTATAGCTTTGTTGTCTTCAGGAAAAATTATTTTCATCCATTTTAGATTACACCTAAATCTGCTTTTTCAGTCTGCATGCAGTGTGTATTTTGAATACCTTCTTTTTTTTTTTTTTTTAATGCTTTCTATGGTATCTACTAATGTCTTATGATAGGAACAAAGTTTAGTTTGAGCTTTGTCCCATTCTGATTGAACTCCTGCTGTAGTATCAAGTGGGTTTTATATCTTTCTGTACAGGTATACCCTAAAAATATTAATATTAAATACTGATCAAAACATATTGCACGTATGTCCTGGCACAGCAGTTTTCTGGTACCTCTGTGAAAATACTTCTGTTTTTTCTTTTGACTCTTCTGTGAAGAAATCCTGGG
Organism: Alethe diademata; assembly: GCA_025584955.1. Classification (NCBI taxonomy): domain Eukaryota; kingdom Metazoa; phylum Chordata; class Aves; order Passeriformes; family Muscicapidae; genus Alethe; species Alethe diademata. The sequence goes on from JANRMJ010000054.1 coordinate 2,819,640, forward strand.
GTTGACTTATGATGTATCGTTTTAATTGCACTGTGATTTGTAACCCAGCAAGTGGAGGTCTCTTGCTCTGCTGTGTCTGATATAAATGTAGGCTTCCCTTCCTCTGAGCAATGGGGTAAGATCGAAACATCCAGCACAAATCAGTATTAGATCCAGCCCAGCATCACCTGTAGATAGGCCCTGCACTGAACAGCAAACACAAAATGAGTCACTCTTTCTGTGGCTTCCTTTCCCTGTGTTGGATAAGCTCTGACCTCTGAAGAGGTGATGCTGTTTGTTTGCTTGTTTGTTTGTTTGACTTCCCAGTTGTTTTAGCTCTGATTAGAAGACCCAGCTCGCAGTCACAAGCCCTAGGAGTCAAAGGCTGGCTGAGTCTGAGGGTGTTGCAGATGAAAGAGGCTGGAGGCAAGGAGGTCTGCCTTTCCAAGGAGGCTGGATGTACCAGAACAACCTGTGGTGGCTCTTTAAGATTGGCTCTGGCTAGGAAATGGGAAGTGGCCCTTTCAGTGGAACAGCCACCGTGGTGTGGATTGATCCTAATGCAGCTTTGACCCCGTTCTGCTGCAGGCTGACCCTGTGAGGTTGTTTGAGTTCTCTGCACCAGCAGAGAACTCAGACCTGTCCCACTTCTGGAAAACAAGGGCTCAGCTGGGATGGTGACATAAAAACTTCTGGTCTCCAGGCAGCCATCTGTTTTTCTTCCTTGCTTTTCATATTCCACCAGGATGTACAGCAACAGAAAGGATTTTTCTTTTCCTTTTTGTGTTTGTTTGGGGTTTTTTTGATAGCCTTGCCTGGTGCTTTATCTGAATCTAACTGATGCATTGATAAGGTGCCAGCTATTGTAATAATTAGACAGGAGGCAACCAACTGCTGCTCTTGGTCCTTTGTAACTTCAGACTATAAAATGAATGTAAGGACTCATATTCATGGTTAGATCAGCATTTCAGGTACTGAACTTTTCAGTCTCTTCACACTCCTTTGACCCTGCACACTTCACAGCCACTCCCAAGTGTCTCTGTTGGTGGTAAATGGGTGTAGAAAATGAGTGGGGTTTTGTTTGTGGGGTCTTTTTTTGGGTCTTTCTTCTTCCTAACTTCAGTAGTGGAAGTTGGCTAATCATCTGAAAAGTGATGGTTTATGGCCCATCAGACTCCTGCAGATTTTGCTTTTGCTTCCTACTTTCAGCATGCTTCTGAGAGCCACACAAGGGAGACCTGCTTTTAACACCCTTATTAGGGAGGAGGAAATATTTTGCTTCCAAAAAACCCCATATTCTGTTGTTTGTTACTGCAAGCTCAAAAAATAACAACCTTAGAAATATTTCAAAGTTCTCTAGAGAACGAAGCCTGGTTCAGGAGACTGATGGCCAGATTTTGGCACCAGGTGTGACATAAATCAAGAATAACTCCACTGAGTGCAGGGCCATTTCTCCAGCCTTACCAGGAGCAGAATGTGACCCTCAGTTTAATTTCTGAAATGGTGTCTGAATTTATTGGAGCTCTGCAGGACCTTTCTTGGCTTTGCTGCAGTGGTAGCCTGATGTAAATCAGATTTCCTTGCAGCTGAGAGCAGTGCTGATTATATATGAAGCTTTATTAGTACTTGCTGGAGTTTTGTGTTCCTGAGACCATGCTAGGCATTCAAAGAGCTCACCCTTCTGCCTGTGACCTGCAGAAGGAGTAAAGTGTTTTACAGTAGTAATAAAGAGATTACATTAGGTGAAGTTATTTTCACTAAGTATATCAGGAAGATTGAGAGTCAATTATCCTGGCCAGGTTCATCTTTGGGACACCAGCAATACAGAGGGTGCAGACATTTATACTGTACTAGCAAAAAAAAAGATTTAGTCACTGTGTTCTCACTGAGCACTTGGGCCTTACCTGCAGGAGCAACCAGGGAGGTCACTGGGCATATTTTGGGAGCTGCAGGCTCTCTTGGGGTGCTCTTTGACCCCTTGGACTCCTTTACTCAGCAGCAAGAGCAGGCTGTGTGGCTTTTGTCACCTGTGGAAGTGACTGTTTGGTAGGGACAGTAGTGCTGAGGCTCCTATTTCTGGTTTCTGTTTTAAGAATTTCTGCTCTGTTGCAAAATCTGCTCTCATTTCAGAAAACTCCCCAACACTTCCCCCTGCTGTCTCTGTGTGCACTCTCACATCAAAGTTGCACATGTATCATTTCCCTACAATAAGGTGCTAACTGCATTCTTTCTTTTTCTTTTTCCTTTTTTGAAATAATACCTACAGGATGTAGAATACTTGCTCTCCAAAAGTACCCTTGCTATTTAAGAGCCCTGGATTTATTGATTTTTTTTTTTAAGTTAAATTGAGTGTCCTGTAAGTCAGAAGATTCTGTTTCTTCTCTCATGTTTCATCCACAGTGGGAAATGTTGCTTGAAGAAAGAGGCCATATGCACTGGTGGATGATTTTGCTGACTATATTTAAGGAAAGATGTCTGTTCTGAGAATGTGACAGCTGAATCTGTCACCTCTGACCCTCACAGTTAAAATAAATTGATGATCAGCTGGTGGGTGGGACTAACACTGTTAAAGATATGCTGACATAAATCCCATGTATGTCCTAGTTACTCTGTCCACAAGATTTTGTCTGTTTTGTCACCCTTTACTTACTTTGTGAAGGAGATGCTTCTTTCTCTTCATTCATCTGTGGTTTTATTGCATTTTCTGGATATTGAATTTTTGCCTGTTGGAGCACTGAACTGTGTTTCTGATCAAAGTGGGTTGAGTGACTCCTATTTGACTGAAAGGCAGAAATCCCAAATCCTTCCAGCATGTGGTGGTGTCTGAGAAGGGTTATGATGTTTTCAGCAGCTCCTGGCATACCCAGAAACATGTATTGTTTTCTTTTTCCAGCCCTTTTCCTTCCTTTCTGGGGACTGTAATGCACTTGTGTGTGTAATGAAGGGATTTCAGTCTGGTTTGAGTTAATTCTAGCAGGTAAGTGCCTTTATATACTCGCCTGTGGCACAAGTTAAAATGGTCTGCTTATCCAAAGAATGAACCTAAGAATTGTGATCATCACTTGATCTGCCATTCTGAATCAAGACTGTCTATTAACAAGTCACTCTTTTGTTTTGGTAGTATTGATTCCCCAGAATTGATTACATTTCAGGAAGCAGCACACCTATTTCTTCCTCAGGCTCTCCTCAACAACCACTTTGTCTTAGCAGTGGTGGCTGAACTGCTAAAGCAGCTGCTTTAGAGAAATAGGGAAGCCTAAGGAACCAATCTAAAAACAAAACAAACAAAAAAAAAAAGCCACCCCCCTCAAAGAATTGGCATTCCCTTCACATGGAGCAGTGTATTGAAGTGGTTATCAGTGGAATTTGTCTACATCTGCACCTGGTGGGGAGAAGTCATGGAGCTAAGCAGGATGTGTTTTTACTGAGATCCAGAACATGAGCATGATTTATCCCTGTTTTGCTCCTGTTGGCTGCACTTAGTGGTCTGAGGGGTTTGCTGTAAAGATGTTTTCTCCTGTTTCTGTTCCTAGTTGCTGTAAATCAGAAGCTGTTTCACTGAGCTTGTGGCTTGAGTTGTATAAAACCAGTGCAGATGAGGAAAGAATTCTGCTTATTGCATAGTATTTTTGGCTGTCAGCAACAAATGGCTGTTTCTGGATGAATTGCTGCTCCCATATATGAGAGTGTTGGATGCTGCTTTAGGGAATACCCAGAGAAGGATCCAGGTAAAATTGCTCAGGCCAACAAATCTGTGATTTCTGGAATTCTGTCCTAAAGTCACGAGAATCAAACTTCAACTTCTGTAAGAAAGTTTTTCAACAGCTTTTGTAATGAACAAATTTTGTTGAGGAAGGGCAAAGTTTGCACCAAACTTTTACAGCATCTCTGAAGATGCTGTGTGGTATTGCAGGGAATCTGTTTCTCCTGCCTTGGAAAGGACTCCAGTGTTCCTGAGGACACAGGTTGCTGATGGCAGCATCACAGATCCCCTCAGTTCCTGGTTAATCCTGAAAACTGTGTGATTTTGCGTGCTCAGTTCTGGCAAATTTAAAAATATTATTCTAAATCCCTGTCCTGATGTTCACAGCTGCTTCACAAAGCTGGCCAGTGCTCTTCCTATTTTCTACCACTACTGAAGTGTGGATTCTTACCAGATCATTTTTCTCCACTTTTTTCACCACAAAGTTGTTTAGCTGGCTCTTGGAGGACAGTTCTTCCTTGACTCGAGGCAAACTGAATGAAAACAAAAACAATTAGGAGGTGTCTGCCTGACATTCAGATGTTGACAGAGAGCTCCAAACATCTGGTGTGGCTCTGCAGGGTTAGAAGATCTTACATTTTAAAACAGCTTACACTTTCAAACAATGGAATTTACATGCTTCAGAGGTTTCCTATCTCCTTATCTAGTCTGTGAGCAATTAATAAGTTGGAGTCATTCAGCTGAGAGTGGTGGCTGGGTTAAAAAGCAGCTGAGGCTTGAGGAGACTGTGGCTGGCTGCATTTATATGGAGACTTTTCCTTTGATGCACTTTCTTTTAATCCTCTGCACTCTGACTTACCCAGCAGGTGATAAAATATACCTGCCCCTTGCAATCAGAATATTATGCTGTTATGTGCTGACTTATCCTCTGGAATCTCCAAACACTTTGCAAACCTTTTGGCTTAGCTGTTGTGAAGGGAGAGGGTTTATTCTTATTTCCTGCTTAAACTAATTGAGGAAAAAAGGAGTGATTTGGCCAAGGTTTGTGTTTAGCTGTATCTAGCATCCATCTCGTAATTATGTGTAGAAGGGACTCTTTAAGATTGTTTTGGGTATTTTTTTTTTGGGATCAAAGTAGGGGAATCTAGAAAAGTCCTCAGCATTTGGAAAACACTTCTCAAACAATCAGTGGTAAAATTATGGGTTCTAGGCAACTCTGGTTTAGCTGGTGAAGGTTGTGGGTGTATAAACTCCTGGATTCTAAGTCCTTTAAAGGTATCACTGATCAGAGCCTCAAAAGTTGCAATATGTTTCACTACTCAAATATTCCCCCAAGCCTACAGTGCCATCCCCAGGAACCCCCCAAATGAACAAATCTGCTCCCATTACTTTCCATCTTTTGGGAGCACTTTTCCTCACATGTTCCTTTTCCACTTTGCCCCCAAAATACAGAAGAGAGATGGTCTGCTTGTTTTCTGTTGAAAGCTCAGGGAAAAGAGTGGTGAAAAGATCATGACATTCACTTATGCTGGCATTTCCTGTGGTAGATTTCCTTGTTTTCTCACTGGTAAATGAGAAACTTGAAGAATCCCCTAAATGATCTACAGATACAGTGACTACCTTATAGTGGCCCACTCTACGTATTCATGGACGTATTTTTAATGAAAAAAATTTAATGAGAAATCTGTACAAACATGATAATTTTGTAGGGTTTCCCATGCTAATTTTCAAGGTGATAATTCATGTTTGGGTCTCTGTCTTTCCTGATGGTTTAATTCAGAATGATCGATCTATAGTAAATGAGACAAATACATGAAAATATGTCAAATGTGTGCACAATGACAGACTTAGATAATTCACCAAGATGATTTTAAAGTGCCACTGGCCTCTGCATTTATTGTAGTCAATTCTGTAGCATATATCTCATGAATTTTTAGTCCTGACATAATAACTTTCAACTGTAGGAGCAACTTTAGTATTGAAACTACCTTAAACTAACACCAGCATACACATGAAGTAATAAAAAAAGCAAATTTTGACCTGGAGTAGAGGGAAGTACTGTGTTCACCCAGCCTGGAGTAGCTACAGTTTATGGTGGGAGATTTTTTTGCTGCTCATGTCACAAGCAGAGATATGGAATCGTAAGGCAGAAATGAGCAGCACCTTCAACATGAAGGCTGCCTATGTAATTGGAATTCAAGGAACTACCCAGCTGGTGAGAAGGAATTGGTAGATGTGGGATATTTTATGATAGCAGCCTTGTGGTGTGCCTGCAGCAAGAAATGCAAACACATTAAACTCTAAGGTAATGTTGCTTAAATAATTTGTGTGCCTCTGTATATATGTGTTTGCACAGCAGCAGCAGCAGTTACTGAAAGTGATGCTAGATATTTCTGGAGTTTCCATTCAGTGTAGGGGTTAGCTACGTGTAATTTTGAGATGTGATGGTGTTAGACATTTCTCAAACACGTGCCAAAAAACCAACAACCCAGTAATTGCTTTTTTGTTTTTCCATTGTACTCTGTTATTGTAACTCCTTTCTTGTGTTTGCACTGACTTATTCTTATCTGTAGTGTTGGTTTTTTTTAATTATGAAATCTACAAACAACTGATACAAACTCAGAAAATTATAAAAGCTGCAAACACTTGGATCATGCAGCACAGTGATGCACTAGGATTCCTTGCATAGCTTTTCTGAATTAACCATATTTATGTTAAGTTTTGTAACTGTGTATGTTTGCTCAAAAGCATTCTAGAGCAGCATTCTTATAGCCAAGGAAAACAACCTGGCTTCCCTGGGAATAAAATATCTGCAGAGAAGAGGCAGATGTGAAGTCCACTGGCAGAGAAGGGAACACAAAGCAGATGGGTTTCACTTCCAGCCTGGGAGGCTGTTCAAGGATGTTGCAGATGGCATCAGGGTTTGAAATGTCCACAGATGCCTTCCCCAGGAAAGGAAGGGGATGGTCTGGATTCCTTGCTCAAAAGGGCAGCCTTTTGCCTCCTTAGCCAGGTATCAGGTAAAGGCCAAATCTTGGTCTGCTTAAATTCACTGCTGTCACCAGAGGTGAGCAAATCTGCTCCAATAAGGATTCCCATAAATGCAGCATGTTAACTTTAGGTATCATGACGTGCTGCCTATCACAGTGTACTCCCAAGTTAATTCCCATCTGATCATCCAGGAAATGTCAGATTTTGCAGTGTCTGTGATGGATATAATAAGACTTTATCATCAAATGTCTCTCAAATGCTAATGAAGGCAGAAGAAACAGTAAAGCAAACACCTCGTCAAATTAATCTATATTTTAAAAAAATCTGTTCAATTAATAAAACTGGCAAAGAATCTAAGAATGGGATGGATCCAGAAGAGTGATAAATTTTTCAGCCTCAGCTTCACCCATTCCTAATGTTAGGGAGAAAGTGGTTATTAAGTGAGATGGAATTAAGTGAGTGGTTATTAAGTGAGATGGTATCTAAGAGACCTTTCCCTGCCCTTTGTTCTGTGGAGAGCCCAGCATTAAAAGAGATCAGGATTAAACTGGTTTTTGAGGGAAGATAATGAAAATGGTAAGAACATCTAAGGCAGTCTGGGAACGGAGCAATTAACAGATCTTCATAATTTCTGTCCCCTGATAACCAAAGCTACCCAACAGAGGAGGGAGAAGAGCAGCAGTGTCTGAGGTGCAGCTCCTGAGGTGCTGAGTGCTGGCCCAGGAGCCTGGAGAGCTCCAGCAGGGCTCCAGCATCCCTGTGGGACACCCACCCCACCTGCAGGTGGGATGGAAAGCTGGAAAGTTGAGGGGGGGGTAGATCAGCCCCTCTTGGCACAGAGCCTTGTTGGCCACAGGCTTTGCATTTCTACATTTGTACAGGTTGTTTGTGGATTTGCCCCAGAGAGGAGGTGGATTTTAAAACTCCATTGTGGAGCAGAAAGCACACGGCACTGAGCTCCCATCTGCTGCCTTACACAGAAATGTTCTGCTCTGCAGTTAATGTTCTGTATTAGCACAGCTGAAGGCTGTAATGGATGTGCTCATGTCTGCAGGATGCTGCTGGTTGTGTTTAATAGGCACTTATCTGCTTGATATGATGTAATTGTTAACATAGGATTTCTACCCTGTAATAAATCCACTTATTAATAAAGCTTCTTGAGAACCAACCAGAAAAGAAATGTTGGAGATTTTCAACAGAGAAAAGTGAGAAATCTCCTGTTTAGCAGACTTAAAGTAGTAAATGCTCTTAAATGCCCTCCCTGAATAGACAAAGAGGGTCCACTGGATGTTACTGACTGAACTGGTACCTGAGGGACATAAATTGGATGCACATTTCTTTCCTTGGCACTTAAGAGAGTGTTTTTCCATGTGAAATGGGATAGCTGATACAGAAATTGCACTGATTCTGTTTTCCAGTTCTGCCACTTCAGCCAGGACAAGGAGCCCAGGCTGGCAGTGCTTGAAGGAAGGGAAGTGCAAGATTTGGAGATCATGACCCTGTCACACTGCAGCTCGTGGTGAGGAGGCCATTTGTACAAATTCATTCAGATGCTTCTTTCAAGCTATATTTATTGTATTCCACAAAAATGGGCCATGTGTTTCTGCCTTGCAGCAAGATTATGTTTATTTTTCCCCTGGTAAACAGAAGAGTGTTTTTCAGACTTAGTGCAGTGTAAACTGAAAAGCAACATATAAAAAGAAAAGAAGCCTGTACTTGATGTAAAATTTGAAATAGTGTTAGGCAATACTAAAGAAAATTTCACTACTGCTTGTTTCAGACTTGGGTTGGGTTGTAGGGGTGATGGAAAGATACTCTGCATGAAAATGGATTCTCAGCAAAGCCTAACGGAGTATTCAGTGCTATGCTTTTTAGTTTGTCCATAAATAACACAATAATAAAATAACAGCAATAAATTTAGCAGAATACATGATGAAAAGTGATGCTTATGTATAAATTAAAATGTCTGTTTTCCAGCTACAGAAGTATCAATTAAGATTTGAGACTAAAAGCAGATCTTTAATCCTAATTGATATTTTTACCTGTAAAATTTGTATGAAATGAGGAATTACATGTTACTGGAAGTTGTCACAATCAGCCAGTGAAAGGTGCCTTGAATGATCTAGTATCACATGGATGAAAGGCATGATGCTGTGGCTGGATCTAGGTATAAGTGGCCTCCTGGAAAATTCAGAATTATGTTTTAAATGTGGGCAAAATGTTGGCTGAGTCAAGTCAGACATGGATTTCAAAAGTGTCATGTCAATAATAAATGAGCTGGAAAATCCCATCCCAACAGTGTCATGGCAAGAAAGGGTTAGACATGGGCTCAGCAATTCCTTCTAAAATGCAGTGGTTCCTCTCTTACTGGATAGAAACTCCTTTTCTTCTCCCTCTCTTCTGGCCTACCTGATTTGTTCTGAGGATCAGCCTGTGTGGGATTTTCTATTATTTATGCAAACATTTGCACTATATTGATTAAGAGCAGAGTGCAGCAGAGCCTTTTATAAGCCTTAGTAAAATTCTGGCTATTGTCATCACTTGGCAATTCATAAAAGGGTGTGCTAAAAACCCATAACCTTGTCTGTTCTGTCAGGAGTGTTCCCCTGTCAGATTCATGTGGTTTCAGTCCAGCTTTTTCTTATGTCTGTTTATATGCAGACATAACACTTAACAAGTGATAATGTGTAAACAAGAGCATGCATTATGCAGATAAATAGACTCCCACTGCTGAATAAGTCCTTAGCAGTTTGCATTAAAAATAAATACAGATGCAAACCAGAATTCAATATTTATTTTAACAGCAGGACTTTATCATTGGTAGCATTTCCCCGATGTTTCCAGGATTAAATAAGTGGCTTTTAAAAGAGATTCACCAGTCCAGAAGTTTGAAGCAATTTAAACCTTTTCTTAATAGCACCAAAGGGAGAGATAATAACAATTAGCAGTTCTTCACAATATCAGGAAATTACATCTGCATTAACTGACTGAGAACTGCTGGATCCATGCAGCCACAAGTCTCTTTACCCCCTGAAAAATGTGGCCATCAGAAGTGAGAGGAAGAAGGCACCAAGATTTCCACAGATCTCAGCATTTTCAATAATACTGAAGTTTTATTCAAGGCACAAAATGGGTTTGGATTCCATGCTCCATTGAAAATCCAGAGGAAGGAAGCATAACTCTCACTAGGCTGTTGAATATTTCCAGAATGTGCTTCTCATTAATTTTAAAGGTGCTGCTTAAAAGTGAATTTTTCAGACATTCAGAATTTAAAAGTTTAATTTATTAAGTTTATTTATTTTATTTTTTTTTCTGAGATCACATTTCTAAGCTTGCCTGCAGCACTTATTCTTGAATGCTATACTCAGTCCAGCTTCAGTTTGGTTTCCCTTGTCTTCCCACTCCACTGTTTATGATGAGATTGAGGTCAGAGGGGTAAATATGAGGTTCAAGGGAGAAGGAAACAGTGTTTAACTCCAGGTTCTAGATTCAAGATGAGATCACAAAAAGTGGCCTGGTGAGGAGCTATCAAATGATAATGAGCAGAGCAAAGGGACAGCAAGAAGTGTTCACAAATATTTCTTGGAATAAAATTATAGATACACTTTTGCATTTGAAGTATTATAGCAAAAAGGCAAGAAAAATAAAAGCACTTGAGCACCTGGATACGAGGTAGTTGAACTGTGTCTTCTGTTCACTGTGGAAGTAATGGTGTTTTTTATGAGGCTGCCTGTTTAAAGATACTTTCTCTTGCACAGGCAGCCATTTAACTCATTCCATGATTTTAAATCTCTTGTTTCATTGTGCCTGTCCATCAAAAGGAGGGAAATACCTTCACTGTATGAAAGCTGCATTGCTTGGTGTAATCTGTTAAGCCTGTTCTTTATAGTCATAAATCTTTCTTCTACCAAAGGATCTTGGAGAGAAGTTTTATTCTTTTTGTTGGCACAGAGAACTATTCTACAACACCAAACTGAGTCCAGAAGGCTTGGAGCTGAAATTTTTCAGGCAGCATTTGTCAGAGTGAGGAGCCCTCGAGGTAAGTCAGAGCTGCTGGCTGAGATCTCTCTTACTGCAAGTTTGCTCATTGCAAAGTGAGCCTTGGAAATGATGACACTGGGACCAGTGGCACTTCCCTGTTTGTATATAATTCTCCAAATTAAGAACTTGTGATGTGCATGTGTTGCTAACAAATTTCAGCCTTGCAGGTTAACAGGGTTTAAAAAGAACAAGGATCTGTGGTGTCTGCACCATCATCACTGGGTGAGCTTGGACAGGAGACTGGCACTTGGGTCGTGCCAAGTCCATGACCAGAACTAAAAATTAGCAGACTGCTTCCACTCACACCAGCAAGGGGAGGATTTTTACCCTGCAGAACTCAGCAGATGCTTAGGAGACTGTGTCAGGCTTTCTGTTTTGTTCTCTCCTCTCCCTCAGCAAAGTGCAACATATGGGTAACTTTCCTTCTGCATCGTGGTCTGTTAATGAAGCAGACACTAAAGATAATTATCCTTCCCTCCTCAGACTTCCTGATTTGGCAAGCTCACCTATTTGGAATTCTGGGATATTGCAAGGGTTTTTTTTTTTTATTTTTTTTTTTATTCCTTACTTCTCGTTGTACATGAAAAGCTGCATATTTTGATGTATTGCCAGTTGAAAGTCCAATTAAACATTTCAGAATCCAGAAGAACCTTCGAAGACATTCCCCTCCTCTTTTTTTGTTGCTGATTTTATTTTTCTTAGGGTTTTTTTTTTTGGTGGCTTTTTAATTTATTTGCCAGCAAAAGCAAGTGTAATGTTTCATTTGGGTGATGCCAGCTGTCCATTGTGAATGCAAACGATGAGCCAGTGGAGCTGCATGGCTGCCTTGAAAGAATGTGTGAAATACAAGTTACACATCCTGCAGGTGCCTCTGCTAGGAGAATCTATTCACTCAGAGGACATTTAGCTGATGTATTGTACAGCTGGTCAAACAATGCCTTCAGGCTGTCTGAAAATTTTCACAGGAAATTAAATGCTTTGGAGTTCGCTGCAAAACATTATTTTATAAAACCAGGGTAATTTTGATAGTGCTCTTTTTAGACTGCTAATTTCAGTTCTCTGTCTCTTTTATCCAATTTGCCTCTTTTATTCTTTGTTTTAATGAGCTATATACAGTAAATTTTTAAGTTGATTTGGTGTGGGTTTTTGGGGTTTTTTTTTTGTTTGTTTTTTGTTTTTTTCTTTTTTTTTACCACTTTGTGATGCTCAACTGTAGACATGGCCAGTGTTTAAGTAATAAGGACTGAGAATTTTTTTGTCTTTGACCTGTGGGGTCTTTACTGTGTCCTTCTTGGTGCCCTAATGTTCTGTAATCTGCAAAACATTTATTCCCCTTCTAAAAGCCATGTCTAGATTTCTGTTCCAAGAGTACTTTATAAATCATGACAGTTTAAAAGGCACCAGGATAACAAATGGTGAGGGGCTCTGCAGTTTTCGTGTGCCTCTCATAGAAAATGTGCACACTTAGAGAAAGTCAGGGTAAAGTAGCATAATCTGTTCTTTCCAGCTCCAATTTCATCAAGACTAATTAGAAATGTCTCCAAATCTTTCTGTATTTAGCAAAGAACAGGTTCTTAAAAGCCATTGAGCTTCATGTGACTTAAATGCCTGCCTGAAGTTGAAAACACCTTCTTAAAAGCTTGGATTAAAGGGAAATTGAAAATAAGTGCTCTCATGCAGCTTAATTAAAAGCAAGTTTGTTAATTAGAGTAGCACAAAGTACGAAGTCTTGGAGACCATGCTGAAGAAAAGAATTACAAAAACAACTAACCCATCAAAATTTTCAATACCAGAAACCTTCCTCTCCTTCCTCACTCTAACCCTAGGGGCAAAACTCCAGACATTCCCAGGGACTGGAAGAGGAGAAAAGGCTGGTGAGAGAAAGAGGCACTGACTGCATCAGATTTCTTTACTTCTGATGTAAGGAGAGTGAACTGCACAGAGAGGAAGTTTTTTTAGCATCATCATCCAATGTGGGATGCAATGGTGTAAGTTTTATGCTGGTATTTTTTTGGCTGAAGCCTGAAGATTCAGAACAAGAGAGAGCAGTCCTCAAGAGCTCTGGTGAACAAAATGAATATTCACATTAAATTTGAAAACATTGATAAACCAGTGGGATGATACAGGTAACTTCCCACATGACATCAAGTTGGGAATGCAATGTTTGTCTGGGAGTGGTTTCAATAACTACAGCAAAAAGAAAATCCCCACATTTGCAAGGATTCTAAGGAACTCTGATTATAATTAGTGTGATGAGCTGGGGAGAGGGTTTTGGGGAAATGTGCTTCATTCCCAGGGGTGGAAGAGAAGGGAAGAAACATCAGCATCTTCCTCTGGAATGGTCCCAGTTCAGTGGGAAAGCCCAGCTTGACCTTGCCTAAATGTGAGGACAGAAGATGCCAATAGGAAGATCCTCAGTGTCCTGTTAGGCACTCAGATCCTTGTAGAAAGGAAAGGTTATGCAAATTAGTGTATTCCTTTTTTTTTTTTTTTCCCCTAGACTGCTGACACAGAACACTGATGAGATTTGTGGGAAGATGTTTTAATTTGGGAACTTGGGAAGAGTTGACAGTTGCAGAAGGGTACTGAGGTCACCCAAAGACATCTGGTAGGACTGTCAGTCAGGAAAACAATGCAGTTTTGCCAAGTGTAGGGTAGGATAGAAAACTGAGCTGCACTGGAGAAGGAATAGATGAAGGTCAGGGTTGAATTCTCAAAAAGTACCAAGGTTACAGATGTGAACTACATCAAATTAGGCACGGGGCCAAAAGTGCACCTTAGAAATGCTGGTATGCACAAATGTTTATGAAAGTTGGAGTAGTTTCTGCATTTAAACATAAACCAAGTCAGCAAAAATTGCAGGAGAAAAAAGGCACCTCTTGAGGACTGTTGATTTCAGATCTCTATCAGACAGTGAGTATAATCACCTCTGTTTATTTGAGCCTCTGTTTGTGGTCCTAATCTCTCTAATTTCACCCTTGCTGCCCTGTGTGTGTCCCCATTTTGTTCCCCCTCTCTCCCCACCTTGGCATTTTCGTTGTTCAGGAGTTTCAGGTATGATTTCTTTTACTTCCCACTATTTGTTGTCAGCTCTCCCCAAGTGCTAGCACAGGCTTTGCTGAGAGCTTGCTGGTGGTTGATGCTGTGAAAACACCTGGAAGTGGCTATTGAATTAAAAAATACAGAGGTGTCCTTGCTTTGTCCATTGCTCTGCTGACTTCAGTGCCTGGGAGTTTTCTTACACCACCTGAAGGATGTTGCTGGGCAATCATGCATTGCCACTTCTTAGGGAAGCAGAATTCTTGGTTGCACTGTAAACCTTAATATTCACAAGGATAAAGCAAAACATGCAGAATGCATTCTGAGTGTGGAATAGCTATAAGGGCATTAACGAGCTTGTAAGAGAGATTTCAGTGGAATCTTCACATGCTGTCAGGACTAATTACTCACTGTCTGGAGGAATGGTTCTCATCTTTTTATGGTAGCAATGCTTTGGTCAGCACTGGTGTGTTACCCTGAAGATGGCTGTGCTGGATTGGATGTTAGTCTAGAACCCAAACATGTCAATTCTAGAAATGCTCCAAACCTCCATGAGCTGCAGGTGTGCTGAGATCTGTGAGACCACACTTCATTAATCATTTTTTCAGATTTGTTCCTTTGGTCCAGTGACTCATGGTCCCCCAAGAATTGTGCTGACCCAGTGGCTCTATTTACCCTAAAAGGTCTATGAAAAGAGGGAAACCTGGCCCTGAACTGCAAGGTTCTATATTTTATGGACCAAAAGGTAGGGTATGCTGGTCCTGTTGCTGTTTTGCTCAACACAAAGGTTCAGTTTCCTTGACAAATGATGGACAGTGCCTCCAAAATTGGAACTTTGATCCCAAAGGGGCCCTGTGTTATTATAACATAAAGAATGGTTATTAAACTGTCAGAGGGTTAATAGTTTCATCTTAATAATCTTGATAGATGGTGCACATTTCACCACTGCTCCAAAAGCCCTCAATGAGCTTTAAAATATTTTACTATTGGCTTGCCCTTCATTTCCCAAGGAAGTCTAAGGAGAACTCTTCTTGCTAATAAATTCTTTATCATAACATAGCTGGTTGTCCCCTTATAGAAGGGAAATATATCCTTTGCTCTGCTGTCTGATTAATTGGTCTAATTTTATCAGGAAAATTAAATTCTCTTCGTTATCTAGGAAGTTATTTAAAGAGGTCTGAGCAAAACCCCAGCCCACGAGCCTGATGACTTTATTAACATATTACTTTTTAAGTGAGTTCTGTCTGAAGGACTCCCTTCAACTTTGAGGGCTATTTGTCTTCTGTTCTCAGGATTTCAGGATGACTAATGGGATGTCAGATATGACTTACTGTAAGACCTTATGGGATTCATAGAGGGTGGCTTTTACCCTTACCTCTAAATGCTCTGTGTGAGGCAGCCTGTAAAGCTGGGCAATTTTGATGACCAAACCTTTTTCAGTGGTTTTACAACAGGCAAAGTAGCTGCACTCTTAACTGAAGCAGTTCTTAAAGCATTATTGATCTTTGAGCGAGAAAAAGTCATAAAATATATGTGTAGAAATGTGCATGGGTGTTGATCCTAGTTGTGTATGTGTAGTACACAAAACAAAGGAGATTCCTGGCAGTTTTAAAACATTTTAAACTAATGCTTTATGTCTCTTTGCTTAGACCTGTATCAGAAAAGAATCATGTCCCCAGATGAGCAAAGCTGGTGAAGATCTTCATGTCTGTATTTTCCAGAACTACTTCAAGCTGAAAATAACAGCCAGGGTGAGGGACTCTGCTAATTCACTTTATTCTGGCCTCATCCCTGATGGACAGGGCAACAGCTGGCAATGAGGTGAGACCATGAAGAGATCATAAGCCAATTTGCAGTAACTTGTGTTTAGGAAGAGATTTTCCCATGGGTTTATAGGATTGTCAAAGTGTATTTTATGCCTCGGACCATGTCCAGATGCCTTCTGCATGTCTCCAAAGCCCATGAATGCCTCTGCAACCTCTCTGATCAACCTGTGCCAGTGCTTGGTCACCCTCCCAGTGAAAAAGTGTTTCCTGCTGTTCAGGCAGCACCTCCTGTGTTTCAGCTCGTGCCCATCTCCTCTTGTTCTGTTGCTGGGCACTGCTGAGAAAAGCCTGGCTCCCTCTCCTCAGCACCCTCCCTCCAGGCTGGTGGGAACCATAAGAGAAGACATGGCCTCAAGCTGCCCCAGAGGAGGTTTAGATTGGATATTTGGAAAAATTTCTTCACCAAAAGGGTCATCAAGCCCTGGAACAGGCTGCCCAGGGAAGTGGCTGAGCTGACATCTCTGGGGGTGTTTAAAGGATGTGATTTAGCAACAGACTCAGCAGTGTTAGGTTAAGGGTTGGACTCTAAGATCTTAAAGACATTTTCTAACCCAAGTGATTCCATGATTCAGGTATTTATCTCCACTCATCAGCTGTCCCCTGAGCCTTCTGCAGCCCAGGATCTTGTCAGCCTTCCTTGCTGCAAGGTCACGTTCCTGGCTTGTGCTCCCTGTCTTTTCCAGCAGCACCCCCAGGTTATTTTCTGCCAGGCTGCTTTTGCAGAAGGTTGTGCTCTTCCTTCCCACTTACAGGAAATTCCTCCCCATGCACAGGAGGGCTGCTCCTTGGTGGTTGATCAGTTCTTTCACCTCTTCACACAAAGCACTGAAGGATAATTTGCATCTACTAAAACAGAGTAAGTTATGGCAGTAATGCAGACAACAGCCCAGTGTAATGTATTACACTCCATGAAGTTTGGAGGGAGACATTAAAACTTAAGTGGAAGCATTTTATTGATTGCCTAGAAAGGGGATCTAGAGACTAAAAATAGCTACAGGAAAGGAAAACAGTAAATACAAATGCTACGGAGTTCTGTTCTTGGACACTCTTCATTTACAGTTTGCTGCTTTAAGTTTTAATGCTTCCTGATAAATCATATGAAACACTCAATATTTGTATGTAATAATCTGAAATGTGTATATTTATAAGATTAAAAGTACATTGGAACATGGGGAAGGTTGTCCATTATTTTATTAATAAGATTAATATAGATGCAGTGGTCAGGCATATATGACTTATATATATACTTACATAAGATTTGTATATGATATAAATCTGAGAGGAACAGGATGTGGGAATGGCTGTGGTGCCATCGTCCCTCTCCATAAGAAAGGTGCACTGAAATATCCTAAACCTCACAAAGCACAAACTCTGGACAAGTATTTCATGGTAAAAGATAAAACAAACCCACATACATTGTGCCCTTAGCTGTCAACATGATAACTTGTAAGGGTTCTTTTTCCTGCATCTTCCTTCTATTATTATCATCCTGTCTGAGCTAAATGACCTGTGACAGATGAGAAATATAGGATAGTTCATGGACAAATAGCACACTCAGAATTGGGTATATTGTGAGAGTATTGTAACCTGCTATGTTGAAGCTTAACAGAAATGTAAAATATTTTTTTTAATTCAGTCTGGAACAAGTTTCCAGGTAGTTGATTAAATGAAGTGCAGGATGAGGCTTCATTGTGTTAGAGTTTTCTGATTGAAAGATTGGCTTCTGTGACTTTGTGTGGAAGGTAAGAGCAGCGGGAACTTCCTGGTTAAAGATGTGATGGCAAATCAGACTCAATTCTGCAATAAACATAATATTCCTGGCATTCTGCTTCATTCCCCGAGGGTTTTGGAGATATTTCTGGTTTTGGAGATATTTCTGGTTTTGGAGATATTTCCAGTTTTGATCTTTGGTGTGGAAGTTGGATGATTACCTCTCTCAAGCCCAGGTTGCAACAGCATCTTTATTTTGGACTGAGCTTAAACATAATGGTCCTGGTGTTGGGGTTGGGCAGGATGAAGTCACTACTTCTTATGTCCCTTCTAGCTCTGTAGTTCTGTAAACATGTTCCACCATCAGAGCTGGACACAAATTAGCTCCTAGGATTTTTATCTCCATGTAAGGTACACATTTTGGTCTTTCACAGAATAGAAAACAAGTCCTCTCATGCAAAGCCACTTTTTATTCCTTCACTGGATATTCATCTGGTGGTAACTGCCATTTTTCAGGAGCATTTGAATAAATGGATTATGGTCCCTGAGTTTTGTAGCCCTTTCTGCATAGCTGAAGTGTTATTTATAGTGAATCCTAGGCAGAGCACATTCCATGGTTAGTGCATTCTTATTTTTATGTGCTACTTCCAAACTCAAAGTTTTCTCCTTAAACTGATGCTGTTCTCTCCGTGTAAATCCAGCTTTCATTTCATGGCTGATGTCTCAGCTGGCTCTGGGAGGGGTCTCTCTGAGGCTGTGACAGAGCTTCTTTCAGTAAAGGTGGTTGGAACAACAATGCCATCAGTTCAGTGATGCCCTCTTCTTATCAATCCATTTAGTGGATTGTTTAATGTTTAAATCTGGGGACAGGTGAGTGATTTGTTTGAAGTTAATGACAGCCAAATGAAAGGATAAGATAGTTCAAAGATAAAGGTGAGGCAATTTTGCTCGACTAAGGAGCTTGTGACTCAAAGGTTTTTTGTTCTTCAGCTGCTCCTTGAAACATGATCTGGTTAATGAAATTCTTACTTATTGGTTTGCTGTTGGTTTTTAATTCTGTATCTGATAACTCAATGACTGTTGCTTATTTTTTCTTTATTTGATCTGCAGAATTAATTGTTACCATCCTGAAGTAGTTGAAGTACATTTCTTGAAAATAATGTAAGCTGTGCACTTTCTGCCAAATTTTAGCAGCTTGTTAATGCTAATCCCAAGGACCATCTTGTCTCTGACAACAGCATCAAATTACAAATTGCTTTTACAAGAAATTCGAGAGATCAAGTCAATATTTTGCAAAACAGCTTGGGTTGTCACTGAGCAGAAAAGGTTTTCCTTGCCATGCACCAGCTCAACAGCTGAGCTCAGCTGTGGTTTGCATATATATTCATCAGGAAGACACAAATCTTCAATTCTGGAATTAATGTTCTCTGAATCCCAGTTTCTTTCAGTGGCCAGTGCTGTATGGCTCAGAGCTCTGTTGGTCAGTAGTTTGTGTACATTTTAATTTTTCTATGTGAGAAAAGGAGCTTGTTTGCTAGGGGAGAGGAATTCTCTGCTATGTTGGTCTTTATCTTCCAGTGGTCATCCAACTCAAGATCCTCTCAGGTAGAAAAATCTTCAGAATCTAAATCTTTAGAATCCATATACTCACTAGAGATACAGTCAACACTGTGACATGCAGCCAGCAGTGAAATTTTTCTAGAATTTATGAAATTCCTGAACTTAGGGTTTTTTCTATCTCATATGTGTTGCACTCAGGACCCAGAAGATGCATTTTTCTACTTCAGGAAGGCAGGTTAAGAAATAATAATCTTTAGCCTGTTAAATGGCAAATACATAGGAATTACTAATTAATATGTTAAATAGAGTCTTTGGGAGGTGAACACCAGGGCTGGCTGATTTAAGGTGCCTCTTGTCAAGGATGAAAACAATGACATGAAACTGAACTTTTCTGATATCTGTTGATGCTGAGTTACTAGGGAAATCACAGAACTCCTATTTCAAATTGACTTTGGTGATATGGACAGTGAAATCCACGTTAGTATTATGTCTCTCTCAGGCCCATTGCTGGGCTAGTGACACAGAGTTGATTTATACAGAATTGATAGCTTTAGATAAAAGTAAGGGCAAGTAGAGGGGAGTTTTTGGAGACTGTCAGTCAGAGTTTTGGCTTTTTGATTGAGGAGTGCACTGATATCCACAAAGATGTAATAGGCTTTTGCAGTGATATAGAATTTGATGCAATATCACAATTGCCTGAAGATGGAACAGTCTTTGGATTTGTCAATATGCCTTTAATTTATTTGAGACTTGCCAAATGTGGAAGTAGTCATCAGTGGGAAGCCACTACCCCAAACAAGAGTGACATTTTTGGTGGATCTCATCACAGTCCATGGCATTCAACCCCTGGGAGTAAAAGTACTCTTAAGGTTCATAAAACTTGTGACACAAAGGGCGCCAAAATGTTAAATGCTGAAGGCCAATGACAGTCTTGCAGATCAAGATCACCAAGGAGCTGGGCTCCACTCACATAAAAGTCACATTCAAATAATATGGATTTCAAATCAGCCCAGTGTGGAGCACCACTGATTGAGAAACACTGAACAGCAGTGGTAGCTTTGGATGGGGAAATGTATCCTCCCAGACCAAAAAAGATGATTGTTTTGGCATCAAACGATCTCAAGCCTTCAATACAAGGCTGTTTCAGAGGTCTGCTGAGATGTGGGCTATTAGTAAGGAATTAATGAGTAGAAGGTGATAAAAAAAAGGATTTTTATCTGTCTAGTGCATTGGCAAAAATTCTGGCTTTTTTTCTCAGTTCTTAAAAAACTATTTTATGATCCAGTGTTATAAACTAGAGCCAGTGTAGAAAACAGGCTCCAAAATCATCCAGAGACTGGAGAGGACTATTGGCAAAGAGAAATGCAGAACCAGTTCAGTCTGTGTAGGTCTCAAAAAGTTGGCAATGGGATGGCTTGATTGCAAAACATGGGTGCCTTTGACAAGAGAAATCAATGGGTAGCAATGGGCTCTTGAAATAAGCGTGGAAAGACACAACAGGTCAGTCACTGGAAGCTGATGCCAGACAAACTCAAATGAGTCACAGTTTTAACTGTGCAGAGTACAAGCTCCCAGGAGAAATGTTTGGCCCCTGAGTTTCTGGGTTTTTTTTTTAAATCAAGACTGAACCCTCTATGGATGGCATCCTTTAGCTGTACAGAAGTTACTGGGCTTTTTTCATGGATAACTGGGTAAAATTTAGTGGTCTGTGGCACACAGGAGGTCATTCAATATAATTGTAAGGATCTTGTCTGCCTTTATACTCTATGAATAAATGTTTAAGTAAAGCCCAGCTCCTTCATTTTGTGTAGCTCAACAGGCTGTTTTTATTTCATTTTATTCTCTGGCACAAGTCTTACTTTCAGCCTCCAATATTTATGTGCATGGATGGAGGAGAGGTGGTTCTGCAGTTGGGCATCCCTAAACAAGGGTTTGATTTTGTGTTTGTGTTCATGGTTTGGGTTTGTGGTTTGTATTTGTGGTTTGTGGTTTGGGTTTTTTTGGGTTTGTGTTTGTGTTTTGTTGTGGTGGTTGTGGTTTGGGTTTGTCGTTTGTGATTGTGTTTGTGGTTGTGGTCTGTGGTTATAGTTTGTGGTTGTGGTTTATGGTTGTGGTCTGTGTTTGTAGTTTGTGATTTGTGTTTGTGGTTTATGTTTGTGGTCTGTGGTTGTGGTTTGTGGTTGTGGTTTGTGTTTGTGGTTCTGGTTTGTGTTTGTGGTTCTGGTTTGTATTTGTGTTTGTGACCTGGCAGCCTGACCTGTGAGCACTCAGGGACTGCCTCATGCCCCTCAGTTTTTGTGACAGTGCCATGTGTTTGGAGCACCAGCTCTTCCATCCAGGATCACTCTCCTTAGCCCTGCCCAGACCAAGGAGCAGGAAATTCCTCTCAGCCAGGCTGCAAGGCCATGAAATGGTGTTGAGTGCCTCTTGTGCAAATGGCTGGATCTGCTGTTTAGTCTAAGTGTCTGAGTGCTGTTTGAGGTGGTAATTTCCCTGTGCTGCTGTGTGTAGAGCTGACCCTGTGTGCTGCCCTGGGCAGGCTGCTGCAGACAGCTCATCAGCCTGGTTCCTTTGGCAGGGCACTCACTCAGCACCAGCAGCCGAGCAGCATGCAGCTCCTCTCTGATCTGCCAGGATATACAGGCACAACTAGAGATGCAGAACTCTCTGGAGATGCATTAGGGTTTGATTTTTGTGGCAGCAATGCGTTTACCAGGGGCACAGAGGTTAGAACCCCTCATTTGGCTTGGCAGCAGGGACAGGCAGGGCAGTGTCACTGAGGAGCTCTGAGCTGGGCAGGGAGGGCTGGATGATGAATTCCTGGAGCTTCTGCTCTTCCTGTCCCACTTCCACCTCCTTTAGAATGGTTTAAAATTGGTTCGTTGCTGCCTGTGGCCACATGATGGCACGAATCAGTCAAAAGAGCATCGCTGTGATGGGAGCATGGAGAGGAGCTGATGCTCCTGGTCAGGGCTTGTCCCTCCTCGCTGCTGTTTTGAGCCACAAGTGACCATGACCATCACAGTGCTGATGTTTCAGACACGAGCTTAAAAAGTAAATACTGGGAAAAAAATTTTAAACACTAAAAAAAAAAAAAAAAATTAGGAAAAAATCGGTCTGAAGTAGGAGCAAAAAGCATCTCTGGCGAAAGAAAGGAAAAAAGGAAGGAAGAAAGGGAGGGAGGGAGCAAGGAAGGAAGGAAAGAAAGAAAGGAAGGAAAGGAAAGAAGGAAAGGAAAGAAAGAAAGGAAGAAAGAAAGGTAAGAAAAGAAAAAGGGAAGAAATAAAGGAAAGAAAAGAAAAAGGGAAGAAAGAAAAGAAAAAGGAAAGAAAGAAAGGAAAGAAAGAAAGAAAGAAAGAAAGAAAGAAAGAAAGAAAGA
>JANRMJ010000054.1:2841967-2858540 GCA_025584955.1 Alethe diademata
AGAAAGAAAGAAAGAAAGAAAGAAAGAAAGAAAGAAAGAAAGAAAGAAAGAATTGGTCTTTAAAAAGGGCTAGTGGGGAGAAAACTTTTTTTTCTCTGATTTGTTTTGGGTTTCCCTTCAAAGGATCAGTGAGTGACCTTGCAGGAATCAGGAAACCCTTTTTATTTCTCTTCTAAATCCTGAAAATATCATGTGCTCTGTTTTCTTTGTGAGGAGACTTTTTTTTACAAATAGTGATTAACAAAAATCAGTATCAGCAGTTATTGTGACATTTGTATTTAGTTTATTACAACTTCAGTGGTGATAAACTAAATATATTGTACATAAACTTCAGTGGTTCCTGTATCCTTCATTGTCCACCTCCCTTCCTCTCCTCCAGTGGCTTTAAAACCCTGCCCTAAATGAGTTCCTCAGCCGAAAGATTGAGCTACTTCACTTCCAGTTCCCTCCTTGCAAAGGAGAGGAAGGATGAAATTCCCAGCACCACTGCCTGTCTTGGGCAGTGTATTGTATTCTTGTATTCCCTGTTGCCATCAGAAACATGCAAAGGTTGTGTGTAGCTCTCAGGAGAAATCTCTTGGGCTACTTTGAAATATTATTGTGCCTTTATTAACAATAATGTTGTGAGTCCTAGACTTCTGGTTCTAGATATAAGTCAGCAAAATTAAAGCTTCAAAAATAAAAAGGGAAAAGAAAAAAGGAAAATCTGCACCCCTAAGGCCTCAGGAAGCTCCTCAAACATAAGACAGAGTGCAGGCAAATCCCTGAAGGGAATATGAAAATTCCCAAGCACCAAGCAAGCATGTGACATCTTTGTTAGTAAACAAACACAGCACAGTTGCATTTCTGGTGTCACAGCATCAGCACAGCGTGTTCTGCCTCCCTGCCTCCCCTCCCCTTGCCCTTTCCTCTGTTCTCCTCCTGCTGCCCCCATCTCTGGCAGACATTCCAGAGGCCAGTGACAGCCCCGTGTCTCTCCAAGCTGAGTGCATTAGTCAGGCATTTCAGAGGGTTGTTTTCCTGCCCTTGGCTACCCCAGCACTCAGTGGGAACATGCAGCAGCTCAGGGACTGCTGAGTGCTCAGCTGCTGCTCCCTCCTAAGTGGAGCTAACTGGTGAGCAAGTGCAGCATTTAGAAATAAAAGAAAATATTTTTCTGTGGGGAAGGTTTCTTTGACCCCACAGCTGTTACGTAAAAAGGAGAAGAAAAAAAATGAAACAAAGATGAAACTGTTGCTGCTGAGGGAAAAATTCTTATGTTTTTTAAAGAGGCAAAACTGCTTTGCTACATCAAGTTCATTGCACCATACAGAGAAAACGCTTCATCTTGGAATCATGCTTTTAGATGTACCTATCCTAACTTTATTTATTATAGTCCACTGTCACTATTAATGCTTAGTGATATCTTAAGCTGTGTATTTCATGCTTTTCCTTGTGGAGAATTTCATAAGCAATCCACCAGCCTTTCACAGATTTTTTTTTAAACCCAGAATACAGAATTTTCCAAATGAGAAGTACAGTGCAAGTCAAATACAATCAGAGAATTTCTTAGGTTGGAAAAGGCTTTTAATATCTAGTCCAAACTTCCAAGTCCACCAGTAAATCATGCCCTTGAACTCCTCTTCTACACATCTTTTAAAACCTCCAGGGATGGTGACTCACACAGGCAGCTCCTTCAAGTGCCTAGCAGCCCTTTCCATGAAGAAATTTTCCCTAATACCCAGTCTAAACCTCCCCTGGTGCAAGATGATATTCAGAATTTAATCTCATTTGGCATTTAGAGAAAACACAGGCTGAATGCTCAAGCTTGCAAGAATCCCTTGAGTTTTTCACTGAACATGGAGAGTCAGGACCTTGGTTTTGTATTTCATCCAATTAAATTGCCTTTGGTCCCTGACTGCCATACTAAGATATGCCACTAATTTGTATCCAAAAAAAAAAAAAAGAGGTAATTCCCAAATTGCTTATCTCTGGTACCCATTTTGAAGTATGCTGTCAAGGAAAGGAATTAAGCTTGTTCGGGTAATATATTCTGAGCTTTGCATGGTGTTGCTTATATGCCATGATAAGTAAGAATAAGCAAGGCCTTGAGTGAAATTTGAGTCAGATAAAGCTCACTGTTCTTGCTTTCAGATTATCTGTAAACTTTAATTCAGTTCTAGGCCTGGTGGTTGTGCTACAGCCTAATGCAGTTTGATTTTGATGGCAGGGATGCTGTTTCAGATGGAATATGGTGACTGGGTAGAGCAGAAGGATTCCTGAAAGGTTATTTGGAAATTATATCAAGCAGAAGAAAAGTTTAGGTTTACATGTTCTTGCAGGGGAGAAAGTGAAGTGCTGAAAGGCACTGAAGCTTTAATGTGAGTGCAGAAAGAAGCATTCACACACCAAAGAAATTCTGTGGTTTCTAGCAAATGAAACCTTTCAATCTTAATCTGCTGAATGGTTGAGGAGACAAGGGGGCCCACTGGAGAGCTCAGTATTTTTGTTTCCCAGACACATATGCTTGAATTAGATGTTTCCTGATGTCCCCTTTCGCAGGGCAGTGCATCTCTTGCTGTGCTGCCCTGCTGGCTGTCACTGAGTTCAAGTCAAGGGAAGTCTCAGCACCATGCTGGGAAGAACCCAAAAATCCAACACCCGACATCTCCAAGTGCCAGCTGCCCACAAAGTGTCACTGAGCACTGTGGCAGCAGGCACTGTGTCCCTTTGGGGACAGTTCCCACCTGGTTTAGCTGAAACCAGTGCATGGCATCACGACTTTGGCTCTGGCAGAAGGTCCAGGGGAGCAGGGCAGCCTTTCCCCAGTGTGTCACTCCTGCACCAGCCTGAGCAGTGCCCTGCAGACAAGGCTTGGAGCTGCAGTCCAACCCTGAGCTGCAGCCAATGAGGGACAGTAATTTGGATTAAAATGTAGACCTCCAGTTTGACTGCAGCTTTTAAGTGAGCTTCCTTCATTCTGAATTGTTCCCAAGACCCCTTTTCCTTTCACATCCTTAAAAAGTGATCACATTATTCTTGGGCTGTTGCATATGGGCTCGAGTGGAATTTAAACTGCCTGCCTGACAATGATGAATGAATCAACTCCAAATCCCTTGATGTGGATCAGCTATATAGCATAACAATAATATTGTTGTTTAACATTTATATTGAAGTAATACCATGAGGAATCTCATCCATTCAGGGACCGATTTTGCTGGAAACTGAATAAAACACACAGCAGAATAACAAGTCTTGTTCCAGAGACAAGGCTGTCTAAGAGACAAGCTGTACCAGTGGAAGAAGACAAACAAAAAAGACAAGGAGCAGAGTGATATAAATGACAGCTGCATCTTTACAGAGCTTTGCAAAATCTGGGTGCTGCTGAATTTTCTTGCATGGCTGATCTGCCATGTTGTTCCCAGATTTTGCTCATCACTTTCCGCTTTCATCTTCTTTACCTGTGCTGTCAAATAAACTCTTAAACCTCAGGTTTTTCCTGGCAAAGTCTGGAAAATATTGGAAAAAGGAAGTTGTCCAGGAAATTCCCCATGACACTTTGTTATTACCTTTGGACCAAACTGTTCTAGTTGGCTTTCTGTACCTTGTCATCCATATTCAAGCTTACTTGGGTGAATTCTTCTCTGCAAGATGTTGTGTTCTTGTGTTGTGTTGAATCTGTTACATTCCCTCCCATTTCTCACTTTGTAATGTTTTCAAATTTGCAATTGGTCTAATCTGGAAAAAAAAAAAATAAATTTTAACACATCCAGTTTTGCTGCTGTTGATTGTTTCCTGTGTCTAGTAGGGGACAGTTTTTAATCACTCACCTACTTGGTCTAACTATTTCCTCTGGAGCCTAATGCCACAAATTTTTAATAAAAGCCAACTTAGACCTCTTGTCTCAAAAGGAATAGAATATTCCCTTGACTGTTTTTGAAACTCATACCATGGTTGTACAGTGTTACAGATATATTAAAAAAAAATAAAAAAGAGAAAGAGATAAAGGAACACATCTTCATAAAATATTTAAAATAAAAATATTTTTTTATTCCATAGGTAAGCTCTGTACATATATGCCCATGTATATGAAGGTGCTAACATACATGTTAAAAGAAAATTTGAGCTCCTATGCCACATTCCCAGAATCCCACACACCAAGGTTCTGTTATAAATCTTATAGATAAAATTACAGATATAATTTTTTCAAAGGATATAAATACATAATTACTTTTTGGAAAGCATTCTTCTAGCCAGGGTGACTTGTGCCACATTATCTAAGAAAATTCCTGTTACTTTGTACTAAGCTGGAAGCATTGGGTGATTATTGTCTAACAAAAATAATCCCTGTGCTAAATGTAAATGCCAAGGAAAAGTGAGGCATATAATATACTATAAATTGCAAGTTGTGATAAGACCATGGATAATTCTAAATGATAAATGGTTTAATTTTATTTTTATGTGAAGAAGCTGAAACAAGGCTGTACCTTGCTCTGAAATGACACAAGAATTGTAGTGAGTACAGGATGGCTGCATTTGTCCTGACTTAACATTCCCTCAGGATCAGATAGTATTAATTTATATCTGTGTGGTGTTTGTCAGAGGCCTCACACTTGGACTGCAGTGCCCTCTGCTCAGCTGCAGAATAGGTACAGCCTTGGTCATTTTAGCATCTACCTGCAGTGAGGATGTTGCAATCCACATTTTGCTCTGCTTTGGATTTTGATGATTTTACAGAGTCAGAAATATTTCTGGATTAACTAGGGAAGAGTGCTGTGTCTCTGCCAGGTGACTGTAGGATTGCTGCACAGCCAGCTGGGTTCCTGAGCAGCTCAAACACAATTTGTATACAAATAGAAGGCTGTTACAGGGCTGGATTGCATTGAGGGGAAAAGCAAAACACTATGGAAAAAATTGAGCAGAAGAACATTGAGAAAAATAAATATATATTCACTTAATTGGTGGCTGTGATTACTTGAGCAATATGTCAAAATATATTTTGAAAAATAATGATATGCTGTTCTTGTGAGGACTGCAGTGTTGAAGAAAAATGAAATAATGGGAGAGGGGGGTAAACTCCAAGAACAATTTTGCCTTCTAAAGCATATATCCCCATGTCCATGTTTGACAGTGTAGTCTTCTTAGAGATGCCTTTTGGCCACCACAAACCTTAGTCAGGAAAACGTGCAGTGGTTTTGACAGAATGTGCAGAAAGGGGAAATTCTGCTAGAGTTCATTGAATGATTGATGATAATTTAAATCCACTTCAGAAAAGCTGTTATGTTCTTGAACCATTTCTTGGCTAATGTGCTAATAAAAATGCATTGTATAATGTTACTGCTGGATTTCAAACAATTTAACAGCAAAAAGTTGCTTACTGAGGAATACTGGAGATCCCTCCAGAAGACAGATATATGATAGTAATTATGATGGCAATGAACTGGGCCTTGTTTACATTTGCAAAACAGAGGGAAACCTTGCAAAAATCTTTGGTGAATTCAGGGATGAGCTGGGCATTTAGAAGGCTCAGCTCCACTTCAGGCTCTGGGTAGGTGATGGAGCAAATCCTGCATTTCCAAACACGGGAACAGGGTCAGTGGGAAGAACCAGTGCAGATTTATCCAGTGCAGATTTATCCAGTGCAGATTTATCCCTGGGTGCCTTCTGGGATCAGATTGTTCACCTTGACATGAGCAGGGCTTTGGGCACAACCCCTGGTGGTGAGGGATGGACAGCACAAAGTGATGAGGTGATGTCAGGACAGCTGGGCACGGGGACAGCATGAGGGACACCAGACAGGGGCTGGCATGTGGGAAATTCAAACTTCACACAAAGGATTGAATGTGTTTTTCCACCTTGAAGAGGGGCAAACACTGGGAAAAAAAATTTTCACAGAGAAGTTGTTGTCTTCACATCACAATTACATACTCCAAGGTTTGTACCTGCTGTGCTCGTAGGATACTTCAGCTTTATCTCTCTGAAGTTTCTACAAGAAACAGAGATTTTTGTTGTCATTAGCAGCACTATGAGAATGATAGGGCTCTGAACAGAAGATGCAGTACAGTGGGCAGGCAGGGAATGAAGCTGAACAGTTTAATAAAACAATTTTCAAACAAATTGCCTGAAGTGCTTTGTGGCTCCAGCAAGCCCCCAAAGACACAAACTCCTTGGGAAAGCAGAATTCATCTGGAAAATAATTTTCAAATGTCTCTGTTGCACAGAAATCCCCCTGCTCTCCTTACCCACAGTGGTTATTCTTCTGTTTGGAATTAGCTATTTTATTGTAAAACCCTGGCTTTGCCAAAGCTGCTTTTGGTATCAGTGTGGTGAGAATTTCACTCAGGCCTTTGGAACCCTTTGAAATACTTGTGGAGACAAATACCTGTTCAAAAGGACAGCCCTAAAAGGCTGGAGTCATGCTTTGGTAAACTCTCCAGTTAGGGTGTATTCCTAAACAGGAAGAAGTGCAAGGGAACAACCTGGAAACTCAAATAGTATCATTGACTTGGGTTTGATGGATGTGTTTTCCAGGACACTGCTGTGCATAATAGAATTTGTTCTGTTTTGTTTTTTTTTTCCCTCTAACAATGAATTTGGGGAGCATGAATCTCACACCTCTGTCTTTCATCTGCCTAATTTTACATACACAAAATAAATAAAAGCAATCAGAGAACCACAGGAACTGCAAGATAAAGTGGATGCTTATGTGTTTGGTTTGCCATCTGCTTTATTTTGGACCAAATACCTGTGTATTCAGTCCAAAACCACAGTGTGCATTTCTTTTATTATCCATGCATACTGCTTGCCTCATATTTAATCATATTTTTGTTATTTTATTACAACTCTACAAATATGAATTAGGTAATTAAAACTCCTCCAGAAAAATTTTAACACCTGTTCAATGCCTTAAATATTGGTTACAGAATTCAGAAAGCTGTGAAACTTGATTTCTGTTGAACAGATCCTTATTACTTTTAAATGCTATACTACCCATGCACTCCTATTCTGTGAGGAAGCTGTTGAAATCAAAGGGAAAGCTGGCTGCTACTGGATCTAATTATTACAAATTATGTGGCAGTTGTTGCAGCAAGAGACAGGAAGAAAAAAATTATTTTTTTTTAAATTTTGTATTTAAGGAAAATCAAGTTTCCATGTTGCAAGGAAGAGTTGCTAGTGGCTAAAAACTGATAATTTCAATTGGCTTTGCTCCATCAGCCACAAGGAAAACACCTGGCAAGCTGCTGCATCCCAGCCAAGTCTTGTTAACCTTTTGGCCTTCACAGTAACTATCAGCAAGCACTCAGGCAGTGCCACTAATAAACTGGCATTAAAACTTCCACCTGCTAATAACATCTTATTGCTTTTCAGGATTAAATAAAAGGAAATGAGCTGTTTAATTACAGTCAGAGAAATTTTGCAATGCCTTGGCTGGTGATAGCAATGCTGAAATGTGTTTAAGGACATGGCTACACGAACTGATGGCTTCAGAGGTAAGCCAGAATGGCAGCAGCTATGCTATGCTAATTTTGTCTTGTAGAAAGTGTAAAACATCTTAGTTTTACATGAAGGCAAGATAAACTGGGGACTGTCTTTTCAAAAACATGTGTAGGTGGTTGTAAGCAATGTTGTATTCATGGAGTTTTTTTCCTCCTCATTAATGTTCTCCTTAATTATCCCACTTTATGGGGAATTCTTTGCTGGTTTTTAATTTGTTTGCTTGCCTCACTGCTAGCAAAAACCCCAATTCTGGTTTTCTTTGTGCAGCAATGAAGCAGGGAAGAGATACTATACTGTAGCCAATATTTTTATTCTATTAAGAGGGAGTTCTTCCATTCTGATTTTTCTGGAACCTGTGGAGCAAAATAAACCTGGAGGAGCACAAATCTTGCCTGGAAGTTCCATGTGTGGGATGTAGGCTGATTTGATATGTCTGTCTGTCTTTCTTTGCTTTGTTTTCCACTTCCCACCCTGATTCCTTGATTGTTTTTGGCCAAAGTCAGCTGGATTTCAGTCACATCATTGAGGCAGCAACACCATAGCCCCCATGGGGGTCTGCTTTGGATTTTGAAATTTTTGGAACAAGGAATTAAAATACCTCTTCCTAAATGGAAGAAGCAATGCCCTGCTGGCAGCTGGTCCAGTTCAAGTGGGACCAACTTCACAATGTGTTTTCAGCAGAAAGCGATTTTTATAGCAATGTTGCAAGCTGTGTGAATTCCAACGATTTGAAGAGCTTGCAGTGTGAATCAAAATATCTATCAAAATTCGGATTATCCTTTTCAAAAGAGGTTTACTGCAGCAGCACTTTGCTTTTAAATAACAATTTCCACAATGTGTTCCAACCTCTCACTTCTTCCTGATGGAGAAATAAGGACTTGGAGGGAGGGACTGGAAAGTCAAGGGAAACTCAATTCATGTCAGCTCTGTTTCAGGAACTCTCATTTATTTCTCCTGAGCCTTGGCTGGGTTGTCAGCATTGTGCAGCCTTGCTGTGGTGAGCTGTTGAGAGGCAGCGTCCTCAAAGACAATAAATCTTTAAAAGGACAAAGGGAAGCAATAATGTTATACATGCTGCTTGAGTGTTTTTTGTGGTTTTCAGAGGAACTGTTGTTATTAATGTTTATCCTGCTTTAAAAAAGAAAAAAAGGAATTTCTTAGCATCTTTTTGATCAGAACATAGGCAGAGTGTGCATCTGATCACTTTAAAAGTGACTTGTGAACTGTGTGGACAGAGGAATAAAAGGCCACAGTAAATTACATTGTATTTTACATTAAATTGTTGTGTTTCTAGTGAGACAGATTCAAAGCAAAACGATTTCATGGTGCACATTTGCCTTTATAAAAGTCATCAGGTTATGATAGACGAGATAAAGAGTGTTTTGACAATCCCAGATTTGCAGGGGTAGCTGTGTGCCTGTAGCTTAATGAAGATTTTAATTGTTTTAGTCAATGAAATAAGATTTGCTACTCTGAAAAGTGTTCTGTGTGGTCTCTTAGAGTGATGATTTTAGTACAAACAGCTACAGAGCCTCAAGTCTGCATGTTCTGACTGAACATTTTAGGGCTTTGCACATTTGAGGAACTCACTTATGGCACTCTTAATTTGCACAGCCATGCCCTCTCTCATATTAATATTTCTTTTATGGGGAAATTCCTAGGCTTTTTTCACAGGATTTCTGATTCTGGAAGCAGCCTATAGCACACAGGTACAGTCTCACAATGACTGACTTCAGGTTTTGTATATGCTGAGCTCAGTTCCCTCCTTACCTTCCTCTCTGAGTCCTGTGCACCTTCATCCCACACAACTCCTTTTCTAGAGGTTCAACGGGAGACAGCTTGTTTATTCTCTTTTTATGTTTTTGCCCTGCTGTTGCTAAAAGTAGGGCAAAGCTTTGGAGAAAATGTTAAGGTACAAATCCAAATGGAGATTAAAGGAAAGGAGCTGTCTGCCTGTCACAAAAATCCTGGAGGTGTAGCTTTGGAGCATGAAGAAAACAAAATTTCATATGTTGTTGGCATCTCCCATGTATTGTAGACTTCATTTTAATGTTCTTTATGGTATAACTCCTGCATTGAGGGGTTTTTTCTTTTCTATTTCTCTAGGAAATGGAGTAATAGCTGGGGGTGTGTGGGATCTGAGTGTGGTTTTTTTGTGGAAATTAAAATTTGGATACCCCAGAGCCTCCAACCAGTCAGCTTCTTTTTGAAAAGCTGAGTGAGAGCATTTCCTTACAAACTTTTTTTCTAACATGTATTTTTTCCCCCTCAGTAATTAGAAACAAAAGCTGTTGATGAAAGAAACCAACTCTCTCCAACTCTCTCACATTTTTAACAACAATTCTGTCACTGAAGAGATGCTGATGGCATCTTCAGGGCTTTGTTCCTCTCTTTGTGTGATGGGAGATGCCAATGGCCTGTTGAGACATGGATTTGGTCTCCTTATAAAGTGCTCTTGCTTCAAATCCTGGTGGGGAGACCAGCCTTATTTTCAGAGGCCAGGGGGATGCACTAAGAAGGAAATATGAATGAGGGAATATTTCTGGGTTTTGTCAGGTAACCCAGCAATAATTGCTATGCCACAGCCTGCTCTAGCTACCATTTACTCTGCACATTAAAATATAAATGTTTGAATGAGCAACAGCTCTCTGAAAAGCTCACTGTCAGGGCAATCCTCTGTTCTGGATGGTGTTACTCGTGGTCATCTTGCTTTCTGGTAGATTTTTCAGTTTTAGCAGCATTTTGCCAATCTGATTGCATCTTCTGGTGATTCACACCTTGCATTCAGCTCTGCAATTTTTCAGTGCATATCTAAGCCAGACCTCTAAGTGCACAGTGGGCCCTGCAGAGCAGGGGCTGTGGTACCAGGCATCAAATTGAAAACTTTGTGGTACCTGGGACAGTCTTCACTGGTGGTGTCTGAAAGGCAAATGCAGCCCCTCTTTCTGTTTATTATTTTATTTCCAGCTATGGCAAAGGGATAGACATGAAGGCAGGAAGGCTCCCAAGAACCTGCAGTGAAGGTGCACAGGCATGCTGGTGCATTAATATGTATTACTGGCACATGGTTTCCCTTGCAAACAGGAATCTCTGCAAAGAGTGATAAGCCCTGGGTTCCTTTTCTGTGGCACTGCCTATAATTGCTAGGGAAAAATGAGCTTCAATTTAAAGTTCCTGGAGCACTGCTCAGTATCCACAGAGTGGATTTTCAGCACTATTTTTAGCCTGTTGCTTGCTGGGTTTGAATGCAAATACTGTGTGCACTCTGGAGCTGCAGAGATCCACACAGACAGAAAACAGGAGGGAGGTTGTGCCATCCCTCTGGTGCCTGTCCTCACTGAAGAGTTTTACAATTTTTTCCTCTTTGCTACTGCCCAATATTCAACTGTCTGCTGCTGCAGATCTTTCAAGCACATGGGCTTTTGGCTACTGCTGATTTGTCTAACTCTATTAATATAAAACTACCTTCTTGTAAACACTGGCCCATCCAAAATGAAGTGAATGGGACCAGGGTTACTGTTTGCCAGCAGAGAGATTATCCCTTAAGCATAGATCAGTCTTGGGCAGTGGGGTAAAAAAGACACACTTTTTCATGATGGAATGATCAATTAATGCCTGGGAAGCAGCTCTGAAGTGAAATGCTGTGCTAAATTATTTTTCCAAACCTGCTTATTTTTTAAAAATAACCTTGACAAGTGTCATAATGAATGGCAAAATGAAAAGTCGCTTGCCACACTATCTAAACAGTAAGGTTGGAGCAGCTATCTGTATTATACTTGTCTGAAGAGATATATAGGAAATTTATATAAAAGATATTAGTGGTACCCTTTTATTCCCATTGATCCTGCTCAGAACCTATGTAGCAACCTAAAACCTAATTTCTCATATTTCCTCTCAAATTAGGTTTTATTTGGGCTTGATTGCAGCCTCCTTTTTGAAAAAAAAACAAAAACAAAAAAAACCAAAAAAGCTCTTCAAAACTCTTGTAGACTGAAGTAATGCTGGGATGAACAACTGTGAGTCAGTGAAATTTAGAGGTGGCAGTAGGGGTCATATAAAGGCTCAGAGATCCTTAAAACAAGAGGAAGTCATCAGATAGCAAAAAAGTGGCAATCATACATGCTGTGTGCTGGATTGCACTGAACATGCAGCTCCTTGGTTTAAATTTTCTGCCATGAACCAGCTGCTTCAGCCCAGTATTTTGAGTGTATTTCCTGCTGCAGGCAAAATGGGAAGGACTCTGTCTGGAGAACCCTGGTTTACCCCAGGGCACACAGAGGGCAATGTGTGGACAGCTGTTGCAAATCATTCAGGGTATTTCAGTTTATTGGGGATTGTAACTAAAGCCTGTCAGCACGTTTCCAGTTTGGTACTGATACACAAAGCCCCTGTCCTCATTTTTGCATTACATTTAATTTTCTCTGCCAACTGAATTTTAAGCATCTTCTAACAGGAGCAATACTTGTTTCAATGTCTCTGTTGTAAGACAAAAATCGGTTTAGATACAAACTTGCAACTCCTGTAATTTATCTACAGAGTGGGTGACAATTCAGACTGGGGAAGTAAAATTATTGATGCTCTAAAATGTACAGTACTGGCAAATTTTAGGACACAGCATCGCAGACTTCATTAGTACAATTCACTGTTTCACAGTGCTTGCAATGTGCAGGTCATTTTCATATTTACCAGGAGTCTAACACAAAATAATTTTTCTTTGTGCTTTAGGATTCTGTCAGCCCATTCATTAGATAAATCTGCTCCACCACCTTGAGTCTGTTTTGGCCCCTGCACACATCTAGGTTATAAAACCTCTTTTGCAAAAGTTTCTAAGTCTCCTGATTGCTCTGAGAAACAACCACCTTTTGGCACCCCCGGACTCTATGAAACAGGAAAGAAGAAATCTGTGACAGGTTATAATGGGCAAGGTTAATTTTGAAGCAGTGTGTGTTTCCTGCCTCCTAGGGGAGCATCTCCCTGCTTTGCATGCTGCTTACTTGTTTCTGGAGCTGGAGAAATGCTGCTTGAAAGGATTAATTTGGCAAGCACTCCTGAGACTTTAGAAGGTAAACAACTGTTTCTTTTCTGTCAATATGGCAATTAAGGTCTGGGAGATTAAAGAAAAGAAAGTAAACGTGGGTTTGGCTCCTTCCGTAGACTGACGGCTCAGTGATCCTTTGAATATTTAATGAGGGGCTTTGATGGTTCTGGAGTAGCAAAATCCAGATCAGATGTGAAAAATGGAAGAACAATGAACTGCAAAGTGGGGCTTATGTGATGCCCAGAATTAGGTGTGGGGGGTTTCTTATGCTGGAGGCTGATGTCCAGACAGTTTTGGCAAAGGACACCTCCCATGCAAGGGAGTGCTGAAGGTGTTCAGGAGCCTGGAGGTTTCTGCATTGGCCTCTTTTAATACCATCTTTACCAAAACCTCTGTCTAGTTCTAAGCCTTGGGCTAAAGCAAGGAATCTTCCCCATGAAGCCAGCAAAATTATAAAAAACATGACTATGAATAGAACAGTGAATTTCAGAGTCACTAAAGGAGTCAGAAGTGATGTTAAAGGTGATCTTTTAGCAACCTTTAAAGCTGCTGGGACAATTTCACACTTAGATGCTTTGCTTACCTCAGATGACACAAAATAGGCTTTAACACCTTCTGTGGGTATTTTCTCCTTGTCTCCGATTTTGGGCAGAACAATTATTACCTATCCTTAAGGGGGTGGCTCTCATGTCTCTTCAAATATATCTTCAGGGGATTAATTAAATTGTCTTGCTTAAAGTGGGTGGGCATTTAGAGGAGGTTTAACTTGAAATCAGAAATTAGAAAGGTCTGAAGTTAATTCAGAATGCTTTTTATATGACATTATAGTTGGAGAAGCTGTCAGAGTGTTACCTGCGTGTAGTGGGAGGACAGCTTTTATTTTAATCATTTTCTTCCCCATTTTCCCCCCTGCCCCAGTGCTGTTTCTTCTGTTTTCAATCCAAAATCTGTTGCCTTTTTTTTGGAGTGGGAAAGAGATGGGCCTTTGAAGAAGCAGAGCAGCAGAAATCCAGGTTTTGAGCAAGACCCTAATATATCCCTCAGGGAGCTCTTTGTGCCTTTATCTTGGCACAGCAATGCTTTTCAAGTGGCAGTGCTGGCTTCAGGCCCTCTGGATCCTCCTCATGACAAATGCAGGGAGAAATAAATGTGACTGCTTTTCTGGCTAAGTGAAGAACTTTATCCATTCTGAATTGCCCCCCTTGACCTGTCCTGCTTTATCAAATTGAGGAGCAGGGTAAAGGCAGCCACACTTCCCTTCCTGAGCAGCTGGGCTGTTTTCAGAAGGGTGAGGGGTGGGAGATGAGCCCTGTCCCTCTGGAGGTGCTGTCTGCTGTCCCAGAGTGATCCCTGTGGGGGGAACAGGGGACACAGACAAGTCCCTGGGATGTGTCCAGGGCTGCTGAGTGCCCAGTGCCACTGTAAAGGTGCTGTGGATTATGTTAGGAAGGGTGTGTTGATTGGGAATTTTCTCCAGGAAAACCTCTCAAATGTTGTCAGTGTTGGAACCCCAGACACTGAGAATTTTAGACTTTCTGTGCTGACAGGCACTGACTCACAGGAGAGCACTGCTTTTGACCTGAGGCTGTGGAGAAGGCTTCCAAAATTGAGTGATAGAAATAAAATCATGGGTGTGTAGTTTGAATAGGGATGTGTAATATCACATGGTGGAAAACTTAGAATTTTAGGTTTTGGAATATAGTAATATATACAAAGCAAGATAAAAGTTTGAGGGTGGAGGTTTTTCTTCTTCTTCACTTTCTTCCTCATGGATCTAGGTAAGATCTTGTTTAATCAAATAGACAAATCTGCATTGTGGGTCATGGATGATTAGTTATTGGGTTAAAAGTAAAAATAATTTAGGTGGCTTTTCTTAATTGGACAGTTAGGGCTTAAAAGGCCTTGTAAGAGAGAGATACATCTCCATTTTTAGGTTGTTAGCTAGAAGTGCTGTAGAACTGTAATATAGATGGGAATTAATAAACATCTGAGTCCCAACAAGAAATACCAACTCTTGAGCATTTAATCCTGACTCTGGCAGAAAAAATAAGATAAAATGTGATAGTCAGGAAGGGAAAGAAAGAAGATCTGGGAAGCTATGACTGTTCAAACCCTTTCCAGGCACTGGGAATTCTATGGAGCAACCTTGGAAGCCATCCCTAGGCACATGGAGAGTGAGAAGGTAACTAGGGGATAAACTGTGCAGGTTTTTCCTGGTTTTTTCCCAAGCACCTCTTGCAATGAAATGAGAGGGTCTCCAATTGTGGCTAATTTGGTGAGATGTGGGCTGTGAAGGCAGACAGTGAAGTGGATGAAATGTGGCTCCAAAGGGTGGAGATCAGTCACCTGAGGCTGAAATAGATGCTGGGTAGGAGTTGTCTCCCTAAGAAATCAGTACTGATGCCAATAATATATTTATATTTGAAGCTGGATGATGAGATATAGTTCACTCAGCAACTCCCTGTACAACAGAAAGTTGTTCTGTCTCATTTCACTCTCTATAATACATTGAGGCACTCTTTAAACTGGTCTTTATTTTATAGGATTAGTTGTTGGGTTGTTGTTTGGTTTTTTTGGGTTTTTTTTAAACCCCAAATAATACTTACATACCTTTTTTGAGATTTTGAGTAAATATCACAGTAAGAATGAAATGGCCACCCACCATCTTCCTTATGCTGATCCATAGATTTGGGGTTTTATTTTCAGAATTATTTTATTTTAAAGTAAAAGTTTTGAAGCCAAGCATACAACCATAATGTCACTGCTGGCTACATAAAAATGTCAACATCCTGGATGAATGCTCTTGAGATTTTAGTGGCTGGAAGGTGACTTCATAAATCCCTGCTTTATTAAGATGTCTCTTGAATGTCCACACAGTTATGTGAAAAAGTAAAAGATGAGCACTTGCTACAGAGGTTACACCAGGTATGAAGTTTCTTTCTCTGACCAAAAGGCACTTGTGAAAGTTGTTTGTAGTGCTTTGAAAGGAAATATGAAAGCATTCATTGTTATTGTAAAGCTTGTGTGCGTGAAATTGTTTATTTTTTCCTCTCAGCTGAAGTTTCCTGGCTGACTTATTCTCTGTTCTTTCAATTCCCTTGCTCTTCTTCCCAGCAGATCAAGTCACAGTTTGCAATTAGCACTTGTGATCTATGCAAAAATACAAAGTTCCCCAGCTCCCCAAGTCATCCTTGTTCTTCAGCTGAGTAAAAGCAACCATGGCAGTGCTCTGAAATAAAAATGCACAGGGGAAAAAGGCAATGACAGTGCAGCAAGGAAAAACAAACAAACAAAAAAGACAAATCCACCTCTGCCAAAGCACCCTGAGTGCTTCCCCCTGCCCTGCCAGTGTTGATGTGCTTTGCCTTCATTATGTTTTGCACTGATGTTTTCTGCATTACCTGTTAGGGAACTGCAGCAGAGAGAGCCTTTCCCAGGGTGTGTGAAATTCCAGGAGCTCATCAGGGCAGCAGCACTGGGAATCAAACTGTGAAATTGCAGTTCCTGAGGGGCCCTGGGCACAGCCACAAGCTACTGGAGTTTTCCAGGGACACAGCACAACAAATGATGCTAAATCCCAGCAGCTGCCCTGTATTTACTCTGTAATTCATGCTCCAGGGGATGGGATCACAGAAGAAAATTCCTTAAGGAAGTTTTTTGGCAAGGTTCAGAGAGCGACAACCTTTATTACTATAAGCAGAGGCATAGATAGGATTGTTTTCCTGTTTTTAAATTTCTTATGGTTTCCTTGCCCCTGCTTTCCTTCTCCTAAATCTTGAGTTTTTCAGGCCACCAGAGAAAGTAGTTTAAGCACGTAGCAGTTGAGTAAATTGTTACATGGCTGCAATATGCACAGGAATAGATTCTGCAAATAAATATATGGAATTGAGGGGACTCCACTCCTACAGATTGTGGGGGAACCCAGGCAGGGCCATATAAAATTGCTGGTATGTGAAGCTGAATCTTGAAAAGAACATGTAGTGCACACATTTCATATATACATGTAGTTCAGAAAATGCTGACTTCCAGTTTGTCTCACAGTGACTTTATCCTAATTAT
>JANRMJ010000054.1:2875992-2892398 GCA_025584955.1 Alethe diademata
TTTTTATTCCAACAACAGCGGGTATGCAGGAATTTTTAGATTCAAATCAAAATGAGATTTGTTTCCCTTCTGAACGTGGATTACAGGAGATCTGCTCTGAATGCACAAAGAATCATCCCTGGTCAAAGGAGGGGCAAAGCTGAAGCACAGGCTGAAGTCAGGAGGTTTCATGCAAGCTCTTGAGAAATGTCCCAGGGCAAACAGTCCATGCTGGTGTGATGGCACATAAATCTGTATTTGGGTATGCAAACCATCAGTGATGGCAGGAATGTTACATTAAAGGGATTATTTTCTATATTAATCAGTCATAATTCAGTCTAAGTAATGGTAAGAAAAAAGTTTTACCAGTGTAAAATTGTTTGTTCAGTAACACTTTAACTGTATTAGGAGGTGTCTCCTGGCAGTATTTATATTTCTTTCTATACCTTGAAGTGTTCCTTTAAAATCCTTCTGAAAATTCTTTGGGGTTTTGGTTTTAGTGGTTTTAGTTTGTTTTTTGTTTGTTTTTGGGGGTGCTGTTTGTTTGTTTTCATTGATTTTTTTTTTTGCTTTTTTGCTTTTTTTTTTTTCTGGGAGGGTGAAATAATAGAATAAAATATCTTAATTCTTGTGGTAATTAAATCACTGGCCAGTGCTTCTGCATGGCAATGAAGCCAAATCCTTATGTCATGACTTTCAAATGTCAGTGCCTGCTGCTGTGGCTTGTAGACAAACAGTTTCTGATACACAAAAATCCTTCTGGGATGCAGTGAACTTTGCTGCTGTAAATTGAAAAGGGTTTAGATTTGCGTGGAAAGATATTTATAAGATGTCCTATTCCAAAAGTGTTTGGAGACTAAAGCTGCAAAAGGAGACTATTGTGTTAAGGTAACTTAAACTGGACCAAAGTCCTTCTTGGACTGTGGCTTATCTAGTGATAAGAATGAATGTGCTCTTTCAGCAACACAAAATATGCAGAAATATCTCATTTATGGAAAGGGAAAGACTGGTTTCAATTGACCTTCTATATTGTCATGTGGGTGGCATCAAAGCACACAATGTTGCATTTAATTTTTTAATTAAGGAGCTGAAAACATTCCCAAAGAAGCTTTAAGAATGCAGGTCGTTGACAATGGATAACTAGAATAAAAAAATGTAAATGTGAGATGCCCAAGACATCTCTTTTGATTGCACAGCATGGCCCTGGGCTGTCTGTGCAGCGTGCCAGGGATGCACATTCCCTGTGCTGTGCATTCCTGCCTGTGCCATGGTGCCCCTACACTTCAAAAGCTTTTTGCATTGTATAGTGCAAGAGGAGGGGCACTGCCCAGGCCTGCAGGGGTGTTTTAATTCCTGAGCCAAGCTGCTGCTTGGTTTTGGGTGTGGAGCTGCTCAGTATGGGGTTTTTCAGTCAATTTAACAGGATGTGCATTTTCCAGCGTTCCCTATTTCCCCACATTCTCCTCTCCTTGCTCAGTTACTCTTCCCTCCTCCTTGCATTCTGCTTGGAAGTATTTTTGTGATTTGTCCCCATCCTTCCCTTTCCCCACACGTTACTGCAGGCTGCCAACAAGGAGCACATTGCCAAGTGAGCTAGCTGCAAAGGAAAGCATGTGGAAAACCTCGTGGAAATGGGGAATAATCTGAAGACCACAGCTTTAGCATCAGTACCAACACCACCTACTGCTAGGAAGGAGCTGTTTGCACTGGGGAGTGATCAACTTTGGCTCTAGAGCTCTGAAAAAATGAAATTCTCTGAGCAGTGACCAGGGCCTGAGCATGCAGGTGTCCTGTTTTGCTGCTTTGTTTAGCTGAACTCAGCAAAATGCCTGCCTGAGGTTCACAGATCTGCAAGCTTCGTGCACTACACACTGAAGGAATTGGAAGAATTTCTAGATTGTTTTAAAATTGCAGCCCCCTTTAATAAAGAGTGTGATTCAGAAAATTGTCCTTGGAATAATTGACTTGAGCTAGAACTCAGGTGATCATGGTAAATGCAGGAGTTAGAAAACTTAAAAGACTTGTCCAAAGTACTTATTGCCATATTTTCTCTTTTCTTTAAGTTAGGAAATAAATACCTGGCATGTGGCAATCCCAGTTTCAGAAAGTCATGCATTCTGCAGGGTGCTCAAATCAAAATAATTCTCTTTGTCCTCCAACTTGGTGCATTTCAGATTTATTTCTCCCTTCTTTTCTTCAACTGACGCAGTCATTTAGAGACACACAGAAAGTGATGAAAATGGATTTAATTACTGAGTGTTAGCTGGGTTTTATTGATTTTTTTTTTCATCTTTGTCAGTCTGTTTTCCTTTGTTTCAATTTTTGATGGGAGCAAAGACGGCCCTGATGTGATTTTTGCATGATAGCTTCAAACATGTCTTTTCCATGACTGCATCAATATAAGGCCTTGCATATAGTTCCCTAATTTTTAATTAAAAGTTGATAAACCAGAAATAGGATTTCCAAAGCTATCTTCAGCTATTAACCTTGTTTAAAAGTTAGGAAAACCTCTGGGAAACACAGGTACTCTCTCTGCAAGGTCAACTTACTGGAAAGGCTGAATGGTCATTGTTTTGCAAATGATCTATTAATTTTTTTTTTCTTCTTCTGTTGGTAAACAGATGATAG
The DNA here is from genome assembly GCA_025584955.1 of Alethe diademata. Lineage (NCBI taxonomy): Eukaryota > Metazoa > Chordata > Aves > Passeriformes > Muscicapidae > Alethe > Alethe diademata. The sequence continues at coordinate 2,878,600 of JANRMJ010000054.1, forward strand.
AAAAAAAATCACTGTTTACAATGCCTTTTTTTTATAATGGAGAGTGCTGTAGTAGTGTTGGAGTCTACAACTCAACAATTGGTGGATAATCAATGAACATCTTATAGCTAAGTTTATCTAGATTTGCTCAACAAACTCCTGATTTTTTCATAAAATAAATATTTTAATGCCTAAGATTTTTTTTTTTTTTAATAAGATCTATCTGGAGCTAGAAATTTGGGACCTCTTACCATCTTTCCTGTAGTTTGTGGAACACCTCTATTTTACTTTGGAACTTCAAATTTAAAAGGGCTTGTCTCTGAATTGAGCAATTTAAAAGTTATTAAGGAATCAATGCTAGAGCAAAGGATGTATTCAGAATGAAGCCTGAATAAATTTACAGCTTAGTGTTCCTTTAGTTGTGGTTTAAATGCAAGGTAATGCACTAAATAGAAGTGGAAATCATGAGACTGCCCTTAAACTTTGTACCTGCAGAAACTCAGTTGTTTGGGGGTGTAGGGAGTGAAAAAATGGTGTCAAAAGGGAACAGAAGAAATAATCTGATGTCTCAATGATGATGGGAACTTAGCAGCTCAAAAAAGAGACAGCTTTAGTTGTCATTTAAAACCTCATTTTTCCAGGAGAAAATGGAGAAGTCAGATTTGACTGGCAGTGAGGGTTCCATGGAGCTCAGTGCTCTGGCCTTGTCTTTTTCCAGCCAACATCAATGACCTAGAAGTGGGAAATAAACTAATTGAATTTGCTGATGCCACAAAATCAAAAATTGAGGTCACTTCTGAACAGCAGGTAAAATTCAGAACTGATTTAGGCCTGCTGTTTAAGGGGCTTCAAAAAAAGCAAATGAAGAAATTGCATGTCTACAAGTGGAATGCAATACACATTTGGCTTCAAAACAAACCATGACTACGAATTAATGGGATTGAACTTGAGTGGGAGAAAATTGAAAATGGCTTTGAGGTAATAGCTCATGCAAGGTGCTGTCAGGCCGTGTGACAGGGGGCTGGTGCACCTTAGAATGCAAAAAGATCCCTTAGAATTTTCTGCATTTAAATAAGAGCCTTGGGAGAATGAGCAAAGCTTCAGCAGTGCAATGGTGAGTGCAATGCCATGGGCAACCTTTCCTTTGGTGGAAAGACTCTGTGTTGCTGTGGGATATTTAAGAACTTTAAGAACAAAGAGCCCAGATATTAATAGGGAGAGGAAAAACCTCCTCAGGGGCATCCTGAGCTTGATTGGTTTGGGGGATTTTATTTTAGTTTTTTTTTCCCTAGCAATGTGCTATATCTTATAAAATTCACAAAACTTCTAGGTTGCTCATCACTGTCCTTTTCTCTCTGGGTGCCCCATCAACACAATCACCTTTGCCATTGAATCACCATGTTACCAATATTTTGTCCTTACTGCTTTAATCAGGAATATATATCAGAATATCGTTGTTCTAGAAAATAGAAGTTGTCTTCAAGAGCTGGTGTAATCTTGATGGCTTGTTCTAGGGTCAGAAATGCCCCAAGATAATCTATTAATTAAAGATTTATTTCTTATTTCCCTTTCTGTTTGCTTGTCCACTGATACTTACTTTAATGTCTGCATGACCATTGCAGATTCAAACTGCTCTTTTCACTTTCCTGTTCTTAGGGTAAATGAGAGATTAAATCTCCTTTCTATTCTGTTTCCTTGCACATTTCTGGTTTCTCTTGTGGACATGGGTGGCTGGAACTTGAGGCAGTGATGCAGGTGAGGTTCCCCAGTGTATTGTGATTTCTTTTCCTGTCTCTGAGATAACCATGAGAAAGACAAATGAAATTCTGTCAATGCTGTAACTGCAGCAGTTAGAGCACTACAGGAAGAGCTGTCAAATGTTGTTTTGTGGCTCCTCAACCTGAGTTTGTTCCACTTGATGAGCTCCTGCTGTTTTGCTGAAGCTTGTGGTAACATCATGACCTTTTGTTGTGATGTGAAACATCAGTGATGGAACAGAAAATAATTCTGTTCCAGTCCTTGTGATCATCCTGCCTGCTTTGTGCAGTGCTCTCCCCACCCCGTGTTGATCACACCTGCAGCTTCATCTCACAAAATGCTTCTTGTTTCGGTGCCCAGGTCAAATGGTGTGGAAATATCAACAAATACTCTCTTTCCAGCTCTCTTTCTGGTGATCACCTCTTCTCACTAGTCTGATATTCCTGTTCAGCCTGCAGGATTTGTGACCTTCCCGTTGTTCTGGGCAGATTCAGGGCCAGGCTTAGCCAGGGTCAGCGTTCCAAGGGCTCTCCAGGGACTAAGACACTTCTCCTGCTTGTCCTTTGCCATCGTGCTGGAGAGAAGGAGGACACAGGTAAAATTCAAATGCCACAGGTCTCTAAGAAAAGAGGGAATTGATTTCTATCATATCCTCTAATATCTGCCTGCAATGCACTTTGTAAGCTGTCAGGTGCTTTATCAAAGATTATATGGTGTTGTGAAAGTTACTTGTAAATTTTTTTTTTTTAAATTTTTTTTCTTTCCTGCCCGGCATTTCAGAAGCAAATATTTCAATTGGAGCTTTTAGCAGCAGGAACATCACAGGCTGCACATCATGTTCCTCACACACCCAGATCCCTTTCATCTGAGCACTTTGGGTTCAGATTTTGTATGCAACGTTCAGCTCTTATCACAGTGAATAGAATCAAGTGTTTGTGGTGCTGATGAACAGCTCAGGCATGTCTGTTTTGAAGTAAATCCTGGGAGATCAAAGGCACCTAGAATAAGTAATAGGCTCTTAAACTACAGTAATTAATTAACCCTTTGGGATATGGCAGGGCTGTCAGTAATTACCTGTGGCAAGCACAAATAATTGGGGCTGCTGCTCTGAAGTCTCAGAGTTGAGCCTTGGTTCCAGTCGGTGGCTCAGGGTCTCCTCTTTAATATGCATCAGAATAATACATCTTTTGCAAAAAATCCTTTCCAGTTCTTAATTGCTTATTTTATTTTAACCTCAGCTATGGAAAGGGCTTCATCCCTATTTCCTGAAACTATCTTATGCTTCATCACTGTTTGTATGATGGTTTTAGCCTTTAATTGAATTTTAAATGCCAGTGGCTCCATGTGACCTGATCTCCAACAGTGTGTTGCAATCTTTAGAGTGCAATCCACTCTCACAGAAATGAGGGAAAATTCTAAGTTAAAAAACAGACAAGTGTCTTTTTTTCAGCTGGGAGCATGAAACTCAGTTATGTAGAGAAGGTAATTAAATATTAAGCATGTCAGAGAAAAGCTTGGAGTTTAATTTTTGCCTGGTCTTTGCTAAAAGTATTTCTCTAAATAATGATTATTTGCTATTTCCCCTCCATTTCCAGGTATTTATGTTTAGATGGGCAAATCCAGAGGCTGAGTGGCTTTCCATCTCCATAGTGAACAGTGTATGACATAATCCAAGTTTGTGTGTGCTACTTGATAAGAGCAGGTCATCAGCCACCTCTGATACATGATTTGTAAACTTTTAACTGTCCAGTCATATTTTGTTAGTTTTTCCTTTGGATATATGTTATGTTTGTTCATAATATAAGAATGATAAGAGGGATTGTTATATTTGCAAGCCTGTCCCTGCTTCTCTCTGTTTATTTGCAGTATTGGACTTGGGAAACTCTCTCTTGGAGAAATGAGGGAGAGTTGCAGCAGGGATTGTGAAGTGCCATGGATAAATCCAGTAAAAGTAAAAAAATTCCAATCCACCCAGGGGCTGGAAAACAGGGTGGAAAACTGAGTGTTTTAGTTGCCATTGAAGGGACTAAAGGCTTGACAAAATTTCCTGCTGAATCAGTACATGGCACAGCCTTATGATATATAACAATCAAGCTGCTTTGGTCTGAAATGGACCCTGAATGCAATTATTTTACACATTTCTTTCACTCTCCATGATTCCAGGGAGTGCATTTTGTTGGCATAGCAAGAGTGAGATGGGTACTGCAGGCAACAGCTTCTCCCTGCACAGCCCCTACCCTGCCCCAGGGAATAAGGAATAAGTGGATTTTCTGTTTGAGTTTGAAATGGGCTGCTGGGACAGCAAAGTGTGAGCATGCAATAACACTTCCACAGAGAAGACTATTAACTTTTCCAGGGAGCTAAGAGTAGGCCATTTTTTTTTCCATTAAAAATACTTGTTGTGTCCAGTTCTTTGATTGCTGACACTGCTGCATTTATTCTGTCCATTAAGCACAAGGGGAAGCTCAGCTGGTGTTTTTAATATTCTAAAATATCTCCATCCATCACTCCTCTTCTGAGAATGATCCACCAAGCAGGAGTCAATGATTGTTTCTATCTTGCAGTTAATTATGCTTTAAAGTACCAGTCACATCTAAGTTTCTGTAGCCCTGTGTCTGTAGATTGTTACTTTTTTTCCTTACACTAAAATGTGCCATGCCCAGAGGTGTGATATTTACCTTTTGAAAGCAAATTAATGCTTGAACTGTAGCTAAGATTAGGATACTTCTTGCATTATAAACTGCTTTTTAATTTCTCTTGTAACAGCTGCAAATGCAGTTTTGCACAAATACATTTGTTTTTGCTCTAGAGTCAGTAGTAGTAATGTCATTGCAAATGTTCTTGGGCTACTGTTTAGGAATGCTCCTTGCAAAGAATACTTTGAAGTACTCATTAAAAAAAAAAAATATGAGAGATGTTAGTTTAAAGGAGTAGATTGTGTGTTTATAAGCATTAATTCAGATTCGGTGCTGAGTATAGATGTATTCCTTACTAACCTTATGAGAAGTGCATAAATTCCCTTTAAACTACACCAGCACTGTGAGGTGAAAGATGCATGCTGCTCAATATTTCCTTCTGGAAGAAGGCTTTCCATTAAAATGAAAATTCCCAGGTCTCTATCCTTTGCCTGCACATAAGCAGGGACCCCTGCAGGTGGAAAAATTCTGTATCTGAAGTACAGAATACATCCTAGAGTTTGGGTTTTTCTACTTGGAGAGCTCTGAATTCTGAGGTTCTAGGCTGACAAAAGCTCCCTTTGTCCACAGGAAGGATCCAGGCAGAAATCAAGGACTGCCTGCACTTTAATGGTAATTTAAAGGTATTAATGACCCGAAGAGAGGCTCTGCAGAGACAGGAGCTGCTGTAAAACCTGTGACTCTGAAAATGTGGGCAGGCACACACTGAAACTGGGCAGGTGACCCAATGTCACTGCTGTGCTTTGTTCTTCCCTGGAAGCTGATGCTCAATTAGGATGCAGGCCACATCAGAAATTAGGCTAATGCATTTCAGCAGTGGTTTAACTCTCATGGAGTTTGAGGCTCTGCAAGCTGTTTTTCACATCTGAGGATTTATTAGACTTTAAGCTGATGTTGTTTTCTTTCTGTTAGTTCATTCATTTGTTGGCGGTTTTGTTTTTTTGTGTTGTTTTGTTTGGATTATTTTTTTTTTTGCCTGTAATTTTTCCTTGGAATTACAGAACCAGTGTGAGGATGGGTTTATGTGCACAAAGTGAGAATGACTTGCCTGAGTGATCTTCTCTCCATAAAAGAAAAGCAAATGATCCTTGGAAAAGTTGGGAACTCTATTTCCAGGCTGAAAATCAATGTGCTGGTGCCAGCTCTCCTCCAACTTACCCACATACCCTACCCTGATGTAATCTGTGAGAACACTTTGGGAAAATCTCAATTTCTGCCTTGCCTTTGAATCCTAAAATAGGCTCCATTCCTTGCTTTGCTCCATGACAAGGAAAAAATCTTTAATTTATGAATGTTTTTTTTTTTTCCCTATATTGTAGTCATACAGAAATGTAAAATCATAAAAGTCACAAGACAGGGGTGGAGGTTTTGGGCTTAGGTATAAATTCACTTTTTCATATATTCTACTTCTGTAAAAAAGTATATTTAAATACAAACCCATGTACTTCTGTCAGTATTCTTTGAGAGTGTGTTTTAATCTGTATCTATTCTTGGATATCTTAGAAGATAAGGTTTAGGGCATGTCATAGTATCAGAACAGAATGCAATTCAGTGGTGTCAGAAAGGTAGCTTAAAATAGCAGATATAAAAATAAAGTTATCTTAACAAAGACGTTCAGGTTTTAAAGTACAAATGCTGAAAACCTGACTAATGGAACAAAGGCTTCAGAATGCACTTTTTTACCTGTATCTTGTCAGGGAGGGAAGGTGACTAAAGGCAAACAGAGATGGACATCAGATGCTTCAGCAGGGGATTTGTAGCCAAATTTCTGAATGCTGTTGTGCAGCAAAAGGATTTAATTTGCAGCCAGCTGCCTATTTGTTTTTCTAAATAATTTTTTTTTTCTGTTTGATAGTATCTGGTGAAAATGAAGGAACCTGAGAAAACATCTTCCATTTCATCATTAGGACTCAAAGGAATGTGAAAAGAAAATTATTTCTAAGTTTTGACAGGGTAAAAAATCCCCAACATTGGGAACTCTAAAACACTGAGGAATTTGAGAAAATATTTTTATTGCTTAAGTCAATAACTGCAGAAACTACTCATAAACATCAGAAATGTTGATTCACAGCAGGGTTTTTTTTTCCCCCCCACGTTCTGTTTCCTTCTGGAGCCCACACAGAATAATTGGTGCCTGTTATTATTGTGAACCAAATCAAAATAGAATTAGAGTGCAAGATACCTGATTGGTGAGTAATTATTGTATCTAATCAGACAAAAGATGTTCCAGCTCAAGAACAGTCCAGACCATTCCCGAGGCCATTTTCAGCTTAATAAGGAACCTCTGGACTTTAATCAACAGTAAAATAATATTCACTATTACAACTTCTAAATTTTGTTGTTTTGAGAAAAAAAAGGGAAATTATGAGGATGGAAAAAATGCTCTGTAGTTATTTTGTTGGAGATAGAGAATGGTAAAATTGTGTTTCCTAATTTTGAATTTTCTTAAAATTAAAATAATTTTTTAAAATATTATATTAATAATAACACTGCTTAGATGATGTACATTTCTTTACCATGTTGCTGTCAAGGACATAATAAATAATTGGACTAATACTGCTCCACAATTGTAAAGCTCATCTTTCAGTGCCCACCTCCAGGTAAATGTAATCATTTCACTCTGAATAGCTGCAGAATGTTTAATGGGAATTGGTCTTCAAGGATGCATTTGCCATCAGCTTTCAATTTGAAGGGTTCTTAAATCTGAAAAAGCAAGCAGTTTGCAAATTGATTTGGATGAGCCAGCTCTAAGTCAGTAGTTAGGAAATATTTATTTGATAGTTTTGGCAGCTTAGCTTTACCTGCAATTTCATTTCCTGCTCTATCCTGAGTGTTCCAATAGTCTGCTTCACTGGTCCAACTGGTACTAAAGCATTCAGAAACCTGCTTTAATCTGGAGATTGATTTTGGTATCCCTTGCTGTATTAATTTCAGATTGTATTCCATGAACCTAAATACTTCAAATTTATATTTTACTTTTTTTCCTACCATAGTGTAAAATTGGTTCCCTCCCCCCTGCTGCCTTCTGTGACATTGACACTGATATACATTTAAGATTATGATTTGAAACATAACTATCTCCTTCAGACAGCTTGATTGTAGGATAAAAACAGTTTACTGAGCCTTATTTATTTCATTAGAGTGTGCTGTTTCTCAGCTAATGAAGTGAACTAGCAAGAAATATTTTATATTTAAGGAAAGGTGGTTGCTAAGATCAGTGCAGACATTGACATTGGCTCAAATTAGGTTCCAAACAAGGAAGTCATCATCTCTGGAAAGCTTCTGCCTGCAGCATTCACTCCTCCAGGAGGTCATTCAGACACAAGTGCCTCATTTTTTAGAGGGCTGATAATATTATGATCACTGATAATGTTTTTTGATAGCTGAGATGAAATCAGGTCTTTGGATTTGGGATAAACTGAGTTTGGAATTCAATCCTGATAAGCAGAGAGCTTTCTTGTGAGGCAGTGTGGGACTCACTGTGGGATGCTCAGAGGTGCAATATTTCCCCCTGATGTTGTTGCTTGTATTTAATACTATTTAAAGTACCACTTGTATCTCTGGCTTCAGTCTGTGATATGAATTAATCATGACTGACCTAGATATTTTACTCTAGCATTCACTGTTGTGGATATACCAGTTAAAAATTTCACGTGGATTATTCCAGTACAGGTTTCCCCTCTTTGGTGTTTTTGTTTGTTTGTTTTTCCTCTAATGAAATTAGATTTCTGTGGATACCAACAACCATGTCTCCAAATATTCTTCATTGCCAACAAACCTCCAAGTTTATTGAGAAATGAGATGTTGTAAGCAAGTGATGTCCATCACAGAGTGAGACAAAGATGCTGATTTTTGTAAAGCAAATGGTAACTGATTATAATTAGGCCAACAGAAAAAATTGTGGGTTTTTTTTCTTTTTTCACTATAAGGACTTCAGCATTTTAGTCAATCAGGATGAAAATGACACTTCAAAGTACCTGTGGGAATTTGAGGAGGAAGAGGAGGAGACAGAGGTTTGGACTAACTCAGGAACCTACCCTGAACTAATTTGCATTATTTGGTCTCCCTACAGTTTGTGGCTATTTCTGATAATATTTTGATTTAGAATTCTACATTGAAACCATTCAAAAACTTACCAAAACATGATCTCCTCATTTCAAAAGTTCTCATTTTAATAATCCAGTATTCTGAACTTTTTTTCCTTGATGGATTTTGCCAACAAAATTCAAAATTGCATTCCTCTCAGGTTCGGTGCCTTGTACAGTAAAACATTCACACTTTCTCTCCCCACTAACCACTTACACATCAGCAAATTGCATCAAATCATGACAAGTCTATATTTGAGTACAGATATAGACAAAATTATTTCAGGTGTGTAGTTTAATTATGCATTGGGGCCTCTCAGAGTGATTATTGACAATGTTTTATGATTGATAGTTTCTGCTTTGGGGTTTGTTGATTAGCTGTGATAGGTTGAAAAGTGATTTGAGTAGTTTTGTTTGTTCCTCCATCAGATGGCTTCTCAAGTACTTCTGGTGTCAAACCTGACTTTGGAATTTACCTCCACAGATTTGCACAGGTTTGTCACGGGGGCCAAAGGAGCTGATTTCTTACATTATTGCTCCAAAGGGATTCTCATGGCTTTGTGATTCCTCTTCTGTTTTTGGTCAGAAAAGCAGCATTGATCAAATGCTGTTGTGAAGGAAACAGAAACTGGTGTTGGGATATGATGGCAGAGTGAAAACAGTGAAATTTTAATTAGCAGGAGTGGTTCTACCAGCTTCAGTGGTAAGTGTGAATGTGAGGCACTTTTCTGGTGGTTCTAACATATGGGCTTCCCCTGAATTTTCAGGTGTGATTAAGCAGGTTGACTTTGATAGGTATTGCATCACAGAGTGTAATTTCTTACTGCCTGGTATAGGCTGATCCTTTAATGCCCTGTACAGATGTGGTTGATGTGGGCAGGGTCCTAGGAATCTGAAACCAAAACAGCTGACAGGACAGCCAGGGATGCCAAGTTTTCCAACTATTTATTGTTTCTTATTGTCCTAAAATATTTTGAGAAGGTGCCTGTATTCTTTGAAATTATGGGCAAAATAAGGCTTGGTGTAGAGGATCAGGATTTTTTTAAATTTTTTTTTTTAACATAAGGTCTGATCTCAATTAATTCAAGCAGTTAATCACTGTGTCTTTCTGGTCCTTTTCTCATGCTGAGAAACTGATTGACCTGAAGAAGCTGAAAAACACCAGGGCAGAACGGAAAATAATCCCTAAAGGTGTTTATTTGATCTGTGGGACACTTGGCATCAAGGTGGTTTTGGTGTTAAGATTTCACATGAATTTAAGGAGAGGCTGGGAGAATTCCTAACAGAGAAATCCTTCAATATCAGTGAAAAGTGCCTGACCACAAAATGGTGGAGGATTATTTTAATGAATTACCAATACCTACCTTGCCCTTTTCTGAAGTTTTTTAAGGCTTTTTGGCTACTATCAAAGTGAGATATTGGGAATAAGTGGTATTTGTTTGACACACTGGTGCTGCTCTGTAATCCATCAAGACTTCAGCCTGTTGGTTTTGTAGGTTTTATTAAAAATGTTGTGGTCTTGTAACCACAAATTTTACACTGGAGAGAAAACCCCTACTCTCTAATCATGTCTAGATTGATTTTGTTTGTGTGCTCTTTTTGTTCCAGCTCATTCCCTAATAATCACATTTTAATTTATTCCTTGTAGCTGGCATGTTGGTCATTTTCCAAAATGACCATTTTCAGATGTCTCCAAATGCCTATAGATCAAACACATATTTTCCTACTATCCTTAAGATTTCCCCAGCCTATTAAATAGAATATAGTCTTTGTAATCATGTTTTCTTTCACAAAAAAATCTGAAACAAATTTGAGATTTCCTATTTTTAATGGGGTGAGCTGCTTTGTGGGAGTTTGTCCACAAAAATTGGAAGGATTGGTATATAAATTTCCACTTGGTTCCACATCTCTTGAGTACCTATTCAATGTTGGCCCATGCTGGAAAATCAGAATGAATTATTCATGGATGTCAAAAATGCCTATAAGTTTGTCATGACCTATGCATATGTTTAGCCAGGCCCTTTGCTTTTTTAAGGCTTTCTGGTGGGCATTATCCAGCAATCTAAGCATAAAAGCAAATTTAAAAGGTTGCTCACTTCCCCTAGAAACTCAGTTTGCTGAACAGGAGCATTGCTGCTATCAAGGAAGCCAGAGTGTAATGTTTAAGTGGAAGCTTAATGATGATAAAAATGGACTTTTATCATCGAGCAGGGGATGTTCAGCTAAACCACAGCATTTCCACTCAGTTTTATTGCATTTAGTCCTTTTTAGCAATGCCCTTCCCTGCCCTCTTTCCCTCTGTGTGACTGGAAGATGCTGCAGGGAGCTTTGTTCCCTCTCTCCCCCAAGTCTGGCCCTAAGCATCAATCTCCTGTGGGTGAAGTGTCTGCACTTAGCTCTGGTAAAATTAAATATTGGCCTCTTGGCTGAAGATTTTGGGTTTTGCTAAGTTAAGGAATTTCTGAAAGTTTCCAGCCAGATTGACAGGCAAGAAAATGTGCTGTGGTTTGGCTCTCCTGTGCTGAAATGCTGCATTTTCCTTGAGTTTGCTGCAGTGATGGAAAGCTTTATTGTATAAATTATGTATTGATTTAGCTCAATTATTTGCTGTATCATTGCCTATGTGCTTAAGGAGTTATAATTTATATATATATATATTTAAAATAAAGTCTTTGGAAACAGTCATGAAGCTTTAGCATGAACAGTGGGGTAGGTTGATGTCAGAAGCTACAATTTATATCTTATAAAGTCTGACTTAACTTTAAATGTTCTTTTTCTTTCCTGGGAAGTACACACTGTAACTTCTATGCAGAGAATGGCAGAATATGTTTTAGCTTACACTTGTGCTGCAAATTTTACCCAAAAATGATAAAAATTTCTGCTTTAGTTACAATCAAAGCAACCATCATTAGAAGGGAATGTGTTGCACTGAACATTGTATATGGAATAATTTATATTTTTTCCTCTACTTGATCTTGCAAAACCCAGCTTTGAATAAGAGGCAACTGCATGACCCAGAACCAAATTAGACAATTTTAAATTTGAAGACAAGAAAAGTTTTATCTTCATATTACTATATTATAATTTCAAATTGTTTTAAGTTTGGAAAATATTTTAACCTTCGTGGGAAAGTCTGAAACTTTGCATGGAGCTTAGTTTAGACTTCTCTATTATAGTTACTCAAGCAAAGTAAAGGTGAATTTAAAATCAAGCCTGATATCCTGTATCTAAATTTTGGCATCAAAAGAACTAATTTTATTTATTGCATTCAGTAGAACAACATAAATTAGAGTTTTTGAAAAATCTACTTATTTTTCTTCAGATGTCAAAAAACAAAGTGAATGTGTCACCAAACTTCACAAATTTGTGTTTTTCTTCAGTAGAGTCTCCTATACAAAGACAAAACAGAAAGGCAATAAAAAGTAATTTACTGAATTGTCCAAGCTGCCTTTCTCTGAGGAATTAAAATACTCTCCAACTTTCCCCATCTATTTGTATGATGCTATTTTAATTGCATGTCAGTGGCTTGGAAAAGGGCGGGTGACAAATTGCACCCTCAGGAATGCAAGGCACATAATTTTTTTTGGACTTTCAATTTGATGCAGCTCACTTGAGGCAGTAAAGATGACATCTCTAGAAAAGGAGTGTATTACAGTCAATTTGATGTCACGATTATTAATCCCCTATCAGTCCCAGGACTTCCTATGACAAACTAAATTAAAAAATAAACGAAATTTTAAAAAAACAGCGAAGCAAACCATGTGAGTGATGTCAAGAGAGGTAATTGACCTTTCTATTTCCATCATTAGATATCTGGTCAACCCTCAGTCTGATAAGCAAGCTCTAGATGGATTTTTTTATTATTATAATTTTTATTTTATAGAAATGTGCTGAAAAGAAAATCTTTCAGGTGAAATACAAGGGTGCTGTACTGATCCATGACTTCATGCTTGCTTGCCCAAAACATCCTCCAAAAATGTGAGATGTAGAGCCTGATATAGGAGTTTCAAACTATTCCAGGTGTGCTCACCTGCTGAGGGAGCCCTGGGTTTGCACCTTCATTGAGTTGTAGTGGATTTTTTTTTTTCCATAATCACACAACTTTGTGCTTTGGGTAAAGAAAAGTAGCCAGGTTGGGATTGACAAATAGTAAGAAATACTCTCCATTTCTTGTCTGTAACAGGAATCCTCCTTGGCAGAGGTCTGCTGTTTCTCCAGGGCTGTGTTGCTTGTTTAATGTTTGCAGCCACATTACTGATAATAAACAAATTACATTCCAAAAGCCAGGATTTACTAGAAGATATTTTATAGGTCTTAAAAGCAGTGCTGTCAGGAAGGATGATTTTGAAAAGAAAATTGTCTTTCCCCAGCTTCATTGGTGGGAGTTTGTGAGGACTGAGCTGTTTAGTGCAAGAAGGCAAAGCAGGATGACGAAATTGGGCTGTCATTTCCCATTACTGCAATGGGAGAGATGGCCTGAGTCCCTGTGCAATGATAATTTTGTTTCACTCTTACCCTTGGCAAAGTTGATGACTGAAAGCCAAGCTTGATTTTTAGGTGAGGAGTCAATACAATGCAGGGACGTGTGCTCTGGAATTAAATGCACAAGACAAATGAGGCTGAAGGAAGAAGAAAACCAGAAACCCTGTCAGTCACTTTTGTATCTCACTTTTATTGCTGGTTTCTTCTCTCTCTGTACTTTGGTAAATGGTATCATTGTAAATACAAAAACAACAACAGCAAGAAAAACTCCATCCAAGATCAAAACCAGCTCCAAACCCTCTCAAAACAAACAAAAAATCAACCCTTCCCTCCCCACACCGTGGCAAAGACTTTGGTGCTGTGGCTCTGCCAGGCTCTCAGGTGAAGGAACAGGACTCCAGTGATTCATAACAGTGCAGGTGGTCCTTTGATTATTGCTTTTGGAAATGAAAAATATGGCCTGACTTTATTCTCCAGCTGCTGCCTGATATTAAGCTGTCAGCCTTGCAGTGTTCACTCAGCACAGGTTTTCAGTGAGGCACAGAAAGTCTCAGCCCAGTGAAGACCAATCCTCAGTATCACGAGTGCCTGGGCCAAGTTAAAACTTCAACAGCAAATGAGGAGGGTCTCAACCTGACCTTCCTTACATGGATTTTATAGGTCTATTGCCTCCTCTGAGGGCTCTTCTTGTTAATGTGGTGAGCTCAGAATCAGATCAGACACTTCTGTTTAAAGAGTAATGATAGCATTTTGGCAGCTTTTTTTTTTTTTTTTTTTTTTTTTTTTTTTTTTTTTTTTT
>JANRMJ010000054.1:2896273-2915525 GCA_025584955.1 Alethe diademata
TATATCCTCAGTTTGTGTGTATAGCTTGTGAGTAACTGGATGAGTGAGAGGCACAGTTGTGCTTCTAGAATGACTTTAAAACCTGGCTAAGAGAGCAGTCGTGGATTAAGAGTGCTGTGGTTTGTGTGTCTTGAAATTTAGTATTGGGTATCTTGTGATAGTACCACAACTACTAACCTCCAAAAGGAAGGTCAGTGAACTTCTGAATTTTTTTATTTCTTCCTGTTTGCTCTCCTGGAACTTCTAGCTGAGTCTGTCATCAGGCTGAATATGTGAGCCAGACTCTTGCATGAAATCACATGGTGTTATAGTTTTCTTTTTATATATATCTATATATATGAGAGGCAGCTTGGAAATCTGGCAGTTTCTCTTAATAGAGCTGTTCCTCCCAAAATCATTTGGATTGGATCTAGAAAACTGATGCTTGCTGAAAGCTTAAGAAAAGGTTATAGTAAGGAAATCCTTTTATGTGTACAGTCTCTAGATTTTTCTCCTGTCTTAAGGGAGAATGTAAAGAAAAAAATAATCAACATTCCACAGCTAATATATCCTTGTTTGGGTTGAGAAATTGAGAAAGATACTTTCTCAGCTTTGAAGTGAGCAGGATAATTCGTCTGTTTCTTCCTGTAACACTCCCTATTCATTTCTTGCCTCTGTCTGACTGAAAATGTTGTGTGTGATTGTGTGACCCATAGGTGGAAGAATATTATCAAAGGACTCCAAATAGCAGAAATAAGCAATCCCTAAGCCCTGGAATTAGGGCTTTCCTCTTCAGGTAGAACACTAACACTGGATATTGCTCACAACACGTTACTGCAAGCCCCACACCTGCAGGCTGTACCTGGAGCCCCAGAGGAAGGGTGGCACTGCCAGCTGCTCCTGCAGGAAAGGAAATCACCTCCAGTCTCTGACAGCTCAGTGGTGCTGGCCAACAGCCCCCAAAAAACTGCTACAAGCAAATTTGTATGTACCAAAGGTGTGCTGTTAGCAGACTCTTGTTTAGAAGATATTCATTCTTTTGGTTAACCCAGAATTTGTCTCTATAATTTTAAGCATAATTTACAAACTCTGGTATCCATATAAACACTTCCCTTTAAAGCTGGTAAATCACATCAGCTTTCTGAAATGGTTTTTGAAGCCATCCCAAACTCTACTGTGCATTATCAAATCCATTTTAATTAAAGCTCAGTTTCAGTTGATAGCCTCAAGCCTTAAGCTCCATAACTCAATTCTTCTCTCAAACATGTTGAACAGACTCGTGCTGAATTTTGAGCTTAATATAAATCTGTACAGAGATTTTTCTGAAGCTGTTCAGAGGGCGTTTCTTTGCAGTACTACTTACCTGGTACAATTTAAAAGTGGAAGGAATCTCATGCTCTTATATGGCTGAAACAACTTGGCTAAAAAGAGCAATTTACTCTGATATCCATAATGATTTGTGGCTCCATCAATATTGTACTTTTTCATAGAGGAAAACCAAATAATCCTCTGTCAGGGAAGAGTTGAGGCTGGGTTAACTCTTTATTGGCAGTAAGAAGTGGAATAACCTTTTCCAGAAAAACCAAGGAAAAGGCATTTGGGACAAGCCAGCCTAGATTTTCCAAGGACATGTCTTGCCTGCCCAGCCTCATTTCCTCTCTAGTGAGATGAGTGGTGTGCTGACAAGGGGAGAGCAATGTGTTGTTTCTCTTGCCTTTAGCAGGGTCTTTGGCAGGGTTTCCCACATTTGGTGAGATGTGGACCTGACAAGTGGATGAGAGAATGGATGGAAACTGTCTGGGCACTTCAGAGGTTGTGGTCAGTGGCACAAACTGATGGCTGAGCACTGGTGTCAGCTCCCAGAGGTGGATACTGATGCCAGTTCTGTGTGAAGTCTCCATCATCAGCCTGAATGATGGGCTGGAGACACTCACAGAAAATTCACTGTATGAATTCGTGGTGGGGGATAAATTTGGAGTGCTGGAGAGGGCAGGCTGATATTCAGAGGGAGCTGGAGATGCTGGAGAAAAGGGATGGGCTGCAGGACATCAGCACAGGAAAGTTCCAGGGCTGGAGTCACCTTGCAGGGCAGCATTATCTGGGCAGAGAAACACCTTAGGAGAACAGAACACAGGGACTCTGGGCATAACAAGTGTATTTGTGCCTTCAGAGTTCTGACTCCACTGCTAACCTTTTCAAACTCAAGCATAATAATAATAATAATAATAATAATAATATATCCTCAAACTTCAGCCTCTCTCTAAATAAGCACATTATCAGGATGGCAGCTAGTGAAATAACTGTGCAGCAGTTCTTTAGCTTGTGGAATGGAACAAGTTATATGTTGGAAATAAATGTACCTGCACAGCCTGTTTCTGCTGAGATTACTCACCCACCAGTTACTGTGCTGATTCATTCTGTGGAATTATTTTCAGAATGTCAGAACTGAGGGAAAAAATTGAGTTTTCTTCTGCAAGTAGAACAAATTATAAACTGATGGGAACTCTTGTAAGTTGTTTTTATAGAATACATGTAGGGACTAATCTTGCTCAGCAACTAGACAGTGTCTCATGAATGCACTTCTGCCTTTTAGCAGTTTAAGAATGGTAAAATTCAGTATGTGCTGGTTAATTCTTATTAAATTCTCTTAGTAGTTGTGAGCTGTTATGTCATTAGGTAAAAAAATACCTTAAACCTGAATTTATGTAAGGTATTTGCCCCGTCACAAACATGTGCATTCTACCAATATTTTTAATATTTGTGTTGTTTATTGTTAAACTACTCTTTTTCAATTAAAAGTTATTTTACTTAGAATGGCTGGAAATAGTTTTAAGGAAAGCAGGTGAAATTTTGACAGATCACAATCACATTCAGAAATATTTTGCCAATCCAGCTGATTAGCATGGTTTGAAAGAGGGTCCTGGCCAGATTAATCCTTTGTAGTGCTTTTCTAATGTCAGTGGAGTTGCAGAAGGAAATTTTATATTGCTGTTAATCAAGGCCTGGCTGAGTCAGGCTTTCAGCATTAGTGAATAAAAATTCCCTGTAAACCCAGAGGAGGTCAACCCACAAATCTGCAGCCCTGTTGTGCAATCTGTAATGACAACATGTGCCACCTGTAGCTTCTCCCCTTGGCTCTGGCCAAAGAAGAAAAGCACCCTGGCTTTCTCCTTTCACTGAGCTGTGCCAGGATGTGCTCATTTTGCCAAGCAGAGCCCCCAGTTCTGATAACTGGGTGGAGACATGGCACAGGAGAGGGCTGGGAGAGTGAATCTTTCAGGGGTGTCTGTAAAAGTTTATTTCATTTTCCCTGTCTGAGGCTGAAAACAGCCAATGCTTTGAATTCTGAGGGACAGCTACACGAGCCTGGGCACTGGAACTAATCCTTTCTGACAAGCCTCTCTTTTCTGTCGTGTGTGGAAAGAGTTTCACAAAAACTAGATGCAGCCTGAAATCCCCATTTGATGACATTTGATAGATCACCCTTGGCAATATTCCCCAATAAAGGTTGCCTTGCTAGAAAAGCATCACATGCTCTCAAACAAGCAGCACAGGCAAGTTGGTATCTGAGCAATGATTTTCTGCTGTGTGGAAAAGAACAGTTGCTCTCTGGAAACCTGGTCAGCAAGGCTTGAATTGTTTGGCAGAGGTGCTTTTACTTTTCCTTTCTTCCATAATATTATGTTTTTTATTATTATCCATCTGGTGGAAGTAAAGGTACTGAATGGAAAGGCATTGTAGGGGTGTGAACAGGAAGGAAACCACACACCACACAGTCTGCTCCATCATCTCCAGCTGCATCCAGTGACCAAGATAATTTTCTTTTTTTTTTTCTCCAGTTAAAATAATATCTCTCCCCCAGCAGTTGCTAAAATTCAGTTAGCCTGAATAACACTTGTGTTTCCCACATGAGCTCTATTCAACCCTTGGATGAGGCCGAGATGTATCTCTGAGAACAGCCCCAGCAGTTAACAGCTCTATTTTGTACGTAAATACACAATTTTTAAACTGTACATTCCTATATTTTCTCCCTGTCCTTTCTATTTAGCTACTTATAAACATGATTTTTAACTGGCTTCTAACACCAAGTAAGGACAATTTGCAAACTATTTCACTTTATTTTTCTTGCACCAGGATACCTTGGTTTGAAATGTTGCTGGAAGCAGAATTTTAAACAGAAAGACTAAAGGGACCTTCTCATTTCAGAAAAGCTTCTGTAAATATAAATCAGCTTCATAAACCTAAATGTATTTTCTAGTCTGTAACACCTGATGCTTGTTCTTCAGCAATGAAAATACAAATAGTTCAAAAAGTGGACAGCAGCAGGTGTCTTAGTTATTTAGGATTAAATGCCCCTTCCACTATCAGATTAAGGTTCCTGTCACATTTTCACATTTATTTTCCTGTTGCTCTTGTCAGATGCTATTGAAAATTAACCAGGTCACTTCAAGTCATGAGATTTATTAGAGTTGTGCATTGTTAATCACCACTTCTGCCACACTAATTCTATTCAGAACTCCTGCAATGAACCAAAATTTAGAGTTAATCATGTCCAAAGTTATATTTCAGATCCTGGTTTTAGTGCCTGCTGCCTGCAAGAGGAAAATTGAAATCCAGAATTACTGATAGGCGGGCTTTTTTTTTTTTTTTCAGATTTTAAGGTAAAGACACTACTCTGGTAGGATGAAAATTAATGTTAGAGTTAAATAAATAAAACCCAGTTTGCTATGTGTTCTTATCAGATTATCACAGGCTTCCTGAACAATTGCCATTTTGGTATTTGTGGAGGAAAATGAACTGATTCATACAATTGTGACTTTTTTTTGTATTATCTAAAATTTTCAATATCTTTATTTTCTCTAGCTCAATGATAGAGAGTTAGAGACACTTAAAAATTTGTGTACATTTATGGCCTTTCAAAATGCTTTTCCCTAAACCTCTTTCAGCATCCTTCATCCCAACAGAGACTTATTTATTTCTCAGTAAAACCTGTGGAATATTGAGTGGTAGCATGTGCTGCATCAGGGAGGTCACTCTTGAGCACTGATCAGCCAGGCCCAACTGGAACTATCTCTATTTCCCTTGAATTAATTTAAGGCCAAAAGTTTGAATAATTTTCATGGAGTAATCTGAATTATAGAAGAAGCAAATAAGTCCATAGGTTTGCCAAGTATGATTTATTTTCATATTTGTGGCGCTTAATGGTTTTTGTAAATTTCAATTTGTGTTAGATAATTTGTATCAGCTTCAATTTACATCAAATTTGCAAGTACATGGGTGTCTCTTTATGGTTAAGGGAATTAATAATCTGAAATTACCAGACACCCATATTAATCAAATGCCTTATTACAAGTAGAATGACTCTTATTATCATACATACAAGATAAAAGAAATGCTAATTGCCTTGGTTTGGAGCAATTATTCAGTAGTTATCTAGACAATGACAGTGTAGGCACTATTATAGCTTCTTTATCTTTCAAGTAATGATGTTCACAGGAGCAGCCCAGCTTGTCTAAGGTGGAGTAACTCCAGTTAGTTGTGTGGTATAAATATTTTACTAATTTTAGAAACCTCTATCTCCAGCTGGGTGTATTTGCATGCACACAAATTATGCACGTAATGTAGGGAACGGAGAGTTTCTATAACCTACAACCCCAAATTTTTCACTAATATCTTGAACCATTATTTATAGTTAGATTGTAAATCAAAACATAGTTAATGTGGATTTTCTGTCTTTACTTTTTTTGTGTGTGTTTCTAAGACAGGAGCACTTTCCTCCAGTATCTCTCCTTTTCCATTAGGAGTTGTATAGTACTGGAAAATAACAAATTATAGTTCAAATTAGCCTATTGTATGTTGACTCCTCTACATTAATGCTGTCTATCCCACACACACTGTGATTACTGCTTGCTTGATTTGGTTGCTTTCAAACAACAAGGCCTGGCTCTTTCATAGTTCATCGAAAACCAGAATAACCCAATTTTCTCTAGAGGATTCTGGTAATGCAATAAGGGGACAATTTTCTATGTTAAAACCAGCTGATAATGGAACCATTTGTGGTGGTTTGCAGGTGACTAAGTCATAATGGAAGTTCTTTCAGTGTTTGTAGTTACAAAATGTGTGTATGGCTGTATTATGTGTGCAGAGCACTGACAAAACACGCTTCTGGGAAACCCAAAATGAAGTAATGTTGTTCTCTTCTTAGTTAACCTTTTTTTTCAGAAACAGGGAAGCTTTCTTTTGTTTTCTCTTTTTTCTTTCCCCTGAAAGATAGGGGGAAAAAAGAAAAGCAACAAATGGATTACTCAAATTATGCAATTTATTTCTTTCAACAAAAATTGAACATTCTTCTTTCAAAAACACAACTAACAATTTTGATTATTCTAGACAATAAATGTGATTGTAAGTGGCTGTCTGAAGAAGAACCAGGTCTTATTCTGCAATTTCATGTCTTCAAAAAGGCATTTTAATGAATTTTCTGATATTTCCTAACATACTTACTTAAAAAAAAAAATTGACATGGACTGACGAATCTGTGTATTGACTAGTTAACTCAAATACCCCGTAGCTTGAAAGCTTCAGATATTTGAATATAGACTTTTGTCTTTACTGCTGCCTAGTCCATGAAAGAATGAACCAACTGGGAAATCCTGAAACAGTAGCATCACTTTCTTTTCTAACATTAACCAGAACTCTCAGGTCAAGATGGCAAAAGAAAATATTGATGTATGTCCTATTCACTTGTTTTAGAAATACTTTGGTTTAAAAATTTTTTCAGTCCAAAATTCAAAGTTTCTTAAGGGCTGAATTGCAGGTTTTGGTAATGTAATCATGTAAGAAATCCAAATTTTGGAACATTTCTCCCCCCTCTTCCACCTCTGTTCCACATTTGATGTAAAGGTTTTGTATTGTGGAGCTCAGTCCATGATTCACCCTGTTCCTCATTCTATGTCTAGCACTTCATTAAAGCTCCTGTCTTGTTTCAGACAATTTTTTTCTTGCTAAGAACCCTTGCTATGTGATCTTTTGAAGTTTTCGTGTCTTTTAAAACACACCTTTTGTATTCAAAGTGGAAGGGACAAATTATTTCTCCAGTGTGCCCATGAAATTGCTGTTGCTATTGCTGAGAGACCTTTTCTGCCAGCAGAACTGTGTAAGGTTTGGAGCCCAATGTGACCCTGAACGCTTTGGGGCATCCCAGTTCAGGGCTGACGCAGAAAACCCAGTGAAACCTGAGGATAAGACACTTTTGCTTTCCTACAGTGAATGTAAGTTGGTAAAGTATTAAGATTTACACAAACTTGTTCACAAACTGAGCTGGGGCAGTTTTCAGTGTATGCATTCTGAGCCTGTACGAAAATATCCTCATGTAGGGGCAGGTTAGGAGAGGTGGTATATGCTCATGAACAATTGGAGTTGAAATTATTTATATCGACTTGCTGAATTTTGGAAGAGTGTGGATACTGATGGATTCAAATCAGAATAGTCCCTAAACCCTTCAGCCCTCTCTAATGCCCTTCAATTTCCTGTATTTGAAGGGGATAGATAGCAAATGATTTCCATACTTTGAATTTCCTTGCACCTGAATAAATCAAACATCCAGAGCTGCTTTTTGTTTCCTCTCAGGTCAGAGAGAAAACCTTCCCAGACTCTGTGAACGATTTTTTTAAACTCAAAAACAAGCTTTTTCAAAAACCTTTGTTTTTCTGTTCCTGGCCCATTAAAACAGCTGCTGATTTGATTTAGAAGAGAATTTTTATTAGAGGAGCCAATATCAATAAAAGCCTTGCTGGGAAGAGGGAGGGAGAAAGCTAAGATTGGTTGGTGTACAAGATCTGTGCTGATGCATGAGCCAGTAATGGCTGGTGATAGACCCAGTGCCAGACTGTCACCTCTGCTTGGGGCTGGCTGCACTGGCCATGCCTCACCTGACAGAAGGGATTTGGTGTTTAATTCAGAGCTCTGCTCCAGCAACAGAAAAGGGTGCTTAATACTGCATTAGTGAGACAGCACCAAGCATCCAGCTCAATAAAATAGATTTTTTTCCCCCTCACTTTATAAATAAGATGAGAAAGTAGATAATGTGTCATTCGCAGCTTTTGCGGCGTGAATAGAAAATCTGTCCCAGCAAATGTTGGCTCTACGTTTTCCTTCTTAAATCAAATGGAACAGACTGAGAACTTCTCATTATTTAAAAAATTCTTCCAATAGTGCTGATGGTGAAAATGATCCCAAGTTATTCTGAAGGTTTAAAGCACTGCTGTTAAAGACAGAACACGAGGTGTTTGCACAGCCATTCTTGTGATGCAACAGGAGAGTTTGATTTTGTAGTGCAGGATAATGAGGAAAGAATGAAGGATTTCAAAGCTGAAACCTTCTGTTTGTTGTGAGAAGAAAGCTGCTGAAAATTGAGCTGTCCCCTAACTGAGTGTGATGTTTGCAGTTACATTTTGACTGCTATTGTACCACTGCAGGTTCCCCCTTCAACACTATCAAAGTTAGTAAAGATTATTTTCTACTGGCACCAATGTGAATAGATGCCGTTCATCAGGCAAAGAACTGGTCTAAATAAAGAGCAAAACACACAGAAACTTATTTTGGTGTCACATTCACACATATATAATATATATGGAAAGGCTGTCTTATAAAATGTCTATCCCACCATGCAAGAACGTGTGAAAATTCCAACCCTACCAAAGATTCAGCACAATTATTTAAAACTAATTTTGGACAATTTGATCACAGATTATAACTTCTCTTCAAATACTGTATGAATTACATGCAGCCTTTAATTTTATGATATTTTTGTAAGTTTAGAAGAGGGTAACTATTTAAAACAGAGTAATATATACAGGTATAATCTCGTAGGATTGTTTCTTTATAAGCAAAAGGGGAATCCCACTTTGGAAAGCATTCACATTTATGTGCTCCACGGTGACTGACTTGGATCAAAGACCTTTTCTGTGGAGAGTTTCTCCCTCCCCAGCCAGGGTTCATAATCACAGAAAATTAGCATCAGATTTTGTGAAGTCCTCTTGGAGTTGAAAAGTAAAAGACTTCTCACCTTCAGGGAAACACAAAATACTCAAGTTTTCACACCTTTTATAAATTCTTTTGTGTCAGGAACTGCAAAAATATGTTTGTCTGTTTGTGCAGAAAGCCTTTCTTTCTCCAGGCAGTGTCTTGTGTATTTGTGCAGGTTTTGTGATGCGATAACAGAAGTTGCAGCAGCACAGAATAAAAAGTAGGACTGAATACAGGAGCAGATACTTTATACAGGTCTCATTTTCTGATTTTTTAATTCTATTGTCTACCAACCTTATATTTAAGCAGGGCATATTTTTGGGAGCTTGAGTGGGATTTAGATTTCTAATCCTATATATGAGTCTGTCCTAATTCTATTTACATTTTCAGTGACTTTTGTAAATTTTTCCTTCTTTTGTGCAGACACACACATGCATGTATATCTCTTTTTGCTTCTCATTGTTTGCTTGACATAAATTTTAGTGTTATAAGAAGCTTGGAAAAGATCTTTTGCTTAAATATTTCACCTCTTGCATTCCAAATACAAAGACAGTTGAAGATTTGTGATGCAGAAGTCAGAAGTAGGTAGAGATGGGAACCTGACCATTTCCTGCAGGACAAAATGCTGAGGTAATTCTGGCCTTAGTACAGGTCCCTCTCGTGACCACGATTTGGAAACCAGAAGGCTTTAATTGATCTTTATGTGTTCAGTAACCACTGTTCTTTCATTTGGCACCTGCAGCCATTGACTAGGAACACAATGCAACTGAGATTCAACAAAGGACACAAAGATGAGGTGTTAAAATGAAATATTCTGCACATTAGAAAAGGCACATTTGCACCTTTTAGGGTAATTGCTTATTAGGCTTTTTTTTCTTCCTAGAGTCCCAAGTTCCTGACAACTGTGGGAAATTCAGTGAGCTTATGGAGCTCCTTACTATACTTTTCTCTCATTTCTTAGAAATTGTGCTTTTATCCACCAAATGTTACACGTTTTCTCTCTTGCACTCCATTATCTGTGTTTACAAGCAGATGCTGCAGTTCAGAATAGCCTGAGGTGCAATTTCCTTGCAAAAAACCCACCTGTGTTGTCCTTTAAAGTTTGGTAAATGGTGCTGTACAAAGCTGTTTTTGCCAGTTTTCCTGCCTGAATTAACATCTTGGAATCGCAAAGCAAAGACATAAATATCACACCAGTGGGGCACATAATATTCATAAAATTATTGCTGTCATACTGAGAGTCCTCACAGACTCATCCTCTGAGTGCTCTCTTGCTTCTTATTTGGGGTGAGGTTGATGTATTGCTGGGTCACTAAGTTGTGCTTTCCAAAACAAGTTGTCAATCTCAATATTACTATACCTGGTTACATTTTTTTTCTGACTGTATACTGATTGCAAGCTTTTACGATTTATGTGTGGCAGATTTTTGACAAAACCTCTTCACTCTTAATTTCTTTTTTTTTTATTTTCCTATAATGCTGCAGAAATAGTATCTGGAGGAGGTGTCTGGGGTGTATTCATGTATTCTTTTATTTTTGTTTTTTACTATTCTTCCACTTTTTAAATCTTTCTACTTGTTATTTTTATGAATAGCCAGTGAAAACCCCACCCAAACTCAAGAACAAAATGTTACATAAATATTTAAAATATTCTTGTATTGAGCAGTAAAAAGGAAATCAAAGTTGAATGAAAAGGAAGCAAAGCAGAGCTTAGGCTGTTTTAACCATTTGGGGAGGAAGTATAATTTTCAAAATGAAATATTGTCAGGTTTCAGAACTAGAGATAATTATTTAAAGAAAAAAAAAACAACCTAGGAATTTTTAAAGAATACTTTTACTGAGCAGTAAAGGAAAGCTCAGGAATGTCCACTACCTGGACTGGGAAAATGGGGTGATTGTGTTCCATCCTGTCAAACAAATATTTTTTGAGAAGTGGGTTCTCCAGGGTCCTGATTTCTTGATAAAATGTGTGCCTTAATAAACAGCAGATGCTCCAGTGGGGATGCAGGCTGTTTTGGGAGACCTTTGAGTGCGCTTGCCCACAGTGGAAATCCCCAAATTCACGGTAGAAATGGAACTCTGCCAAGATGGAGCCCATCTCTCTGTCTAAGGAAGAATTTGGGACCTGAATTTGAGAATTCAGCTCAACACCTTCTCAAGCAGGGCCTTTGTGCCTCATGCCTGGCCAAAACCATCCCCAGTCTCCTTCTGCAGCAGGGTCACTCAGGGTCCCCACTCCAGGCCTTGGAGAGAGCCTGTCCCACGGCTGCGAGCAGAGGAACAGAAATTTGGGCTTTGTCTTGGACTCAGCCCCATGCTCTGCCCTCTGTACAAAGGAATCTGGGGCTGGCTGGCCTCAGGCAGCTCTGCAGACCCAAAACACATCCCAAAATTTTTAGGGACGGGATGCTTGGCCTCAGTGAAGCTGGGAGCAGACTGAGTCCCTGTGTTTGCTGCAGACACCACGAGTGCCTCGCAGCATTGTGTCCTCTGTGCTTCCTCTAAGGCCTCTCAGCTCAGACAGATGGCAAGAAAGGAGAGCATTTTCTGGCTGATTGCTTCTGAATTTCCTCTCCATTATTTCCTCTCCCATTGTGCACTTGCCTGTGGATCCAAGCATGCAGAGCCAGCCTATTCCATTCCTCAGGACACACTTTGCTTTCCCCCTAGGGGGGATCACCAGGGGTCATCCAACCCAAGCCACCTTGGACTTTGAAACAAACACTGAGACATCACCCACCTCATGTTTTCCTCCCCTTGTTCAAGGGGAGAGGTGGAGCATAAATCATAAAATGTCTTTCCTTAAGCCTTTACAGTTATTTCCAAGAATCACTGAAGGTGTTCTTCTTGGTGGGCCTGCTCAGTCTTGTGAGATGTTTTTGTGGAGGAGTTAGTTACACATCTTACACCATCTGGAAAGAGAAATCAGGTGGGTTTAGATGCACAGGAGTCTGAAAATGATCCAGGGGATCTGAATGTAGAGTCAGGATTAACAGATCCTGGCATTGATGGCATCTAGAATGAAGACTCATTACTCAGATCCTGGTTTGCAGTTTGATCTGTAGACTTCTCAGCACTAAAATGCTCCTATGACCTCCAAAGTGATAAAATGTTCACAGTCAAAAGAGTTTGTGGAATTACTCCATCTGTGGTTGGGATGATTCCAGGCAAGCAAGCAGTATAATCACACATTTGAATGTTATTCTGATTCATGATTTGTGCTTTCTTGAGCAATTTAGATGTCTCTTCTTGAATCCTTTTCATTGTGGAGTGATGCTGTGCACAGCATACGAATTGTGTGGTGCATGAAATGGTGTGAGGGAAGCCAGGGCTCTGTTCCCAGTGATGCTGCTGTCACCTTGAAAAAGGAACCTCTCCTTGTGTCCCTTCACACAATTTTCACTTGAAAATTTGACCAGAAAGTTGTCTGGAGCTTTGCTGCTGCTGTAATTAGGAATGAATTTCAAGGTTCTGGTGCACCAGCTCAGCAAATAATGCTTTACTCTATGAACACTGGGGGCTTCTTTATCCTCCCTTCTATGTTCTGAAAGAAATTTATTTGTTGGCCAAATTTGTTAAAGACATGCAGCATCAGCTTTAGTTTTGGCAATGCCGTAACAGATAGGATATTGTGTGTTTCCAACTATGGAATTAACTTGGGTTTGATTGATTATTTTCCACAGCTGGAAGATTTTTTCCCCATGGTCAGGCACAATTTTTTCCCGCTTACAAGATAAATTGATATTGTAAATATGTTATAATTGGATTAAATCACATTGATGCTTTCTAATGCACTTTTGGATAGGTCAATAGGGTAGGAATGAAGTTTATTAAAACATTTATCCTAACAATACACAAATGCTTTCTTCCTTCTTGAAAACATACATATTTAAGACAAAGTATTGCAAACATCCTCTTCTTTCAAAAAACATATATACTAAGACTGTCAAAATAAAAATAAATTCTGCTCCACCAAAACCAGTTTATCCTTAAGAAAAATTTGGGCTTGAGAAGATATTTTTTCAGATAAATAAATACTCTGAAGTAGCGTTTTCTATTGTGGTTTATACTCAAGTTTCCCACAGCCTATCATGGAATATGTGAACTTTAATTTTCCTTTTGAGCAATAAGAACATGTAAGCAGGTCCAGTCAAAATGAGATTCCATGAAAGGGTGATTATGTTTTCAGCAGTGAGACTTGCACCAGAAATAGTCTTCAAGAGATCACAGTTTTCTCATGGTTTGCAAAATTTAAAGTCTTCAAGAAGCAGACTGAAGACAAATAAACAACCAGAAATGTAAATATCAGGATAGAAGGGCAGAACCACACCTGATCTAGATCTATTTAAACTTCATTGATTTTTTTTTTTCCTGAGCTGAGGATGTGGACCACTATATTTAACATCCATTAGTGGTGTATTTAAACAAAACTAAATAAAACTTGTAAACATGATTATAGTTTCTAAAATTTCAAACCCCTCAGCATTTTCATATTTTTATGCATTTGATGCACCTCTGTTTTATTAATATCCTTTCTGTGGTATTTTAATACACTTCAGGGTACTGCTGAAGGGGAAGGCAGCTGCCTTTTGAAAGAATTCCAAAAAATCTGAACAGATTTAGGACTTCACCATGCTTATAATCGGCATTTCTGTTGCAAAGCTCTGAGTTTCAGATTTCTCAGCTGTATTATGATATTTGTTAACTCTTATATGATTTACTGGCATCAAAGGTTAAAAAGAATAATAATTCTCTCTGGATCAGCCTAACACTTGAAGGACACTTTTTGTGCTGTTCCCCAGAACATCTGCCACTGCCAGAGTCAACAAATTGGACTGAACTGTAGCACTATAATTTTCCATTAGAGTTGAATCACAGTTTTGAGACTTATCCATAAATTTATCTATCAAATCCATACTCAGGCACACAAATAAGGGTGACCTGACGTTTAGGACAGGAACAGATGACTGGAGGCCAGATTTGGTTTACATATACTGCACAATTTATGAGTTTTGATTAGCATTGTCATGTATCTTAATCAATCACTTAGAGTATGTGGGGTTAAACTGTGAAGTTTAACCAGAAGGGTGAGTTACAATTCTTCTAAGAGTCTCAGAGGGGAACATCAGGAAAATAGGTCTGGATGCAACCTTTGAAAAAGCTGAATTTTCTAATCTCTAGCAAGAGACTTTGCAGACTGAAAAATCTGCAGAAGAGAAAAGAAACTGCTAGATGCAAGTTTGTTAGCTTAAAGAATGGCAAAAGTGAAAAGGGAGCAGAACGAATGGTGATTATGGACACATTGAAAAGCAATAAAAGGGAATTATTTGATAGCTAGAGGAGTAATTAAGGTATAGGGCGATCCAAGGATGAAGGAAATACGTTGAAAAATATGGAAAGGAAATATGCAGAAAAAAACTGTTGACTGGAAAAGGAACTACAAAATAAAACTAAGTTTTCTCAAAGTGTTAGGGATAGGACTGGCAAAAAAAATTGAGGCAGATCACTAAAAGATGATTTGATTTCATTCCCACTCTATCCATGGATTTTTTTTTACTGTGTATAGCAATGACAAGTTCTTTGCAACCTCTGCAGTCCTTGAATGAGTTTGTGTCAGATATTACGTACTTCCAAACAGGAGAGCTGTAAACCCAGACTGCCAGCAGAGCTGCTGGTTTGAGTAAAAAAAAAAGTTTAAATAACAGGATGGATCTGGGACTCAGCAGAGGTTCTGAAGCTCCTCACAGATGGGTTTTCAGGTACAGTTTCCGAATCCCTCAAAAGCTGGAGATTTGTGTTCATTGTGAGCCAGGGGAATGGAGGCAGTGCTGCAGGATCTTAGGGACAAGGAGCTCGAGGATGAGCTTCAGCTCCACAAGGTGCATTCAGCTGTGTAACACATCAGAAAGTTCTTGAGAGCAGCTCAGATATCAGATATGAGGGCAAGAAAAGTAACTGTAATAGTAAATAGAATTTCTCTGTAACATTTGGCTTTAACTTTTTTTTTTTTTCCCACTTAGTAATAAATGATTTGTAATTCTCCGGGTCATGAATTAATCAGATGTTGTCAAATAACTTAGTAAAATATCCCCACTGTTCTGAGATAGGTTTGTGCAGAACAAATAGAAATTCTTTAGGTGAAACCTAGGAGATGCTGCATTATGAAAGAGCTGAGGCACGTGGTTGGCTCAGCAAAAGTCCATAAGCTGTCCTGGTTTCTTCAGACTTACTATATATTTCAGACTAAAATTTAGTGTCAGATTTACCTTTGCTATTGCAGAAATACTTTTCTTTGTATGAACTTTTATGTAATTAATGTGAAGCTTAATAATTCTAAGTTGTTAAACTTAAAATCAAGTTCTGTATGTATTTTACTTCTGTGCTACTATGCTTTTGTACCAATAATGTGTTTAGATTTAGGAAATTCTATACAAAATTTATATAAAAGTGATGAATTCATGTTCATGCATGATAGGCAAACAACTAAAATTTTAAGCATGATATTGTCATTTATTGCAGGTTCTTCATGGGCTTTTCCATTTTCCTCTTTTCTCTTTTTTCTCTGGGTGGGAATTCTCTGTAAGCACTTCTCTACTCAGAGAAGTTGAAAATCATGGCAAAAAAAAATTTCTCTGCATAGATTCCTACTTGAATTCTGATGCATTAATAACTTTATTTTGCAGCAGTTATCTTGAAACTGCATTTCTTCGCTTGTGAGAATTTGCCCACGGGGGTGAAAAGTTCTGATACAGCTGAAGCAATTTTGGCAGTGCATCTCCTTTGGAGATAAGTGCATGAAGCCCCTGTTCTGTAGCAGCTGCTGTGGGACACAGCAGTGGCCAGGACAGGGGGTTTCAAGGCAGAAGTTTTTGGAAGCAGAACACCAAATAATTTTTGTGCTTGGGTTTGTTTTGTGCAGTGAGGAACAAAATACTGGCAGCAATTGCCACCAGAACTGTTAGACTGGAAACTTTGCCCCAAAACTAAAAAAATAAACCCCAAATTTCTACTTTCTAAAGTTTTTTTTTTTCCCTATTCTCTAGCTGCTTACCTTGTTGCAATACCTATCTTTCTCATTAATATAAAATTTACAATACCTTGACCTGCAGCAGCCATTATTTTAAACCCTAAATATCCTGTTTTTTCAGTGCATGTTAATTTCTCACTTATCATGGCAAAATCACAGCAGATAAAGCCTAAATGAGAAAGACACTCCTTTGGGGAATATTCTGCTTAATTCTGAATAAGTCTTAATTTTCAACTTGTTAAATTTTCAACTTGTTTGGCTTCTTTTTCCATACTTAAATAACATTTTGTTGATAAAGATATTTGATGACTTGTCTCCTGTTAAACTCTTGTAGAAGGTTCTTCATTCATCCATTACTCATTTTTCAAATTATAAGAGTAGTTTTAAAGAAAATTCATTCATTTTCTGGAATTATAAAATCAGGATTGCTTATGCTTATGTGGTGCTTTCCTGGGAAAAAAAAAGAAGGGCATTTTTTTCTGATTTCTTAGTGTTCAGAAAAAAATTTTATAAAGAAAGAGCTCATCAAAACTTCAATCTGGACACTTCTCATGGCCCACCTGGTGGAATAATGGTTGTCCACTCAGTCCTTGAGGGCAGCCTGGGGACTGATCAGGGTTTGTAGACTCCCAGGTCTGGAATTTTCTGTGCTGAGCAGGTTTTTCTCTGCTGCCTTGCATTGTATGAAGTTTTCTGCTCAAAGCAAAGCCTGGCTGAGGCACTGCTGGGGTGATGTCCCAGTAAATGATTTCCCAGGGTTCAGGGCATGTGACAATCAGACCCGTGCTTTACAGTTGTCTCTAATTACCCCTCTCACACACACACTGCTGTTCCCAGCTCTCGATTTGTCTCTCCCTTTTGTGCTGACTAATTTGCCATTTTTCTTCCTGTTCCTCTGCTGCAGAGAGGAGAGCAGGCTGTTCCCAGGCTTGGCTGGCTGCAGACCCAAATGCTGTGTTCAGCAGGGGCTGACTCCGTGTGTGATGACTCTCAGTGTTTTTATCTGCAGAGCACATCCCGGGCTGAGGGTGCTGCTGCCCCTGCCTGCTGTGTTATTAATGCTGCTCTAATTAGCCTGATCAGTTTTAATTAGCACACTGTCATGTAACAATCTCATAAAATACTTTGTGTAGGAAAATTGATCTGGCTTTAATGCTAATTAGTTTGCTAGGCTCCCTACCTTATAAATGGGAATTGATTGCTTCCCTTCAACCCCTCTTTCTTTCCTATTCAATAATTCTCCCATAAACTCTGTATTCTATTTTCTTTCCCCCCTCACGTGACTTTTTTTGTGTTGTCCCTGTGTCTCTCTCAATTAATTCTGACCATAACCCCATCTCTAGTGTAACCTGAAAAGAACAGGGCTTTATCACTTGTCAGAGAGAGTCTTCCTCAGTTAAGTTTTTTTTTCCTCTCAGGAATTTGCCAGATCAGAAGCCTGAAATGCTCAGGACTGTTTCAGAACCAAAGCTGACAGGGTTAGGCCCAGGTCAACTCACTTGTAAATCAAAGCCAGTAAGGAGCTAAGGCTGTACCTTGAATCGAAGATTTATAAAGACAGCAGCATTAACATTACAAAAGAAATATTTTATTGGGTCCCACATGGGATTTGTTTACTGCTAGTAAACTGCAGAAGAGTGAAACAACAAGATTAATAAATGGGAGAGTGGGCAACAAGATAAATCAACTACTCAGTGCTTTTAAAAGCTCCTTGAAATTGGGATTAATTTGGTTAATTGTGAACATAGCAATGATGCCTAGAAAAGTATGAAAATTCTGGCCATGTAAATTTAAAATGTTGTTCTGGTTCAGTTATGCTTTCAGGTTTTTAATAGAAAGGAAATTAAGAGGCAGAGACAAAAGTGACTGCTGAAATTTTGTTCACATTTTCTTCCTTGTAAACTGGTATTCTATGAATATAACCTATTTGAGATATTTAAAAGAAAAAAAGCCAACAATATTAAACCACAAACAAATAAGAAAAACAAACTAAAAAACCCTGAAAAATAAATGAAAATTTTATTTTTTCATTTGCCTTTATATTTCTGTTGACATAGTGGCTAAAGCTGGTGTGGGGTTAGGTGTATATGCAGATGTTATAAGTACCAATGGGTCTGGAATTGATGCAAGCAATCTGCTGTGCCATGTTGGTTTTCTGAAAGGCTGTTCATGCTTTGGTGTCTCCAGGCACTTTGCTTTTTATCTCCACTCTGGGAATGGTGTTTGACAATTACACAGCAGGTACATGCACAAAAGTGCAGGGAAAATGTCTTTGCAGTGTCTCAGGTTTGTTTTCATCATTCTTTGCTCGTGTTTAATAAAAGTGTGGCCATCATGCAGCCAGTGTTTGCAAAGACAAATCTCTTAAGCTTGGCTGTGCCTGCACTTCTCCAAATCTGTCTCCAGAGCACCTTTTTAGTGCATTAGGCATGCACACATCACAATCCATCTCCTTTCCTGGCCAGCTCAATATTTGTTTCTGCTGTTGCAGTACAGATGATGGGAACGAAGCAGGAGAAGGATCTCTGGTTATTGAGTGATCAGTCATTGTCCATTTTTGCTCATAGTGACATTTGTCATGTTCAAAGTTGAAGTTTTCCTCCTACTTCTTGATGAAATAAAAATATAAAGGCTGGTATAATTTGATGAATGTATCTGTGTCAAAGAAATACTCAGAGACATTATGTAGGATGTCAAATTATATTTTTATGCAATTTATTAATTTTGGGAATAGATGCTTTCTTAGTCTTGAACTAATTCTCATTTCATTAGAAGAACTGTTTTTTTCTTTTTAGCTTGTGGCTACCTGCTAAGAAATATTGCTTATGCTTTAAGCTCTATGAAGGTAATGTCAAATGTCAGTATGTATGAATAAGTCTTTCCTGACTTCCTGAAATATTTCCATCTATTTAAAAAGAAAGAATTCTAGTTTATTTTACTGGAGATACTGATGAAATGTGGTCTTACTGGCAGCTGAAAAGAAAGGAGCCATTTGAAATAGGTTAAAATAAATTTTTATCTTTTGTAGTAAATTGAGTCCTGACATTACTTCTTTGTTAATTCCTATCTGATCAGCATATTTCTTTCCTTGTTCCAGCAACATTGTTGAAACAGCAATTAGGATTATACCTTGCTAATGTGGTATGTCCAAACCAGTTTTTTGCTTTGGTTACATCAATATCTTGATTTCCCTTCCATCAGGACCCATCTTAGTTTCCTGCAA
>JANRMJ010000054.1:2918709-2959863 GCA_025584955.1 Alethe diademata
CAAGGTGTATCCTTTCAATAAATACCTGCTTTATCCCTTTTGCTCTGCCTAGTCTCTGCTCCAGGTCAGCCTTTCCAGGCATCAGTATCAGTAGTTGGTGTAGCTAACACATAAGTTGTGTTTTGTTTCTTCTTTTTCCTTCTAGTTCTGATTCAACATGAGCTGGGTTAGAGGTGGTGCTGGGACAGGCCTTGAGAAAAGGAGAGGGGAAACTTAGGAGGCAGAGTTTCTTGCTGGGAAGTGACCTGCAGGCTTTTTTGGGGAAGCTGTGCTGTACAGATGGCCTTTTCCATCTGAAACCACCTGCTGTGGAGGCAAGGACCTGGCACACTCTGTAGCCTCCAGCTCGTGCCTGAAATCAGCTAATGTCTATCCATGGTTTCCCAGAGCATGGAAATTTACATTCAGCAAGTTTAGAAAGATTTAATGAGTGAGAGAATCTTAGGTTGTAACTCTGTGTCGCAGAATTTTTTGTCCCGTGGTTTTAGTGCGAGTTGTTTTCTTCCCCGGGCAGCATATTCTGCTCTCTAGGAAATCAAGTGCCCTCCATCAACTGAGTTAACTTCTTGTGGGCTGTCCTGTTGAATATATAAAGAAAATGGTCTTTGGTCAGAACATCAAAGATGCCTAAAAAGTTGTTTTTCAGGCTTTTTTTTTTTTTTCCCTTTCTTAGTGAGCCTGATTTAAAACAGGTTGTAACAGAGAAACTCAGGGGGTAAAAAAGTGCTGAACAGAGACAGCAATGAGTAGCCAGGACAAATTAGTCTTAATCTAATTTAGGCTTTAAACTATTCTTTTTATAATAGCTCCTATGTCATGAAACATCAGTCTCAAAGGTCCCATTTTTGAACAGCTGAAATTGTTCTAGTGTAACAATGAGGGTTAGTATAGGCAATTACATTGCTCCATAAAGATGAAAAATTGCCTTTTGAAGAGGTAATTCAGATATTCTTGAGTGACAAGTGCCATCAAAGAGTTTTTTTTCACTCCAGCATGGGATCCACTAAACCAAGGTGGTGCCAGTGGCCTGGTGCATGGCAAACAGGCCCCTGGCAGGTTCTGTAATTTTGGCCATGAACTGACCAAAGACATTTTCTCCCTGGAGTGCTGCATGTCCAACATCCTCCATGAACATTAAACTCAGCCAGTGAACGACACAGATTTCACTGTTTCACAGCTCAGGGGACCTCAGACCAGCAGCCTTCTCTTAGCACGTTCAAAATTCCCCCCAGGTCTCTGATGAGAGAAGAAAGTGAGCAGAGTGGCATCTTTTCCTCCATGCTTGCATAATTTACTCTTATTCAGCCTGCTCTTTGAGCATTCATATCCCTTTTCTTCTTTCCATTTTGGATTTATTCAGTTCAAACTTCTATTTAATCAGGTACATTAATCCTTGGAGGCTTTTCTTTTTACATCAAGGTAGTCTCACACCGAAACTGACTTTCATTGAATTTTGTATTTGTTGAATGCTAAAACTAAAGATTACTAAGATCTTAATATAACTGTTTATTATTTTAGCTAAAAATTTACTTATCACTTTTGCCATTATAGTTAAGGCATGGATGTGTAACCAGTAGTTAACTGGATTTAAGTAGATAAAGGTAAGTAGGTACTGTACATTTGTATTTCACAGTAGGGTAAAACCACCAAAGTTCCATGTATTTTGTACATTTCTTCCCCCAAAAATATCACACAGATAAATTTAAATGTTTATATGCAGGCCTTCTGACTGCCATCACTCCAAAAATGATAAACTCCCAGAGGTACTGGCAACAAAATGCCAAAGTTATAAAGGGCATTATTCTTATAAAAGCATGTTTGGGAGAACAGATTAAATTGTTTCCTTGTGTATATAATTGGAAAAGGAGTTTGCATCTATTATTACTTTCAAATAACATATTTTTCTTCCTATTTTCTGGATGATCTTCTAGTTTTGCTGCCTAGGAAGATAGAACATTAAAAGCAGTTCTGTTATCTATGAGAGAAGTTATTTCTGAGTGTACATTTTCTTTAGGCCAATGCCAGGATGTGAGACGTGTACAAAACCACACCTGTGTACTGGAATTTAGCTGGCTAAAGAGAAATACAGGAGAAGAGAGAGCTCCTAAACTAAAATGTGTATGACTGAGGTTCACACTCCTCTCAGATGCTTTATTTTATTTCTGCCTCTGTTTCTTCCCCTCCCCAGCTTTAGATTTATGAGCCATTGTAAGCTTTTCTGACTGCTTCTGAAAAGGATTCATGGCTGCTCGTGCTTGCAGCATCCAACAAATCACTCATTTCACAACGTTCATTTCTCCCATCAGATGGGTATTCTTCATTTTCTGTACACCCCTCGCATTTCATTACAGTAATTTGAAGGGTTTTGCATACCAGCCTCAAGAGAAAAACATTTTATTTGTTGTCGGTTTGAAATGTGGATTTCATCAGCTCTGGTCCTCTTTTTTTTTTTTTATTTTCACCATGGCATGAAAAATAGTGAAAGGCAACTGTGCATTAAACTGAAGGCTAATTTACAGGTTCTATTTTTTGGAATAGTTGATTTTTACCTTGAAGAAGAAGGACAGGCTTAACTGACCTGATGATTTCCCTTGTGGCTCTGTTTTCTCTGCTTCTGTGATAGAATGAATATTCATGGGGGGAAATGCATTTTGATACCTTTGATCATATGTTTTGCATTCAACAATTTTATTTTTTAATTGATATTATTTGCAGTTTAGAAAAATGTCATTGATTTTGTTTCATGGTGAAGATAGTTGAATGTAAGCTCTGGATGTGAGGCATTGGGGTTTCCACAGTGCCAGGTGACAAATAGATGCATTTAAAATACTACTTACAGATAGAAAAGTGTGCTTTTCTTTGGGAAAACAGGGCAGATATTTAATTTGTCCCTTGGGCTCCTCTCTGTCTAGATTTGGGAAGACCACAGCCTTTTACTGTGTCTCCTTATGTGGGGAGTTGGGAGGCCCCCAAAAAGATACACATCCTGGAACGTCCCTCACTATTTAATACTCCTCCTGCTCTCTAAGTTAAAAACCAGATAACATTCATTTGCACTTTTATTTGAAGCAGACACACAAATTTTTTTCTCTTCAGTCTCTTGGGTGTGATTCAGCTTAGTTATTCCTCCAACAGTGGGTGAAAGACCAGTCTGGAGGAATTTCTCATCCCCACCAATGGCCTGGGGACAGGATGCAAGAAATTCATCATCTCTCTCCCCTGACAACTCCATTTCCCCCAGTCAACAGAAATAATTTTACACCCTTTTTCTCTTTGTGGTAAAACTTTGATCAGGTGTTTGTTGTGTCTCTGCTTGTGACCTTGTTTCAAACCATCCCTGAAGGTAGCAGATTTTTGACTTGTAGCTGCAATCCTTGTGGTTGTTAGTTTGGGAGCATAGCAAAATGTGAGAGGTTCATCCATCTCAGCCCCCCACAGCTCCAGATTGTTTCCTGCCATGTGCCCATTGCACACCAGGGCTTTGTGGAACTCTTTTTAAAAAGAGTTTCTTGAGGGGTTCTTTACCATTTCTGCTGACAGACTTGTGTGTGTCACTGTGAGAAATTGCTTGATGCTGATCTTGTGGGGTCTCTCCTTGTTTATTTTATAGAATTGATCTTAATTCATTGTAACCCTTTGCTTTGTCAGTGCTTTACTGGTAAACAGATGTCTTATGACCCAAACTCCTTTAAGCCAGTTCTCTTTATTTTCAGTTTTCTCCTAAATTGCCTTTTCAAGCCCTTTTTAATTGCACACTGGGCTTATATTTCATATTTTTTTTCACTTTCTTCAGGTCTCCTGTTCCAGAAGTCCTACAATTGCTACACCAGTCTCTCAAACAGCAGTACTGGGGTGCTCAGGGCTTGCCGTGAGTGCTCCCTAAGTATCTGAGTTATGGGGGGCAGGAAACTCCTACTTCTCTGCTTAATTCCAAACTTATTTTAAATTTGTTCTTTGCTACTGTCCTAGATCATGTTTATTTTAGCAAATCTACTTTACTAGTGCTCTGTAGTTTCTTTTTTTTCCCACATTTACCTTCTAATCAGGCATATCAACGTATTCTACAAGCAATAGCTTTCTCAGGATCCATACAGTATATTATTGATATATCTTGATACTTGTGGTCCACTGTAAAGCAAAAGAAATAGAGGAAGGAAAGGACTAGCTGTCTAAGATGTGATACTGCTAATTTCATTCACATGCATGACAAAAATGACCTTGTGGAGGTTTTTATTTGGGGCTGGGTGATGGTTTGACACTAAACGAGCCAGTAAGGAATCCTTCTTTCAGTGACTCTCCAAAAGCCCCATTAATTCTACTTTTAGAGACAGAAATTTCTAAATCTTCCAGGCCAAGCTTACGACCTCATTTGTTATCAGACACAACAGGTCTATTTAATATTCTTTTACTGTGTGGTACATATGTGCAAACTGCTATTGCTGGAGGGGTGAGATGGTTTTATATGCCAAGAGAGCTTCACTTCATTTTTATAGGAATTCTCTAAGTACTCTGCAGTGACCAGTGCACGAGGAATTTTTGACTTAAAATCGTGTATTGATGAACAACAAAAAGCTTTTCCTCCACATGCAGATCTACCAGAAGGAAATTTATTTTTGTTTGGTAGACACAGTTGTATTATATTGTCATTAAGAAGCTGCTGAATCAGACATTTCTGACATTTTTGCAACTTGATTAAGCTTATGCCATAATTAAAGAAATCTGCCACTTTTTTTGCAGATATTACACTAATGTTTCTGAGACATGTGTCCTCAATCTGTTACTGAATCACATTCTTGCACAAGTGTAAGTCCCAGGTGTGTTGCTACAGTGGGGTTTTTAATTGCATTTTATTTACTGTGCTCCAGAATTATCATTTTGCTCTCATCAACACTTATGGTTAATTGAATACACAAAAACTAAATTCATTAAGATTAAAGCACTAAGTGTAGGGCTTGTTCCATGCCTTCATTTCTGTGGCACTTAAAACCTTTAGGTTAAACATATGTTGACATGAGTTCTGAGTGTATCTTCTGGAGCAAACTATTTTTCTCTTTTGCCTTGAAAGGTATGTCATTTCTCTGAAGATCAGGTCATGAGATCTCCGTGCCTGACAAATAGAAAATTAAGACAATGGTATTTACAATTAGAGTGTGAAGTTCCATAGCAGGTGACATAGGAAGGAAGTGTGGAAAAGGAGTCCTGCCCCTTTGCTTGTGTTGAAGGGTAAGATAAATGCAGTTTGCCAGCTGTGAGGGGTCCCCTTGAAACCAGTGATGCTACTTAAGGTAGAAAACACCAGAACAAGCAGAAAATGATGCAAAATTTGCTAGCTGAAACATTGGTAAAAGTAAGATGGGGTACACCAAAAAAATCAATGTTCATGTGCCAGTGTTATAATACTAAATATTTCCAATTACTCTGATTTGCCCTTCTGCCTGGAATGTTGGCTTGTGAGTGGAGCTGAATTAAACTGTTACATACAAGAGTTTCCAATTCCCCAGTTATTTGAGAGATGCTTGGTTGCAGTTGTCATTGCTGGACTAGTGACTACTTAAAGATGCTGGATTTCTCTGCTGATTCCAATCTAGGTGTTTGAAAGTCAGCAGTTTGGGGGTTATGCACAGCAATGGGTACTTGAGAGTCTGTGGCTATTTATGCTTTTGGATATCCTGGAAAATAATTTAGTGAATGACAGGTCTGGAGCGATGGCAATGTGTGTGAGCAGTCAGCTGGGAAAAAAGAGAGCCTGGTTACAGGAATTATAAATGAGAACAACTGTTTGACTTGAGGAGAACAAAATGAACTAAAAATACAGCCCAGGAATAAATGGTCACAAATAAAGGCAGCCAGTTTGGACTTGATAATAGTTTTGTCTTTGGTAAACACTCTTAAGCTCGTGCTCCCAAAGGAGAGAAAATAATACAGAAGTGAAATCTAAACCAAGTGAGTCACCCATCCATCCTGGATGGATCTCAGAATGCTGTAGCTGCCTGGGAATGGGAGAGGAAAAAAGAGTCACGGGGGAGGTTTGGTGTCTTGGCTGCTGAGGGCAGAACAGAACTCTCAGCTCTCTGGGTACAGCAGATGAGAGCTCTGCTGCACGCAGGGAAAATGAACCCAACAAAGACACGGGGCTGCAGATAAGAGGGAGAGCTGCCAGGATGAGAGAAGGTGGCTGCTTGGCTGTGGTACAGACTTTCTTTTGTTTGCCACGGGAAAACATCCCCTGACTGGGGTGGAACATGAGTCCTTTCTTTCTGTGACCTCCCCAGCCTCTTGCTGGGGCTGAATGCTATCCTCACCTCCCAGCTGTGCTGCAGGGGGACCAGGGCCATCTCCTTTGTGAAAGCCTCCCAGTGCCCAGCTGGGCTTTAAGAGGGAAACTGCTTTGTCTTTGGCTGGTGCTGAGCAAGGTTTCACAGGCCTTGGACAAACTGAACATTATTTGAAACCAGGCATTCGTCTGCTGGCTGCTGTTCCTCATGTCTGCTTCTCTTGTGGTTATTGAAGTCTTTCTTATAAACTTCTTCCTGGTGGTCATAACTTGCACTTTCCTGCCTGTGGTTTGTTACTGGATCAGACT
Organism: Alethe diademata; assembly: GCA_025584955.1. Lineage (NCBI taxonomy): Eukaryota > Metazoa > Chordata > Aves > Passeriformes > Muscicapidae > Alethe > Alethe diademata. The sequence goes on from JANRMJ010000054.1 coordinate 2,925,293, forward strand.
GGAGCACTTGAACACCTGTAGTTATGTTTTACAAAAGCTGCAGTTCAGCCACAAGAGCTGTAACTAGTGAAGTCTCCCACAGTGAACTTCTTAGAAAATATTTTAATCCAATTTCATTGGATTAGCAGTATGTATACAAAGCAGCAGGTGATGTACTGGCTGTAATAGAGTATTTATTTCCTGATGCCCAGGTTCACAGGGACATTCTGAGGTTCCTTTCAACCCGATTTATCTTTTAGTCCTGAGTTTTAGGGTCATACTTCCACATAGGACATCCTCCTCAGCTGGGTATCACTGGAAAGGAGAATCAGGCAGGAGAAGAGAGAAGCAGGAACATTTTTTTAATTCTGATGACTTAAAGTCAACCTTCCTCAAGCTATCTCATCTTCCTAAAAGCAGTACTGCTTGTACTGAATTAGAAATTCATTAACATATCAGCCACATCAAAAAACAAACCCAAACAGCTCAGGAATAAATTATTCTTTGGGGCATCTCCCAGCAAGTCAAGAAACTCCCATAACTCATCCTGGTGACAGGCATTGTTGGCCTTGTTTAGCAAATATAAGCTGATTTCACCCAAGCACTTTGCCAAAGAACTGACCAAATAACCTGCAATAACATGCCTCTGGATTTAAATATGTGGGTAAGGACAAAAAAAGTTGTACAAATGCTACAAAAGCCTGACAGCATAACCAATATAATGCCTTTGAATAATTGCTTCTGTGCTAGGTCTTTGTTCTCTTAAAAAGTGTTGAGCACACGAGCACAAACACCCACAGTCTTATCCAGGAGGATGATAGGAACACAAAAGCTGAACACAAACCAAGCCCCTACAGGAGAGCAGAGCAGGGTAAGATCATTAAAACAGCTTGAGCCATTTGTACTGCCTTCCTTTGTGAGGAACAAAAGCAGTTCATTCATTTGGGCTGCTGGTGCACAGCAGCAGAGAGAAAGGGTAACAGCATAATCTGTCAGGTGCTGGTTTGGCAGGCACTGGGCTGTGCTTGCACCTGCAACCTGCCAAGTCCTGACTCAGCCCAGGTTTCAGAATTCACTCTCTGCCACTGGCAGCAAGGTGAAGAGTCCTGTGAAGGGATGTTTGCAAATGCTGTGCAAAGAGCATCTCTTATGTGTCCATCATTACAGCTCCTGGGTGTTATGGGACAAATATTGTATGGGAAATGCTGAAAGGAGTAGAGACACTTCGTAAATAACAGCTTGGTTTTTAAAACTGCTTCTCCCTCCATCAAAAAACCCCACCCACGTAAAAAAACCAAAAAAATCCTCAAAAAGCAAAAAGCAAAACAAACCAAACAAGAAAGCAAAACAGAAAAACAAGCAAAAAAACCACAAAACCTGGGAAACCTTCTGAAGAGATGTAGTTGTCTGAGGCAAGAATTTAGGAGGTCTTGCTTGCTTGGAGCAGAGGATGAGCGAGGGAAGGGTGTGAGGTAATTTCACACATGCACCTCTGTTTGAGCAGGTGATCTGGATGGGGATGAAATTTTAAAGCCTATGTTGCTGTAATTCCCTGATAACTTGCCCTAGGAGGTGGATGCTGGTTTTGGTGGTTGATATTTGTGGATTGACTACAGTCTGTTGTGCCATCTTGTGTCTTTAGGAGAGCCAGAGTCATGAGACTGTGCAGCCAGAGGAGTCTTTGCTTTAATAGAATTACCCAGAATTTGCTTTGGGGTTGTCTGCCTGGACAGTTTTGACTTCTGTAAAGTAGATCCAATGCAGGACCCCGTTATTCTGTGACCAGCTCAGCTTGGGTATTGATGTTACATTAATATGACACCAAATATAAAACTATTTCATATTGTTTTTGTTATTCCTGGCACGACAAATGATTTCTGGAACATCTCTGTAAAAATTTAATTTGAGTGAGTAGTCTCTTGTTCACTTTCCCTGTCTCAATGGCTGTGAGAAGCTGGAATCAATCCATCACCCTTTTATCAAAATCTAACTCCCCCAAAATTCAGATGTGAAGTTGTTACTGGATACAAAGGTGTTCACACACTCCACCCCCAGACCTTGATGGTACGTGGTGTTAACTGCATTAACATATCAACAATAATTCATTCCCCCTTCAGTCAAGGTAAAAAGCCTGTCTGGATTGTAAATACCAGTCACTCTCCTGAAGCAATCAGACACCTCATTCCAGACTGTCCAGGACAAAGGGCATTAAAACCTTCCTGTTTCATTTATCTTGCTATTACTTTGTTTATTTAGCATTCCGTTGGCTTTTTTGTTGCTCAGGAGAATTGGATCTGTGGAAACAGGGCAGGGGAGGGCAGGTTGAGGTTTCAAGCACTGGCCAGAGTTGAGTGGGAAAAGTAGGAGTGGTTATTGAGCTCATCTGGGATGTTGGAGGGAATTTGAGAGAGGACAGCTCTGATTTCAGGAGAGTGGCCCAGGCACTGGGCTATGGATGGATGAGGAGCAGAGACCTGGAGGGATTTCAGAGCAAATAACAGAAAAATTAACCATCTAAATACCTTATAAAAATCTATTCTTCAGTCTCCTGCATGGAGAATGAAGGTGACAGGGCCAGTGTGGAACTACTGTGAGGACACATCTCTGTCCTCAGAAAAATATGTTGGATTCTGTCACAGCAGGAAGCAGTGCTGGAGTTAAACCTTCCCAGGGATGTCACCTCCTCTTTTCCTTCCAGACAGTCAATGCCTATTGATCCACTTCTTCTGGCACCCTGTTTTAATGATCCCTGGGGCAGCAGAAGAGCAGCCATATGGCTTGCAGTAACTGAGTTTCAGCACAAAATTGAAAAAGAGATTTTTTTAATATTTCATTTTATTTTTTTTGTTGCTGTTGCCTAGCTAATGCTTTGAGCCCTATTTTGTACAGTCTAAGGAAAACTTTGGAAGCTACCAGGCAGTTTAAAAGCAGTGAAAGAGCATCTTGAGAGAGGCCAGCACAGGATGTGCCTGGAGGACAGTCCCTTACAGCTGCCCCTGGAGAAGCCTTAGTGGGTTGGAGGCAGATGATTCAGCTCTGCCAACACCCCAAAGTCTCCTGAAACACCAGATTACTGAGGCAATGAGGTTCTGGCTAGCTAACTACATCTGAGATGCTCATGGGCATGGCTTTCCATCAGCCGTACAAGATAAAATTTTATTCCTTGAAAGAAAATTTTGTAGTGGAAGTATGTGAAAATGGGGGCTGCAACGTAGATGAATGTTTGCTAATAGCAGTGGAATATTGAATCTGGGAATCTAGGAGTGCTCTTCTAGTTTTAAAGGCCCATAGTATTTGTAAAATTACTTTATTAAAAAAATCAGTGGGTGTTATGCAGGGAATCTGCTAAATATGAATAATTTAAAGCAGTGAATAATTAAAACCTGTCTGGGAAGAGTTATATAGGTAATTTAAATTTCAGGTATGCACAGAAGAAAATGTGAACACAGAACAATTTGGGATTGCATATTAGATTTGCATTGTTCAAGTGAGTCCTGATCTGAACCATGAGCACTGCACTGTGTGTCACCACGAGCAGCAAATCCCAAAGCAATATGAAAATGTGCATTACTCCTGGACTTAATGGACTTTCTCTTCAAAGAAGATGAAGTGACTTTGAAATGGGAACTGCAAGTACACTCCAGCTCCTGGGAAAACCACTCTGCCTTTCTTTTGATGTAAAGGTCATTGCAAATTGGGAAGTTTAATTCATGTCCTGCATGTTTTGTGCCACCAGTCATGGTCCCTAGCTGATAAATAAGAAGAAAAGTGAATTTGTTCTTGAAGAGAGGGAGTGAAGAGTATAAAATTGGCCAGGTGCTTCTCATGGGAAGGGTTTAACCACACCTTTGGTTGCAGTGAGCTTTTTATCTATTTTGCAGCAGATGTATTTGTAAGCTACTCATTATTTAGTACAAAGAATGACAAATAACTTACTCAGTGAGGGATCAAAGGGATGGCACAGGAAAAGAGATGCAATGAGGTCCTGGATGCAGGATTGCCATTTCTGGGTTGATGTATCACCTAAAAGAATAGGCTGCTAAATTTGGGTGCAGTGACTCAAGAAATAAAATTATTCTTGCCCACATGGAGCAAATGAACTTGATTTCTTTCTGCACCTCAAGCACACCAGTACCTGGTTTTACATTAAAAAGTCAGAAAGAAATGAAATTCCTGTAAAAGATTCATGTTTGCAAGTCATCAACTGAAGGAAAAGGTGGAAGAGAGAGACAGTGACATGGCAAAGAAAATAAATTTCAGAAATTTCCATTGCACATGAACAACAGATTTGCTTTCAGAAGCTCTAGTCCTGCATACAGGATTATTTTGGTAAGGAGAGTATCCAAGAAGTTGCTACAATATTTATATGCCAGACATGAGTAAATGCAGCTTTAATATTTTCTGGTACTGCTGTTTGCTTTTGCACGTGGCACAAACATTATCCTTGGCAATTTTTTTCCTGCTAGTTGTGTGAAATTCATAAATGTAGTACACAGAAATATGAATGAGTGAGAGGGTGTGTGAAGGGGAAAAGTAAGAATTTACTTGTGTAATGATGTTTTGGTATAAAAGCTACTTTTACTGAAAAAATGGGTTAAGGTTGAAGTGGTTGGTGGATGGATTTTTAAGAAATTTTTTTTTTTTTTTTTAGTGGTAGCAGTTTTCCTTTCTTCTAACAACAAAATCCTCCAGTTCAGGGCAGAGCACTCCTTTCTGAATTTGGAAACTCAGCTCCATCATGGTTGTTGCAAGTAGTGTTGTTTGGGATTTATTTTCAAGGTATAGCTCACTTCTATTTACTCTACAGAAGTACTTTCACTGAAGTGGGCCCCTTTATTTTTCAGCTGTGGAAATCAAAAGGTTTGCAGGAGTTTATGTGCCACTGCCATGCCTTTCTTCTTATCTCAAAACCAGGGAAGGAATGGGGGAGTTCCTCTGTGTCTTACAGAGAACTGTGGAGGGCTGAGGGAGAAGCTGAGTTAGTGCTGAGAGATGCAGCAAGAACAACTAAAACACAAAAAGAAAGAGTAATTCATCTTCTAGTCCTTGCTTTTTGATTTGTTAATTAAATAGATGTCCTTCCAGGTATATTTCCCTTTTGGAGCAACTCAGAATTGTAGGAGGGCTCACACAGTTATTTCTTCCTGAAGCAGTGTCAATGTTTTTGGACTTACCTGTCCAAAATAACAGGTCAGCGTTGTGAAAAGAATAGGGTTTTGAATGGAATTTTGGACAAAACTGAAGGGAAGAAACATGATTCACACTTAGGTCTTTTGTTTCTTTGTTTTATATTGAATTAAAACCAGGTTTCAGCATGTGTTTGCACAGGATTGAAAAAAAAATAGTGAGAGCTGCATTTGTAATGACACTGCCTATTTTAACCTTAAAAAGATCTACAAAACCTTCACTTTTATCCTTCACATAAGGTACTGCAGCCCACTGGACTGCATTCAGTATGCAGCACAAATCAAATTTCTAGAAAACCAGGTCTGTGTTCCTACTTGTTATAATGCAGTGATTCATTTTCCATTAATTTCCGCGCAGATTATCCTTCCTTGAATATTAACAAGAATGGAGTTAGACTCAAAACCTAATCCAGAACTTGCAGCAAATAAAAATAACCAGCTTTTTGTCTTGGTGCCATTGATCTTTTGAGTCAGTAACTATCTGGCAGAATAAATTCCAAGTGAATTCAGGCATCTACAGCAGGTGCAGCTCTACCCTTGGTGTTCTCACCTCTTCCCACACTGGCAGTGACAGGGAATGAGCAGCAGGGAGTGACTCCTCTGAACCTCCTTGGGCAGAGCAATGAGGCTCTAATTTAGGGTGGCACAACAGGCACAGAAAAGCCAATTTCTTCCTGGTGGCAATGGTGGCAGCCCAAAGCCCCCAGGCAGAGGGGAGATTCCAGACTGGGATGTGCACAGCCCTGCTGCCAGCACAGCAGCCCTGACTCTGCCTGCTCAGGAGAGGCACCTGAATGTCCCTGCCTGGACCACTCATTTCACTGAAAACAATGGTTTAGCCTTCTGAGCAGGTAAAGATCACACACACACACACACACACAAGAAAAAAAAAAAAGTTTATTTGCTTTACATGTTATTGCTTCTGTAATAAGACTTTTTACCTCAGGAAATGAAAATATTTCTTCTTTAAGCCAAACTTCAAACCATTTCCTTTGGGAAGTCAAACTATTTTCCTGTTATAAGACTTCTGTTCAAGCCCTGTTATGCCAGGATGAATTAGAACATTACTTCTCCATATGTGAACACTATAATTTTCTGCTCACACCCCTGCTTACTCAATTCCTTATATATGAGTAACTAGATATTTTATTTTGATAGTGATCAATAACCCTTCATTGCTTTAATGTAATTTTAAACCAGCCATGAGAGGCAAAAATGCACTGCTTAAATTCCAAGCATATCAGTGGAGCTCCTTTCCACAAGGAAACTGATTTCTTGTAGTCATCAGAGCAGGTGCTCCTGTGCTCCTGCAGGGTTGTAAGCAGGAGAGGGATGTGTATTAGATATAAATATATTTATTTCTTAGCAAATTGAAGCTGCTGCTGGGATCTATTTGTAGTGGTAAAGGTGTGTGCTTTATTATGGTGCCCAATTTTGTTTCAAGTATCATGGCTGATGCTGTGTATCAGAAAAGCCTGAATGATTGAATTTGTTATGCCACTTTTTAAAAAAGAACATAATTATTTCAGGCAGAGAAAATTGGAGTTTTCTGTTGTTTGAAAGGGCAGCACTAAAATCAGGACAATTGTAACAGGTTAGTTTCATTCTGTGTCCTGGCAGAAGTGTAGGTTCAGGTTCTCCCAGGAAAAGAGAGGAACTGAACTGATTTCTCTTCTGTTCTGAATCATGATATTAATGTTCTAAGGATAAGAATGGCATTAGAAATTGTGTTTGCAGGGATAGAAGAACAAATTGAAAACTCCACTGTGGTACCTAAATCAAGAAACTTCTGCAGCTGAGGTGCACAGTGCTGGTGAAACCTTTAAAAGATTTGATCAGGGGATGTGGAAGTGTAAATGGCATAAACAGATCAAAGAGCATTTCCCTAAGTTTTGGGAGCTGCTATGTGAAAATGAACTAATAAAAACCAACATAACATACCTACCAGTAGAACTTAAATTTAAAAAGGGCTGAGCAAGAACAAGAAAATGTACTTAGGCTTCAAGGTCACTTTAATTTGAGAAGTTCTCCACGTTTGCCTGGGCACTGGGGAAATAAAAAAGGGAAAACAAAGAAGTGCTTGCAAGCCCAGGTGGGCAGGCACCCAGTGGCAGGGAGGAGGCAAAGAGCAGCAAGGTGTTTGCCAACAGTGCAATGCAAAGCTTGTATCACACTGAACAAAGGCTGGGATTATTGGCATTTGGAATGCATTCATCACCAGCACCCATCAGGGGGAAAGCAGCATCAATAGTACTTGCCCTTGCTTGATTTAGAATCTTCTCTGGTGGCTGGGGCTTGGCTGCTAAGCTACTGCTCTGCCTGAATTCCAGCCTACATGCAGCTCAGTTATATCATTCTGAGCAGTCTCCCCAACCTTATGAGTATCTTGCCTCAATATTGAAAGAAAAAAAAAAGTCTCTTTGGAACGTGCTATATTGTAAAACTCCACAGCTGAACGTTCCTGCTGTTTTGTTTGAATGTGGCACTGTTCATCAAAATGTAGCTGCTTATTTTCTATTGCTTAGATTTGATCACACGTTGTTCTGAATTTTTTATTTTCATTTATTGAAAGATGACAGTACAGGAAAGGTTTCACACTTTTTTTTTTTTTTTCTTTAAGATACACAGACCTGAAGGAATTAATTTCTTTTCTCATATGGGAAAGCTGTCTGCTACCTTGTATCTTTGCCGTGCAGTGAAATTCACTCCTAGTTTCTAGCCCAGAGGACAAGCAAAGTTGAAAATCTGGACCTGCTCATTATGCATGCTGCCATTGTGCTTTTTAAAATTAAGTTGAAGTCTTGAAAGCAGGTGGAAGTAACAAGCACATTGATTTAATTTGTATCTCTAAGTTGCTCGGGCTATGATGAAAATCCTCACAAATTCCTTCTGTGTTACTGCAGGTCTGGGAGGGACACTGAGGGCAATTTTCAGTGCCTTCCCCAGCTCCCCAGCACCTGCTGCTTTCCAGATTTTAACAAAAAACTTCTGTTTGCAGGTCCCCTCCTGTCAGGCATCATGAGCTGTGCTCACCAAGCTGTGCCCCACACCAAACAAATTTAGATTTTGTTATGCATGTGTTGTCTGATATCAAAAGATAAAGACCCCTGCAGCAGTGTTAAAATTGTAAGATTAAAAAGGCAGTTCTTTGTTGGGAGCTCCCAGGTGCATCCATGGTTATGGGCTATGGGCACGCTCGGTATCAGATTTCTACAATTTTTATAAGTTTAACAAATTATAATATCTAACAAACATTGTCCAATTAGAAGAGCAGTTGATTAGGTAATTTTTCCCCCAGATGGAAAACTCCCCACTGGAGTTGGTCCAGGCCTTCTTTGTCCCGTTTCTTTTTTCCCTTCAGATTGGAAAACAAAACATTCTTCCTGTAGATCCTCTTCTTGAAAATAAGACTAAATGGTATTTCAGGAATGTGTTAGAAGTGCTTGCTTATGACACTAAAATCTAAGAGAAAGGGTCGGAAAAGTAACAGGAGTGGTATAACCTGTACAGGTATTTATTGCCCATGGAGGAACCAGCTGGCCTAATCACTCTGGGCTTTGTGCTTCATGTGAAGAATGGTAGCTGGTGTCAGCCAGAAAAGAAACATCCGAAGCTTTGAGCAAATTTCCATTAAAATAAGTCTTTTTGTATTATGACATTTATTTCATGAAACATTAACTTCATTTTCTGCAGACTGTTTTAACATTTTGAGTTAAAGGTTTTCTCTCACTTTTGCATTACTAGATAACTATAATAATGCAGGGCATATCATAAAGTTTGCAGAGAGCTGTATGTCTGAAACTGTTGCAGTTCAAAAATAGAAATGAAGCAAAGTCCAAAGAGAAAACTGTCAGTGAAAATTGGTAGCAATTGGATATGTATGTAAATTACAAAAACTAATCTACCAAGATTCATAGGGCAAATAACTCCAGCTACTATTACTTGGCACCAAATAAAAACATTTCATTGAAAGTGCAGCTGCTAGAGAAATGAACTGATAAACATAAATTGAACATAAATGGCTGCAGGCAAACTAGAGCAGCAAACAGAAAAGGGACAGGGAAAAAAATGTTGTTTGTATACATGTGTGTGCCTGGGTACAGAGTGCTATGCTCATGTAAACATCTGAGAGTCTCAGACATGGAGGGGATTGTCAAGGACCCCCAGCCCAGAAAGTTTCCCAGGTGGAAAACCCTTAGTCACTGTCCCCAGGGATGGAGGTGGAGAAGTGTGTCCAGAACAGAGCCCTGCTGCTGGTCTGGAGATGCTGACCATGGTCAGTGATAAAGGGGATGGAAGGATAAAATCAGGCTCTGAATTTCATGCCTTGCTGCCCAATACATTTAGTACATTAGGCTGTTGTATAAGAACTTACGTAAAGTCTCAGGCCAAAAACCTGATATAATTGTTAGGAATTTAAATATGAAATTACTCCATTATTCCCAATCATAAGGGTAAAAACTGAGGTTATACCTTATCCCTCCTCCCCTTCCATTCTTGTCTCAGAGTCCCAGCTAGGTATGTCTTTCAATTAATTCCTTTCCCTAAGGACACCCATTAATGAACACCAAACCCACATATCAATTAATGAACACCAAAAACACATAAAAAGCCATGTAGATGCATATGCACAGATAAACTCCTCTCCTCCTTCCAGGCACAGCAATGCCTTAAATCATTCTCTGCACTTTCCATGGAACCACAGTCCAGATGTGGTATTTAAGAGTGAATGTGGCTAACGTTTACTAGACTTGAACTGTATTGTGGGTAATTGTCCAGTAATAACCTTTGGTAAATTATATGAAGCCTTTACTTTACTTAACAGGGAACGCAGGCTCCCCAAACTCTAATATTATCATCATTCAAGATAATGAGCAACACAAACCATTCTATTACCAATCTAAAAGCAATAAATGTCAAAGTAAAGAACTATGCAATATTCTGGCCTGGAAGAACAAAGGACAAAAGTAATGATAATGCCTTTTTATATTTGCAGTCTATTTTATCATGCATAACAAATGACCCTGTAATTGTAGACAGTGTTATTTTAACAGGTTGGGAAGGGAAAATGGTGGGAGTGGAAAGGGAGTGTTTTGAACACTGCCCCGAAAAACACTGTAGGGCTGGTGAATTGGAATGCCTGATGATTTATTTGAATTTCATCCTGGCAACTCCTGCTGGATGATTCTGAAGCTGTTTTGTTTATCACCGTGGTCATCTGGTGCCATGTGACACCAGACCCTTGCCTGCAGCACTGATGGCTCCACCAGTGACTTGGTGACAGCCCCAGCCCTCCCCTGACATGAGCACAAGCTGGAGCAGAAACACCATCTCAAACCCGGGTGATTGATGAGTGGAAACTGCTGATTTGGGCATTTACAGACCATTCAGAGTCACACATTTGGGCATTCATTCATTATGAGTTGCTACAAATAAGGGGCTCTCTCTGCTGCTCCACACGTGGTGCTCCTGGGTTTCTAGAGTGACTTCATTTTGGGCTATCCTGTTTAATTTTCTTTTGTTAACAAAAGCAGAAGCTAGTAAGCTATTTGATCAGCATTCAGAGCAATTTTTTAGAAGTTGAGGGGGAACAAAATTGCCAAGAACTCGGGAAGCCAAGGGCTCAGCTACCCCTGTGTAGAAGTAGGGTAATTCTGACTTGCACCTTATGTTCATTGCCTATTTTGAGAAAAACTTTTTAATAAAAAAATGCTGTATTAGCTCACATACACTTCATGCTAGTGTGACTGCAAAGTAAGCCATTCACTAAAAGAAATATTTAAATGGCTCTACTGTCTGTGGTTGAAAGAACTGATTCATGCAGCTTTGATGAAGGCAATTAGCACACTCCCATTCACCAATGTGCACATCCAAATTCTCATAGCAGGTACCCAGGCCTGAAGTAAATTCATCCATCCTGCTCTCCCTACACTTGTGGATATAACAAGTAGGATTTAGCTGAAAGGAGAAGAGAGTTCTTGGTGCAGATATGAAGCCTTTGCTGCCAATATATCACTTTTAATGGGGTTTCTATGACTTCTTTGAACAAGATGATATGAATTTTTATAATAATAATAATAAAATACTAATACATATTTGGGAATATAATATATATACAATAATAATACGTATTTGAGGAATATGATATTAAACTGAACTCACCTTGCTTGTATTTCCCTTATTAAGCTGGTTTAACAAGTTGCCTTTGTCATATGATTGCTGTTCATAAAGTCACATTACCACCTCAAAAATGCATCTGCAGTGTTTGTCAGAGAGGAAACAGGCCCCCAGAACAAAGCTGTAAATTTTAGGCTATTTGTACTGCTGCTTAAGAGAAGTGACAGGAAAAAACTCAAGCAGCAAGCAGTTATTTTACATAACTTTCTTTTTTCAAGGAAAACAAATGATGAAACTTCTCAATATTTGCATTTTCTCCATCAGCATACATCCCAAACCTGTCAACGAGTGGCAGGGGGTGGCAGTGCCTGTCACATCTCTGCTTTTGGAAAAGATCAGAACCCTGATGGCACAGCCATACTGCAGTTTCCATAGCAGATCTCAGACAAGATGTTCCCCAGGAGAGTTTTTTTGATATCACCATTTTTCAGGTAAGTTCCACAATGGTGATCACAGCTTGTGTTTTATTTTTGCTCCTTCCTCCCCATATCTAAATGTGTGTTATGCATTAATCTCCACGTTCATCTGTTTCTGTTTGTCTGCAATTTTATGTGGTAGCATCTGTGAGTGGTGGTTTTGTATAATAACATGAATAGGAGTGAAATCAACAGTTGGGTTTCAGGGCTGTGTTCAGCAAGAAGAGGAGTTTTGGGTGACTCTAACTATGGATTGGCTGCTGCATGGCTGGTTTGGGAAGAGGGATTTGGTTAAACAATTCTAGATAATCAAGATTATCATCCTTTTTTTCCTGGGATACTGCAGGAAGGAAACTTAGCTCCTTTCAGTCTGAAAAAAAAAAAAAAGCCATCATATATACAACAGAATTGTATTTTGGCTCACTGTCTCCCCATCCCAAATGGCATTTGAGTGCTTATCAGACTTTGTCAAGTTCAGAAACTGCTCAGGAAAGAACATATGTGAATCCACCCTCAGAGAAAAGTGTAAATGTTAATGCTGCCACTGAGCTGGGAGCAAGATAAGTGACAATGTCCAAGACAGTCAGGAGAAAATAATTAGAGAAATTGCTATGAAATAACTTATATATTGAGTTTTAATTCCCAAACTGAGTGGGAGGTCATGGGAATGTTCCAAGTATCAGCCTGAAGGCAGAAGTGTAACCACAAGGGCTTTTGACAAATTGATGGAGGATGTTGGTGTGGTGGGGAGATTTAGATCTACCCAAACAAGTTTGGATGGAGGCTGGCACACACCAAATCCAGCACCAGGGAGCCCTGCACGTGCTGTGGCACATTCAGTGCTCCTCCACCAGCACTGAAAGAGCTGAAAAGTTGAAGAGGGCTTGAAATGAAGTGGAGAAAGTCCAGCCAAACTTCCCAATGAGCTGCTCTGCCTTTCTTATCCTCAGGCAAATGGCAATGCACTTTACTGGAAAATATTTTTAAAGGCATTTTGCACATTCATGGATGCTTCTGAGGTATTTTCTGCACCTTGGAGATGGAGAACACATGTTAGAAGGGATTTGCATGGAATGATAGTGCAGGGTCTTGTGGGGCTTCCACGATTTCAAATAATCTTGTCACATATACTCTGGAAGGAAGTGCTAATTAAAAATATAAAAGAGCATATGTGGTATTTGTGAAGCTGCTACCCAGAGCTGGATTGCTGCATCTGTTCTGTGTTGCAATTAGTCATAGTTAAATCAGAAAATAAGATATATGAGCTCTGCACTTCTAAAACTGCAGATCCCTCCCTCACACAAAGCAGGCATAGTGCACCTGTAGTGCAGTAAAATATCAGCCCATAAGCAGAATGTAGGGGTTCTTTGTGTTCCAGTGTTAATAAAATTTATTACAAGAAGTCATTAAAAAAAAAAAGAATATTATTAGTACTATTAGTATACTATTAATATGAGGAAAAAAATTAGTATGAAACAAAGGGGATTTTTCTCTGCTGGTTTTGTGACTTGTGGCTCATCTTACATCTTAACCTATAATTTATGGTGGTATGATGATTTTCTGTGGCATTGAAAATCAGCACTCTCCACTAATTTACCCACAGAAGCCACAGGATAGAAAGGAGGAGAAAAAAAATCAACATTAGTACAGCATTTTCTTAATGGCTGTTCACAGTTTTGAAATATGAAAGGACAGTAATGCTGATTTTTTTTTTTTTTAGCCCTTTAGTTGCTCTATATTTACAGTGGGTGTGACAATTCTTGGTGCTTATTTTTGCTTGCAGGATCTCCTTTTTCTGAATATTCTCTTTTATTTATGAAAAAAGTTCTTTTCTAAATCAGGAAGACAGGCAATTCTACCACAGATGGAGCCTAGGCCTTAGGGAAAACAGGTGACCTTCCCAGAAAGTGTCTGAATTTCCCATTTCCAGTACATTTTATTACTAGGCAGCCTTCCAGTTCCACATGTATGAAATACACTTTTAGAACTCCTAAACAAATAGATGGGAAAGTATCTATACAATAATGGTTTTTATTAATGTGTAATTTAGCACTAAATATACCAGATATTATCTTCTTTTTCAGCTGTTATTAGAGGCTTATGGGATGCTCTTCATCAATAATGTTCCAGAGCCCCGTACTTATAATTAGAGCTGGGTGAATTATTAATCCCAAAATATATTTATCATAGATTTATGCTCTCCATTTCCTGGAATAACACCAGTTATTTTTTTGCTTATTGGGTAGGACAGCCTGCTGCTTTCCAATAGCTCTCAATTTCAGGGTTGCAAGGTTCACCTATGAATTTTGTATCCCAAGTCTTTTGTTTTCCCAGAGGTGATGGGGATGTTGTTCCCTCGGGGGCAGCATTGAAGAGTTACTCCTCATTAACTACTGAAGCAAAGAGAGGTTTCTGAAGGTGTGACCTTTCTCTGGAGGGAAATATCTTATTTCAGAGTAGCTCCCAACAAATTGATTTGTCATTCATACACGGCTGTGGTTCACTGGTGCTTTTTTGTTCTGGGCCAACCAAGCCTCATGAATATTATCCCCTGTGGTCTGGGCACCTCCTTTTGAGGTCAGCCAAGCTTTTTTTTGCTCTGGCTTCCAGAGTGTGCATAAACTCATCTGCCCTGAGCTGTTAGGAGGTGTTAATATGGTCTGGCAGCTTGCCTGCTGGGTCCCTTGGGGTGGGAAACTGTGGTTTTCTCTGGATCCACTCATTTGTGCACACAGCTGGGCTGCAGCACTGATTTATCCCATGATTTATCCCAGCACTGATTTATCCCATGATTTATCCCTGCAGGCCAGCTCAGCTCCCCTCAGCCACTTCGCATCCCCACCAGGATGGGGTGGAGAGCTGTAAGGGTAAAAGGGAGAAAATTTGTGAGCTGGCATCAGGACAGCCTACAGGTGAAGCCAAAGCTTCACATAGAGGCAAAGCTAAGCAAGGAATTCATTCTTTCTTTCTTTCCCATCATCTCTTCCTTCTTCCTCCAGCTTTTGCTGCTCAGCATCACCCCAGAAGGTCTGGGATGTCCCTGTGGTGATGTGGGTCAGCTGTCCAGGCAGGATGGTGTGGGAAACAGAAAAAGTTTGTTTTTCTCGTTGTTGTGGGAGCAATAACTCAAACACCCCAGTGTTACCAACACAGGGGTAACCACAAATCCAAACTGCAGCCCCACACGTTACCAGGAAGAGAAAACATCCTGCTCTCATTGCTCTCCTGCTCAGTAATCTCATCTCTAACCCTGTGGTGCAGTTTTAGTGGTTGGTCTTTGTCTTTCCTCCTTTTGTCATTCGGCGTTTTTTGGTGTTTCTGATTTTTTGGTTTGGTTGGGTTTTGGGGTTTGTTTTTTTCTTGTTTTGTTTTTTTTTTTGGTTTTTTTTGTTCTTTTTGCTTGATTTGTTTTGTTGTTTTTTTTCCTTCACTGAAGACATACCTCAGTGTCTCTACCTGCACTCTGTGAAGTTTAAAAAAAATCCCTCGTGTCAGAATGCAAGTTAAGTCACCTGTCTTCAAAACTCTTTTTCTCTTCTTCAGATATCCTTTCTCTCCTTCATCCTAACTCCTTCCATTGCCTTAAGAAAAATCCTCTGAAGTGCTTAGGAAACTCTATTTCCTCAGAAATTACAGGTTTTCCTTGGTTCTTCTCTCTGTTTTCTTTATTAAACTATTTAAAATAAATATTTTATCTGAAAAAAGGAGTAAGAAATGGGGAAGATGTGACCTAGTTTCCTTGTTCTTACGAGGTATTTTCAGTAATTCTTAAGAGGATTTCCTCAAATGTCCTTTGCAATATTCTGCTTTCCTTCCCACGATCTCTTTTATTTTAATATTCATGAAGGAGCTGGAGCTGGGTGAGATGTGGCAGGAGAGGGGTTCAGTGTGAGGAAGTGCATTCTCTCAGGAGGCAGAAATAGAGAGTGTGTGTGGGAGCATTCAGGGAGTCTTTCAGAGACAGGAAAACCTTGCTTTTCTGGAAACACAAAAAATTAGATATCATGAAGTAGAACGATTTAAGTTCAGAAGGCAGATTGTCTGATCTTCTCATATGCACTCCTACATTCTTCAGATTTTACTGAAATAATCCTGATTTTTTTTTTTCTTTTCTTTTTTTTTTTCTTTTAAGTGGAAATTGAACTTGGGAACAAAGTTAGTAAAGACACAATTACATTTAACTAGGTCTAATGATTTCAACCACCTCTCAGTTGAAGACAGGCTAAATCCACCTGACTAAATGGAGTTCACTTATATTGGTCCATGAACAGACATTTCATTTGCTTCTCACATGAATTTTAAATATTTTCAAGTATTGAAACTATCTTCAAAATATTAAATCCTCATTTGGAGTAGTGGTACCATTTACAGTCATTTTGATCATCACTACCTAAACAGCTTTTTATTTCTTTCAACTTTGTTAAAGTCTTAAGAATATCATCAGTTGCCTTTTCCTAATTTAAGTTCTAAAAGGAATTGGAGTTCTAAATCTCTTAAAGTAGTTGTCTTTCACTGTACCAAGTGCAATAACTGACATTTTCCAGTTTGACTGATGACCTGAGGACCCCTTCCTGCAGGATGTGGTTGGCCTGGGGGATTTTGTTTGGGAGACCCCAGGAATTCTGCAGACACCCAGCTGCTCTGCAAAGGTAGTTCTGGTAGCTGCTGTTAAATTATAAAGGATTATTTCTGACAAAATGGGAATGCTTGCAAGTTGAGTCATAAGTCTCTCCTCTGGAGAAGAGATGTATTTTTCATAATAACAGAGACAAGATAAGAAATTTAAAGGCAGAATTTTTCATAAAATTCTTCTTATTTAACTTTTTCTTTAGTGCATATTGCAGGA
This sequence comes from Alethe diademata, assembly GCA_025584955.1. Classification (NCBI taxonomy): domain Eukaryota; kingdom Metazoa; phylum Chordata; class Aves; order Passeriformes; family Muscicapidae; genus Alethe; species Alethe diademata. The sequence continues at coordinate 2,941,897 of JANRMJ010000054.1, forward strand.
AAGAATCCTAATGGCACTACAGAACATAGACCTGAGGAAAAACAGGTTTCACCTTAGCAGAAGGCAGCCGGTATTTCTGATAAAATGTAGAATTTATATTTAATTTAATTTGTCCTTTTTACTGGAGCATTAAAGAAAATAACATTTATTTATTTGTTAACTTAGGCCCTCACCTTAAATATAATTTGCCCTGGCAAGTTTGCTTTAAAATGCAATTAAAATGGATGTGATGTAAGGTTTTTGTCCCTCTCCTGAAGCTTCCCCACCATTCAGTGTCTCAATCAGAGAAATTTGTTTCATGCAGGCTCAGTAGTGGCTTCAAAAATTGAGAAATGCTGACAAACAGAGCATCTCTACAGAAAGTGACAAGCTCTGCTTGCATCCAGCAGCACTTGGGGATTATTCTTTCTTTTCTTCCCCTTTTAAAGGCAAGTACTGAAGTTTACTGTACTGCTGAGTGAAACCCAAGACATGACGTCCATGCTGGCATTTCTGCTCTATGAAGAATTTCCCCTTAATCCATGGTCTGTGCCAGAATATCACTGGTGCATAGAACTGAGGAAAAGTGGGTAGAATAATTAGCAAGGCTTAATTTGTCACTCAGACTTGTTGGCTGTTTAAAATTAATATGAAAAATTCTTTTTTTTTTTTTTTTTTTTTTTTTTTAAAGTGGAGATTTCTGAGCCCTCCATGAATGAAGCATTGTTGAAAGTGTCAGCTTCTGATCACTGGTGTAGAGTGAAGCCAGTTTATTTTTCAGCTTCAGTATTCTCTGGAACCTGATTGATTTTTATATTGCTTTTCTGCCTGAACGTGGGTTCCATCTTCCCAGATGGAAACCTGATACCCTTTCTTCATGGAGCTCTGGACACATGATGAAATCTGAAGAGAAAATGTCATTTTCTGCCTGCTGAAGGTGTGATGAGATTTGCTGGCCTGGCAGGCACAATCAGAGCCATCAATGCTAAACTGCAGCATAAGAATTGATAAATTCAGAAATATCATGGATACTTTTAATTGCAAATATCACTGTGATTGGGCTGGTTTTGCTGTAGAGCAAGAGCAAAGGTGTGCCTTGAGGGGTTGTTTTACAGGGAAGTGTCCAGTCTAAAGGAAACTGGAAGTGATTGTGGCTTTTGGATGCTTCTCTCTAGAAATTGTTCTAGCATATTTCATCCTTTAAAATAGCAATTAATAATTAATTTTCTTTCATGTGAAGGACTCAGCCAATGGAAGATGTAGTAACTTCTGTGCCTGTGTATGAAATACTGAGAATTTAGTTCTGGGAGCAATAAACCCAGAGCTTGTTTGAATTGTAAAAAAAAGCTGAAAACTGCTGTCTTCAGTGTGAGAAAGAGTTAAACAGGAAAAACTCAGCTCCATTTCACATAAAGTTTGCACTGTCTGCATTACTCCCAATAACCTTGCCACCATTATGATTTTTTTTAGCCTTTTCTCTATAAAGACCTTATCCAGCAATAGCCTTCACTGCATTTTCCAAAGGGAATTTTGTTAAAAATTTTATCTGTCTTTCCTTGAACTCCTGTGTATTTTTAAGCTGTTTTTCAATGTATTTTGGCTTCTGTTGAGTCTCCTGTTCACCTCCAAATTACAGTGGCTCTTCCCACATTTTCCTCATGCCCTGACACAGAGGAGGAACCAGGTTGTCTCTGCAGCCTGGCCAGACTGTCAGCCTCATGGAAAAATGCCTCTTGGCTCAGCTGCAGCCTGCTGAGAGCCACACAGGCTGAGGCACTCATCCTGAGACAGAAATCACTGCCTTTCTGAGTGGGAGATCACCAGAAATTCCTGTATGTATAGGACAGGAGGCATAGATGTATATATTATTCTACAAACCTTTATTTATTTATTAATTTACTTTATATTTATGTATTAATTTTATAAATATTTGTTTATTTATATTGTTTTTATTTAGTTATATTATTGAATTTATTTATTTTATTTTTATTTATTTTGTTCAATTTATTTATTAATTAATTTAAAATGACAGCTGGAAAGTACTTAAAGATTAAATGCAGACAAACCCTGACCCTGCAGAAGGCCAGGGGCTCAGTCTTTGTCCCTGGTCAGAGCCCAGAGCTGTCCCCTGGTTGTGTCCTGGCCCATGGGGGTGGCTTTGCTGGCCCAGTCATGAGCACAAGTTTGTGGAGATGGTTTTGTCTGTGCAGTTGGTTTGTTGCTAAGATCTCAGGGCACCAGAAGCCAAAATGAATCCGTATCTCAGTCTATTCTCAGAAATTGAACATAATGTGTCTTTTATAACGTTCTGCTGCTTGGAGCACTCAGCCAGCTCTTCCAAATTCAGTGTGTGCCTTGCCAGTCAGCAGTCTCACAGAAATATAGTGCTCTAGATGAGCCAGGCTGAGCAGAGTAATATATATATATGTATTTATTATTACACAATCATCTGCGAGCTGTTTAGTGCTTGTAGGCTTTTGTTGATGTCTGATTCTTCTCTGAGGTCTGAGTGGTATTTTATAAAAATCCTATCAGGTACCTGGACATTATAGAATATAAACATGTAAAAAGTGGGCTGATGCTAAAATTGTATTAACCAAATGATTCAGAATGCAAAAGCTGTGTTTCCATGAAACTCTCTTCTCAATGGAATTTGAGCACTCCTCAGCTGCTCTATTCCCCTGTTTTCACAAATTCCAGAGGGTTTGTAGTTTGGCTTGGAGAAATTGCAATAAGGGAGAGTGTACAGTGAATTCAGTTTCCCAGGGAGTGTCACAAGCAACAATACTACTTGCAGAAATCTAAATTGCATCTCCAGCATTCCTGGTGATGCACTGAACTTCGGAGTCCACCTTGCACTAGAACTTGCTCTAAAGAAGAACTTGCATGTGGGCATACATAAATGCACACCCCTAATCTGTCTTTGTTTATTACAAAATATTTCAACATTAAAATTTGAAAAAAATGCTTCTTAAACCTCTGCCACAATTATACTTTAATATCACATAGTATTTGCCAAATCAATTAAAGGATTAATTTATTCCTAATATTTATTTAAGCCTGTTTATGAATTGAATTTCCTCTGGACTAATTAAACAATGATTACCACCAGCAGTGCACACAGCATGAGGTTCTTTGTTTCTCCTTTAACCACTTGCTTTTAGGTTTTTTGTGAAGGGTGTAGAAAGGAAATTTTGCAAATGGAGCTAATTTGATGTTTCTAGAAGAGCAGCCTTTTGTAAGATGCTTTAATTACATGGCAGAGCAGCTTCTATAAAGACCTATTTGGCTAAGTAGGGCTCCTTAACTCCAAACAGGGGGAAAAAATTACAAAATGCCTACTCAAGTGAGTATAACAAGAACAAGGAAGACAATCTTGACAAGCCCTGGGAGGCAGATCATTAGCTGGAATTCCTGCATCAGTAAATGTATCTGCCACACAACTTCAGCATATCTGAGGTTCTGTACAAGCCCCATCCTGAAAATGTGCTCAAGGGGTTTTGTTTTTTTTTTTTGTTGGGTTCACTGCTTTTGCTTTGTTTTCAAGTCACTAAAAGGAAAAAAAAAGCAGCTGCATCTTTTAGTCAAATTATTCTTTGTGTTTCTTATAAATGATGTCTTAATTCTGCCCCCTTGAACTACTGCAATATTTTTCTGAGTCTCTCTTTTCTCTTTCAAAATATTCAGAGCAGAAACTGAGAGTTGGTGAGGTGATGGAGGAACCTTCAAAAAATTACATTCCTTTTCCATTTAATCTTTTATCCTGTGTGAAGAATGTCAGTGTTGCACAGTAAAACAATATTTGGGTCACAGATTGCTTTGTATTTTGTGGAGTCTTGCAGTAAGAGAATTCTCACTGCCAGTGTCATGCAAGATGACTGCTGTAAAATTTGACTTTGCAAGCATTGTAGACACTAAAAAAAAAAAAATTAAAATTTTAAGGGACTTTGTTGTTTTGGTTTTTTTTTTGGTGTAAGGTGAATTGCTACTTAAGTGAATTTGGTCTCAGGCTGCCCCTTGAAAACAGTAGTTCAGGTTTTTATTTAATTTATTAGCTCTTTTATTGGCTTTCTCTTTTCCCATCATCAAAAACAGTACCCTCAAGATAAAAGCAGAATGTAACAAACTCCATTGCATATTCCAAATGTTATTTCCTGCTTATCCTTTAGATTAGCTTTTCTTGTGTGTGTAAAATTGGAAAAAGTGGTAAAGCATTGGCACAAAGAATTAAATGCAAGAGGAAAAGCCACATAGAAGATTCATATATGGGAAGTCTTACACAGCACTCTGACATGCACAGCTGTGGACCTCTGATCAATAACAATCTCTTTTGAGAATCTGAAGTTAACATCAGATCTTATTCCTCAACAGAACACCAAAAGGAGGAAACAAAATGAAGAAATTGCCTCCCAGGTGCTGTTTTGATACCCTACTTGTGAACATCTCCTTGGTAAGGCCATCCAAATTAGACAGGAACAACACAAATCTATATGAACTTGATAAATGCTACAGTTATGTATTGATTTTTTTCAGCAGGCCTTTTACACTCTGTTAATGGCTGTGGTTGAAAGAGGCTTAACTCACAATTTCTGGCCAACTGTAATTCATGTCCCAGCCTTTCTTTGGAGCTGACTGACTCTTGCCTGTAATTATGGTTTACATCCTTCTTTTATACCCCTGATTTAGTAGGTGTCTGCATGATCTGGTTACATGTTGCAGGCAAGCTCAGAACTGTAAATTCCTCCTTTCCTTGTGTGCCTCACCTGCACTTCCACATTTTGCTGAAAGTCTCATCAGGAGGGAATTGCCTCACTCTGCAGCATTTTGCAAAAGATGAATTCTGACCTCTGAATTTTCTTGTTGTGGCTCAGATGTAGGAGGAAGAATATGAGAAAGATAGGAATATTACATTATTTTTCAAATTATTTTCACTGACTTTAGCATCCTTGAAAATGTTCTGACCTACAATGACCATCTGGGCTTTTTCTGTAGCAACTGGAGATGACAGAGAAGGCACTCCTCATTCTTTTTCAATGGTGGAGGGGTCCTAAATGATCCTTGGAAATTTTTGATTTCTTAAAAGCACAGGACACACAGATTTTCAGTGCTTGAGAGTTCTCAGCAGATTCTTAGCATTTTGAGGGACATGCTGATCAATACTTTTGCATTTCATAAGAGAATTGCACAATAAGAAACTCAGCATATATGTGCCTTTTGAAAAAGGGTCGCTTCCTTGAAACAAGACTGCAGATTTATAAAATGTGAGACATCATAAACATCTTTAAAAACACTGAATAAAGATTCAGAATTACAATAAGAACAAAAACATGTAGAAGGTCAGCTTTAGAGATAGTGGAGAACAAAGGAACACATTGAAACTGCAGGAACTTCAGAATTCATTCATCATTCTTTTCTTTTTTTAACTTGAGAAGATCTTTATTAAGGAAATAAGTGCAAAGTATGCAGGTACAGCAGTCAGTGTTCTGTTTGCAGTACCATCACAGCTGTAGTTTTCATGACAGAAATTAATCAAGAGGCTGTATAGGAACTGCAAAGAGCAGGGAAAAATCCATTTAAGACAAGGAATTCGATGAAATTATCATGCACTTCATAACCTTAGTTGTTAAGGTACTCACAAATTCATTACCTGCTCTGCTGGAAAAACTTTACAAGGAACAGCATAGGTTTTGTAACTGTTTGGTAGAGATTTCACCTACTTGGACAGTCATAGAAATGGGAATTTCTTTAGGATCCTTTCACCAAATAAAAGGAACAAGAATACAGTCAGGCTTTGATAAAATTAAGTAATAAGTTAGATAAAGTTTTTTTATTGCTTAATGTTTTCCATTACAGTTTGATCATCTGTAGGCTTGAAAATGTTAAGTGAGAGCAAGAGAATCACCAGTTCAAATACTTGCACTTTAAATTCAAAACAGACAAGAGAAACATTAATCATCTTATTTTCAAAGTTTTTTTCCAAATAAATAAATACGGTGGCATGTACAATTTGGGAGGACTTTGTCATGTGTTGACCTAAGACTGAAATTTCTTTGGGATGCATTTGCCAAAAAAAAAAAAAAAAATCACTTCTAGTCCATTTACCCTATAAAGCTGAAGAGTCTTTTAGGGATTATTATATTATATTTATTGGGACATATTTGTACCTGGTGGGTCGGTTTCAACTTTTAAATACCACAAAAAGTGTAACAATCTATCTTTTCAACTAAAGGTGAGAACATAACCAGATACAGCAGGATACTGTGGAAAAGGAATATGAGATCAGGGAATGTGTGGGTTACACACCACAGAATGATGATTACTATGTGTATGTATATATGTTTGTGTGTGTGTGTACATATTTATCTATACATATATACATATATACATATTTATACATATATATGTATGAATACATATATGTATATATAGGCACACATACCTTTTTAAATTTCCTGTGCTGTTCATGTATGTGTATTTTTCTCTTTGTGGGTCTAACAGCAACATCCCTTGAGCTGAGTATTTAGCACCTAATTAACAAAAGACTGAATTGCAGCTCTGTCAAAATCATCGTCCACCTTGGGTGTCTCTACAAGGAACGGGTGTTTGACGACAAAAAGCACCTTTTGATTTCCATGGAGGGAACATGCAGCTGTGTGAAAGGATAATTCTGGGGGAGGAAGCTGCTGGGAGCTGCCTGGTTGCCTTTCTGGGGTGTGAGTTCCAGGCCATCCATCTCTGAGAGGGCTTGGACATGACACTGTAATGCATTGACCCTTCATTCCCCCAGTGATTGCTGCAGGAAAAATTGCAGGAGCTTTGATAGGTTTTGCTTGTTGCAGGTTAAAGATCAACGTTCAATGGACAACACGAGGCAGGGAGACAAGCTTCTCTTTTATTCCCATTAATTTCAGGAGAGGGCTGTCTGCAAGTGAATTGTTTGGCTCATTCGAGGATCTACGACACTGCAGCAGAACTCCAGAACTCCATAAGGAGTGGAGAACTCATATGATAGACTCTTTTCTGGATTTATTTTTTTTTAATGTGATCAAAACCCACCTGAATTTGTTTCCTTCAGTGCTGTCAGCAGGTATTACTCCTGCTGTCTGCCCCTTTCCCTGCTGTCAGCGTTCCCCACAGATCCCATGGGGTGCACAGGTTTTGGGTTTCCATCAGCTCCTGTGTTCTGCAACACTTCTTTACCAGGGTATGAGAAAACCACCCCAAAATACAGATAAAGGTTGCACACCTCACCTACAAAAACACTAATAAAATCACAGCTCTAAGTGAGGAGAGAAACTTCCCTTGCATCTGAGGTATGTGAATTGAACTGAATTTTCTCTGCTAGCTACAGCTGTGGTTCACCTTTCCATCTTCATAAATTTTCTTTTTTTTTTTCCCTCATACACAATAACTACTTTGCTAATTTTCAACCCTTTGGAAAGTTAAAAGGTTTTTTCTTCACTTTTCTTTTAAAATATCTCCAGTTCCTGCATGTGTTCTCCTTTTTTCTCTGCTATAATTTTTCTTACATTACTATTTCATAAACTCTTTCAAATATGTCTTAATCAGTTTTTGTTGCTAGCTCAGTTTTGTTGCTAGTTTTGAAAGTGATCCAACATTTGTAGCTCTAGCGAAGCAAAGCACAAATTTCTCCTTAAACACTCTAAAAATATGTTCCACTATTGCTCACAAAGTAGGACATCAAGTTTTATATTTCTGGGGTTTTTTTCTTTCCAGATTTATATCTAAAAGAATTATATTTTTCCAAGGGTAAATGATATGCCTGTGTGTTGAGGGATTTTACTTTACAAAATGGTCTCTCATTTCTAGCTATGTGTAAGGTGTAATTGCAAAGCTAGAGAGGTTGAGCTTTTTTGGGTTTTTTGGTTGGTTTGGTTTTTACAGTTGCTTTTAATGACACATGGGAAAAAATGCAGCAGCCTCATGGTCAATCTGGGAAAAGAGAAGAGCTACATTTTCTGTCATAGGTGATGTGAATTTGGTGATACACAGCACAGTTAGCCAGGAGCAAGGAGTAGAAACTGAGAGAGAAAAATACAAATGAAAATGGGAAGATGGGATCTCGAGTAAATTATTTAGCTTGCCTCCAGGCCCCTGAAACAAAGCCCAGTGCCAATTCACAGACACTGCCCTAAAGTCTGTGAAACAAGTTTTGATCTACAATCACCTCAATCATTTGAGAAAGAGAGAGCAATAATCCTATTTTTCTGCCTTGAAGTCTGCCTGGCTCTTTCCAGCCTGCAGATTTTCACCAAGCAGAATTTCACCCTCCAAGGATAATTCAGTGCCCCATAGAACTGGTGGGTTTAGGTTCCAATTATTTGTTTGCTCCCAGATATTTTCTGTGATACCTGTTTTGTACAATAGTTTAGCTGGTTGGATGGAGGATTCCACACATCTCCATGCACTCATGGTGCATCATCTGTCTGCCTAAACATCTCCCAAATTAGCTATCACCTTCACTTTATCTAGGTTTAGGTGTTCTGGCAAGTAAATTATTTGGCAGTTAGATAAAATTGCCCATCAAAACCCATGTTTTTAAAAAAATTGAGATGCTACTCACAGTAGGTAATAGCACTGAGAAAAGTGCTTTGATGGAAGCAACGGGTTACATTAATTTTTCTGTGTCAATCCAGCAGGGATCACAACTGGAAGATGGCCTTTGGGATGGCTCCATCCCAACACCTTTTATGCTCCATCCCAACGCCTTTCTCCATCTCTTCCTTCTGTGAAATCACAGAATAACACAGAAACTGAAACTGCACCCTGGTGAGGGACAGTTTTGTTTTGGGTGTCCTTTTCAGCCTCTTCATTAAAATGAATCTGTTCAGGTAGTTTTTAAAACAGGCCCCACAGTAGCTGGGGGCCACTTCCTTCAAGAGATTTCTCTTTGGTGACCTCATAAATCCAAATCAAATGGGATTAAGCTGTATAGGGCAGTCTTCATGAGCTGAGCACAAACATTTGAGATCACATTTCTGGAGGCAGAACAACCCTTTCATTGTTCTGCTGACAAATACTTCTGTACTAGACATATAAATAGGTTATTCTGTATTCATTCTGATGTGTTAGATGCCACTAGCACATGTATATTTATCGTGTCAGTGTCACACACCTGCCTCTCTGGAGAAGAGCTGAACCCAATACCACAGGGGTCAGTGTTATTGTTTCCCACCCAGCACAAAATTATCTGGGCAGAGATTTCTCCCAGATACCTTTCCTTACTTTTTAGAAACAAACAAACAAACAAACAAAAAATCTACATTTCTGAGTATAAAACACCTGTTTTATTGGCAGATACTGCCTTATTTTTTGAGGAAGTTTCAAAACAGTATTTTGAAGTATTTTCACATCCATGCAACATACAAATTTCTTCCCAGTTTTTTTTCCCCCTGGGCAGTGAGATATTTTGCACACCGTTCTGGCCAGCAAGCAGTCAGGGTTATCAAAGTGAAGCCTTCCATGAAAAAGCACTAAAATATTTGTGCCGCAGAGTGAAACTAAAGGAAGTCTATATTTTTTTCAGGACACATTCTTAGAACTAAACATTTCACCTCAGTTAGGTGCCATTTTTCTCCTGTCGACCTCTGTGGAATGAAAATTACAGAGCCTGACAAAGCCAAAGATTTGCTGGCTGACAGATGCTAACTTTAGTTTAGCTTCTACTTCTAATTTCATTTTTTTTTCTCTCAGGTCCCTAATCTGTTCCTCTGTGACTTTAGCTGGAATTATTTTTTTAATTCCTTGGTCAATCCAAGGAATTCCAAGGTCAGAATGAGAGAGTATCTCCAACTGTGCATTTTATATTTTCTTTCTTATTGCCTGTCTGAAAAGATCAAGAGCAAGGGCCCATCTGCAAAACAAGAATGACAATGATTTGGTGGAGCTGTAAGACCTGAAAACCACAAGCTTTGTTTTGACACATCCATGATTTTTCTGAAAGCTCCTGCCTCAGCCTGATCATGCACTCAGCTGATGGAGAGCTGTGTCTCCTGTGAATATAAGAATGCAATTTTATCTGCTCCATGTAAAACTTCACTTCCTTTCTCCTAGTTGGACTTTAGCACTGCTTTTTCTGCTTTCAAATGTCTGTCAATTTAGACTCCTAGACATGTTTAGAAACGCCCCTCTTATACTCTGAATTCCTCTCCCCTTTTGGACCTTCTCACATCTCTCTTTATCTCTTTGTCCATATTTTTCTCTCTTTTATGCCCAGGCCACACTCCAACCCTCCTCTCCTCCCTACAGTTTCCTCCTCTGCCCATTTTCTGTCCCAAACAGGTCTCGTTGTGAGCATTCCTGCTCCTCCTTCCCAGCACACCCTCTTTCATGCCACATTTAAGGGATTTGTGTAGGATGGGGCTCTGTCTGTTTTCATGCCTGCTGCCGGAGTGCCCTTCTTCCCAAGAGGCAGCTTTGCTTCAATTTTCATCATTGACAAAGTAACTTCAATGATTTTGAGGCTCCCAGTTATACCAGAGATTGCTGGTTTTTCAACCTTTCCACTTGAAGTGTTGATTCACTTAACTTTTTGATGTTTTCTCCCCTTCATCTTTCTAGCATTTTACTCTTATATTTCTTTTTTACTGATTCTTCTCTTCAATCTCCACTGAAGCATTGGGTAATGCTAGTTGAAAAGATAAAATATCCAAAATCATGGTCACAAGGGAGCAGAGATCAGTGCCTGTCCCTCCCCTTCCCCTCACAAGGAAGTTGCAGGCTCTGATGAGGTCTCTCCTCCCCAGACTGAACACACCAAGTGACCTTAGCAAAAGTGTAGATATTAATATAAAGAGAAATTCACCATCAAAAGAAACATGTCCTGGTTTAATATATTCTGCTTGTGTGCTTTGTTATTGTTATTCTTATATTCTTATATTCTTATTCTTTTGTTATTTGTTATTCTTATCAACTGGGAACTCTTATTGTTGTGAAAAATGGAAAAAACAAAAAAAATCAAATATTTTGCTTGAAAATGAGTTTCTGTGTGTGCACACAAATCTAATTGGTAAACTCTGGGATTAATTTCTGATTAATTGCAAAGGTGTGTTTTACAAAACAAAAAACTTTACCTGTTATATTGATAGTACGTTCTTGTGGCCATATAAAGCTCAAAAAGGGAGAAAATTGTAGTCTAATATATATTTTTTTAAACATGAGGCACTAAACTGATTTTTTTGGTTTGTTTGGATTTTTTTCAGTAGGCTAATGTAGATTAGAGAGAAAACAAAATGGAGTAGGAAATCCTCTCAAAGTGCTAAAAGACAAGGGCATACATTGCGTAATGTAAGGTCTTATTTTGTGATTACAGAATATATTTTTTTATTAGCACAGTTTCTGACTCTTTTCTCCCATAAGTGCTTTTAGGTGGATTAGTAAACCAGTGCTCTGATCCCATCTGCTGTTTTTATCTCTCTTGTCATATATCCCACAGGCAGTTAGAACTATCCTCTGACAGAAATCTGACAAATTGCATGTAAGCTTCTGCATGTGGCAGTCTGTAATTGGCTGCTAGCCAAAAATATGCTTTAAATCTCACCAGTAGCTGGAACACCTTGATGATACCATTTCTTATTCTGCTGTATTTCTTCAAGTATTTCACATACAATTCAACTCAATGCATCTTTGAAGAAAGATCATGATTTTTTTTTTTTTTTTTAGTAGACCCCCTTTTGGAAATGCAGAGTTTCTAAATCTTTTTCACTTAAGCTCAGCACATATCTCACTTTCACACTAAGTGGAGCAAGTGTCCATTAGGAACTTTCCTGAATTAAAAGCAAAGTTAGCAGAGTGTGTATTTTCACAGACCTAATTAGTCCTTACACCTCCTTGCATTGAAGAGCTAGCAAGTAAAATTTTCCCTAAGTAGTAGAATGATGATACAATTTGGTGTAAATATTATCACATGTAACATATGTGTTAATGCTGATGTTTGCAACTTTTCTGTCAATCTTAGAAAGTCAAATTTTCCTTATAGTAGAGGATATCAAAGCTACTTTATACTGCTTTTTCTGACAATTTATCACAGACTTTTTCAACTGTCCCTGCCTGTGGCAGAGGGGTTGGACCTGGATGATCTTTAAGGTCCCTTCCAACCCAGGACATTCTGAGATGATTCCATGAAGTTTTGTGACCTTTCTGCTCTTTAAAGTTCTATCAAATGTCCTGTTCCCTGTTTTTTTTCACATGCAGGCTGTCTGCTCGACTCCTCTGCAGGAGAATGAAGAAAGGATTTTCCTCTTTCATGGAGCACATTTTGACATGAATTTATACCCCATCATATGGTTCAGAGGTCTTTTGCATGACAGGCTTGAGGCAAGTATTAGGTGCCATCCCCAGGGTTTGTGTTGTGTCCAAAGGTCAAGATTTTTGCTTTAGGGGTTAAAAAAAAATCATAAGGAAATTTTGCTGTTTGGAAAATTCTAGTCACACAACCTGAGCATTGCAATTTTCAGTTCTGTACCTAATGACAACATTACAAATTTTCCTGAAGTAGAACTTTGCAAGTCTGTCTACACTTCTCTGGTGAATTTTGGTATCTTCAAATTTATGCTATTAATAGTTGGGTTTAAGAGAAAGATCAGCAACATTTAGGCAGTCTGAAAATGTAATATTAAATAGAAAACATGAATAATGGATGCACCCTTTAGATTCAAAGTTCTTTTGGGTCTATTACTAGTTAACAGCAGATAACTTGTGCAATATGAAGCACAACTTATGCTTTGCCTTCAGATTAATTAGCTTTGTAGCATATTAATCAAACAATTTGGGGAGCAAAATCAGAACACATATTCCTGTGGTTCTCAGACATCTCATTTGTTTAATGGAGCCATTTGGATAATTAAGATCAGTACCAGTAATTTAGCTAAAGTGCAATCTTTAAAGATTATCTGGCAATTTCCTTGTGTTTATCTCAGCTTTTTTTTTTTTTTCGTTTTGTTGTTCTCCCTGGTTATTTATATACATAGCTTGGTAGTTTAAAAATCTACTCTTCTGTAACAAAGGAAATATCCATTTATATTGATAAAACTGTTTGTATTTTGTATTATGTAGATTGTTTGTATTCAAGAAGGTCCCACAAAACAACTAGTTAAGAGGAGGTCCTATTTGATATTTTGGAAAAACTGCCTTGTCTTCATTTTCAACCCCAAAAATCCAGAATTTTTATCAGTGATGGACCTCACTTAGGTGAGAACCTACCCTCCTTTACACTTTTTTGAGCTGTAAGAGGAGAGTAGTGCTGTGCATATTTTTGCATTTAAAAAAAAATTAAACGAAAATGATTCTGCAGTGATTTAATTGAAGTGAAATTACTTCCATTACTTATGGGAATGAAGTTTTGTAAACTTGCTCTTTCCAACCAAAAGACTATGCCTGACAAGTATTAGTAGATTTGAAAACTATGTGAAAATGTTCTCTGTGAATTGAGCATTAAAATTAAATTGAAATGCGTGGTTTCACTATTTGCTAAAATAAAATGCATGAACAGTCTAATAACGAATATCTTAGAAATGTTTGTACTAAGCATCTTTGACACTTCAATGAGATGATTGAAAAAGCCCCTGCTGTTTGAAGCATGGCACATTAATAAATTAGAAAGAATAAAAAGTATTACAGTTCATATAATGCACTATTCAGGCACACTCTGGTATTACATTTCTGCCTTCATCATTCAAAATTAGGAAACAGACCTTGCAAGGTGAAAATTTGAGGCAATATATGCAAATCTCTTATTCTAGTTCAAAAATTCAGCAGCTATTCAAGCTAATGGATCCATAAAAATTCCATAAAAGCCCATATTATCTTGAGGTTTGCTGCAATTCTGCCTATTTGAACAGAAGTGGTTTTAGTGGGCTGTTCAATATGCTGCACCCAGCTGTTTGTTTGCCTTTCCAAGGTGGAGGAATTGTTTGCACTGTTACAAAGAAAAGGAAATTGTGGAATACTTCAGGCAAATTGTCATGTTATGTCAGAAGCTGATATTCCTAGATTTTGCACCTGTTAAACATCTGAATGTGCAATCTTTACACCAACACTACCTAATAATTTAACTTAGTGCTAGGAGTGATGACACTCTGGGTAGATTTTTCTGGGACTTTTACTCATGGTAGTCCCTTTTTCCCAAGCAACAGCAAGTGCTGTCAGGATCAGTGCTTTTATATTTTAAACCCAATATGACTCAAGTGGGATATTGGGCAGCTCTGAGTGTTTGCAGAGCAATGTTTTCATGTTTTTCAGAGAAAGGAGCCAGTAGCTCATACAGAGCTCACACTACAAGCAAAAGGCAATAACCCCAAACCCAGCTAGGGATTGGAGATGTTAAATGAGGAAAAAAGAGAGGTCAGGCTTGGCACTGGGGGTGGATGTTTGGGCTGCAAAGCATCAGTCACTGCAGAAGTGGTAAAGATGTAAGAGGCAGCAATTCTCTGTCTCTGCATGTGTGTTCATGACTGGGCAATGACACAAGTGGGGTGTTATTACAGCTGCACCATTGATTTTAGGGAAAATATCATTACTTTCATTTAAAACAGCTGTATTCACAAGTTTTTTAGCTCAGGATACAATAAGATCTCTGAAGTAATTTTTTCTCTTCTTTAATAAAACTCAACCAAGGTGTGACATGAGAGACACAATTCCCTTGCCTCACCTCCCTATTGCTTTTTCTGTCAGTGTCTATTGATTTGCATGCCTTGACACACAAAATTCAAGATTTAAAACATTTTGTTTGAGCGTCTAATGCTTTTGAGGGATCTCACTGATGTTCTTTAGACAAAAGTAAAAATGCAAACAAGAACAATACTAGCACTCTAGAGCATAGTTTCAATTAATTTTGTCCATTTGCAAATGTCATAATCAGCATTGAACATCATTGTTTAATGAAGTTGTGATGTCTTTTTAATAGTAAGGCTGAAAAAGATAATTAAAAATTATGGACTTGGGTGAGACAGGTATCTCTAGGTTTTCTATTTGAATCATGGAGGGATCCTTGGATCACCAGAGAGAAGATTCAAAGAAGGTGAAGCACGAATGTGCTGAGTTGTCTGAGAGGAGGAGGAGGGGTTGTGTGGCTCTTCCACTGCACAGAAAAGGAGCCTGTAAATTGATTACTTGTGAGCATCCTCAAGTGTTTCAGTGGCCCCTGCTGCTGTTTATATGTCTGAGTGTCTTTGAGAATATCTGGAATATCTTGGGTGCCACCCTGATACCTCTCAGATGAGAGAGAAATTGCAGGTCTAGCAATTCCGCTTACGTCAGAGTGGGAGACTTGGTTTATTTGTTAACCAAAGACAAAGATTTTTGTCACATTTCCCTAGAATGAAAGTCAATATCCTCCCCCAGCACTTAATCCATTTCATATTGGAAGCATTATATGAGGTTAGTTTTGCACAAATCACATTGTGGGTTTGGTAGGGAAGGTTTCAT
The DNA here is from genome assembly GCA_025584955.1 of Alethe diademata. Classification (NCBI taxonomy): domain Eukaryota; kingdom Metazoa; phylum Chordata; class Aves; order Passeriformes; family Muscicapidae; genus Alethe; species Alethe diademata. The sequence goes on from JANRMJ010000054.1 coordinate 2,957,320, forward strand.
ATGGTTACAGTGAGGAAAAGAAATGCAAATATGAGTCCATGATTTGCTGATGGTTATTAATTCCCCTGCCTTTCAATGGCATAGCTGGAGAATTGGGTTAAGCTTCTGGGCATGAGCACAGCAGGTTTCTGTATTTATTCTGTATAGTCTATTTTTTCCTTTCTTTTTAATCTTTGTTTACTTGCCAGGCTTTCCTTCGTGGCCTCCTTTCTACCACTGCACGCTGAGTTCTGCTCTCTCATGTTGTTTACTGTAGCTCAGACATGAAAGGACAATGAAATGGACATTTTAATCAATTAACTGTAGCCTGATCAAAGATTCTCTCTTCCTTATTGCTGCTGTTGTTGTTCAAAGTGTTTTTATTTACAACATCCAGTGGGGCTTTTGATTCATGCAGTGTGACAAAGTCACTGCCTTGCATAGAACAGTGAGCTGGGAGTCTAAAATCTGCTTTTGATCAAGGCCTTGCTTTAATCAGGGATGGTGTCAGAGTTCTGAGCAGCTCAGCTCTGCTCGTGGGCTGATGCTGAAGGCAGAAGGGGAGAGTTTTGGCACAGCAAAACATTCCCTGAGCAGAGAGCAAGGGGAAAGAGACTGAATATTGCACTATGCTCTCTGCTCAGTGTTTTCCTCTTGGAAGAGAAAAACAAGCACCTTCCATCTCAATACTTGGCAAGGGTATAAAGGGGGGCATTGTTCACACAAAGCCATTATCACCTGTTTGTGAATATTCTGAGTTGGAAGGGACCCACCAGGATTGTCAAATCCACCTCAAGTGACTGGCCCATACAGAGATTGAACCCAAAACTCTGGCACTATTAAAAATAGGATCTAACCAATCCTGCCTCAGAACTGCAATTTTTAAGTGCTGGGCTTTCTTTTAGGTTTTTTTTTTTTTCCTTTTAAGGGTGCTGTTTCCCTCAGCTGCCTTTTCTACCTTTGAGTATTATGCACAACAAAGTGAAGAAAAAAGTGCATCCTATAGCCCACCCAAACATTTGTGTGGTTAAATTTGGTGACTCTTTTAAAGAAAACATGACCTGAGCATGCAGGGTCAGTAATAACCTTTTATTCCTTCTAACCCTAACATTCTGAAGACAAACAAAATTAATTTTCAGATTTCCACATATATGTAAATGCACTCAAGTAAAAAATGTGTCTGTTTTGTTTCCTGCATTTTTTTTCCAATCTATCTTCCCCAGTGGCAATGGTTAATGAAAAAGATTCTTTTATTAATTAAACATTCAAAACAATGGAGTTTGCTGCTGGCAGCCACTTGTTTGCAATAATCTTCTATGCATCATAACCTTCTATCTTTGTGTTTAATTGCTTTTCCCTTTCCCTTCCTCTGGAGCACTCATTGAAAATCTCTCCTGACCTTTCATGCTGCTTTTGCATTTCATGTAATTTCAGTTAAGAAATGTTTAATTACTAAAATAATCACTTCTGCTTTTAATCTGTTTATGTTTTTTTCTGTCTAGCTCTTGTTCTTCTGCTTTAATTCTTGATGATTCCTATGATGCCTGTGCTAAGGGGACAAATTCTCTCACCCAATTCTTAGGATTCCTTCATAGTTATAGGTCAGCCTTTAGTCTAACAGGAGATTCAATCAAGTCACCTGCCAAGGAAAATTCATTTTAAGTACGAGAGAGTGTCAGGTTTGGGGCCACAGAGGTTTACACACAGGTCAGAAACAAGAGAATGACCCCACTTGAAATACCAGTGAAGGCTTCACCTTGTTATCTTCAGGTACAAGGAAGGGGTGAACCTGTAGGGAAAAGCAGTGCTGTGATTTAGGGCCACTGCTCCTGAGTGCCATGCAGCCACTGTCTCACCCACACTGGAGGGATGGGGAGGAGAACTGGGGGAAAAAAAGGTAAAACCCATGGGTTGAGACAAGAGCACATTAATCATTGAAATAAAATAAAATAGCAGCAATAATGGCAATGATGCTGATGATGGTGATGATGATGATGATGATAAATGAAAACAGAGACAAGAAAAAGAGAGAAGTAAACACCAATCAAAACAGGATTGCTCAGCACACCCTTCCCAATGCCCTGATTGTCCCCTCCCAGAGGAGGCTGCTCACAGCCTTTAGCAGAGAAGATCCATTTGTAGATACTCTGCTACAAAACTCATGACAAAGCTGCCAGGGCTTAAGCCAAACATAACTCATGGCCAGTTTTTCTTTTTTTTCACATTGAAACAAGCTTAATTTACAGATTTGGTATCTCTGCTTGTTCTTCCTCTTTTTTTTTTTTTTTTTTTTTTAAGAAAAAGCCAATTTGGTATTTTCCATGTGAATTTATTGAGAACCTAATATACTCAGCCAAGCACAGATTTTTAGCCCCAAGATAACTACACAATACAAAAGCTAAAAAGGAGCATTTTTACAGATGTGGCCTTGAAGAGTTATCAAAACTTCCAATTCCCAAACAGCTGCTGACTCAATGGGTTTTCTGCATATGTATAGATTTCATCCTCACTTTTCTTTCTTTTCCTTCCTTCCTTCCTTCCTTCCTTCCTTCCTTCCTTCCTTCC
>JANRMJ010000054.1:2969840-2982031 GCA_025584955.1 Alethe diademata
TATTTTATTTTATTTTATTTTATTTTATTTTATTTTATTTTATTTTATTTCATTTATTTACTCCTGTTGCAAACCTCCATGACATTTGTGGGGGGATGTGTGTTTTTGTTTTTAGGATCTGGGGGGTTTATTTATTTATTAATTTTTGAAACTATTTATATTGTATAGTATTTAATATGTATATATATGTGATTTGTATTGTATTGTATTGAATATGTAGAACTATTTAATGTTGCATGCAGCTTGTTTTGTGGAGTCAGTCTATTTTTTAAATGTTGGTGAAGGTGCCTCCAGGCATTGGTTATGTGCCTCTCATGTAACTAAAGTGCTGTCCTGCTGCTCAAGTGACTCTTCCTACATGGATTAATGTATTTCAATAGAGAGGGAGGAAATGCTAAATTCCCTTTCCTCAGGGTAGCTAAGGAGAGGTATTTTGGATGGCAGAGTGAATACAAATAATGCAGTAGCTGGGTACCAACACCATGTTCTCCTCCCAGCTGAAGTATAACAAGCTGACATATTTTTCTCCCTAATTACTTTCCTACATTCCTTCAATATGTAAACCCAGCAATCATTCCTTTTCAGAGATTCTAGTTTTGCTGTTCAGATCCCTTTTAAAGTGATTCTACTGAGGGGAAAAAAAGAAGGTTCAAGCTGGCCTATGAGTGCAACTGATTCCTCAAAAAACACCTTTATTCTGTGACAGAGTCTATTGTTCTGTCAGAAAGTTTCACTCACTTCAAAAAGATTTATGTTGAACTGCAGGTGTCCTTTTCTCTTTTTGTTTGTCATGATATAGATGAATCCTCTTTGCAAAGGAGGTTCAGTTACTACTGAGTTTCTACAATATTTTGTTTCCATTTGTATTTTTTTCAGCCCTTCCTTTTTTTTTTCCCTTCCATTTTTTTCCATTCATATCTTGATAATAGATAGGAGCAATCTTGAAGTGTAGCTTCAAGATTAGATGCACAAAAACAGTGCTCAGTATTCCTCTATAAAACTGTCTTTAGCTGAGTCCCAATTTGGCAACTTTGGGATATAAATGGCAATAGATTAAAAACATTGGGTCCTTGTGCCCTTTTCATTCCATTAAGAGCTAACATGTGTATAATTACCAAAGCAAATGTGCAGCAGGCAATCATGTAAATACCAATAAAGGTTTCTTAGTGGCAGAGCTGATTTCATGTAAATAACTCCTCTTAATTTGTTTTAATTAAAAAAAAAAGCCTAATTACAAAGAGCAGCTTACGTTGATCAGCATGTTCAGATGAATGCTGGTATAGGTCAGCCATAAATAAATAAATAAATGAGGAAATAATCTATGTAAACAATTTTTTTTTAAATAGTGTCAGATAAGAAAAGTTGATTTAGAATACTGGCACTGAATGAATGTTGCTGGATTCATCCCAGGCAGTTAGAAAGTGAAGGATAGATTAAAATAGTTTAATTGGAAAAGAAAGGAGAAAAAACCCAACAAAGCAACAAGTTCCCTCCCTTACTGTCCTCCCTTCCTCCCTCCCTCCCTCCTTCCTTCCATTCTCTCCCCAGAAGTATCCAATTTTCAGATATTTAAAATAAAATTTGACAGAGGATTAGACATCTCAAAGCTTTGATTAAAAAAAAAATTAAATAAGGGTGGCAAGGAAGAAGAAGATAATGATGAGCTCTGCATTTGATGTCATTGTTAAAAATGAGAAAAATCTACCACTGCTCTATTGTGAACATTGCCCTTTCTTCACATACTGTAAAGGGAAGTTAAACTAAAACAGCATGCTTTGAAAATCAATATTAAAACTTGTATATTTATGGGGTAAGTATCACAAATTTTTAAGAAGGTCCATGTGGTATTGGTGCAGCAATTTTTGATGTGAGTTTCCACAAAGAAGTGCAACAACTTCAAACAGCTCTTAGAAGCTGAAAGCTTCTCAGTCCACCTCTAACACTCACACAGGTGAAAAGGTATAGAAATTTCATGTTCAAATTCTTGCTTCGTTTTGGCTCAAGCCAGGCATTTTCCTGGAGTTCCCTAAATGCCTTGGCTGCCTCACTAGCACCAATGAGAATTTAGTTGTTCACTGGGGATAGAAAAGCTTGAACTGTACAACACAAATTCTCTGTAGCCCCATGAGTAGAGCTGTGAATGAAATATCTGGAACTGCTGGCAGGATATCACCAAAGAAAATTAGGGCTTTATTCTAGTGTTAAAAAGAGGAAGTTTAGCATTTCATGGGATGAGATAATGTTCTAAAAATCTCACGATTCAAAATTCAGCAGTAGGTCAAGATCCACCATCTCTACCAAACCTCAGAAAAGAAATACAGCCGTGCATTTGCACAAGTATTATGAATGAGTTAGTGAGTTTTATTTCTCATTAACCTATTCTGATGTGATTTGTAATAAATTAAATTTCTCTCCCCAAGCTGAGTTTTGCTGGTGGCAGTAACTGGTGAGTGATCTCTCCCTGCCCTTATCTGTACAGATGAGTCTTTTATTGCAACATCTCTCACCTGTCCAGCTGAGGATGGGAGTGATGGGGCAGCTTCTGTGGGCACCTGGTGTCCAGTCAGAGTCAAAACACCACAGTCTAGAAGGCTGAACCTGTGTTGTTTGAATTATTATAAGAAAAAAAAAGCTTTCAATCAAGGCCACTCCTTCAGTGACAGAAGATGAAACAGTTTACTGGTTTTATCTTTTCCCCAGATATTATTATCCTCAGCCATACATCATTCTGCTGCGTTTTCACAAAGAGCCATTGATTTAAGCATGACTTGGGAGGTAGAAGGATGTTCAGCAGAGTGATTGCTCTGCTGGAATTGTGGGCTGTGCTCAGGAGCTGTGGGAAAACATACAACTTGTTAAACACTTTATGGATTTGCTCTCTTCTGGGGGTATGTCAGTGCCGGTGGCTTCTGACTTCAGACAGCACCTTCTTTTACAGCCCCTGATCTTCTACCCAAAATGTTCTGGAGCCCTGAGATTTGTGTCTGTGGTCAGGTGCACATACACACAATACTTTTGCATTCCTTCATCCACATGAAAAAAAGAACAGGAAGTTTTCTTGTGCCTCTGAATCTGAGGCAGGTCAGTGGGACAGACTGGGAGTTCCACTCCGCTGCCTCGGACGATCAATTGGTTTTCTCCTGGAAAATGAAGTCACACAAAAGCACAGCAGGGCAGATCTTCTGTGCTTCATAAGTTCTGCTTTACCTGTGGCAGAATCCTATTTACAGCCAGCAATGGATTGAGAAGAGTATCAGGCTGAGATCAGCACCTCCAGTGCTTACACACAGCCTGGCCTCCTGCCTGATAAAGTACAAGTTTTCCTTGGAGGTTCAATAAGGAGGACTGAAATTGATGTCTTTACCACTGCTGGTATGTTCAGCTGAAAAAAAAAATTATAAATAAAGTATGGTTCCTTATCCTAGAAAGCAAAAGAGGAGGTCCAGCTGCCCCAGACTTCAGTAGCAGCATTTTATTTATGCAGCTGCTGGAAGGGTAAATACAAATATTTGGAGAATACTGGGAATGTGTTGAGGAGTTAGAGGTAAAATGGTTGTGAGTTATGCTATCCTAAAATACAGAGTTTTTGAGGCTTTCAGCTTTGGGGAGAGGTGTTGCTCAAGGGGGGAGTGGGTGATAGGGCAAGGTTTTGTCTTGCTGGCAGAATTTTCCCATCAATCTTGCCCCAAATCCTTTGCAAGAAATGTTCTGTCTTTCTAAAATCCTCGAGTTAGCAAGTCAGTGTGCTGAGAGCAGGAATGCATTGTGGGCCTCAGTGAAATGAGCCTTTTGACTACGAGGATCAGCTTTTACTTAAAATAGCATCATTGTCATTCTGTAGGAGGGGGGAAATAACAGCTGAGTCTCAAGAAAAATAAACAGCCATCAGCATGTTCTGCAAACAGAGATGAGAAATGTCCATTACAATCACTGTAAACATCCTGTGCATGTATAGGGTTGCAATACAAGCAAAACAGTGTAAATGCTAAACCCCTGGTCCAGATGAAAAAATCAATCTCAGCTTTCCCCCATGGGTGTGTTGCTGTTCTGAGTGCTGTCCCCAGGTGCCTCTCACCTTTCAGAGCTGGTTTGTGTGGGGAGAGGCAGATGAGGCCCATCACAGGCATTAAAAAACACCAGGGCTGGGATCTATCTCACCCATCTGAGCCAGCTATGGGTAAAAAGGCAGTTCTGGTTAAAGGTTTTACAAAACACTTGTTGGCATGTATTTTGTTGTCAAGAGTCCAGAAAAAGCAATGTGTGACTAAAACACAGAGAAAAATGAGTTTGAGAGGGATACCAGCATGGAGACCAAGGGCATCTCTGAAAACATCACTGTGCTCCAATCACTGGCATTTTTTGTACCATACACACCTCTAAATAGATGAGATATGTCTGATGATGCAGTGTTTTACTGGTTGTGCAATATTTCAGCAATTGGCAGACACAAACTGAACAAAAAATACCAATATACCCCTGAGACAAAAACGCTTGTGCCCACAGAGTTTTTTTATTGACCTCAGTCATTAGAATATGGCCAAGCATAAGGGGCTGTGCACCTCAAGCTTTTACCCATTGTAAACAGGCTTTAAATAAAATCAGATTCCATCTCCTGTTCAGTTTTAAAGGTATTTTTCCTTTGCAGTTGATGACAGGCTGTAACTGTCTCCTCCTTGATGCATTGAAGTTGTCTCTGCTGCAGTTTGTCCTGTGGGACCACTAGAGAAATCCATTTTTTTCCCCAAACCCTGGTTCTTGTTTATGTCCTCTTGTTGGATAACTATTATATCTGTCTCTGAGAATACACATTTCTATGTTTGATGGTGTTCATTTTTAATTTTATCTCTGGCTTGCAGTTTTGTAACTGCTGTGTGTGAACTTGTGTGTCCATGCTTAGGCTCCTTCTAACAATGTTCCCCAATTTAGGAACAAAAAGAATGGAAAACATTTTTCAGAAAATATAATTATGTTGTCATTGAATGTACAGGACAACTACAATTTTGGTTTTTGTTTTCTATGACAAGATAAAAAAGCCCTAACTCTAAGCCCATGTTCTAACTGCTGAAATTTAGAGAAAAAAATGTTTTCAGGTTAATGTTTTATTTATGCCTTTAAATGCAACAGAATCACTTTAAATGAGGTGGGTCAAATAGAGAGAAGAAATCATTAAAACACTTTTTAAATCACTGTATTAAACCACTGATGGTAAGTTCAGCTACAGTGTATCAGTTTATACAGAATGTATATATATCTATGTACATATATATATATGTATGCATATATAATACCATGGTCTTTTTCCTGTAGACTTCCTCTATAATGAATGGGCAGAAATAAACATTTTCAGAATGTGATTTTCCTGATCATTTTCTGCTTCAAGATGAGATGAATCATGTATTATAAGCACTGATTTTTTTCCCCACTGAGAAGGAGGTATTTATATTTTCTATATAGCAAAATAAGGGTGAAATATTCAAATGCAGATGTCTTCATTTGCACCACGTAGAGCTAAATAGAATCTTATTCTCACATGCTGCAAAATTTGGGAAAAAAATGTTCCTGTAGCCATAATTGCAATTTTTTATAAACCCACTAGTGTTGCAAGGCTTGCAAATCTTTTAGCAGGAGCAAGAGCTCAATTTGAGTGTCAAGTCACTTATTTTATAGTCTGAATGGGAATGACACGCTCCTGAAAGCCTGTCCCTCTCTGCAGCTGCTGAGCCCACCAGAAAACTTAATTGAGCTGCTGCCTGTGACTTGTCTGAGAGAAATGTGCCTCTTGCACCCTGCAAAGAGCAACTTTAACACCAGCAGCTGTTTGTGAAGTTCTGGGTTTGAGGGGACCAGTGGTATGGGAGTGGATGTCTTGGCTGGGTTCAACCATAAAACATCCTTGTGCTAATTTGGATGGACAGGTTCTGCCAAGGTTCACTGTCTCAGCTCTTTTCCAGGACTTTGGGAGGGTTTCAACCTCGTCCTCAATTGATCATTTTTACTCTGTTGAAATCAATGGCTCCATCACCAGCTGCTCTCTGGTGATACATTACTTTTTCTCCATGTCTGTAAAAACCTATAATTTCTTCTTGTTCAAAATCACTCCAGAAAAGCTATATAATTTATCTGGTTTTATTACTCAAGAATTTTTCCTCTTTTCTTTGTGGAAAAGCCATACTGGAACAATTCTCTCCTCTCCAAGTGCTCCTTCACATCCCTCTGTGAATGTGCTCCAGTCTTAAGAGAGGTTTTATATGCTGGCCCTTTTTTAACTGAAGCATCAAACACCAGAATACAATCAAAGAGCACGGGGGAAGCAGTGAATAAAACTGTGAAGGGCTCATAGCCAAACCAACACAGGGAGGTGGGAATATCAAGATGATGGTGGTCTGGATCTGAAAGTCAATGACTGCTTGAGATGGCTCATTCCTAACCTTTGACATCTCTATCTGCTTTTCTTCCTGTTCTTGAAAAGCCTCTGCAGCATAACAGATCAAAAAGGCATTTTGTGTTCTAAATTTACTCTCGCTTTCTTCAGGTTGCCTGCATTTCATAAAGGGAAACAAAAGAAACAAACCCCAGAACTCATCAAATTCTGTTATCTTCAGGCACAGGCTCAATTATTATTAAAATTAGATTGGTTATTAAAAAACAGCACACAGTATTTACACTTTTCTTTTTGCTTTGACAGACTTGTCCAATTTATATTGAAGATTGAGGACATGCATATATCTGTCCCATCAGAAATGCTTTCCATCAAATTTATTTATATGGCACTGACAAACAAATACTGTAAGTCATTTGAAAATTCATTAATATTGTTTTCTGCAGGGTTTTTATATTTTATTTACTCATTAAGAGAATTGTGATGCCAGATTTGTAATTTTAGAGATAATAGTCTTGTCTAGATACATTTGCTTTACAAGCTATAGAATTCCATTTCTCTGTGACAACACCTCAGATATAAGATATTTTTGGTCTGACAGTCATTTTTTTCTCAAATTTCACTCAGAACTTCCTACAGTTGTTTTAAACTAGTCACTTCATGAAAATCTGAATAAATACATTTTAACAACTGTACCTAGATCAGCCTGTCACTGTTTTTTTTTTTTTGCTGTTTTAGCTATTAAACTTAGTAACATTTTTTCCCTGAGGTGCTGTGTTTCTCCCAAGCAATCTTAGTTTCACTACCTCATTCTTGCTACCTTTTGATAGCAACTGAAATGTTGTCCTGCAACCCTAAAGAAAATATATCCAATGAGGAAATCTGTAATTTTATTCTAATACACAACTGAAAATCCATACTCTTCATCAAAAGAATCACAATGTGCTAATAAGACTCCAAGAATCTTCTGTTGAAATAAGTGTGGAAATCTTTCCTGTATAGGGTTCCTTCTGCTAATATTTCAGTTATTCTTTCAAAATGAGTCACTTCACTGGAACTGGAAATCCATAAATCAGGTAGCCACATTCCTATTTGCTGTAGGAATCAGAAATATTTTCCCCAACAAATTAATTACTTAATTAATAAAACCTTTGCAGATTTCTTTAGTAAGATAAAAACATTACCATTCTTTCACCACTTTAATGGGCAGCTCCAGAATAAAAATTTAGGCAAGATATGCTTTTGGTTTATTTAAAGGTGATACCTGTTCTGTGAATGAGATCAGTCAGGGTGTCTCCCTAGATTTTTCTGGAATTAAATTCAAGACAGACTTGCAGAAAATCCCAGTGAACACAGTGTCTGCATTGCCAGCAACTCTTTATCTGAAAATCCGAGGAGGGCAGGCTGGAGCACTGTGTGCACACTTTTGAATAAGGCAAAGTTCATCATATATTTTACCAAAATTCTTCCAACTTCTAATGGCTTAAACCAGTGTTATACTTGAATTTTCCAACATAATTTTTTCCCCATTCCAAGAAAAAGTTAGGAACATGTTCCTCCTGATCTGTTTTCATTAAAAAGTTTTAAAGATCTCTTATAGAGAAGAGTCATTACCTTAATCTGTATTTGGCTAATTAAGGAAACCCCAAAGCATGTGAGAGTGTTAGGCACAATCTTCCCAAATATAAACGTTTAAAATCATTGGCCTGCATTAGGAACATGGTGAGATTTCTAAATACATTCCACTGTGCTCTCACACTTTTGTAAATATTCCTTTTGTTTTTATTCCAGACAGGATTGCTTCTGTATCAAGTTAGAGGCTGTATTCCCACTCACTGCTTTCATGGGTATTTGTTCCTAACAGTAATTTTTGCTTGTTTCTGATTTAATCTTACTTATTTTGAGCTTGTGGAGTGATCCACACTGACTTTGCTGTCAAGAGATTTCATTTGTGTGTGAATTCCTCACTCTCCTTTCATAAACTTGATTTATGGCTTGCCTTTGAACCTGCTCATTTTGTCTTGTACTAAATGTGAATTTGAGAAGAAGCTGTACTAATTTGTCATCTTTTGCTACATCAAGTTTTCTCCTCCGTGCTTCCCCCTTTTCATTCATTCTGAGATGTACAGCCTAGACTAAGACTGACTAACAACTTGCTATTGATTTCCTTTTAATGTTTTTAATATTTAAAATTTACTTGGACTCATTGAAGAGCTAAAAATTTAGCCACTCTAAGACCTTTTCCTGCCATGCACTTAGGAGTTGGACTTGATGAAGCTTTTGGGTCCCTTTCAGCTCTAAATACTCTCTGATTATCTGTGGTAATTGGGAAAATCAATTGCTAAAAAATACTTTTAAAAATTAAAGCCACCTGTTTGGCATAGCCCTGCTTATTATATGGGAATATAAATGTAGTCAAAAGGAGGTGATTGGTGATTAATTCAATTAAAAACAAATCTGAGTCTTGAGGCTGTGATGTTAAATGTTCTTTATAGTCTTGTGATGGGCTGTAGAGGCAGTTCTCTTCCTAAACTGAATTTCTTTTGAGGGTGTGTTCCATTGAGTTAACCTCTGTCTTCAGCAGTCATGAGCAAATTTTTTGCATGATTTAATTTTTTATTACTTATTTGGATGGGTTTTCTGTGAGGCTTCTTACTTGGCTAATAGAAGATAGGAAGTTAAGCCATAGCCACACATGAGATTTGAACTGTAAGACAGAGCAGCCCAGAGGTTCTTATTACCTTCAATACATTTAATTTAGCAAGGTTTTACAGAAATGGTTTTGGAGCAATGTAAGTTTTATCATTAAAGAAATAATAACTTTTTTTAGAAAGGGTCACTGATATGCCCTTACCTTGTTCCACACAAGACATTTGCTCAGGTGTTGCTTTCAGAAGCTGTTTTGCAGTTTGGCTTGTGAACCTAAATAATCATTAGATATACCTTGGAGAATGGGGGATTGCCAAGAAATAGATGAGCAAAGAAAAGTAAAAGCAGGGAAAGAAGGATATGAAGGGAGGTCCAAAGTGAGAAATTTTCCAGCACAAAATGCAAGAGGGAAAAAGATTAAAAGAATTAAAATGAGTCATTATATCTTTGAAAGCTTTTCTGGGATAAAAAAAGTGCATGTAAGAGAAAGATGTTGAAATTGGAAGAGCTTTTTTTAGTAGGATACTCTCCTGGTTTTATGTGGGACAGTGTTAATTTTCTTGTTAGTATCTGGTCCATGGGCAATTCCATAACCCTGGAAACAAATCTTTCTGAATGGACTCTGAAGAGGGAAGAAATATTGTTTCATTCATCTAAAAATTAGATATAATTATCAATATTGTAAAACTTCGTACTCTGCTGCAAAACATTTTATGGAAGTAGAAGTCCTTGAGAAAGGTTTGCATTGTAAGCAGATAAGCAATTAAGGAAAAAGAGTTTGTTACCATAATAGCTTCTTATTGACCCTTTTATTGAACATAATATAAGTACTTTATATTTTAAGCTGGAATAACTGTTTTGGATTATTCAGCTGCACCAGGGGAGCCCCTGGGGAGCAAAACCACATTTGTGTGTTTGGACAGAAATTTCCACAAGGTATGGGAGCAAAGCTGATGGGATCTGACAGTGCCCAGTGGGGACATGCTAAATTCATGGGCAGCAGTAGGATTTGGAGTTTAGTCACAGCATAAGCAGGGAGTGTCCAAAACCATCCATCCATCCCTGTGACAGTCCCCTGGAGTTGCTTCCCTTCACCTTTGTTAATCACATTCAAAGATCCGGCTGGGACAAGCAGAGAGCTGATCTTTGCTGGCCACAAAGTGATGCCTTCAAGGTTTACACTGCAGCAGCTTCTGCAGAAAATCTGTTCAACTCATTCTCAGATTCCCTTTATTGGCATGTAGTTCATGGCTGCTATCTGGATTAGCCTATTTTTTTTTTTTCCAGTAAAATCAATCATTAACACTCTACGTTGGGTTTGAAGGGCATTAGGATATCCTTGCAGCCTGCACAGTTTAGAAATCTGGACAACACTGATTGTGAATGGCTCAGGTGCAGATGGGAATTTCTTTTTCCTTGTTTAGATTTTTCCTTTTTTTTTTAATTAGGGTCATGTATCTCATGTATGTCTTGTAAATATGATAGGAAGGCTTTCTGTCTGTGCCAGTCCTGCTGCAACAGGACCACAGTAAAGGAGGGTTGAATGGTGACAGCAACAAGGAAAAGAGATTCTGACCCTTCTTAAAATTTTACTTTCATTACTGATGGTGAATAAGAGGAGGAGATAGGTGGGGTAAGATCAGATTTGGAGAGGGGAAAGTTTACTACAAAAGCAGTGCAGGAAAAATGCAAGGAAGGCTTTTGTACTGAAATCCTCCATATTGTGAAGGGTGATACTTGCCTCTTTATACATAAAAATTAATTTTTCTGAGGAGTTAAGTGTCTCTGGACTGGTTTACCCCTCATGAACCATATTAGGATGGTGGAGGCACACGTGTACATGCATGCTATACAAATCTTAGGTTACTATATGAAAGAATTTGAATTCTGCCAACAGTGTGAAAACACAGATAACAAATTCTGTGCTGAATCTTTATTTTTTCTCTATTGAGTAAATTCCCTTTGCCTGCACTCTCAGTTCTTGAAGGCAATGCTCAAAGATGTTCTGAGTTTCTGCTTCCTATAATTGACTAAGAGGTGACAAATAGCATATCTCCAAGGAAGACCCAATTTAAAGGCCACATTAGTGCAGAGTCTTCAGCCCAGTACAATATTACAATAAACTTTTCTCCTTGTCTCTACTGAGATTACCCAGAAGCCTTTTCAAGTTTTTTTACCCTCTCAAAGTACAAAATTGGTAAGGCATATGCCAGGCTTAGGGTTGTTCTGGCTTGTTTAGCAGTTCCATGAGTTCTGCAGCTCTCTCACTCCTATCCTGGCTGACAAATCTTTAGTCATAAAACCAATTCTCTCTCCCTGACAATTATTTCAGAAGATGATTTAAGAAAGCACTTAATAGCCTTAAGGAGGACACTAAATGATCCCAGTGGAACTGATATGCAAATATTTTTTTTAGTGCCTTGCTGAATCAGGTTTGCAAGTCCTGTTTCTAACCTCAGTGGTAGAACCACAATTTTCCTGCTGCTAACCACTTTCCCTCATCAAAGAGGGTTCATTTGGGAACAACTAAGGCTTTCCCAATAACCTACAAGGCACTCCAGCTGGACATTTCTGTGCTTAGTAAATATGCTATTCAGTTGCTAAGAAGAGTAATGAATCCTTAAGTGTACATAAGAATGATTTATTGTATACTGTGAATTTACAGCCCATTATGGGAAATAATTACATTCCACTAATTACAAAACTTAATAGTCACTCCAGCCTAGGAAACAGCAGTGTGAGCAAGCAGATTTGCAGCCATGCATTCAAAAGAATGAACTACATGAGAAGCAGTTAGCTGAAAATCAGTTTACCATTTAACCCCAGAGATCTAACTCATGACAAAGTTGTTTTGAATTTTTTTTTCCCATGGTCAACTTTTCTAAAATCTTGGGAGGAAGCGGGATCATTAAAGAGAATGAGTAAAATATATAAAGAAAGTTGATCAGTCTGATAGAGCCCATCAGGAATTAAAAAAAGACTTTTTTGCCCGTGGTGTGGGTGTGTTTTGTAACAATTTACTTCCCTCTACAGAGTGCAAACACAGTCCTGTGTCAGGTACTGCTGTTCACACTGGGCAGGCTTGGGCAAGGCTTGGGCAAGGCTTGGTCTCTCCTTTGAGCTGTGGAAATGATGGGTACCTACCAGAATGGATTTTGTAAAT
>JANRMJ010000054.1:2989239-3032859 GCA_025584955.1 Alethe diademata
ACCATGAGTAATCTCAAAATAAATGGAATAATTCAATGTCCTCAACCTTAAACATTCAAAGATCATGACTTGTCTCACTCCCCCTATGCTCTCTGCATAGCACGAATTAAGTTTAGTTTTTTTAAATGTGGTGATTTTTGTTTTCCCAGCTAAATATGTGACTCTCTCTATTTGCTTTCACAGTAATGTGTTTCAAAAATGTTCTCAGCCTATTGATCTGGAAATTTTTTTTTATTTATTAAAAAATGCCAGCAGAGATCTTCACAAGCATGTGAGAATTTCAGGAGACAGAATAATTTTAACTATGGGACACTGCCACATCATTCCTGGAATGACTTCTACATATCCTCCACAATACCCTAAAACAGCAAAGGATTTGCCTGGCTTTTAATTTTCCTTTTGAAGCTGTAAACATCAGGTTAAATGATTCTTATGCTGAATTCCATGTGCCTTTCCCCATTCATGGGAATAGGGAGGAGCATCCATGCCTGGAGATGAGCAGGATTTTGGGACACAGACCCTTGGCTATTTGCTGTGGGATGGACTTTGCAAGAAAAAAATCTACTTTTACTAAGAAGTTTAAAAGCAGGAGGGAGATTTAACCAGCTAAGCTCAGAAGGGCATGATAACAACAGAGCAGCTGGTGGTTATTAAAGGATTTATTACAAGGTTAAGTAGCATATTAAGTGTTCAGCACAAATTTCTGTTTCTTCCTCATCTCTTAGGTTTCCTCTAGCTCCAGCAGAAAGCAGGCAATAGGTAGAGTATTATATCCTTGCAAAGAAATCCCACAAACCTGAAAAAATATTCAGGATGAACCAGGAGAAGAACAACCCAATTCTCTGCAAAAAAACATTCCTTCTCCTAAAATGAATATTGCACACAATTTTATCAGACTCTTACTTGGTATACTTTGTTAGTAATAATTTCAAGTATATGAAGCTGCTAAATTTGTAAAATTAGCAAAATATCTGCTGTCCAGCAGGTTAACACTGGAGAACATAAAACCTTGCAGTTCTGCTGTTCAGTGTCACTAAGTCCTGGCATTACTCTTTGGAGAAAAATTACAGTTGCAAAAATAGATGTGATAATTAGCAAACTAATTGCTGGCCACCCGTTTTCAGGAAGGAAAATTAGGCAAGTGTATAAACAATTGTGATTTTAATACAGAATAAACTGCTACATAATGTTTCTTATACACATATATATAAATTAATGTACAGTGCTTGAGCAAGGTTATTAGTATGGCAATTGTAGTACAGTAATCTAATGTACAATGGCTCTGTTCAGTCCCTGTTTTAACTTCCAGTGGAGAACTTTACTGGGAAAAAAAACATACTGGCATTTTCTTTAAGAAATGCACTATTTAGTCCTGTAGATTTGGAGATTTCTTCAATATTCTAGACTACCTTTTTTCATTTCTTATACAATAGTTCTGTTCCTTATGAGCATTGACATAACAACTGCATTTTTCTATTTCCACAGGAAGGAAAATATAAATAAATCAATTTTGTCTCTGGTTTTGGCTGAGAGCTGGTTTCTAGTCTTTTATTTCCATGGAACTCTTGTTCAACTATTCTGTGTCTTCTGCTCAAGTGAGTTTAGTGGCTGCTGCTGGGTGGAGTTTCTTGGATTTTTGCTTGAAAAGCACCCAGAATGCTTGCATTTAAAAAAAAAAAATCAGATTATTCCATTACAGTGATCACTATCAGGTTTAGACACATCACTTAGACCTAATGGTATTGGGTGAGCATAGCTCAGCTGAATTGCAGGTCATAAATTCTTACTGTGCCATACAACTTGTTCATTGATGCCTGTGTTTAAAAAAGTGATGGGGACAAACAACCCAGTAAACAACACGAAAAGTAAGAAATAAATCTTTCCTCAAATTACCAATTTTGCTGTTCTTTATCTTAGGAAACATTTATTTCATTTGCGTTTTAAAAAATTACTTAGAAAAATAATCCAGTGAGAGCATGAGAAACAAGAAAGCTTTCCTCAGATTACCAACTTTGCTACTCTTTTTCTTATGAAACATTTATTTTCTTTGGCCATTTGTAAGTCAGGATAATGACTGAAATGCGCTTTCAAATTTTTAAAGTTGTTAAAAACATGAATTTTCACCAGTGCATTCCTATCACATTTGGCCTGACATAAGAATTCAAAATATTAAAGGATACATCTCAGCTAGGAGTGTAAGTTATTTGGATGTTACAAACCATCTAATAACTTTTACAGTGCTTGTAAGGTGAGAATGGCATCCAATTTGAGCAGCTGTTGGGAGAAAGGTGGCAAATTCTGTCTCCCTGACATAAAATACTTTAGCACAAAGAAAAAACAGCACTAAAACTGCAAGAGAAAGAGATAAATTGAGAACTATAACAACAGAAAAAAAGTGAATTTTCTCTCTATTTACTGCAGGTGCTGTTTTTGACAACCCAGGCACTGGAAGATGTTCTTTCTGAGGTAATCCTTTCCCGACCTTGATTAGGGAAGTGGCATATCCTGCTCTGAATACATACATTTAATTTCATTTCTGTGTCAAGCACAGGCCAGATACTTTGAATAGGAGACAATAGAGAAATATAAAATGAACCCACAGATTACACTCTTAAATCTGCTTCTATCAGGCTGCCCTGAAAAATGAAGAGTAGATGGAAGTGCTGAGGAGTTTTAAGGATCAGTGCAGGATTTTTTTATTTTTTGTCCCAATTCCTTTCAGCTGAGGTCGTGGTGGTAAACCCTGCCCCAGGTCTGCTGCTCCCTTGGTGAGAGCTTTGCCCCACTTCTTTCCTTTTGGTCACCACCCCAGCAGATCCAGCAGGTTATGTGAGAGCTCTCTTAATGTTTAAATGCTTGCCTGAAAAGCTCTTGCTCATATTGGCTAATTTTCATTCATCAGCCCAGAGGGGAAGGGGAAGAAAAGGAGGAAGGAAATTCCCCCTAGTTCCAGAACAGGAGGCTGTACTGACCCCCAGCAAGGGGCACACCTACAGCCCCATTTTGTGTAAAAATTTTTCTAAATGACAAATATTAAAGTACACTAGGTTTTCATGGACTCTTCCCTTCCCTTCTGGTTTTAAGAATGGCTGGAAAGCTTTTGAAGATGGCAACCCCCTACATTCACTCCCCTATTTTGGAGCTAAATTGTAGGAGAAAACAAAGACCAAAGAGGTGAAATGACCAAAGTGGCTTAAAGAGATAAAGATAGGTTTAAAAATTAAATTCCCAGGGTCACAGATCAATATCTGAACCATTCCTTGTTGTAGAATTTTTACATTTTTCTGAGGGTACAGATGCTTTTACTAGGCAACTTCTATGGAATAAACACATGTCATTTCCATTGGCATCAAAAACAAGTGTCTAGCCCAAGGAAACATAAATGACTTGGCAAAAACTATTCCCTGTCAGGGACAGAGTTACTGTAGGAAAGTGGATATTTCACCTCATAATCTGGAGCATTATTTTGTTCACTCCAAATTTCCTTAGACTCCTATAAATTATGATTTCTCATGCACACTTTAAATAAACAAAGAACAATAATTGTTTTGAAGTATTTATTTTACTTTCGTAGTTGAAAAAAATCAGTTTACATCCACCTGCAATATTTCCAGCTTTGCTCCACTTATAACACCTTCTGTTTCCTAGAGTTCTCACCATGCTTTTCACCATGACAGAATGCCAGTACAATTCATGACATTAATCTGGAAACCTCTTTATTTTGTTTCACTATTACAGCTTTATGTTCTGTTAGCTCATCAATATTGCTTTAATTCTGAAAGTATGGGAAAATATTTTTAAAGTACTACAGATACTTAATTGTTGTTTCAGTGTATACTCTACATTGATATTTAATAGCAGGCACTGATTTTTATGACAGGAAACATTTCCAAAAGGTGCCTTTTCTACTTATCTTTATAACTTCTTGCAAAAACAAACTGCAATGAAAATGAAATGCATATGTGAGACACAAATTTCAGTGTCAATTTTTTTCTGATCTTTTCTGGTCCATGGTAAGTGGTTGAATTAATTTGCTTTCACAACATCATTTTGAACAATACTTTGGTATGAAAAAAATTACCGTGTCTAAACCTGTGCTACCACATTCAAAATGCTTTCAATGTTTACCCAATCTTGTACATCTTTATTTTACACTGCAATTTAAAAGATAGATTGTCCTTCTGCCTCACCCATACAGGGTATGTTTATTATACAGAACTTTGCAAGTTTCAGTTGTTTTTCAGAGACATTTCAGTGACACTACTATAAAGAAAAAAGGGAATAAAGGATATGCGGTCATTAACCAATAGTCATCCTACAAATGAAATTTCTGCCTTTTAGAGTTATGTGAAAAAATAAAATTCAAGACTGCAGAGGAAATGAAGAACTTCATCTTATATTGGCAAACATATTACTGCATGCTTATATGAATGTTTTCATTATCATGTAGTGTAACAAAGGAACCACTGGAGAAGTATCCTGTGCTTAGAGTTTCAT
Source organism: Alethe diademata (assembly GCA_025584955.1). NCBI lineage: Eukaryota > Metazoa > Chordata > Aves > Passeriformes > Muscicapidae > Alethe > Alethe diademata. The sequence goes on from JANRMJ010000054.1 coordinate 2,993,737, forward strand.
TCTGGTTTTTACCCGATTTTAGAAGTTTCACAAAGCTTGAGCTATAAGTTATAGAGAGCTGGTAAATGATTCAAAGCAGATAAGGTAATTAATTGCTTGTGTATCATAGAATAGTTAGTAATACCCAACATTAGTTTATTACCAGGTATCATAAGTGGTTAATCCCCTATACTTTTCCCATTCTTCCATATAAACTGCTCACATGTATTTCCTTATAAACTCTATCAGCTGATAAGTGATACACCAAATATTGGCCACATTTTGTGTGCAAGTTTCATTTCCATGAAAATCTATTTCTTATTTATCATAAAGAAAGCATAATTGTCCCCATAGTGGACAGTTACATATGCAATATATATTTTTATTCCAGCAAGCATGACATGTTTAATTATAAGAAATCAGACACACAGACTTTGTACCAAAATTTAATGGACCCTTCTGTTTTGTTCTCTCAGGAAGTTATTTTACCTTCCAGTGCATGGGAACTTTGCCTATTTTCACAAAGTATAAGGAAGGAAGCAAAGAGAAAAAAAAAAAACTCATGGTATGTGGGCAAAATTCCTCTGCAGCCATTTACCTTGCAGGAGGAGAGATTGGAAATGCTGTGAGTGAAGTGAGCAGATGGTGTCAGTAATGACTGACACCCACTGGAGCTGCACAAACACAGCATCCTCCTCTCCTGGCAGGCAGCCCGGGTTGTTATCCACTGACACAAGGCACAGAGTGGGAAAGGACCAGGCTGGGTTAGAGCTGGCTGCCTAAAACTGGTCCCTTCCTTTCAAACCCTTCTGTTGTGCCTTGTTTTACAGAAGTGAGGGGGAGAAGTTGGAAGGGAGCGTTCCCACTGCTTTCAGTGATGATGTGACACAAAGGTAAATGCACTAACTGGGCACTTTCTCTGGCTCTTTGTAAATCTTTGAGGACTGCCACTCCCAAACCAGCCGTGTGCAAGTGGATAAGCAGAAATTACAAATTAGCATCGCTGCTTCATGCTTCTAATCAGTGTCATGCTTCCAATAAGCAGGAGGGCACTTAAAACCCACTGATGTTACTTGACCCATCCTCTTCACAGCTCATTTGCCTCATACTCTAAATGTCAGATTTCCATACAGAAATTAAGCAGCCTCTTTCCATGGAAACCTTTCAAGACCATGCAACGAGTGAATCCATAGAAAGCACAGAAAGCTATTCCAGATGATGGGGATGTGGAGTTTAGTTCATGCATGCCACTGAAAAAATGCTATTTAGTAGTTATTGAAACTGAACTTAAGCAACTCAGTCATTTGAAAGTAGTTTAGGAAGGGCATCTGCTGAGTGGAATTAACTTAAAAATTGATCCACTGAGGATGTTTTTAAATATATTTTTTCATGTCCCTGTTCTGTACACAGGTTCTGACTGCAGAAAAAAATACAGAATACAGGACAGTCCCTGTGTGTGTGCGTGCATCTCCTGAAGCTGTGCTGCACTCAGGGATGAAGCTGAGTTCAGATTTTCATGCAGCAGTAACAGATAGGATATATCTTGATGGGACAGTTGAACATGGAGACAGGAATTTCTTTGCTGATACCTATTTTTGTAGTGTTTAGTGCATTCTATTTAATAAGCACCCAGACCAAGGACCAATGGATTAAACTCCAATATTCTTGGCTTTGTGGAAGTCTGACAAACAGTGTAAAATGAAATACTATGAAATGGAACACAATGATTCAGTCCTGGTTCCCATTTTGAAAAGCCATAAATAACTTCATAACAGACCAATGGGATGTTTCAGACATTCAGATTAATTTACTTCCACTATGAACACCTAAAGAAGAGCTGAATTTGACACTGAGGGTTTGCCTTCATACACTTAAATAACAATTGTCTCTGTTTTGAGTAGGCACAGTGATGGTATCTGCTGATTGCCAAAATAAATTGATTTATATCAGAAAAAAAGCATTGCCTAAAGCAGTGCTTATTGCAAGATACCTTTCTATAAAAACCTGCAAAACTGTTCTCCTGTCTTTCCTTTAACAATGGTATTATTACACTTCAGAGTTACAATCTCTTACTGTTACTAGGTTATAAACACTGTGCTATATGAATTATTTCACATTATTTATTTTTATTTGGCAGAACACAAGACAATTCTCAAACTATAAAGGCTTTCAAGCCACTTGAATGATATACTACTCTGGAAAAAAATAGATCATTCATTAATAAACCAAATAACAAAAATGGGATTTGAGAATGATCAGTCCCTGCCCTGTTTCCTTCTCTACCTACTGGTAGCATGAATTAGGTTTTATATAGAAATAAATGTCCTTTACTTTTTATAGTAATTGAAGAATTAAATAGGGAAAATTATAGCAAGGAAATCAATTGCTCAAAAATAAGAAAGTCTTGGGTAGGTTCTCATGGATATCCCTTAAATATTTAACAAAACATAAATTTGGGTTAGTAAACATCATAAAATGTAATGCTATATTATGCAGAGCTCATCAGTAATTCAACAGTCTTTGAGGAATAAGTAGAATTACCATTTTCCACTTAAAATAGAAGTATACCAATGCAGTAATGACATAAAGGATCAAGGCAAAGAAAAATTATTAAGAAGTTCTTAATTTATATAGTATAATAATATATACACAAGCTGCAGGTATTAAATCTGCCTGACTTTTCTGTTGGTTTTCAGGGTTTCTCTCTTCCCTGTCACCTTCACCTCTGGGAGTGGTGACATAACCCAGAGCCGTCCTCGTGCTCTGCCATTTCCCTCCTCCCACCCCTCTCCTGATTAACGTTTGGGTTTATATATGCCACTGCAAATGAGTTCACTGTGATCATTAGGCTACAGTTGATCTGATGCATAGTAAATATTTCTCAGAGCTTTCCTTGGTTTAACAGAGGGGTTTGATTTCTTTTATTTATTTCCCTCCAAACTTTTCACTGTGCACATGTTGTGCTCTCCTCAGTCCAGAATTTTGAAGCACAGAGCTTTCATGTTTCATAAGAGCTTTCTGAGTTTTATTTTGAACCTTGTTGTTTTGACAGTTTTTTATTCTGTCAGCAATGACTGCAATAGGATGGTACTCAGGGGAGAGGGAGGTTTGTGCTACAAAAAAGTCAGTATTTTTTCTGAGATCCCTTATGCTGGGGTTATGTCTGAATCTAAAAAGGCTTGTCTAACCACACATTCTGTCAATCATCCAAGAGATAAGATCTATATTCAGCTTTCATTCAGTCCCTAGGAGAAACCAGACAAGACATGCCCACAAAATAAAGGTAGGAATTGGCCTGAAAAAGATAGGAAATCCATAGATTACAATTGTTCTTCTTCTTCTGTAGAGCTGGGCCTTCTGTATGCAATAAGATAGATGCTTACAGTTTTTCCACTGAGGTATGGAGACAAACATGGAATCACTGTGTCCCACCATCCCTTAAAAAAGGGAGAAGCATCCCAAAATGAGATTATACTGTTCCTGTCACTAAGGAATTGGGAATAGATAGTAAACATAAAATTGCAAAGATTGACGATCACCACGAAATAGAAAAGGAATCATTGGTGCCCTGGAGGATGGACAGCAAGGCTGGTTTCACTAAAAGCTGTGCTGAAGTCACTTTTGTTTATCTCCTGTTCACCCTACACTGAGTATAGCAGGCACAGGGATTTTATGGCATCCAGTCCTACACAGTAAATGACTTCTGCAGACAGAAATACACAAGGCCAAGGTGCTCCATAGCTGCCATTCCAGCAAATCCAACAGATCCACTCAGTTCTTTGTGTTATAGCCTCTGACAAATTAGTACTTTGTTGTGTTGCCTCCATACACATGCACAGCACCTCTTTCTTCCTAAATCACAGGTCATTCAGCAAATATTAGTTATTAATTTATGTTTTATCAAAATAAAATTGAACCATGGCAGCAAAAGAGTAACATTCCCTAGGTGGCCACAGCTGACCCAAATCCATCCAGGATGTGAGTGATTTCAAATTAGATGTATGGATCAGCTCCAGCTTCCTAAATGCCTGAGCTGAGAAAGACTGAAATAAGGTGAGTGAAGACACTGGAGAAAGGAAGTGCCTGAAGGCTGCAAACTGAAGGGAAAGGATTTAGCTTGGTAAACTTTTGAAAATCTGCCTCAAAGTGGAATAACCATTACAGGAACCAGCAACACGAACAGCAGATCACATTCCCATCATCATTTTCTGTGCACTGAGCAGGTAATACTTTTTTAAAGGGATCTCTGAATGGGCTTGTGGTTGCCAGAGGACACAGAAGTTATTGCTTTGGTCATGTTTGACTGGGGCTGCTTTTTCCTTTATTCTTTCTGGAGGGTCTCACAGGTTTATTCTGTAAAACTGCTTTCCTTTATGACCTTCCAAGGGAGGACTGGGGTCTTCTTCTTATTGTCTTTCTGCCTGAACCTCACTTCTTGAAGATTTCTCTCAATGAAAAGCATATCAATAGCTGTCATATTATTTCTACATCTAATTTATTTCGGGCCTGTAGTTATGGATCCATGTTTTCTCACTAGAAGATAAATGGCAAAATCACTGAGCTAGCAAAACAGTCAGGAGCTGAAAGGGAGTGGAAAACAAACAAACAAACAAACAAACACAAACCAAATTTCAATTGAGATAGCAGTGATGTGTAGGTTAAAAAGAAGAAATAAAGTGTTCACTTTCAAAGAGTATGTTGGACTCAAAACCTCTGGATTGTCATCTATGGAGACTGTGCTGCTCAGCAATGGGCTCAGCAAATCATCCTGGGTTATCTTCAATCTGTAAACTGAATTGGATAAAATTTCATTGTCTTTAAAACAGATGGTGGCTTCCAAGCATTTCAAACCATAAGCACAGGGTTAACAGGCTAACCTCTTAAAATTCAGAGGTGCTAAATATGTTCTGTAGGGAGTGATAGATGTTTAAGTGTTGATTTTCTGGGTTTTTTTCAGTTTACATATTGACAAGTTTCAGAACAGAAAATAAAGACTTATTGTGTATTTAGCCAGACTTGTTTTAGCCCCTGGCTGTGTGTGTACATGATCCCCATTGAAGGCAGTCTCATTTTTCTGAGCTGCTCCCTCCTCCAGAACTTCAGGCCGGCTTTAGCAGAGCTGCTAATCCCTGCCTCCTGCAAAAACAGCATCTCCCAGGGGAATTTGAATTACAGGAATAACCAACACTGCTGCTGCCTGGCCAACTGTGGAGAGACACAGAGTGATTTTTAAAATGATTACTGCTGATATCAAGTGTAGAATAACTGCACTGCTTATCACCTAAATTACTTTTAGCTCATACTCCAGGTCATTCACAAAGTGTAAATTTAATACTGCTTTGTCTTTTGTGTCTCAAACCTGTAACTTCAAGAATGTGGTGCTTTGATTGGTCTGATCTGTTCTGCCTAGTGAAAGAAACAGCTTTATCATAGGAGGTGAGCTTCTTAAAAGCAAACCAATATTTTGGGTCTTAGACATTCATGCCACCTTCAAACCCAAATGTCATGATGGTATGAGCTTGCAATTAGACATGCTTAAACTGTCTAAACTCTCTGATTCTCAAAATTTCGAGTTCCCAGACATGACTTTCACCAAGGTGAATGTGGAATGGAACAGAGTTTGTCTCTGTGTATTACTCATATCAAATTTGCACAAGTTTTCTGGTTTTAGAGATATAATACCCCATGTACCTCTCTGTTCCAGTGGAGGTCACTCTATCAGCTCTGTTTGGTCACACTTTGAACAGAAAGAAATCACATTTTTTCAGACAAAGGCTTTCTCCAACATTTTTACATTTTGAAGTGGTGGGTTCTTCTGAGTTTATCATCTTTTCACTATTTATGGTTGTTTACTTCTCCTTACCTTTTAAGAACAACCAGAAGAGAACTGTTCTGCTTTTGATTGCAGCTGGTGCCTCAAACAACAGCACTATCAGGTTCTCACAGAAGGCACTAACCAGGCATTTATTTTTCTGTATTGAAGTTAGTTGCTAACACAAGTTTTTATCCATTTTTAGTGTTTTTAAACAGCAGAGAGTGATGGAGACGGAAGGAAAGACTGAAAAACAGCAAAAGGATGTGGTGCCCTCCAAAGTGACTTTCACATGTAGACTGGATGGGTATTTTGGCTGCATATTATAGTGAAATTTCCTATTTGCAAGTTCCCTAAGCAAGACAGTTTTTTAGTGGTAAAAAGGATTGATAATCAGATTTGATCTCAGAATGTGATATGATTTTCTGTGGGCACTGCACAGTGCTGCAGTACCCTGAAAATAAAAGCTGGCAAAGAACAGGGGGCTCTGAGCCTGGCTGTGGGACCTCACACTCTGCAGGGTGTTTCAGGTCTGATGCCTGTGGGGCAGAGGAGGGAGAAAAAGAGAAAAAAAAGAAAAAGTGAAGGGGATATTTCAGGCAATGGGGGTAGATGTGACTGCAATGATCTTTGGGTTTTTCAGACCTGCCAGGGTCAGTTAATCTGCATTCCCTGTGGTGTGGTGTGTGGTTCCTTCTTGCCCTTCAGCTAAAGATGCAGCACAAGGTGCCCAGTGCTGGTGACACCATCACCATTAGCCATAATGTGCAGAGAACACACATTGGCTCAATTATACACAAGTTTGGGCACCAACTCAGTGACTTCTGCAAACACTGTGAAATGTTCGAATGCTCCACTGTGAGATGATTGTGCCTCCTCCATGCCTACACACAAAGTATAGACTTTATGTAAGGGTCATGGTTATTAAAGGTGGATGATCAATAATTTTGTCTAATTAGAGAGTGAAATGACCACTGGGCCCAGTGACTGAAAGTTCCTTTTCTGTAAACTAAGAATTACAGTCACTGATCTGTATGACAGCCATGCATGTTATTCTCTGTCATTTACTCAAATATATTTTAAAATAATCACCTTTTTAGAAGCATGTGAGGGTACACAAATTTTAACTCAAATTGCTGTAATTACATCTAATCTAGTCAAATTCATTTTTATTAAAGTTCACACTGTGAGACTAATGAACCTAAAGCACTGAAATCATTCTCATTACACACAGTTAGATCTATTTACTGAATCTGCATTGTTTCATGCCCAGAAGGTGAAAGTAAAAACCCACACCACCAAGATGCAAAACACATCTTCTCAATCATTTCCCCTACATGAACAGTTTAAACCAACTGTGTTCTAACAGACAGGGGGATGTGAGCAATGTTTCCCTCACTGGGTTTTAATGTGAAAGAAAGGTTGACTGATGAAGGGTGGATTAAAGGATAATGAAGCTGGAAGGAGAAACCTCAGCTGCTGGTGATGGGCAGGGAGATGATGCAGACAGCTGACACACTTCTGGAATTGATGCTTCCAGAAGCTGAAGAAAACATACAGTCATTCTAGCTGACACACAAATGTCCTTTCACATTATTTCCCCAAACCCTGCAGGCAGGGAATTATTTTCTAAAAAAACCACTCACAAGGTCACTCTTTCACCATTCATCCAATTCGCCCCCTCAAAAGTGCTCCCATTGGCCAACAAGCAATAAAAGGCTGAGGAAGCTGCACAGGTGATGCACATGCAGCAAGGAAAATGGGTGTAATTCCATTTGTACTGGCCTTCACAACACAGTAAATCTGTACTTTGAAGGACTGGCAGGTATATTACTAAGCAAAGCAAACTAAAATCACAGGGTTTTTTTGCAACACATGAGTTTCATCATGATCCCTTTGTTCAAAAGCCCAAGTAAATATATCTTCCTGTGTGATTGTGAAGAAACGTTTTGAGGTTCAGGGAACCACTTTGCTTTTCTCTCCAAAGAAAACAAAGCCAGAAATGAAAATCACTGTCAAATCCCCTACATTTCACCAGCCAGTTCCCCAAGCAGGGATTACCTATTTACCTCACTTCACTTCCAGAGCTCTCTTGAGAAAGGAGCACAAACAGGATGCAAAGGGCCAGAATTTCCAAATAAACAGCTAACAAAACCTCATTTTGCCACATAATCAATGAGAAGTGTCCTGTGCTAATGACATTTCTGCACCTGGCAAAAAAACACCACTTCTCATTCTGTCCTCTTGGTACCTCCAATGCAATATCCAATTTTTCCATGGCTTTACATTCATGATAAGAGCTATCAAAATAGATTATCTCCTCACCTGCCTGAAGGGAATGGCTTTTATATATTGTATTTTGTGTTGGGCAAAATACAGAATTACTTTTTTCCCATCAACATTTCCATTGACTTTTTTTTGTGGTAGTTTTTCAGTCATTTTTAACCACTGATAATTATGGATTATCCAACACAAATCCATCAAGAAATCATTGCAGATGACTCCTCAGTAATGAGAATACATAAATTCCTCACTCAATAGGTTATGCAATCAGTTCACTGCTTAATAAAAACAACCAAACCTGAGGTACTGCAATCTCTACAACAATTCATTTAAAATGGAATTTGTTAATGTTGGATGAGATCCTTGTCTGCAATAAATCAATAAAGCCCCCATGAATCAATGGGCTGACACTGAATTGAACTAGGTGATAGTCAGTCTGCAGGTTTTTATAAATAAAGGTTTCTTTGTTATCATGACAATCATTCCAAATTCATTTAAATACTTTTCCCCCCTCTCCCAGTTATTGTCCTCAGTGTCACTTGTCTTTACTGCATCATTCATGGCCTCATTTTGGGGAATTGTGTGGCAATTTTATGGCAGACTGCACACTTCATGTGTTACACACATTCCAGAGCTGAAAAGATATAACTACACAAGGTCCCAAAATATGCTAAAATCTTTAATCTTAGATTAATGGTTGAAGGCTGAGAAAAATGGAATAATTTAGTGAAGATTCTTTTAGCTCTTATGTTCTGTGATTAAACCTTAGAGAGATGTTAGGCAGAAGAAAGAGCCTGGATTGTTGTCTCATCTTTTTGCCTCTAGAATGAACAGCCTGGAACAAGAACCTGCCCAGATGAGAGAAAAAAAAAAAAAAAAAAAAAGAAGCAGTGAATGTTTGATTTCATCATTTTTTGCAAACATCCTGGTTTCAGCTCTAATGTATACATATCCCCAAATAAATCAAAGCATACATAGCATAAAAAATTAACAATATCCTGCTTTCTTTTTTAGCCCTCCATGTTCAGAAAGCTGCGAGATTGCCTCCTGTATGTGCACTTTCAATTCAAATTTCCAATTTCCAGGTCTGGTGCTTTTTGTTCACAAGTACAGGAGAGAGCCAAAAGCAGGGAGAAAAGCCCCCATGGAGTTGGACCTCTGCACTCATTATGAGCTGGGTAGAAAGCACCTGCTATTCACCAGCTTAGAAAACAGTCTGAAATTCAAGTAAGCCTCAGCAAGGACCTAACAGAGAACATCAGGAAGCCAGCCAGTTTCATATGCTTCATCTTTCAGAGATTTTTGCTCTGATGCTCTCCCTCAGCAGCACACACCAATTTTTTTCCCTGCTTTTATTTTTACATTTGAAGTGGAAATATATTAATGTTTTAAATGTCTCTTAACTGGAGATTTTAATGCCCTATAATGATAAAAATTATTTATTTATCAAGATATGATTTAGGAATAAAAGAACATGTTAATATAGGAAGTCAGGCTAAATTTCCTCTTCCAAAGAGTGAAGAGTGCTTGGGCCAAATTAGTTTGAAAACCTGGCACATGATATATAAGAACTCTGAGCACATAATTCCCAGCTTTTCTCAGGTATTTATTGTACTAACAATGTGAAATTAACTTCAGTTGTGTAGCAATTTGAGAGGTGCTTTATGATGAGGGTGATCCATTCAACATTTCTGATTTAGACTGTTTTAAAAGCAGCATTGAGGCCTCATGGCATCCCCAGACACATAAAAACAAATCTTTTCAGGCTCAGCTGAGCCTTTCCTCATTCCTAGGGGTGAAATGCACACAGTTTCAAACCTTTGAACTTCTCATCCTAAACCAAGGGATCTGAATTTAACCTGGAAGCAGGAAAAATAATTTCTGTAGTTGGTGTTTGGTTTTGACACCTTTAGGTTTGGCTTAAATATCCTCTGGTTAGGGATGGTTTGAAATTTTTAATTTTTAACACAAAGCATACCTGCTACGGGGCTTTGTCATCTCTAGAGGAATGAAGAATAGAAATCCATTCAATTTTTCCTCTGACTGATTTACCTAAATATTGCAATGCCTCAATGCTTTTGGGCAGCCTCCACTTTCTGGCTTTGACCTTCTTCTACCACTTAAGAATTGAATTCTATTCTGAGATCAAATTAAATGAGATCAGAATCACAACTATGTGAATATCTATGAAATAGCAGGTCTAAGACAATATAATGAAAACACACCCCAGAAGAAGAAAAAAGAAAAAAATCTGATACTCTGAGATTTATGTGTAGATGGAAAGGCAGTGGGAAGTTTTGGCTTCATATGTGTACTGATGTGGTAAATTAAATTGGTCAGGGTAGCTCCAGGGAGCTAACAACATTTTTCCTTAAGGGTATATAAAATGTCGTATTTTCATTCAGAAATGCTAATGCTTTGCTACTCTTTCAGCATTTTGTATGTAGCATTAACTGCAATTCATTGCAGGCAAAAAAAAAAGTGTTTATTTGTTTTACTCATAAAAAGTATATGCACTCTTTAATGTGTACAGAAAATTAAATCCTGTGTCTGTATCTGAAGAGACACAGGACTGGAACTCCTTATTGGTTAATAATCTGCATTTTTCAGGCTTTGCACTCCCTCAGTATAAGGACAGCAGATAACAAAAATAACAAAACAGTAGGACTGCACTCAACATGTGTGGTGCAGGATTTCAGGAGGGGACAAATGTAGATACAAACCAGAAACTAATTTTTTTTTAGTCCTCTAAATTACAGTTTGTGGTCTCAGGGTACAGGATTTTCTTTTGCTATGCTATGTTCAGCCACACAAGACAAAAACTGCCAGATTTGAGGATGGCAGAGAATTCCATTTCCTTGTCAGTTCGGCAGCAAACATTGACCCCCCCAGGGTAGGTATGGTCCTTTTTCTGCTTTTTAGGGTCATTCAGGGTGGTTTCATTAATGTGCTTTCCCAGGAGCACAGAGGAATCATCATCCTTCCTCTTTTCCTGAGGCACAGGGCATCTGGAACTTTGGTCTTTCTCTACACATGGAATGGGTGTTTGGGTGTTTGGAAATGCCTTTGTGTGTGAAGATGCTCCTGAATTCTATATTATATAAATATATATATGCATATCTTGGCTCCCAGTGTGTGCAGGAGACAGGACTCAATGATCCAAGGAACAGTTCCCAATCCCATATTCTCCAGTATCCAGAAGAGCTGGCAAATGAAGAATGGTATTTATCTGGACAAAAGCAGTCACTGCAGGTGAGTGCCTTTATTTTAGCCAGCCACTTTATGATGCCATGAACATAAACAGGCACTTCTGAGGTACAGTTCCACTCACTAATCTAAAGTCTAGAGGTAAAAACCACAGATGTGTTACACCCCAAAGTCAGGACATTCACTTTAAAGACTCTCCGGGCCAGGTGTCGACAGCTACAGCACAAAGTTGGATGACATTGTTTCAACCAATGATACTTGAAATATAAATAAGAAATGTCAAATAATTCCTTTGCTGTTCACTGGCAAGATGCCAATTAGAAGTCTTCATCCAGTTTTTTGACATTACGCTTCAGGGAAGGGGTGGGCTGATTAAAAAAATTCTACAGGTGAGTGAGAAATACTAAAGCTCTTGTAAGCCAAGAACTACACAGAAGAGCTAACGAAGGCTAAATACAGGTTAAATTTTAAAAGGCCAGGGAAGGAGAAATTGGAGAAAATAGATATTAATACTTCTCAAGTGTATGCAGAGTTCATAAAGAGGCTGCAGATACAAGAAACATGGATTTACCTCACAGCAAGAAATGAAGAAAGATAAAGGCTTGACCAGGGCTTTGCCCACAGTACAGCAAAAGGAAGCAGCTCCAGAGGACCAGTTTTCCCCAGGGTTTCTTGGTATTGAAAGCAGGGAGCTCAGCTGTGTCAAATTTCTGCTTATTTCAGTATCTGCTGGCTGAGGAGAGGCAGAAGCCAAAAGTGTGCCCATCCTTACCCTGTTCTCCCAGTCCCATCTCTCACCCTGCACTCTCTCCATCTATTGAGACATTTCCCCTCCTTCAGCAGCTGACAACATTTTGGCCCCCAAGTGAAACAGAAACCATGCTCAGGACTCTGTGAGAGCCCAGCAGAGGTTCTGCCACACCAGGGAAACAGAAACCTGTGTGGGCCCATGAGTTAATGGGAGAACAGGAGTGCTCTGCATCCTAAGTAAATCAGGGATTTAGGATGTTTTGCAGAGTCCCCACAGCAATCTCAGGGAAGGATGACACTGCTCACTTCCTCTGCTGTTTCTCAAGCTTTTCTGGTGCCACAGCAACTGCTTATGTTGAATATTTAACCACCTCACTTCTACAGATCCCAATTTACTGATGCTCTGACAACTTTCCTTCTCTCTCACCCTTTCATCACTCAAGGTGTGGGGGGAAAAGTCAGTGTGCATTATGGGCCCACAGAAGTGCAGAATGAAAGAGGAGGAAAAACATGCAAATAACAATGTTTGACTCCTTGCTGCTAACACACAAGCCAGAGTGAAAACAGCCAGAAGCTCCCTAAACTGGATAAGAGATGTGTCAGGAGTGTGGCTGATTAACTGAAAAAGAGGCATCCAGTGAAGCCTTTAACTAGCTAACCTTATTTTGTGAAAATTCCTGCATATTTTTAAGGCTGCAGTACTGACAGAAATTTCCAGTTTCTGAATTCTTCCACCCAGCTGGTTGAGGAATGTCTTCTATAGCTCTTCTTCATTGCCTTGAGATTAAAAAGGAAAGTAGCACTTTTTAAATTAATACAGAATAATGAATGAGAAAAGTGTCTTGTCATTCATTTTAAAGAAGATTGAGGTGGTTATAGCACATAATTACTAAATTAATGAAGTAATTACTTTTCAAATTGATTTCTAATTTCCTACCAAAAAACAAAAGTTCCCGTGGTTATTAATGGAACAGGAATAATTAACAGTACCTACAAATTGAAATTCCCCATGCTGTATTGCATACTTTGAGGAGCTGGATTATAAATTTGTTGTGATCTTTGCATGGAAGTGAATCCTAGTTTGAATAAACCTCAAGCCACTCATTCCTTTGTGTTGATTCTATCAGTTTACAGCAGCAGTTTATGCTTTCTCCTGCCCTGGGTTTCAGTATTGTCCCTGCTGCCACTCTGGGAAAAGACCTGTGGGTAGCACAACACATCTGGTGACATGGACAGTGATAAGCAAAGCAAGGAAAAACATTAGTTTTCAGTAAGGTCAGGAAAGATTGCTGGGAATATTCAGGGATCACAATCACTTCAGTGATGTATTGTCAAAGCTGTCCTAATTCTCTCTGTCAAAGCACAGCTGTCATACTGAGGATTGTTTTGTTGGAGAGATGTCAGATACCTCAGGATATGGCCTGACTTTATAAATTCTAAAATTTGCAGTTTGGGGAAACAGGAATATCTTCACTTAATGCCAGTGCTAGAATTAGGAAAATAAATAAGTTTGTGGGCTCCTTCAGGGGCAAGCAAAAAAATTTATAGGGTTATGACTTTAGATAATCATAAAAAGATTTTTTTTTCCTTTAATGTTTGTACTTAAAGAAAAATATCAGAATATAGGAATTTATAAGAGAATTTTAGGCAGCTTTCCTTATCTTGTTGTAAATGAGTTTTAGAATAGGAAAGCACAAGTGCATTTCAAAAGACTGAAAAGCAACCAGCCTTGTTCAAAAAGTACCAGGACAACTGACAGAAGTATTTTAAATCATTGCAATGCATTCCCCAGTTTTAGCTCCCATAAACACTGCAGACATTTTTGAAATTTCAGAAGTAAGAGGCATTTATAGAGCTATAAAAGCATCCATCTTTACACTGTGAAAGGAATATGGCCGGGCAAATGTTTAGCATGTAAACCCATTCCTATCCCTATTCAGGGTAGACTTCCTATTTATTCCTGAAACTGTGCTTTCCTCTGGCATGTCTGATGCTGCTGACTAACCTGGGGAGACTGATGTGTGATAGAAAATCCTCTGAGTTTGTTTCACTCTTCTGCTTTGATTGGGCAAGCAGAGATGCAGCAGATTGACAGGATGCCAGCCTGCATTTCCATCTGGGGGGCTTCCTCTCCCCCAGCAACCAGAGATCTTCTTGGCTGGTTCATTTAGAGCATCCCATAGCACAGGAAAGTGATTCAGGGTCAGTTATTTGTCTGATTATGTTGTTTTGTAATAATACTAGTTAGACACTGGAAGAACATTTATTGGACTTAGAACCTGAAGGCTGGCAAGAAGTGTTTTTTGTTTTGGTGATTTATATTTTTTTTGCCTTTTTTTTTTTGTTTGTTTTTGTTTTTGTTTTTGTTTTTGTTTTTGTTTTTGTTTTTGTTTTTGTTTTGTTTTTTCTCTCAGGCAGAATCCTATGCCGATGGCAAGTTGGGTGCTCTGCAGGACACAACTGTTTCTGTTTCTTCAGGAGGCCCCATGTTTTATTTCAGCATCCTTCAAATTCTACACCTTTTTTTTACCTCTCCAGCCTCTGTCTGTGTGAACTTTTCCCAGTGGCTGACTTTATCTTACTCATCTTATTTGTGTTCTGGTGTCATTTCCTGCCAGCTGAATTACAGGTTTGAACCTTCTTGTCAAACCATAATATCCAACTCATGTAGGCTCCCCACAATCCTATTTCTCTTCCCACAGTAACACATCTTTCTCAATGATAGAAAAATCACCCCAATACCCGGAATGGCACATTAGGATGTTAACTTGAAAGCTGACTTTTCTTTTAATCTTCATTGTCAAAATTTAAATTTAAAACCAAGGGTGTGCTAAGGGTTTGGACATGAAAAAAATTAATTCAATAAAATTTGCTCTTTTGATTATCTTGACTATTTTCAAATGTCAAGAAGTTTTAAAATGATGCAAAAATGCTTCTATCTGGCAACACTGCAAAGGAAGTGTAACTTTTCTGCACGTCTTGATTAGAAAGCAACCCCTTTGAAGCTAAAATCTCCTTTCAGTTGCTGGCTTTGGTTTGTTTTTTTTTCCCCCCTTTGGCCAGTTTCCTTCATTGGTATATCATATAATAACAAGTCTAATGAACTAAACACATTCTAATTAATCACTTCAGGGTTACTTGATTGACCACACAGTCCATTCCTTGAACAAATCAATGCAGGGGTTAGGAAGTATTTCAAGTTAAAGCTTTTTGTTGGATTATGGGCAGGAATTCAGAGAAAAGGAAGAAGGCACTGCACTAGAAGGAACAACTGCATTGCCCTTTGCCAGCAAATTCAATGCTTGATAGTGCAGATTTTTCTACCTCTTGACCTTGACACAACCATTTTTGATAAAAAGCCCTTGGTCTGCTCAAAGCATTATTGTCACTTCCAGTGTTTTGCACCACAGCACCTCATTATCTGTAATCCATGGAAATGGGAAATCTTTCCTAAACTGAGAGTTCTGATGCAGTCTCCATAGATTTTTGGGTTCTTACCTCAAAATCTTGGCAGCCCAAGCACAGCTTTGAGGGCCAGTGAGATTGGACACAGCCCTTGAGTCAGGTCTGGCCAATGCTCTGATTTCTGATTTTGTTTTCTTTGCTCACTGGGCTGCCCTGAACCAGCTCTGACATCAACCCTGTGACCAGACCCTGGTGT
The DNA here is from genome assembly GCA_025584955.1 of Alethe diademata. Lineage (NCBI taxonomy): Eukaryota > Metazoa > Chordata > Aves > Passeriformes > Muscicapidae > Alethe > Alethe diademata. Next base: position 3,009,429 of record JANRMJ010000054.1, read on the forward strand.
GGGGCAGAATCTCAGTCACCTGTGACAGTGATTTATGGGGAAACTTGGGGTTGTATTAAAGCAAGGAACCACAAGGCTGAACTCCTGCTCAGCTTCTTTTATCTCCTGCTCTCAGGTGGCCCACTGAGAACCAGTTCAGAGCCTACCTCTAGTCTGGGAGGGGAAAAGGTGATTTTTTATCAAGGTACCTCAGAGCTTCCCATCAAGGAGGAGAAATGATATCTGATGGAGGGGTATTTGCCCTCCTTTCAGCTTCACAGCCGTTTCTGAGACAGTAACTCAAGTGGCAGCATTGAATTATGTCACTGCATTTAAAGAAATATAACATTTTGACAATGATCAGTCTCTCCGTAAGTATCCAGTCATTTTCCCTTCCTATTTGCACTTGGCTCCTGTATTTATTTATTCAGGTATGACTCTGGCTGCTTGTTCTGGCCTCTTCCACAAACAAATGTTGCTCTCTTTCCTTTTTTAGAAACTAATTATGCCTTTTGAAAAACTAGGAAAATGAATTTTAAAAGTAAACGTGGGTAAAACATCAAACAGAGGAGTTTGTACCTAAGAATGCTGTTTGTCTCGCAGATTTGTAAAATCTCTGAGAAATAAAGAGTGACAAAAGCATTTTGCTTCTCTGCCTTCCTGTGCTAGATTCTGGGTCCCTTTGGAAGCTCTTAAATTCCAGAGCAAGGTATAAAACTCCTGGTTTCAATTTCTTGTAGTCAGAAGAGAGTTCCTGTGCTTATTCCTTCACTGTGCTGGTATTGAGAAGGGCAGAGGAGCCACAGCCAAGCTCACACTCCCTGGCATCACTGGGAATTTGCAGCTTTCTTGGTGTCTTGTTCATTTCTTAATGATGGATTGCATCTGTTCTTTAGAAAAGGAGAATGCCCATGGAAAGTGCACATTCAAAATGGTAAAGGATAAGAGAAATGTACATTTTTTAATACAAAAATGTTATAGTAGCTGCTGAAATTAAGTAGGCTTTTTTAGGTCCCATTTCAAAGTGTGGATACAGAATAATTTTAACATGGTCAGAATTTCAATAAATGCTTATTTGCCACAAAATTCAGACATCTCAAGAAATTAGTAAAGAGACTCATTCTCAGTGAATTTTACACTGTTTGAGGAAAACTTGTTTCTTTGCCATACAAATTTAGTAGTTTTATGAAATACTTTATAGAAGAGAAGTGTGTGTGTATTGTGGGTAATATCTGCCAGAATTACTCTAATTCAGCTATTTCAGGCACTTTTTTATTGCTGTATAAAAAGGATTTCTGCAGTTCCAGGACATTGGATAGGCAGATAATCCTGTGCCTCAGTAAGAGGGGAAAAAATTGTTTAAGAATCTCTGAATTTGCCAGTTGTCCACCAGGTTACATCAGAGAAACATTTGTGAGAAAAGCTTGAAACAAAGGCTTGTCAGTGATTAATTGCTAAAGTATTGTTAGGCTGGATTTCTAACAACTGCAATTTGCAGCCATCTGTCTGACAAGTTTGTCCTATCATTAAGTTCTTTCTAAAAATGATGATGGTGTTTTTCAGAGCCCAGAAAAAGAGAAGCTGATGGGATGGAAGGAGAGCAGCAGTGAAGGGTTTGAGCATCTCCTCAGCGAGTTCTCTGAGGACACAAAGCTGGGAGCAGGGGTTGGTACCCCAGAGAATTCTGCAGCCCTCCAGAGGACCTGGACAGGCTGCAGAGATGGCCAGAGAGGAACCACCTGAAATCCAACAAATGGAAATGCAGAGCCCTGCACCTGGGGAGAAATAACCAGTTCAGGCATCAGCACAGTGCCCAAACAGCTGGGATCAGCTCTGTGAAAAAATAGTCCTGGTGGACAAGAGGTTGCTCCTGAACCTCAGAAGGGGTGGCTGAAACAGTCTCTCATTCACAAAAAAACCCGAAACAAAACAAAATAAAACAAAACAAATTCAGGCTTTGGAAAACTCCCAAGGTCAGCACCTATGACATTCCCCTGCTGAGAGATGTTTGACATCTCAGATGTCAAATGTCAGATGTCTTGCATAGGAAAGTGTTGGAAGTCTAACAGTAGTCTTCTAAATCATTTTCTCAGTGAGAGTTATAAAACCCAGAGATCAATTTGGACTGAATTTAGAGATGACTTGGAAATCAAATCAAAATTTAGCAATTTGTAAGCAAGGGGAATGGTTTTTCTCTCCAAATTGAAGATCAAAATTAAAAATCTGATTCTTAAGCCTGAACCCTGGCAATTGTCTAAATTGAGGCATTAAGGCATTTAATTTTCTCTTTACACTATTTTTTCCCCTCAGAAGCAACTCCCTAAGTCCTTCAGACCAGAATTAAAACAAGTACTTTAAGCATCTCCCAGTGAGTTGAAAACATTGATTTCAGGGTTTTTTTTCCAGGAGCCTTAATTCCAGACAGCTGCTTTCAGAGCACTGTGAGTAGGAGTGTGGTCCAGGCTAGATGCACTCTCAGCTGCCTTTGCTACACAAGGGGCTTTAATTCCACCCATCAATAATTCTATTGAAATAATTCTATTGAGTCTACTCCAAAAGTCTGCTGCATAATGACTGAGAGCAATATTTATCTTTGCAATGATAAAAGGTGTGCAATGGTGTTTTCAGATTTATGTGACTAAAAAGCTGTGTTTTTCACATGGTTAACATGAAAGTGACCTCAGTGACTGTGAACCCACACTGACTACTTAAAGGCATGGTGGTATTAATAAAACATGTGTGTGTGATTATTAGCTCCTTCCTGATCATGACCCCATGCAGAAGCAGGATTTTCACACTGAACAGATAGCATAATCTGCACCACATTGTGCCAGGTACGGTTTCCAGTTTCTTTCCTGAGATGTTTTACTGCAGAGAAGAGTAAAAAAAAAAAAAAAAAAAATTTAGTCCTTTGGACCTGCCAACTCAGAGAGTCTACAGAGACTCCACACTAAGGGGAAAAAACAACCAAATAAAAATATGCAAATTAAAAATTAAGAAACAGCAATCCAAACATTGGGTGAGAGGAGCAGAGGGTAAAATTCTGAGCTGGGTGGAGCCAGGTGGGGGTTTGGGCTCCAGAGTCACATGAGAGAGAGAACAAGCAAAGCTGTGACACCCTGCTAGAGCAAGACCTGCAACATCCTCACAAGTATTTGTGGAAATGCCACTATTCCACTCACTAGGAATGCTTTAGAAAATTCTGGCCTGAAGCTCTGCTGTATGGTGCTTCTGCCTGGATCACTGGCTCTGTTTTTCATTCTTAATTGGGAAACTCCCTTGGATGTCAAGTTTGCAAAACCTTTCCTCCCTACAAACCCAGCTAAAAAATGCTTCATAATTCCCCTCTCCCATATCACACAGAAGAAGAGCTGGAGATTCTGCTAAGTTTTATTTTCCATTGCTCTACACAAAGTGAATATGCCAGTTTTTTGTTTTGTGACTTGCTCCATAGTCACAAGTCTTCCTGCTGCCTCTTGGAACCTTTACCTTTTTGTTTTCTTTTTAAAGCTTTCCTACAAAGAGGCTGCTTTATTGGTACTAAAATATTTCAGGTAGCTGACAATCTGAACTGCTGTGAGCACAGGCAGCTGTTCCTCTATTGCTCTTTACTGCTTATTTTCTGCTTATTCGAAATGAAAGCCCAGAGCAGGCTGTGGTGGCCACAAGGGATGGCTCAAAAGGGATGCACTGATGTCGTGGGGCAGTGGGCACGAGCCTTTCATGGCACAGGAACAAGAAGAATTTCTCTGCCTCGCTGATTTTTAGTAGACTCACATACAGTAAGTACAGGACACACAAGGGCAAAAGGGAGATATTGCAATATGTGGGAATCAATAGCTGGAGCATTGAAAATAGAGTGGCAAGGAGTTATTTTGAACTCTTTTTAACAGGAGAAATGAATAGGGAATCAGATCTGACACTGCCAGGCTGAGTGAGCATGGCTATTTTCCCATAATGATGTATTTTGTCTGGGAACACCCCCAAAAAGGAGTAATTTGCACAACCTGATGCTACATGCTGTCTCTGGATTAAAGTTTTTATTTTGCCTCTTATATTTGGGATTGTATTAGATTGTCCTCCCACCAACTAATGTTTTCTTCCTTTCAGAAAGTGTCATATGTGATGCTTCAAAGATCCAGTGCTCATTCATATTAAAGTCACTTCAACACTGTTACCCAGCTTTGGTAATAAATGTGATTTGGGCCATCATATTTTTCTCCCTAGTGGAAAATTACAGGCAAGATTGCAAAGATGACAGCATCCAATTTATGGAGTTCCCTTTACAGGATCCTTGAACCACTCCATTAATACTTATGTAAATACAAATAACTTCCAGTGTCATTGTCTGCACATCATGTTCCTATTAGCTCAGGGTAAATATTTGAACCCAAAAAGGTTGTTTGATAAGGTTAGGCCCTTCAGTGTGCTTAATGATGCACCCATGAGCTCAACATTTGCTTAGATGCATATTCAATGTTGAGTATAAAATATTTGCTGGATTGGCACTGAAAGCATTTGCAAACTCAAGGTAAATATCATCTATGTGTAAATGTATGCAATTACAAGCAAACAAAACATACAAATCACATCTAAACAGGTATTAATATTCATAATTATTTTTTTAAATAATAGTAATATTAATAATAGTAATATTAGTAATAGTAATATTAATACGATAGTCTTCAATAATTAATATATGTATGAGCTATATGGTTTTTACCTACAGAAGGCTGATCTAACTGGGCCAAATTTTAATTCAGAAATGCTTGTTCCAAGTATTTTATGTCAAAAAAAAAAAAAAACAAACCAAAAATCTATGGGAGAAAAACTTAAAATTAGTTGTAGAGTTTTCAGGGTTGTGATGGCTGGGGAGATGGAAATAAAACAGCACAGGTAAAAAAAAAAAAAGACTTTTTTTTTTAAAATCAGGTTATTTTCATAGCTGATTCTCCAGTGCCCACGTCAGTAATGCCTCATTCCTAATTGGAAAACCACCTTAAATATTTGCATTTGGAAGATCTGAACCTCATAACTGCAGGCAAGGTGTGACAGGTTTTAAACATTTGGGCAGTGATTTGGATTTCTGTTCTTTCAGGGTGATGCTTGCACCCAGGGAAGGGCCAACACCAAACACAGGAAATATCACTCTCAGTCCTGCTCAGAATCTTTTGTAAGAGAATCAGACACTCCCACTGTAAATGATCCTCCACATGAAGTTATAAGTGAACTGCAAGGAATATAAATTTTCTTTACTTTGCTCCCAAATTCACTCACCTGGTTACCACTGAAGGCTGTGATGAAGCTTTGAGTTGACTGCAGCTTCTAATGCCACCTCAAATGTTGGCAGAATATTTTGTTTGTGACAGAAAGTCTCTGGGAAGAAACTCTTCTGGCACTTTACAGAGCAAATTAAACTACTTATCTTTAAAAGCATTCCATTTAGCATGAAATACAAATAAATCTTCCCAAAAAAATCAACAGTAAGAATTTGTTTCAAGAGAAAGTAAGTGGTGAAGGCTTAGAAAGACACATAAAGATACTTCAATAAGTCCTATTAGAATGAATCTTCTTGCATAAGGAACGTGATTTATTAAAATTTTGTATCTAAAATTCAAACTGTGACACTTCAGGATGTTCCCCAAGGATATGTGTAATGGTATGATCAGTTTTTAAAGCTGATGTTTTTCACTCACTCTGAAAGATAATTCTGCTTTTCTTTTCTTGTCTTTTTTTTTTTTTTTTTTGTATTGCCAGTAATAGCTCTCAATATAAGTTCTCCAGAATCCATCTCAAACAAGATGATTGTATCCTATGAGCCATGAAAAGTTGATATGGGAAAAAAGAGACACAGGAGAAGGTATTTTATTCTTTATATTGGCTTGGGATTTTTTTAATAAAGAGGATCACTTATTTCCCAGTATATCAAAGATGAAAATGTGCTCACTGAAAGATGACTCTATAAGTAGAAACTTTTACTTTAGGTTTCAAGACTGCCTTTTCATTTTAATCTAAAAATTTGCTTTACATTAGGCTGGGAGCCAGGAAAAAAATTTTTATCTTGCCAATGCTTTTGTCACAGCCTGTAGAGTAATAAAGATTATAGTAATGCAGTTGCACAGCATCACTAACAAGAGATACCACTCAGTGTGCACTGCCATGGCTTCACTATGGAGGATACCAATATTGTGTGTAAAATAAGCCATTTTAATTTAAATTAAATAATTAATTTTAAGTAATTTAAACAAAAAGATTAATTATTGAGTTGTAGATCTCTTTTAAATACATAATATTTATAATATTATACAAGTATTTCTAATACTTTGTCCTGAAATAAAGCATCAGTAAGAGTGGGGAAACTGCTCTCTTGTGCCTCAGTGTAATTCTGTTTTTATTTCCAAATTGCTCATTTGCAAGGCAGAGAGGAAGGGAATGCAGTCATGTTCAAATGTCAGCACAGCAATATGCTGGTGACCCAGCACAGGGTAGGACTACATTTCATGCTTCCCTGAATTGCAAATAATGTACAGAGCCATCATGCCACTGGTTTAATTCCTATTAAATTGGCAGGCATTTGACCCAGAAATTTGCCATTTAGCACGCAAAAAATAAAAAATAAATTCCTTCATTACAGGATCTCATAGGGGATTTTTTTTTTTTTTTTTTGCATTTCTCCCAAACCATCAAATGATGCAGAAAGTTGTAAGTTTTAAATGGAGAGTTTTATAGTACTTGTATCTGAGACTTTTTCACTGCAGGACTCACTCTGCACATTGTAGGTGCATTACACACATGTAGAAATGGCATTGCAGTGATCTGCTGTGGAGAGGGCTTAAAGAAGCTTTTTTTCCCTCTTTCCTTAAAAAAACCCAGCCAAAAAAAAACCCCAAACTGATATTTTATGAAGCAAAACACCATCTTATTCCTATTGCAAGCTCAGTAGTCTAAGTTGGTCAGACTAGCACTGGGATAAGTTTGCAAAATTTAGTCATCTGTGTAACAATGTTCGGCCCATCTTTTTTTTTTTTTTTTTTTTTTTTTAAGTATCCATAAACACAGAACTATGTCTAACACATTGCATATGCATAATGTTCCAAGAGGTTGTGGAATTCTCTCCAGCCCTCCTCCTTTGTTTGGCAAGATCAACAAAATTTAGGAAACCCTTGAGACACCTGATGATGTTTTGCTCTTAAATATCTCAAAGGGTAGAGACTCGACATTTTTCAAGGCAAGCTATTCTGTTCTTTTCATTATTTTTACCACTGGAAAGCATTTTGTTCTTTCTTCTGAATGTCTGAACCTCCCTTGTCACCATTCACTTTTGTTCTGCCTCCCACAATTACTGAGAAGGGTCTTTTGTCTCCTTTCTAATAGCACTCTTTATTTTTTTCTAATAGCATTTTTTACAAAACAAATTTGAATGGTCTGATGTCTCAGAAGTGCCAACAATCCACACTTCTCACCAGAGTCAAGGAGTCTGAAAGTGCTTTTGCTGTTTACCTCAAGCCACTTTATTGGATGGCCTAATTAGAACTTTGGATTTTAACAACTAGAAAAAGTTCATCCAAACTGCTCCTGTGTAGTGGCATAAACTTACTGACAAAAACCCCTGAAAGTTTCAAAACATTCTTTAGTTCCTGTTTCACTCACCTATGAGTCCCTGAAAGCACCCTGAAACAGAAAAACACTATAGAGATATTTTTAAATATCCCTACAAAGCTGTGGTTCCCTAAGAAAGCCAACTAGGGAAAAATAAAGCTGCCAAATCTTTGCTGGTGGTATGAAAAACCTGAGATCTTGGTTGTGTCCAGCAGCCCGTGAAGCAAAGCTATTTAAAGTTGTGCTTTAAAATTACCCATGATGAATTTTTGAAATTTAAAATGCTAAAACAAAACACTTTTTTCTTATTCTTCTTTGCTTAACACAGCAGCAAAGATTAGGAAAGGAATCCATTCACTTCAGGTCAATGAAAAAGCATTAAAACTTCCACAATTGCTGCTGCCCCACAGCTTTTTCTCTTTCAACATTGACAAAATTCCTCATGGCTCTGTTGGTCCCAATATTTTGAGGCAAGTGATCATTTTAATCAAATTGTGCCTCCTTTCTATATTCTCTGACTTCTCACACATCTGCCAAGCATCAAGGAATCTCCTACTGAGCACTCTTTAAATCTAAGATGAGTAGCATGATGAGTAGGTGAGAGGTTTTTATTTTTATGTTATATTTTGCTTCATGTCAGGCTTGGAAGCAAATTCACGCTCCCAAGGGTGTCTCAGGAGGAGTTAGAGGAAGAAAACAAAACACCCACAGTGTTTTAGTGGCAATATCCAGGACAAACAGAGTAAAACATGTCACAAATATGTGTCACAGGAGTGGCCCTGCAGGAAGTGCCAGGAGGGTTAATACCTGTGCCACTCTCAGTGGCTGCACATTGTCACCTGTGCCATTCTGAGAGCACCTCCCCAGTCTCTGGGAGCTGCAAATTCAATTAGAGTGATATTTTACAACAAGATTACATTTTTGTAGGCTGGGGTATTGTAAACTTTTTATTCCACCATAAAACATTTTAAAATTAAGTAGTCAAGGCTCAAAACTCTAAAATACGTGCCTTCTGCATGTATTTAATTACATGTGGTGTAACACTGATTAAAATTTAGGCGGCAGAAGGGAAGGATGCCTGCCTGCAGCAATTACATGTGGGATAAAAGCATTTAATACCAGTCAAATTTCACATCAATGACTTTGTAAAAATTCATGGAAAACTGCTGGAGCAAGCAGTTATTACTGCTATTACAGTGCAACATTAAACAGTGGTCAAGGAAAAGAAGCTTTTGACATAAAATTATCTGTATAATATGGGCCAACAGGGTTTCATTCAGCTGCCTGTTTTTCACTGTACAGCATAGGGTGATAGAATGAAACCTGTCAGAGCTGGCTATCATTTATTAGCAGGTAAGCATCCCAAAAAATATTGAAATAAATAGTAGACTAAGTAAAATAATACATTTTAGAGCTTCTATTGGTTTGTCATGATGAACTGATGGTGGTTTGTGTTCTCTGCAGAAAGTAGATTAATGTGTTAAAGGATACAGGAAAACAGAGTTAACTGTAAATTTGTGGGCTGAACTTTACCTGCATGAAGGAAAATTGATCACACCACATTTGCCAGGCCTAGACTGCAAGAAGACTTCTCCAACAAGCACGAGTTCATAGTAGGAAGGACAGAAGCTGCATGGAAGCTCTGATGCACACCAAAAAAATGGCAAATATGCAAAAAAGACAACTCAGCCTTCAGTTCTGACCTTGTAAAAAAAAAAAAAAGCTCCTCACTGCAGACTGTTCTGCTGATGGGGCCAAAATATAAGTCTGTAATGAGGCTAAGGACTGGTGGAGTGATGGTGAAGCTCCTCAGCTTCATGCCACCCCAGTCTGATGGATTCAATTTAAAACAGACACTTCCATTATTCAGCAGAGGGCTAAAACTTTGCTGCTCCCAGAGCACAGGCACTCCATCAATGCTCCTGTTTCCTGGAAGCACCAGCCTCACTTAACACAGTGTAATTGCACATTATAAAACCACAGCTGGGCTGTACTCCAGTGGAGTAATCTGAGAACAACTTAGCAGTAACATGAAAATAATTCTCCCAGCTCTGTCTTGTGTTAATGGTTGTAGGTCACAGTGGAGTGAGTGCTCAGCTAGGGCTGCTTTGAGGGCCAGCATTGGCCAGCAAGAGCACCAGGCTGCTCAGAGATTTCCAGGGGAAAAAAAAAAAAAATCCATAATTTACACTGCTTCCCCCTTTCCTCCCTTTTGCCTGCTTTTCCATGTGCTTTGAACAAAGCAAAGAGGGTGTAATTGCTGTCAATGCATTTTGATGTTTCAGTTTTTCATTTTTCTCTGTTTTATAGAAGACATTTTTCAGGTGTGTGTGCTAAGCAGGGCTCCAATAGGCACACCACATTTTACACCCTTTTTCTCTCTTTCTTGAAACATGTGGATGCAAGCTCTGCAAAGGCCAAAACTGCTCTGAAAATGATATTTTTTGGCCTCCTAAGCTACAGGTCTTTCAAAAAATATCTTTAAAAAACGGTCAAAGAGTATCTGATTTGCAGTTATCAAGATGTCAAGGTCAATTCAAAAGAAGAGAAGAGAGAACTCCAGTTTTAATCCCATGTATTCTCTAAATCGCTATGAAGTCACGAGGCAGAAACCCGTTGCTTGTAATAAGGGCAGGATTAGATTTTAACCCACCTGTCCTAGATCCTCATTGCCTCACAAAGGTTAGAAGCCAGATTTTCTACAAAATGCCAGCCTAATATTCTCTTTTCTATCCAGAACTTTTTTCAGCACTCTTGCTGCTCTTTGGTGCAGATAGTTCAGCATTCAACACCAAGAGCAATAAAAGAACAAATTTTCTCAAAGAGCAAAGCTCCTCTGGTAAGGCTCTTCCTGTCCTGTGTAGTCCTAAGGTCATAAATTCTAATTTGGCTCCCCAGGTGCCTAAGGATGGCTTTATGGAAAGATACAGCAGCACCTCTCTTCAGGCTCCCTCCAAACCCCACCTTTGTTTCATCAGCAGCTCTCATACCTGTAGGACATCACCTGGAAAATATTTAGGCCTAACCTGCAAGTCTGTGATGAAGTTCTCAACCCCTGTTGTGCTCTCAAGAGCACATGAACATTGGCTGGCTCTGGTGCGACACGGTCACAAAATATAAATTCAGAGTGGCTACCAAAGAATTTATTCTGCCTTCATTCAACACACAAAACCTAGTCCCAGGAAAGAGTAACAGAGTGTAAGAATGGCAGCATTTGTAGCAGATCTGGACTGAAACAAATTTGAGGTTAACAGGTGAAAGAAAGGATGGAAATGGGATATGACTACATTGGTTGCCCTATATGTTTTATTTCCCTACAGCAGAATGTGCATTCTAACTATGTTAGATATCTCCCTGAAAAGATTACACTGTGGAGGGAAAATTATTAATTTAAGATAAATGAATCACGCTGTGAGGTATGTCTTCTAAAATCTCACTCTAACAAATAAATGTGCTACAATCAGCTTTCTACTTAATTCTTAATAGACAGTAGGAATTCCATACTGGTATCAAATATTTGACTCAATTTTACTGCTGTCAAAAAACATAAAACACCTTCCCACAGGCTCTTTTGAAATAAAAACCAGCAGCAGAGGGAAGTTTACTGTATTTTTCAGAGAAGAAATAGCATGTGTTTCTTGGTGGAAATTGTGAAATGCAAATGTGTGAGCAATCTTATTTGTACAGGTAGCTCAAGCCCTATATGTCAGCTCCTCTTACTTTCTAGTATGCTGTCATTATTTTCCCTTTCTCACTGCAACCTTGTCTTCAGGAACTGAAAGCAGAGGAAATACATTTCCTGTTCTACCTCTTGAAAAGTGCTCAGTTGGTCAGTTTTCGCAAGAACACCAACCAGGAGTAGATAGTGTGGACCCAGCATCTCTCAATCACGTTTTTTCAAAGCAGGGTGATTGCAAAATGCTCTAAACATGGTAGAGAAATCCTTTCTTTTCTTGAGTGTTGGCATTTGTCACTTTGAAAGACACTTTTCTCATTGCCCCATGTAGAGCAAAAGGTTCTGGTTTTAACTCCTGCAAAGGCAACATGCCTTAAAATCACAGGATGCATAAACAACATGAAAATCCTCCCTCCCTTTTAAACATGTGGTGCTCAAGGTTGCCCAGAAATATGGATTTTGCAGAAACTTGATTACAAAGCAGGAATAATGGGGATTATTCAGCATCCTGCAGCACATGATTCAAGTATTCTTGAAAAGCTTAAAATCCTGGAAAAAGTCTCAGGAAAAAGGCAGGCCTGAGAAACCTCAATAAAGCTCACCATGTAGGAGAAGTAGCTCACACTGTGTAAAATGCATCTGTGGGCAAATTTGCCTTCATAATAGCAGGGAGCACTTCAAAAAGCATAATTGGGACCTGAGAGATGCAATAAGCCTTGCACTGCTACTGCATGCAGGGAGCAGCTCCACTCATCCTACACAGCTTGATCACAGGAGCGTGGAGAGCAACTTCTTTGCAGCTTAATATGGATCTCCCAGCAAATCTGAAGCAGCAAAATGCTATTTTCTCTTTAATGGAAGGCAGTTCAAAGAAATGGCTCAGAAAACAGACAGAGCAGCTCACTTGGAGAAAGGCATTTGCTGCAGTGTGAGATCACAGGCAAGCAAAGCTGCAGTGACTTCCTGCACCTCTCACTGATCTCTAAAATGCACCCTGAGACTTAAAAATAGATGCCAGCAGAAAGGAGGGTTTGCACTATTTTTTCCACCTTAGAAGGCACAGTTGGACTAAAGGCTCTGGAATATACCTTGGTGTGCTAATTAAATTTAAATGTACTCAGAGAAGGGGGCAGGATCACACAGAAATCTGCACTCCTGTGCTTTTATGGGTGGATTTTTTTTTCTTTTTGGCTTTTTATATTCACATTCCATTATTCAACATGGTTTTTTATAAGGGAGATAATATAAATTATATCTATAGTCCTAAAAATTATCTTAGTACAAAGGCTATTTGATCATTCCTTCTCTGTGTATTTGCTCACAAAATAATGGCATGGAAAAAAAAATGAGGAAAAAAACTTTCCTGGCTCCACTAAAGTCCAGAAGCTAATTTTATGGCATCTTTAACAAACACAGAAATTTGGGCCGTGAGAAGGAGGGAAAGATATGAGAAAGAAAAAGAAACTTCTTGTACATGGGAGCAGAAGTTGCCAAAGCCCAGAACACCCTGCTGAAACATAAAATGGTTACAGGGTAAATCTCCTCAGTTCAGGTGGTTTAAATCAAATCAAGATCAGAAGTTTATTGATTTATTAACAGTTTATAAATAACTGGCAATCTGTGACCTGGATATTCAGGGTCTGTACCAGCAGTAGAAGAGATCCAGCACAACACTGGACACTTGTAAAGTGTTAATAATCACGTGCAGATGCTCCACACCTTCCCATGTGTTCCACACCTTGCCACCTCCAAGGCACACAAACCCCACAGCCCTCCCAAAACACCTGGCCCTAAACACTCTCCATGTTGCTTTGTGGTTCCTTCTCAATTTGGCTCCAGATTTTTTTCCAAAGATTTTTTTAAAATCCCCAGTTACTCTTTATTCAAGTTGATGGTCATATTCCTCAGTTTCTCCACCATTTTTGGGCAGATTTTGGGATGTTTCAGTCTCTGGGTTTATGACCACTTTTCTAGGTTTGCAGGCCATTCAACCAAGAGAAGAAATGGCAAATTTCTGGGAGCAGTGTGTCACTCTTTAGCCCCTGGAAGATAATTTTGACATTTCAGTCCAGCTCAACTCAGCAGCAGCACCTCAGCTTTCCATTTGTATCAATCAAAGGCTCTCTTAAACAGGAAAACTCTTTACAATTAGGCTCAAGCAACTATCTCAAAAACCAGAGCGTGCCATACTGTGGGATTTGTTCCAAAAAGCATTTTCTGTGCACCAGGATGATCAGCAATCCTGAGAGCTTTATATATATATATATCCTGATATAAAGGCAGCTAAAATATATTAATCATTTACATTGTGGTAACAAAAATGTGAGTTAAATTGGAGCTGAGGGAAAAAATAAATTAATGCATGACACAAATTATTACTTTTATAGTTAGATTTTGAATCTTCTATTATGTCTATGCCTTAAAAATAGTGCATTTTTAAACTTACTTTTGTGGGGATGGAAATATATGCAGATTATTTATTAAAATATTTTTTACACTAATCAGTTAGTACTGTAGCAGTTAAAACATCTTTCCTAGATGCATTTCTCCCTAAGTATTGTATTTATGTGAAAAATTTGGATTGTGCTGAAATTTATTGTAAAATCCCTCACAATATCCATTGTTTATGTCTCAAAATAACAGCTGCCTTTCTAATGGCTCAAAGTAAAGTCCATTAAGTCAGAGTGAAGATTGGGGTTTTTTTTGTTGATTCTATAATTTTCATAAATTTCAGGTTTTGTTTTGAGGAAAATGATACAAAGCATTATAAATTTTAATGTAACCAAATGACAGATTTCACAAAATTTGCATTAGACATGCTGGGGGTTTTGGCCCTCGTTCTCTTGAAGTTGCATGCTCAGGTTCAGCCAGACATTCACCATAATTAAAGAATAAAGCAGAATAGCTGAGATTGGGCACTTTTTTCTTCACACCTCATTTATGTCACACTGCAATCATGCAACTAAACCAAGGTTCTGCCTTTTCTGCTCACCTGGAAGTGGTTCATGATGACCTAAATATTCTCAAAAGCTTCAGTAATATTTATTTCTACCTCATCTTGACTCTTTTCAAGGTGCCATGGGTTCATACACTCTTACTTTGAAACCAACAGAATGAACAGAAAAAAAGATAAGTGATAGTTAATTAATGATTGGGGAATCAGAGCTTTGCTGTATTTATCTTTGCTCACTAATTTGTATTAAAGTGTTGTTTTTCCCCTATAAAACAGCCAGAGAGGCTGGGTCATCCCTGGAACTCAGGCTTATACATTTGGTAAAAGCAGAAAAAGCTACACATAGGACCTTGCTTTTACCCACATTAATATTTATGCATGCATTAATTCTCCTCACCTGAGTGCAATTAAGGACTTGCATACGCCTTAGCAGAACTGGGGCTAAAATAATTACAGTTTACACAAGACTGTGACAGGGAAATATTTCATTACCACAATTAATCCTTTAGAGCATTACGAAATGGCCAATTTCTCAGAATAAAGCAGAATATTTGTTGCTAATCAAACGTAAAGTTTATGTAATGGTAATAGATGACATTTAATAGCACAGGAATATATATTTAACAGCTCCATAATCCATAGTAATTTTTATTTCACTAATATTTTTTGCAAATGGGAGAGAAAGAATGAGAAAGCCTTCCCTTATAGTATCAGAGACACTTGGGTTACATTTTTACATTAGGTGGCACTAATTCCCTATTAACTGGAATTAATGCAATATGCAAAAACCACTTCAATTTCATGGTGTTAATGTGTAACTTTAGAGCTGTTACACTCACAAACTATACAGTACAGCACTAAATGCAGGCTTGTCTGTACCTTACACAAGTCATTATAACCTTCAGATGTTCTTCAGCACCAAACAAGTCAGATCACGTTTTGAGGAGTTGGACAATTGCAGAACCCTGGACCAGTCTCAGATATCCAGCACGTGTCAGCTGCCAAGGAATTGGTGTTAAATCAGATAGTTAAGCAGGCTTCAAGGGGATAGGCAGTAGAAAAACTATTGCCAAGAGACCTGAGCATTTGCATTCGATTAGAAAGGAGCTTTTTTTATAAGGTACCAAATTTCCTATTAATTAAAATATACCAAATGATGTAGAGAGCAAAGTGGCACACGAGCAGCAGGTCAGATGTGAAACCTCAGCATGCTTTACTACAGACTTCACTGGTTTATGGTTTATGGCCCAGTTCCCTTTTTTGGTGCAGCACAAACCCTGCCAAGCCCAGTCATGGAGCCTGGGGAGCCACAGCTAAGAGGAAGAAAGGGGGAAGAGAGACAATTGTTTAAAAAGATGAAGGAAGAGATGCACACACTTAATGCAACACAAGCAAAATGAGGCTGATGACACTGATGGAATAAAAGTTCTAAAACTGCTGTATATATAATATCATACTAATATAATATCATATTAATGGCCAAAAATAAAATCCAACATACCATGTACCAGCCAGAGGGCACTGTGTTCCAGCTGGCATTTATAACTGCTGGGCTAATTGCTCAGGACAGCCACAAGTCCTCCTTGCCAGCACCAATAATTGACACAATCATTGTGGGGGCAGTTTCTCAAAGGAAAGCCTCTTAATGGATTTGTGAATCAGGAGTGAGGAGTCTCCAGAAGGAGCAGGGAATTAACAGTGGATACAGATTGGGGAAATGGCTTTTCTGGAAGTTGAGAGTACATCTCAGAGAATGTGTGAATTTAATTAGAAATTAGAGAAATTATGAAGGAGAGAGAATCTGGTTTTTCTTTTTGTCAAGATCCATGTAAATATAATCCTAAAGAAAAATAGAAAAAAAATCAAGGTAAATGTCTTTATTTCATTTCAACATTTAAAAGCATGTGTGATTAATTCACTGTCAGATTAACTACAATTTTGCTCAGTTTTACAGAGCAAAGAATATCACCCAGCTAAGCCCAGCTCCCTGCTGGAGGTAGTTGTCAGACTACATGGATATGTTCCACAGGATTCTTCTTTCCTCTTAATATTTTAATAATTTCCTTATCAATTGCCTATGCAATTTCAAGGAGTATTTAATTTTCTGATGGGTAGACAGATCTTTTTATAGTATATTAGAAATTCTGTCAGTGATAACTCCATTTACAGAGTTAGATTTTAGATCTCCAGTGATTTCTATCTTAAACTTCCTAGCCAGAAAAAAAAATAATCTAGCATTGTTTCCAAAAAACATATACAAAACAAATATTTTCAATTGTTTTCCAAGAATTTCCTGGGTGGTTTGTGAGAATTTTCTGGTTAAATTTGGTGTAAGATGACCATGACAATATTAGCAGGATCCTCTCCCAAAGAACAAACTCGTACTGATTCAAGAAAGGTTACCCTATGAAATTAGGGAGTGCAATGCAGAGTGACGAAGAAAACCAAAACTATTTTTTAACTGCTTGGAGACTGAAAATATTTAATGTAAGATAAAATATGGTATAACCAGTTCTGTCTGAGGATTGGTATTGATTTTTGCCTTTATAGGCTTGGCCACCCTAAACCTTGCACTCTTTAGGTAAAAGTCACTTGTGCTGGAGTCTGGTGGGAGCAAGACCCAAATCAAATATTTTTCTTTTTTTGTGCTTTACTACCATTTAAAAATGAATTTAATATCTCTACTGAAATCCCAGAGCAATAAAGGGGTGTTTTATTTTCACAGTTGGTATTTTTAGGTGAGCTGTTCCTTGTCATGGAAATGATTTCGTGTGACTGGCCTAAGGAAAGGAAAATTTGGGGCGGGTTTGGAGGGGGCTGTGACAAGACATTCTATTCACAGCTCTGTGCAAATTAAGGTTAAACCTAAGCCAAGAGCCTAGATCTGAAATTTAGGTTCTCTTTAAATTCTGGATCTTTGAAGAATAGCTAAAAATTTCTACATTAATCATCTTTAACTCTGCTTGAGATGTTATAGAACTCTCCAGGTGAGATCTTACCTAGAGTGTGAGAAATGCAGCAGCCTCTATCTGCAAGAATTTCAGCAGTGGAGCATTCCCATCCCCACAGCTGTGAGAACATCACTTTGGAAGCAGCTGGGAGCACTTCCTGCAGCTTTTGTGGTGTTTGATTTGCAATAAAAAGAAAGAGGAATGGAGATTCAGCAGAGCCTTTCTGCAGCCGTGACACTAACAAATGTTTAGAATGAAGTCTACAGTGTTAAAACGTAGAAAATGTTTCAGAATCAATGAAAAAGCAATGATGTCCCTTTCAATTTTCTTGCTTTTCATTTTTGCTGGAAAGCAGAAAAGTAGATTATTGCAATGATTAAGACACTGGCCCTCGACTCACACTCAATTCCCTACTCCCACATGCTTTTCTCACCATTTCAGCAGCAGAAAGGGCACAGAAGTGGATGATAATGTACTGGCAGAGTGGCATTAAGGAAAATTAGATTTCTGTACAGTGGGAAAAGCGAGTATGAAAAGCACTTGTAGTGACTGGCCATTTTGCACTCACAGCTGGGGTGATGTCTGGTGATCTTTCAAAGTTGAACAAAGCCCTGTGTGGAGAAATATTCAGCATTTCTGCATCCACACTTTGTGATTCCTGTCCTCAGGAATAAGGATCACAGTATAGCTCCTACATGATGCACTAATTCTTAGGTTTCCCTGTGCTAATATCTGCACTGCTGAGCCTTCAGGGTGCCTGAAGAGCTGTCCTCAGCAAGTGGGGATTGGCTGGGATTCAAAGACTTTTCCTACTTTATGAGGAGAAGGGAGGATGGGAGATTGGAAGAACACAGCATTGCACACACAAAACACAATATTACACTTGAACCACCGCTGCTGACCTCAAAACACAGACCCTCAAGGACTCAAACTGTACCCAAATTTTGTGTTGCAAGTATGCTGAAAACAAGCTGGAACTTGAATGCCACTCCAGATACGGAAATTCATTTTGCTGGAGAAGTGCCAATACATTATTATTTTTTTTATGATGAAAATACTTGTATATATAGCTCTAGAAGGCAGGATAAGCATTTTCAGATCCCAAGGCAAACACAATATTTGCTTCTCTTCTGTTCTCTGATCTCTTTCCCTCCCCTTCCATGTGCCATCCCTCCCTTTTGCTACCTCTGGCCTCTCTCCTCTTTGCAGTGGCCAAGTGATGGGAGTCAATGAGATAAGGGAAGGTCTCTGGCCTCCCTTAATGCTGCCAGAGTCTGCAGAGCTGCCCCAGTGCCCTCCTGTGCTGGCAGCTCTGATGCTTTGTGAGGGAGGTGCTGTGCTAAAAAGGTCTGTGCTGCTGCATTAAAATTCAGTGTCCAGCTCACCTTTGGATTTCCAGCAGTGCTGATCTCACAGCAGCATCTGAACCAGCCTCACAAGCCAAACCTCCAAAAATGAGCACATCCCACCCCAGAGCCCCCTCACAGTGCCCACAGGGCAGAAAGCACAGAACCAACACATGGTGCTGTGTTAAAAACCATGGGGGCAGAGCAATTCATTCCTCATCTCCTCCTGCTGGGGACTGCTCCTGTAGGGAGCAGCAGATGTGAATATTGATTAAGGGTTTGTATTTGGAGAGGAACACCACTGAGGAGTGCAGCTTCACCTTATTTCTGCTACAGCAAATGCAGGAGCCCCTGCCTGTCCTGCAGGTTAGCAGTGCCAAATCAATATTCTCCTGGCACTGATCACACTGATAGGCTTAGTTACAACATTTTTTTATTATTACTTCTTGCTTTTAATCTCTCAGAGGAATGGAAATTATATGTGTGCAACAGTCTGGACAGTGTCAGCGTTGAATCAAAAATTTCTGCTCTTCGTCCTTTTTCAATGCATGAAGTTTTATTTTATATTTGTGTCCATGTTTCAGAATAGCTCTGGTGAACTAAGCTACAGGTTAAATTTATTTTTTGAATAATAGCCAAGAATATGGCTAAGAGCAATAAGAATTAGTAAGAACTGTGGTAGCTAGGAGATGTGTTGTGCCCCAGGAAGAACAAAATATTTGGGGCCTGCACCCTCTTATCACAGAGTGCCCTCCACTTAATGATTCAGGTGAGGACATGAAGGATTTTCTCCAGGTTTCTGGGTCTCATATGCTGAGGGCAGTGGACCCATAAAAGGTGCAGCACTCATGCATTTTCAAGTGCATAAAAATGCAGGTATATTTACTTTAAAGTATGGTGAAAGGTGATATATCTTGAATTGCCATTATATCACCAAGGAAACAGATATATTCATCATTTCCTAGAGTGTCTTCAAGGGCTATACAAATGTTGGGAGGGGCACCATTTTCCTGGTTGAAATACACATATATCTGAGGGGGATTCATGTAAGAGAGCAATTACAGACTGCACACCCTTTCAGAAAATATATGTTTTAACAGAATAAGAAAAGGAGAAAAAAAAAAAGCTGTAAAGTAATTGAAACTACAAAGGTAATGCAGGCAGGGAAAAATTAATTACCCAGTTTAGAACCTGAGCAGGGTAGCTCTGATTAATAGGACTCCTGGTGAAGGCTGATGTGGGAAAGTTAATCAGTGCTAGGGGCAGGATCTGGGTGTGTCACCCTCTGGCAGCCCAAAATATCCAAACTGAATTTCAAGGACAAGTTGCAGCACTGATTTGGCCTATGAAGGTGGAGAGAATGACACCACCAATTAGTTATCCATAAATTCCACTTCCTGCAAATGTGATGGGTGTCCCTTATCAGTTCTACTAACAAGGTAAAGGCTGACTTGGCTTGGAAATCACAATGAGACCATAACTCGAGGAGATGTGACAGCAGGTTGTCATTTTATGTATTTTTCATATGCTTTTGGCTCCTTCTTCAGCCTGTGCTCATCACTGCCAATACAACTACATCAGTTGCTGGAAGAATGAGAGTGTCTCTTTATAAGATTGGCTACATTTCCCTTACACTGCTGTGTTGGCTCTGGAACACTGGATATTTGTTGCATTTTAATTAGAGATGTAATCTTTAACCACATCTCAGACAAACAATCTTGAAATACTATCCAAAAAATGCGACTTTCCCTAAAGAAACTGGTAGAAGTCTGTGTTTTTATGTTTGTGTGCTCTTTTCTGCTTGCTGCTGAAAGAGTAGAAACCTACTTCCGACCCCAGCAAAAAAGGTAATGCCACTGAGTGATTTTCTGTTCTGATGGGATTTGTCCCCTCCAAACAAGCAGGTGAAAAAAGGCAGTTCAGATGAAGTGGCAACTTGTTGGCTCTTTCTAATTAGGATGGCTCTGCTGAGATGCTGTGCTCTCTTCCAAGGCTTTGAGAGGAAAGGACTCACAGAAAGAGCGGGGATTAATCCTGTTTTCCCTTCAGGGCATGAGCACTCAGACCAGACCCAGAGCCAGGTAATTGCTGCCACAGCTCCTGTGGCCAAAGATCTGGAAAAGGACCTGCTTTGAAAGAAAATAAATCTCTTCATGGCTGGGTCTGAAATAGAAGTGCTGTGTCCTCCTGCAGCAGCACAACCTTGTGCAGCAAGTGTGCCCAAAAAAGCAAACCACAAAGCCCAAAACATTCATACAAAACCTCAATTCATTTTCCATGAATGATGAATGTACCCAGTGATGCCATCACAGAAATTTGCTAAAGTGTGAGTGTAAATTGAGACTCTGGTAAGAAGGGCTAGGAAGGATGAAACACAATGGAATGAGGAGGTTGCATTGGGGGCCCAAGCTACAGAGGATATTGGCTTTCAAATATTGCCTGTCCCACAGAAAATACACCAAGATGACAGCTACAAGAACTTTCCAGTGGAAGGTCTTTCCCAGACCCAAATTTTGCCTTTTGTCCAGCTTAATTTCATCTCAGAGAAAGTATAGGTGGACTTCCTTGGGAAGATGCATGGTCATCAGCTCTTTGGCTGAGATATTTGTAGAAAACAGACCAAGGCAGAGGGAAGAGCTGCATGAGATGGAAAATGGGAGAAAACAAGAAAGCAATGACATAGGCTTTGTGACCATCAGGGAGAATAACTCATCCCTCCACCCACAAGTGAGGGGCAATGACTTCAGAGCCATCTGTGCCAAGGGGAACAATTAATTCCCATGAATAAAAACATTAATGAAGACATCAAATAAAATAACATAACAAGTACAATCCTGTCAAATTCTGTATTAAAACATAAATGTCAGGTGTGCCACCAAGCTTGGAGCTTAAGCTAGTAGTCTTTTATGCAGTCTACCCCAATAATGTCAAAATAATGGGAAATACTATTTTTTCCTTCCCTATGTTATAGTTCACATACATCTACAATCCTGTGGTAAATTACAGCTGGAGGAAATGGAGTAAGAAATCACCTCTTAGTCTCCCTGACATTATAAAGTATATTCAGCAGGGAGACTAACACACACACAACACAAAAAAAAAAAAATCCTATACCCAAAAAGCACCTAAAAGCTATCCACATTTTTTTCAGGAAAAATATTTTGATAGAAGAAAAATATGTCAGCAAGATAGTGCTAAGCAAATATTTGATTAATTGCTTATTCTCTTACAAAAAATAATCTGAAGTTTTTTTAGTTTTTAAGCAGCATTTATTTTATCCTCCTCCCCAGACTTGTGATATTGCTGTTTTTCTGCATAAACACTTTGTAACCTTACCTTGGGGATGCTGTGCTGGTACTCCCAGATTTGAGAGGAAAGCAAAGACAGTTTAAAAGCAAAAACAAAACAAAAACAACACCAAAAACCAAAACAACAAACAAACAAACAAAAAAAAACCACCTAAAAACAAGCATAGAGTAATACCAGTCAAGAGAGGGTCAGGAGAGGGGCAAGAGGAATGGCACAGATGTACATTAATCCCATGTTTTAATCTTTGTTATGTGAACATGTCAGTGAGGCACATTTGCATACAAAGAAGGCAAGTTTGGTTTCACTTGCAAAATCACTTCAATTTTAGCTTTTAACTGACAGCCTTTGGAACAGCCTTGGGACCAACACCAACCTTGCCAATGATCTTTTATCCTTATACAGAGCAGAAAGAGCTGCTTGAACCAGCAGCTGTTGTGATGCAGCTTCACCAAATGCACACAAAAATTTGCCTTGCCCAGTTTGTCTGTGAGTGTGAGAGAATTCCCCACCTTGTGCACTCTAAGAAGGATTCACTGGGTTTCACATCAGTGGGCTGGAAAATATTTGCTGGGAAAGAAGTGTTCCCTTTTCCCCTTTGCTTGCAGCTGGAGCATTTAAAATTATTTAAATAGTAGTGGCAGACTGGGTAAATTCCATGTTAGTCAGAGGGTAGACACTGGCAAATTTTGAAGTCAGCAGGAATTTTACATCCCTTAACTTTTCCCCAAGAAGTTATAACTTCTTTACTTCTGAAGGAAATTTTGTATTTTTGCCATTTAATAAAAATGCTTCATTAGAAAAGCAATTTTAGTTGGTACCATATTGAACTGTAATTAAAGATTTACAATCTTATTAGAAGGTAATGCTGTAGTTAATCCTTAATAATAACACATTTCATAAAAGTTCAGTGTTACACACAAACCTGAGCAGTTGATGCCTCCTGCAAAATATTTGCTGGATTTTCCAGGAGTCAGCAGAGTGCACTGCTAAAGCTCTCCTTCAAATAATCTATACAATGTATACCACTGTGGAAGTGGTCCAGGAATCTCTAAATATTCTTGTTTTTTGTGACCTATACATTCATGCCAATGCCTAAGGCATACATTTTTCCATCTTGATTTTGCAGGATTAGCACATAGATAACCCCACTTCATTTCATGCAGCTCTGTTGGGGTGTCAGAATCATCAGATTACACACAGTAACTCATTTTACTGTGGAATGAATGGAATTATAATATCCAAAATAAGAAGGAGACAATTCTAAAATGATACATGAACTAGGAAAAAAAACCCCAACAATATCCTGTAAAAATAGTACAGTTGTAACTTTCATAAATTTAAATAAGAGAATTAAATCTACCACGAGCCTTAGACTGAACAACAATAAGTGTTTGGTTGCCTTTCTGTTATCGTAGTTCACATACCATTGAATTTGTCAGAAATCCTGTGATGCAAGACAAATTATGGATGTGACTGAAATTTGTTGAATTATCTATTTGCACATTTTTAGGGAAAAACAAAACAACTCTGTGGGCCATATATGAATACAAAACTCTTTTTCTTTCCTCTTTCTTTCTTTCTTTCTTTCTTTCTTTCTTTCTTTCTTTCTTTCTTTCTT
>JANRMJ010000054.1:3059565-3109945 GCA_025584955.1 Alethe diademata
TAATTTCAAGATTAATAGCAAAAACTGACATAAACTTTAAAGTCTGTGGTAATATTTCTATCTGATTTTATTTGCACTAAACCAGTTTAGAACTTTGCAGGAGGTTTGCAACTAAGGTTGGTTCTCCATAAACTGACAGCAGCACATGGGCCAATTTGCCTATACTGTTAACTGAGATAAAAACAGCATCAGAGTTTTAGATTCTCTTCTTTTTCTGAACAAAATAATTTGGTAGATTTTTAGCCAACTGAAAAAAACCCCACTGTTAGTTTTGGTAAGTAGACTATGAACAATTATTTTCAAATCATCAGTTTTTGTTCTGGGTAAGCATTGCAGTGCCTCTGAGCAAGCATTGTGTCAATGTTAGCTGTTCTTACCATTAACAGTGAATTTCTAATCACCCCTGATAACTTAAAGAATTTTGTTAGTATTCCAGGGGAAGAATAAAGGCCTGCTCCTTCTCTGGGCATTTAGATATACTGCTGTCACAAACTCATGTGTGCAAAATGGTGAATTTTTTTTCATGCTAAAAGCTTTTGCCATATCGCCATATCAGAATTTCAGCTTTGCTTTATAAATCAAATTTCTAACCTTCAGATACCAGAGACAAGACTAACAAATTAAACCTCAAGATCATTAAAGATAAATTTAAAAACCCCTAAGAAACTCAAAATTTCTTTTCTCTTATGGGTTTAACTCATATTTGAAGACTGCTACTAGTGAGATGACTTGAAGAACAAAAGGAACAAAGACAATATCTGGTCTGGCTTTTGCAAGAAAAGAACTGTGCAATTCCACTCAGTAACTCCTGTGCTTCACTATGGCTCTAAAAACCTTGAATTCCTGTTTTCCATGTAGAAAGAAAAAACTCTGTCTTTTTTAATATTTACAACTAAAACCCAAACAAACCCACTGTGGCCAGGCAGGTGAGGAGGGAGGGGGTGACACAAACTCATCTGTGATAGAAACACTTTGAACTGGAAGTGAATGCCATCAGAAAATGTGGTTTTTTTCTTTCCACAGGTTTGGAATGCTGAGTTCAAATCACAGGTCTGTGTTGTCACTTGGGAATCTCTGGCAGCAGGAGTCATTTGGTGAGGATGACTGGAAAAACAAAAGCCTGAAGCTCAACATCCATGTCCAGGCTGGACAGGCACATGTGAAGAGCTGAAATGGGGCTGAAGAAATACTCATTATAAGCCTTATATGAGAAAAACCCTATTAAAGACTTTTTTTCTTTTCATCACAGCTCATTGACCCTGAAGTAATTAGCATTAAATATCACTTAGGGAAATTGCTAATCTGTAATATCTGACACAGTGAAAGAAGGAAAGAGGAACTTGCACTGACTCACACAGCTTTGAACTTTCCTTTCTAAATATCACACAGCTTTCCAATCTAGTACAAGTAACCCACGAGGTGACCCCCAGCCCTCAGGATAATGGAAGGAGGGATGAAGCTCCTGCTTATTCTGGAAAAAGGCCCTGTAAAAAGCTGTCACTGTGCATAATCATTCCTCTTATTCCAGCCTGGCTGAATGGCACTGCTCCTACCTGGAATCTTTATCAGTTTATGTCGTGGCTCCCAGGAATTCCACATCACAACTTTCTGACATGTAAGCTGTTGTGAATGTTCCTAAGACACTAAAAACTCACTGCTGCCTCTGTGTAAGCATGGCAATTCTTCTGTCTGGTGACACTTTTGTCAATATTGCATCACCCAGGAAATCCCATTTTATCCCAGAATCACTGAAGTTAAGATCCACTAGAGTGCAATTCCTACCTATTATCACAAATAGGTTTCAACAAAGCCCTTTACAGAATTCCTTAGCAACTACAGAAAGCAAAACCAGCTTACACTTTTTATTTGGTTATTTACATTTTTTTTTTGAGCCATAGGGCCCAACAAAAATCCTCTATAAAACAGACAATAATGGTAGACAGCTTCTTAAAACAATAAAAAACTGATTTCTGCCAGAAAAGGCTCATATGATCTACAACACACAGCATTGTGTGACTTTATACTCAGAGAACTTTGGGCAGGTTTTTGTTTTGTTTGGGTTTTTCTGTTGTTGTTTTATGGTGGTTTTTTTTGTTTGTTTTTGGGTTTATTAATGTAATAAGGGTCTGTAATCAGCTTTCTAAAGCATATCTGTGAAAACTACACCAATTTCTTGAAGTCAGAGCTTTATTTGAGCCTTGTAGGTGGCTCTGTAGGGTGAGGGGTTTTGAGGCTTCTTACCCCATTTTACTGGTATCAGTGTGATCCAAAGTAACTGTTCAGAAATCAGTGGAATCATCTAACAAAATAACCATATACACACATGGAATAAAAGGTTTGGAGTCACTGAAATAAGTCTGTGGCTGTTTGCCCAGCCTTCCTCCAACAATGAAAATCTTATAATGAAAATGTTCTTTGCTGTGAGATGGAATCTGTCAGAGCTTTTCTCTCTCTAACCCAGTATAAAACCAAAAAAGAGCTTTTACTCTCCTGTGACACATTTCATTCCTCGACCTGTGTGAATTTTTGGATGTTAGAACTTTGTGAAATTTGAGGACAATTCAGACATAGGACCAGTCAAAGCTTTTTTGTGCTCTCAGATCTTTTTGGACCAGAGATCTTTGTTACAGGCAGGCTGGCTGGGCATTTTCCTGAGATTATTTCTTGTGTGTGATACACTGATATGTGTGTCTGCCTAAATGCTACTATTTGTAAGTTGGTCACCTCTCATAATGACACTAAAAATTTTTTGCTTTATGACTTTCTATTCATATATTGATTATTTTTTTAGGAAAGTTTAACTACTTTAGACTGTTCTAGATAATTCATTGGCTGCAATAAAATCCTCCAACCTGATATATTCATGAAATATTTTTAATGGAAGCCTGCTGATTTTCTTGTTAGGAAAGGCTATAGTCTATAGCCTATAGTCTATAGCAGAGCTTTGCTGGGTCTGGGGAAAATCCAGATTAATCTGACAGGGTTTTCTGGTTGGTTTTGTTCTTTGTTTGATTTGTTTCTGACAAGGAAAATGAAGTAATATAGCTTTCCTCTGATTTTCTGGAACTGTGGAGGCTCTACAGCCCATTTCAAAAGGACTTTTCAGCACTAAAATTTTCTGGTCTAAGATTACCTAGTGTTCCATTTCTTGCTATTGTCAGGGGGAAAAAAAAGTGGCCTTCCCATTCACATTTTTATGCTTATCTTGAGGCTACACCATACTCACTCTTTTTTTGGCCAGGCATAAAATTTACAGACAGCCTTAATGAGGCCTGTTTATATTCAAGAGAATCTGACTCATTCCAGCCATACATCTTGGAGTTCTGCAATTTGGTGACATGTAATTTGTCAACATGTAATTTGTCATGGGCTCTGGGGATGTCCTGGGAGAAATATGAGGGCTGAAACCTGTAATAGGCTGTGTCCAAACTTTGCTCTGTGCCCCCCTGCAGGGAAAGTGCATTTCAGAGCTCAGCTCTCCTGCTTTTGGCCACAAATCCACCCCTGCACATGCACAAACAGAGGTGTGATGGCCCTTTCTCCCTCCCTGTGAGCAATTTGTAATTGTATTTATTTGGGTCTGACTGATGCTGCATAAATGTGGGATTCCCAGCACCTAAAGGGGTATAAAATTTGCTCATTACCTGTATTCCTTTTATCCTGTCATATTAAGACATCCATTTTGCTATGCCATTTGTTGTCAGGCATTTCTTACTGCAATATGAAAACCTCCTGCACCTCCTCCATACCTCTCATGCCCCTTTTCTCATTGCAGAACAGAAGCCAAATTTAAGGTGAAGCTTTAGGGAAAGGAGTTTGCTTTTTTCCTCCCATCCATCCTCCTCACCAAAGTAAGAAAGTCACTGTCAGCATTTAAATTTAAACATTTATGTGCTAAAAGGCTTTACCCTGCATGCAGCAAAAGAGCTGCTCTCATTTCCTTGTCTTAATTCACTTTTCCAGATTTTGGGGGGTTTCTTCAGGAGTTTCTGTGCAACACCTTCAAGCTGAGTTTTACCTAATCATCCCCTCTGTTCTCCTCAAGAAGGCTGAGGTTAGTGGCAGTACCAACCTTCCTATGCATTATTGTGCTAATTAACAGCCTGGTCATTTAATTAACTTGGAGTCCATGACAGAGTTGTTGCCTGAGTGCTGTGCCAAAGTCCTTAAAAGGCTTTACAAAGGTCAGGTGAGCATTAAATGGTCCACTTTCATAACATTTTCCCAAGTAATTAAGATACTGATTTACACCACAACTGTGGTAACTGTGGTACTGTAGCTCAACAAAACTACAATTTTGTGGGGCCCAAATGATGTAATTTTTGATACTGAGGAAGCTTTATGGTAATGGCATTCCAAAATGTCCTAAATTGGGCAGCTACAAATCATTGGTTACTCTGAACATTTGAATTTAAGTGATTTCATTAAACCTAATATAAAAAGAGTCTGCCAAATTAATCTCCTCTTGGATGCCAAAATTGAATGTTTTAGGAATAATATTTCTTAAATACAGATGATTATACTTAAAACAATTAAAGCAATCTCACGGTTCATTCATTTTAAAGACCTTTAAATCATTCCAGTCTTGAATCTAATTTTAAACTTGCAAGCATTACTGAAGTGACTTGAAGTGTTTAATGCAATACATATGGGATGGTAATGTTGCTAACTTCCCCTGGGCTAGGCTGAAAACAAATGGGATTTTGCAAGTTGTGCCTGGAAGAACAGTTCTTTCCCTAATAACTGATAATCAGACAAGTTTCAGAGGACTGTTATTATTTTTATTAAATTCATTATGAGCTTCTTAACCAAATCTGCCTTACTCTGCTACCACATTTTCCTTTCAATAGTTATTTAATACACACTGGCATTCATCCAATGATTCTAAGAACTTCAAAGGGAATGCCATAAGCCAAGGAAGAACCAACCTTTAAGAGGTTGACTATGCACATCCACATTCCCAAAACGTCACAAAAACCTTACAAAAAACCATCCCGTAGCAATAATATCTTTCTTTTTCTAGTTTGCTTTTTATTTCTAACCATTAATTCACTTTTAATCCCTTTAATTAGAAAGAATGAGTATTTCATAACAAGAAAATCTTCAGCCCTGAAACATTGCTAAGTGACAACCACCCATACAAAGTTTGTGTTCATGTTTCTGGTTTGAGATTTCCTGTTCAGTGACCATAATGTGCACATTTGGCACAGGCACACATTTCCACCTTCCTGACCCTACTTTGAAGTACTTGTGATCACAGCTGTAAATGCAATAATAGAAAATAACTTTCTTTCAAATAACC
Organism: Alethe diademata; assembly: GCA_025584955.1. Taxonomy (NCBI): domain Eukaryota; kingdom Metazoa; phylum Chordata; class Aves; order Passeriformes; family Muscicapidae; genus Alethe; species Alethe diademata. Next base: position 3,064,868 of record JANRMJ010000054.1, read on the forward strand.
CTTTATGCTCATTCCATGCAATAAATTCCTTGAGTAGCTTTTCAATCTTTGCTACGGTTACAGATCAGGGCTGCTTGCCAAATTCTTCCTTGCTGCAAGGGGAAAAAAAGGCAGGAAAAAGCTTGAACTAGGCAAGAAGAGAACTTACACAGGTCCTGTTCTCAGTGACAGCAGCTAAATAGGCATAAAAATGGGCATGGGGAGAGATAAGGGCCTGGCTGACACTTCCATCTGTCCCATCCTCCTTGCTCCTTCTGGAGCACTCTGAGCTGGTGGAGGGGACAGTCTTATTCCAATCCTCATGTTCTGTTCTGCTTTTGCAGCTGAATGAATTGCTGCAAAGATTTCAGATGATGCAGGGATGCTGCATCCATATCCCGTTCCTGTAGAGCCAGAATTCCTGTCTTCTGTAGTTATTTGCAAAATAAAGCAGCTCACAATTCTCCCTCTCTGTCTGTCCCTGCACTGGAGTGCCACTTCACCTTCACTTTGTGCAAACCCCAGGTTTTTAGCCTGAAAAGCTGTAAGAAATGGAAAGAACTGGGTTATCAAAAGAGCTTTAGACAAAAGCTTCAACTAGTGTTGATTTCCTTTCTAAATATTTGTGTTATGCTTCTGCATACAATGTTTAGGCCTAATTTTACTTTCGAAACAGCACTATTTTATATAACTTAATTAAAAAAATGTGTTTTCTCCCCTAGCCCCTAAATCATTACAACATACCTAGAATCTGAACATTTGCCTGTGATTATGAAAATTACCATTGCACAGCATTGTAAAATACATTGCTTCTGATCCTGACCTAATATGTAACCTAGACTTATCTTCAGTCTTGTCATGCTTCATGTGGGTGTGAATTGCTTCTGTTTCACTTGCAGCCTTCAATTTAATATAACAGTAACATCTAGAAATAATCCCTAGTATTTATCTTACTGTGGATTGTAGGGAAATCTCCTGTGACTGTATTAGTAAGTACAGTATTTTAATTTTTTTGAGGAAAACAATTTCTTGTTGTCACAGTGCAGCTGAAAATCATTTTCAAATCTCTCTTCTCTCCAGCAGCATGAAGGGTTGGCTGGGATTTAAAACTTATCTCTTTTATTATTGTTTTTCCTTTTATTACAGCTTTGAAGGAGGATTTGGGTGAGGCCAAAGAATTATAAAACCATACTAGGTAAGTTATAGCTGAGAGAAAGCATTATGAAATAAACCTGATGGAGTGGAGTTTGCTGTTTAGTTTTGTAATTCCTAATGAGGAAAACAAGTGCACTCCTGCTGTAAGAGGATAAGATTCAGCCTCTGCTGCCTCTTTTTGACAACAGAGAACTCAGGGGATGCAGAGCTTAAGTAACAGTCATATTATAACTGTTTTAAGTGCTGGTGAGACCATTAGTATCAGTGCTTTAGCTGAACTCCTTATTTTGCTTCCAGAGTTGACTCCTCTGTGATGGCTGGGGTTTGAAAATGTATATGAATTGGCTAAATTCTTTTTTTCTTTCGGCTAAAAATTCTTGGTTAGCAAACAGACACTGGCTACCCCATGGCTACTATTACAAAAGGAATTGTCCAGCTAAATGACATTTTTCAGATTCTCAAGGACTCCTTAAGGATTAGGTCCCAGAATTGAATCTACCTGATATAAATATTATCTTGACAGAAGAGTTATATTCTGTCCAAGACTCAAAGATTTATTTATTTTCCCTCTCCTCTCCCCTTCATTTTCAGCCATTCCTGGTCTTTGGAAGCTGCTCATTTGCTTCAACCTTTGTTTTGTCTGGGCTCCTCCCCATGCCTGCCCATTGCTGGTGCTCTGTGCAGGACATTGTGGAGTCCAGGTTCAGCCACTCTCTACTGGGATTTTCCCATTCTGCAACAGAAACTGGAATCTGGGCAGAAAACATTCCCAGGACTCATCATCTCCATTTTACACTTTGACCAGTTAGTGATGCCTCCCAAAGTTTTTCTTAACATCAACAATGTGGTGTGTAAATGATCAAAATATCAAGCACACCTAACTCTATAATCCAAATTTATTTACCATTATTACTGTGCTAACCTAGACAAGCCTGCTTTTTTCTGGTAGGTTATGTATAATTTTCACAACTTTTTTTTGCAGTTTCTTCTGGAAACATCTCTCTTTACAAAGTTATCCAATTATGCTAAACGATCATTTTGTACCAAACTTTCCCAGTTTTCTGAAATATTTATTATTAGAAATATATTACTTAGCAATTGGAACGAAAGAGTTTGTTAACTTGTAATTTGAAAATGTAAAAATTTCCCTTTTTTTTGTTACAGGCTTAAAATAACTGAACCACCTGTCAAGCTTTTCCCAGTCTTACAGTACAATTCATTATTGTTTATATTTTACTAAAGGTGAATTGCTAACTCCTTACAATGAAGTTATAAAGAAATTTTTAAAGGAAAAGTCAACCCATGCCTCACAAGTATGTGGCTTCCCACTGATGCAGATCTGTCAACTATGTTAATTCTGCAGAATTTGTTCCAACAACCCCCTCCTTCCTTGCCCTGTGCACATCTCAAACTCTGCAGAAAAGGAAGGTGTCAATAATCAATTTAATCCCATTCATGGCACTACAGCTTGTTCACCACAGAAATGGAGAATTTGTGTTTGCAAAGCTGCGTGCTCTGAAGGAAATCCACTCTGATGAACACTGGTGGAAAAATGGCTTTCTGTGAGTTTGCTTTGAGTGAGCCTGTACAAAGCACACTGGTTATGCATTATTAATGCAATAAGCCAGAAGGCTTAAGAAGAAAAGCCCTCTAGGAGAAGGGAAAAGGTAGCTTGGGAAGGCTTCATTTACATCAATTACTATTCAGCACCAGTGCATTTTTCACTCAGCATTTTGCTGTGGCAAGGCTGAGTCCTGAGCCTGGGAGTGAAGCCTGGGAGCAGGCAGGAGGAGGGAAGACACAGCCTGGGGAAAGTCCTTGCCCTGAGCAGACTCTCAGGTAGGGGAACCAAGGCAGTGGTGGCACCCTCTGATGGGCTCCTGGCAGTGCCTCTGGTTTGCTCAGAGCTGCCAAACACTCACAAAGCCAAAGCTGCAGCTCAAAATCAGCAGTGGCAGCTTTGGATGGAGCCTGGGAGCAGAGATGTGTCTGAACCAGAGCAGGGAGGAAGTGCAAAGCCAGCCCTGGGATGATCCCACTGGGATCACTGGGCGGTGATTTAAAGAATAAAGGTGAAGCCCTTGTGAATGAGGAGCTGGATTTCAGAAATCCAAACAGTTGGTCATTGGAGCAATGTAGCACCAGCCCCATCTCTGTCAAACTCTCTGAACTATGCTTATCTTCATTCAAATATAAAATTCGTTTTCACTGCCATGGGCTCAGTTGCAGCCACCCATATTAGAATTACTGCCAGGTGTGAAGGAGAGGAAAGGGCAAACAGAGGAATCCAAACCTAGATTTCAAAACAATGCATTAACTTTCCAACTCTAAATGGAGCTGTAGTTTTGTCTTTATTTCACACTGAGTCTTCCTGGCTCTGTTTTTGAAAGCAGTCCAGCATACTGACATCAACATTCAGCAGCAGGAAAGGTGCAAGTTAACCTGCATTTATTCCTGCATTTGCAGATGTTTTGTGGGGAGAAGATATTAGTCCAGTTTGTTTTGCTAGGTGTTAGCAACACATCTAATTCCTCTTATTTTTTACCTACAACAAAATTCATGGCTAGCAAGCAAGAGTTGCAGACCTCAAAGAAAACTCATCAATTGTGGAACAGCTAGAAAATAATTTAAACTCCTCTTTTTCTTACAGAAAGAAATGCAGAGTTGCCGAATTTTTCTTTTTAAGAAAGTCAACATTACTTTACATGAAAAACAAGAGATTAGTTTTAAATTTTCCAGTGGTTTCTGTTTCCAGTATGTAAATCTGAGTAGTTGGAGAATTCATTATACTTCCCTAAAGGTTCTGGAAATGTTAAACTAGCATTATTCAATTATGTAAAGCAGCAGGAAAGCCTTTCTTCTTTGTGTCTTGATATACATAATAGCATAAGTCAATATTCATGCTAATATTAATTGAAAAATGAATGCCATTTTATTATTGTTGTCAGAAATCATAAATATAAAACCCTGATTAAGTAGATAGACAATACTCCAGTTCCCCACTTCATAAGATTATTTTCAGTGTTTGTTTATACTGCAATTAGTCATGGGTCAAAATCAACTGTGCTTTTTAAACTTATTTAAAAGCTGGGCTAATATTTGGCCTCCTTTTATCCCACCAGGAAAGTTCAGTTTCCTCCTGCTCCTATGAAAATCTCCAGCTACATTTTAAAGAATCCCTCCTTGCCATGCTTCAGTGGCTTTTATTCCAAACGTCCTAACTGCCATTAAAATATATGGACATAAACAAAGATATTTCCTAGGGTTTAGAGGTTTTGGCTTGTCTGATGATTCTGTTTCAAATGAACACAGATCATTCAGACTCTTACCCAAAAGTGATTATAAATACATGCATAAATCTGAGAACACCAAAGGAACATCACAGATAAAATTTAGGCTCTTGAAGTCTAAGTTCTCACTCAATAAAATTAGTTTTAACTATGCAAGTTTAGAGAAGTAATAAATAATTAATAGACATATCCACAGCCCTCTCCAAACTGATTTTAAGCACAAGCATGTTCTGTTTAATCCTCAAATTATAAAATGTAAGCTAGGGATTGGTGACTCTCCACTAGGGAGCTGAGGGCTTGCCTTGCCATTACCCTGACAGAATTTCACTGACCTGTGTGATGTTCCTGATTTTTACTATTAAAAGCAGGCTCAAGGCCAAGGAATTAGATAAAAGTTACACTTTGGAAAAGAGTGTTAGACGGTGACACCTTCCTTCTTGATATTGATCTTAATTTTTTGTCTTCCATCTTTTTATTTTTTTCTTAATAATAAGGAAGTTCTATGAGGGAGTTCTATATTATTTTGAAACTCTATGGTAAATAACCTAAGCATTATTCAGGACTCATGTTTGGATGTGTTTGCCTAAATCCAGTTGAGTTCTAAAATTAAAAAAAAAAAACCACATGGGCCCTTTTAATTGAGATTAAAACCTTCCAATGCATTTTAGTCCAAGGTAGCCAAGATTTAAGTGCTTCACTACTGAGGCTGCATAAACTCCAGGAAGCTGTTATTCATTAATGGGATGAGGAAACCTACCCTCTGTAATTAACAAATCTTATTGAAGACTGTATCCTTCATCACCACGGATTGTGAGAGAACATTGCACAAAAGCAAATGTCAGCTCTTTGTGACTCAGAACTAATTAATATTTCTAAAGCCTTTAATATATCACTGTGTTAAAATAGGAATCTTATCTTTCTTGGTAGTACCTTAGAAGGAAAGTAAACTGAATAAGAAATCCACATGGCTTTATTAATTAGTCAGTGGAAGAATTGAACCTTATTTTCCTGTATCCTTTCACTGCATCATAAAATGGCAGGACCTAAATCCTTTATGATGACTACATTACAATTCTCGACCTTACACAAAGTCTGTAAGTTCATTCCTAGCTTCTCTTTTCGTGCTGAATAAAGAGGTTCCACTAAAGTGAAATTTGAAAAAAAGTTTCTGGGAATAGTTGAGGCTGAATGAGCAGTCCTGTTTTTAATGGGAAAGCAAAATAAAGCAAAATTTTAGAAAGTCTTCTAATGGCAGCAACAACTCCTCACATGGCCTCAGGTCCTGTTGTCAGGCATGCAGTGCCTCTCCCCACCAGGCTACTGAGAAAATGAATTTCTCTAAGATTCTGATATAGCCTTCATATTATTTCAAGCATTTTACACTGAGAAGTCACAAACTGAAGTATTTTAAGATGGGAGGACCTTGCAGAAGTCCCACAACAGCTTGGGTTGCAGGAGGAGCACAGCTGCATTCCAGTGGGAAGGACTAGCTTTGAGCAAGATGAACAAAAGCCACTGCACTATATAATCTGGAAATAAGAGTGGGTAGGCATCAGATAAGAAGGGCTTTTTAAAATAAATTATTTACTTTTATAAGATTATTTATATTTATAATAAGTTACAATGAAATTTGACTGAAGTTTACAGGGAAGGTGAACTGACTGCAGTTTCCAGAAGGGGATAATAGAGTGTAAAGGAAGTGTATTTTGGTGTGGAAAAGGGACCTCAGCTTCACGGGGAAAACAAGGTCACATGCATTTCAAACAAATTTTGCAGCTTGGTGTCTGGACTTCCAAAAGCAGACAGAAAGTGAAAGCAGGTCAAAAGGCAGCAAAAGGTGGCATAACATAGCTATTGTGAGGATTGAGCAGTTAATCACCTCCCACAAGAGGTGGATAAACTTAGAAGGCAATATAGATAAGGAAGAAATTCTTCTGGGAAACAAAGATGAGGTAACCAGTGAAATGGGCACTTTAAACTGAATTAGCCTCCCTCTAGACTTTATCTAGAATCAATCACTTAGGAGTGTGTGAGTCAAACCTCTACATATCAGCTCAAGATTTGATTAACTGAGAGTAAGCTTTCCTAATGCCAATACCAAGGGAGTTACAAGGGTGGGAGTAAAGCTCCAGAAGCCTCTGCAAAAGTCTATTACAATACATAGATTAAATAGGTCAAACCCCACTCTGACCTTCCTTCATTCCTTGCACTTCTCAACCTCTAAGTTAATACTTGCTTGGATTCATTTTCTGTGCCATACCTGAGCATGGCTGGTCCATGGAGGAGCCTGTGTACATGGATTTTTGTGCTGCTCGTCCTCACCCTGGGGCCACCAGGGAAACTGAGAGGGTGAGCAAAGCTCTTCCACACCACAGAGCCACAAAATCTCTGAAAAAGATGGGTCATCTCAGTGCCTAGCAGGTTTAAAATCTATAGATTGCTCCTGCCTCATGCTTTTTCAGCAAGTTAGCACGAGTTACAGGAGGAGACAGAGTTTATTGAAGGGTCTAAATGCAGGAGGGAAAAACCATAGCCAAAAGTGTTTTAGGTGAACAGGACTGAGGAGCATCACAAGACTTGTGGGAAATGAAGCCTTGGTTTGCATGGTGAGGGATGTATCAGGGGAAAGTTTGCATTCTTTTACAAGAGGAAACTACTGGATTAAGAGAAAAGCTGAAAAAATCTAATGCTCAATTCAAAGGAAGGAAAAAACAAGTGTTTATTCATAGGTGGTGTTCCAAGAGCTGGATGGACTTGAACAGTAATAAGAAAAACAGTGTGAGATACTTGGCAGTAAGTTATCAGAAACTTTGATAAACTTGTCATTTTCCCCCTATTTTTTTTATTATTTTTATGTAAATTCAGGCCTACACACAAAGCAGGAACTGTCACTGTACAGCCAGAGAGTCAATGAGACAGCACACTAAAGTGAGGTGGAGGGACAATGGGTTTAAATGTCAGAATTCTGTTTTCAGGTCTCCTCTCTGCCATACTCCCTCTGTAAAATCTAGCAAAACTTTGTTCCAGGTTTTATCCAACAGTACTTTTCCAGTGTTATTCCTGTGATCCTTTCTGCTGTCTGCTGGGAGCATTCAGCACAAACAGATGGCCTGTTGGCTAAACCAGCACCCAACAACAGCTTGCTCAGGAAAGATTCAGAACAGGTTTCCAGCCACAAATTCAGCACAAAAAAACACTGCCTGGAAGCTCAGGCTGCTGGTCCTGCTGAGAGAAGGAAGATGAGGAGGAAGGGAATTACAGGGAGTGGATCTGGCATAACCTTTTCCAGAAAAGGCTGGAACCTGCTCCTGCTTAACACTAAAAGTAATTTTCCCAGCGATTGATCCTGTCATCTTGAACAGGGTATTTGTGTGGATGAAGATGTCTGAAGAGTGGAAATAAAGGAAGGTAAACTCATGGGAAGGTTACAAAACGTGGGTCCAGGCTACTCTGTTACATAGAACTGGTTTCAAGAGGTGGTTTTCTCCAGCCACTCGATTTTCCATGGGTGGCATGGATGAACTGTGAATAATCATCTTATCTTCCCTAATCAACCATACCAAACTCCTGCACTTTTCAATATTCATCCATTACTGCCTCCACCACGGCACGTTGTAATGGACATATCAAATGGCAGGAAACTGCTCCTGGTCTCAGTGCATGGAATAATGTGTTCCCACTTCCACAGAGACCAGAAAATTAACAATCGGAAATGAGGCGACCTGGAATGTGTATTTCTCATGAATCACTGACAAAATATTTTATGACCTCCTGTAAGATAAGAGGCAAGACAAAGGAGATGTTAGTAGATTTGTTAAAAAGGAGAATGGTTTTGGCAGAAAAAAAAAAAATCTTTTTTGTTTCAGAAGTATCTATGGAGAAAAAGCTTCCCTGGAAAAGAGATGGCAAAATTCAGGCTAGACTCTTACCCAGTGTAAGGTCATTAATACTCTCATTTGGGAACATAAATATACCCTTCATAATGGTATTTTGGTATCAGATCTGAGCATTTTATTGCACTGTTTAGATAGATGCTAAATCTGAATTTCCCCAAATTATTGCCTACATTTACTATTTAGTTTTCCTTATATTCCTTATATTTCTTTATATTTATGTATTTAGCTTTTCCAGTATTGCTTTAAAGTAACAATAGCAGAATAGCAAACAAATAAAACTGCTGCTTTTGTGTTGGAAACATAATTTATCAAAGATAGGATAGGGGAGAAAGGCAGAGAGGAGAGGTTTTAGCCACCACATTGTATATTTTAATATTTCCATTTAGAAATTAATTTCAGCAAAAGACGATTATTTTCCTGAATGAAATTGATTATACCATTATAGAATTCTGAAACTGAGGAAATTTTGTTTCATTTTGATTTCTGAAAATGAGAAAGGTATTAATTATCTTATTTTTCCCTCCCTCCTGATTTTTCATGGTCGTATTTCATCATAAAAGAAAGATTCTCGTTCCCTTGCATTCCCTTCCCTTTCTTTTCCCTTCAGGTAAATTGTTTTTGAGATTTTAAGTAAGAAAAGTGAAAATATTTTTTTTAACTGTGTGAAATGTCATTGACTGTGGATGGATATGGATTGGCAATGGTCTTGGCTTTCTTGTGTTTGGCTTTTTGTACATGGACATTGAATTATTGATGATGATCATGGTGACATTGAAGAGAAGATTAAAAAAATATTAAATTTGCTTTAATTTTTAAAGCAAATGGATCCTCTATTAAAAAAAAACTTAACTTTTCAAAATATGTAAAATGGAGAAAAAAAATCTCTCTTCTTAAAAACCAGCTTCAAATTTTAAGAGGAAAAATACGATTGGAAGTATTATATCTGGCAGATGTATTAGCTGCCTTGTATCACTCACACAATGAGAAAAAAGTTTCAAGATTCGCAGTCAGATAACTTAAGGTTTCTTTGTTCCTTGACTATGTAACAAATTTTTAAAACCCTTAGGCTTCAGAAAAAAAAAGATTTGAAAGAGGTAGCCAGAAAATGCCAATATAACACTTCTTCTGTAGCTAAACCTTGTCTGAGACACTGCATGATTGTGTGGTGTCATCAATTAAACAAAACAGGCAATGAACCCCAGGGCACTGCTCAGGCAAAAGCCTTTAACCTTCTCCATTTCCTCACAGAGGTGAAGTTAACACACCCAAAGCTGCACCAGGCACAAGCTTCCAAAAGCTTCTACATGAGATCTTGCAAGTTTTGTAATAACCCTAAAGGTACTCAAATATTTACTCTATCCCTGTGTCTGAAAAAAATCCAGGCTCCTTCATTCCCAGGCTTTGCTGGGAATGTGTGCCCATAATTCCCAGGGACAGAGCTCACAGGAGAGCTGGGCATCCTCTTCCTCCACAGCCTGCAGGTGAGTGAGCAGCCCTGGCCACACCTCAGGGGTCAGCAGAACCTCTTTGGCTGCTGAACCTCCCCTCCCTAAAAATCTTCTGTCTGTCATCCCACCCTGTTGTGCTGGGATGAGGAACAGGTGAATAACATCCTCTGAAAAGACACAAAAGGAGGAGTGAAAAAAAGGGTGTTCTAGTGAGGGAGTTCTCCCCTGAGGTGAGAACTGGCCTCTGGGCTTCTTCTTCTTCTAAGAAGTTGTCATCATTCATAACTCCACAAAATATCCCATAATTTCCAAAAGTTCACTGGGTTTGATCTTTCACATAGTGACAGTCTGATGCAGCTGTTGTTGCTCTCTGCCATCTCATTTTCCCACTTGCCCTGATGCTCGCTAGACACCATCAAAACAGACTTTCACCTCTTCTTTTTTCCTTGTTTTTGCTCAACCCAGTCTTGAGCTCCCTGTGGCAGCTCCCTTACCTGTGCCCCCACTTGGAGAAGCCCAGCAGGATTTTACACAGCATGTGTAAATGTGCCACAAAGGCTGGCTGGCACAGCAGCGTGGGCTGTGCCAGGAGGGAGCCATCTGTGCCAGCCCTGTGCCAGACTGCCATCCTTCCATCCTTCCATGGGCAGTGTCTGCTGCAGCCAGAGCTTTCCTCTCCCAGCCCTGGCTCCGGCTGCTCCCTGGCTCCAGCCTGGAGCATGAGTGATGAGGACTGGGGAAGGAACCTGGGCATGTGGTGCTGTGAAGGACAAGGTGGTGGACACGAGTCAGGCCCCTGGTGAGCATCTCAAGGACAGCCACGGGGTGTTCCTGCTCCTCTCTCCACCAGCTGCTGCAACAACCACACAGATGCACACATGGAAAACAAACCTGCCCCTGCTTTCCACTGAGGAACACATACACAGTCCTAATAATGCAAGTTTTCACCTGATCTATTGCTAATCAGCTGCTGAGGTGGTCTTTGCCCATCTCTTTTAAGTGAAGAGTCCCAAATGACCTTCTAACTATTGGGTAAGAGAAAAAAAAGTGTGTTGGAATTTTATTATAGGGTAGACAGTCTAAGGAGAGACAGGTGGACATAACAAAGCAGAAAAAGAGTTCTGACTGTGGTTAGGTGACTTTCCCTGAGGCTGAAGTGACTGATCTCAAATGATTCTGCCTCCAGCTGCCACCAGATCACAACATCACCTCAGATGTTCCACCAAACACCCAAAGATTGCAGTTTCACCCCATTGTGTTGTCACACCTATGGCTATGGCAAGTTTTCAGACAACGTAACAAGAAAACGGCAAAAACAGAGTACAACCGAACATTTTTAAGCACGGCATCTCTTAAGGGGTCAAAAAACATTTCTTGCTAAACACAAATTTTATGAGCTGGAATTCAACTCCCCCTTCTGCCCCTTGATAGAGAGTTTTTAGGATACTGCAATGCTCCAGAGGGCAAGGGTAATTTAGCAGTGTGATTACCTTTTTCTTTAGTCCAAATACAATGCCACATCCATCATTAAGTGTTGTTGTTTTTGTTTTTGTTTTTTTTTAATGCAGAAACACCTGGCCAAATTTTGTTGAGAAAAAAGAAAAATGTCCAGGAATACAACAGAAAAAGGGTAACTAAAATATTATTGCGTTTTCAAGAGTGATTTTGTAGGGAGAGCCAGATTATGTAATAGACAATTATAGCAGATATTATGGAACTCAGGTTTGCTTGATTTGCCATCCAGGAACAGCAAACTTTGTTTACACTAGCTTTAGGACTTTTCAACCACGTACTTTGTTTCTCCTGCTAAAATTAACAAAACTTCAGCTTAAGGAGTTTCCAGCTGTCAAAGGGAGAAATTAAAAATGCACTGGCTCAGCCACTCAGTACCACACTGCAGCCCTTAGGAATGTCTGCTCCATGACCACAAGTGCAGCTGAAGTTGATGTAGGCAGGTTAATTTTGAATCAGCCAGTGCAGTGCAAAGCTCAGGACATCACACAGCTCCTCAGGGGCAGATTGAGCAGCTTGCTCTGAGCACTGAGCACCTCCAATTACAGCATAATCAGTACTTCAGCTGTCTTGTTTGAAGGCCAGCTCAGTGAGATCTCTGCATCCAAAGGACAGAACAGGTACCCTTTTGAAGAATAACACCTAAATGAAGTCTCAGAATCCGTAAAGGCAAAAGGAAAACATCATCTACAAAGAGATACAGAGAAAAAAGTGAAAAGTGCACTTTTAGCTGTTTCAGACTCCTCCTGGCAATCACATTTAGAGGTCAGGCTCTGTTTGCAGAGCAAGTTCTCAGCCTTACACTCCTAAATTCTGTGGACAAGAGCAGCATGAATCGCCTCTCTTTGATATCATGAGACCAAAGTGTTCCTCCAGACACATTGATATTATGGGACAGCTTGCTTGTGCATGAAGCTGTGCATAATGAGACTTAATAAGCTTAAAGAGCTATCCCTGCCTTCCTCTATTTGACCACATCCAGTAATTTAATTTCCCTGGTGGTAGAAAGCCCTGGCTGTCAGAACAGGGAGTAGGTTTGGTTATCTTGGCACTCTGATCCTTTCTTCACATCATTATGATGACACTGGGTGAAGCAAGGGTCACAGGGGAGAAGAATTGATAAAAAATTCACTCTGAGCTCTTTCTAGTTGTATTATTGAGCCATCATCCTTTAAGCTGCTCACTATTTATGATGTGCACAAAATACATAATTAATTGTCCAATTCAACACTAGCACTGTGGCCTGTGACAGACTTTCATTTATCTAAGTATGTTTTCTCTTTCTCTGGGTTTATCATGTTGCCTAAGAAAATTAATTTGGCTGAATTCCCCTAGAAGTTCAAGGGAACAAACCACTCCTTCATTTCCACTGGAGTTATTGTTATTGGATTTGAATTTTTCCTTTTAACAAAGAATGAATTTGCATACATTACCAGATAGACAGTTCTAAAATCAGGAAGCTGAAGAAATACAGATACAGATACACATTCCAGTATTTTTAACTAAAAGATAACCCCTGTCACCAGGAAGCAAGTTCTGACTACAACTGCAGTAAAAATGAAAATGCTGCAAACAGAAATAATTCTTAATATCTCTTTGATGAAGGTGGGGAAAAGTCCCCTGTGGATGGAACACTGACTTCACACACAGTGGTCAGGACTCAGAGATATAGAAATGTAATTTCTACACTTTTGGAGGCAAGACAGATAGATTTTGTTTCAGATATCATTTCCAAATAGCAGCAATATGGATAGGAGTGTGGCACTACAAATAACAGTAAATAGATATAGTCAGATATTACTCACGTCTGCAGTATTATCTCAATTCTTTATGTGTATACACTTTAATTATATAAAACAATTCCACATGTTTTTCTGACACTTTTATTCTTTCTTTTGAGTACTTCAGTGATATGCACAGATATGCAATAAAATTTTAATTTTAAACCTTCATACTTTTCTTGCTCTCACAAATCCTCTATGGTCTGAAAAAAAAATTCAAATTACCAGCTGCACATACAAGATACTTAAAAACATGGAAACAAAAACCCCTATAATCCACTGGCTACAACTACTAAATAAAATAGAAATTGATCTCAGTGTTTTGGGTTTGATTATTTTTTTTATCAAAGACTGAAATGCATGTAGTCACTAACTCCTGGAACTCTTCAAGCTATCCAGGTTGTAAGGATATAGTACTGGAATAGTAACAGCCAGAACTTGAGTTCTGCTCTTGATGAAGTTCATGACAAAACCAAGTGAATTAAACAGGGACATTGGAAAGTATCCTTCAGTTTTCAGAGAGCTACTTGTACCATCTGCTTATTAATTCATACCTTCAGGACTTATTTTCAGACTACAGCTAGTGAGCAGCTTCAAACAATTGACATTTTATGACAAAAAGTCAACCTAATAGAGGATATGATTTTTGTGATCCCCTCCAAAATCTATGCCCAAGGTTCTCTTGAACTTCTCACAACAAATTAGTCTTTTTTTTTTTTTGTAAAGCAGAAAAATGTAATACATCATGTCTAAGTACCACATTTTGTGTTGTATGACTCTAGCCCGATTGAACTTTGCTTGAGATGAAGTTCAAGCCCTTCTGTAAAATGACAGTGATGTGCAGTTGCAGCACAGAATCATTTAGATTTGATCTGTTTTATTTTGTGTCAAGAGAGGATGGGCACCCAGAAACCAAGTCATGAAGGTGTAATAAAAGAGTAGCAAGGCACCTCTACAGAGACCCACAGCCCTTACAAGGTTTTATTTGCATTAGCACACTATAATAATGATGAATTTAGGATTGCTGCCACCCATTCATCATAACCATTATCTAGAGAATGGAGAAATGAGACAGGACTCAACCACTGTCCACAGAAAACATAACTGTGATCCACTGGGCACTTTGTTCCCATAATGATGGTGCCTGTCAGATAACATTGATGAAGCTTTAACATTATTGTGCCCTGAAGTCCATTTCATTGCAGCTGCAGAGCTTAAGATGAACAAAGGTCTTGCCTTGTTTTTAAAGGAACATGTCCAGGATTGCTTGGAGCACCAAACCCTCAGCAAATGGTTGCTATACCAAGGTCAGACAACGATGTCTGGTCAGACTAATCATTTTGTACCTCCTAAAAGCCGGCTCAAGAAGATTCTTTAGTGTTGGGCTTGCTTATTTCTGCTTGCTTCCCTCTGTACCAGCTGAATTGTTAGAAAAAATAACAGATGAAGCTGCAAACAGGAGCTTCTCCTTTACCGGTTTGGAGCAGATAGTTTGCTAGTGCACATGATAAAATGTGTGGAAGGAGTGATTTCAGAGCACACGATCCCTCCTGGGGCAGGGCAGTTTCAAATACTGGGTTCTCTCAGCAGTGCACCCTAAGGCAGAGCTCTGCCATAAACACTTATTAAAAATGCCATGATTTACCAGGAAAAACGAGGCAGCCGTGAACTTCCACCCCTTAAATTCCCTAAACTTCCTTTTAGTATCCTAAAGAAACTCATTTTTAATCACATCTTCCATACAGAACTGTCTGAGAATAACTACCCACCTCTGTTGGTACAAATAAAAGTAATGAATGACTGCAGTGTCCAGCTGCCGTGGAAATGGTATTTTTTTTTTTAACTTTTAAGCCTAATTTGCATTATTCAGAAGTTTCTCGATATATTCACACACTAGCATTTGAATGGACCACAGCTATTTATTGAAATGGTCAAATAAATATTTGCTTTAAAATGCAGCCCTGCCATTGATTTATTGCATTCATTGAACACTGTCTGCCCTACAGGGACAGCAGCAAAACCAACACATATCAGTATTATTTTCCTTTGAGTATGTACGTTGAATCTGACCACTGATGATGTATCTGAAGGTGAATAAGTTAATTCATCCTCATCTTATTTATGCTTTTGATGCTGTCTACCTCCCCAGATAGAAGTGGATGCTATATTAATTCACTTCATTCTGCCTAAAGTGTAATATCTCACAAGACTGCTCAAAATGCTTCACACAAATGAGAAGAGTGAAAACTTCTTTGTCTTTTTTAACCTTGATCCTACTGTACATGGAGAATTGAGAACACACTGAGCCCCCTTCCAGGTAGAATTAGTGTTTAAATTAAAAAATACTGAAGGAATTTATTGCAGGTTGTCCTACTTTTTTTAGCAGCAATATCTACTTAGCATTCCTAACCAGTTGAGCTGTTTGTTGATCTTATCTGAGTTTTAGGGTTACAGGAGATCTCATTATAACACTGTAAGTTTAAACACTGGTAAGAATTCAGATTTTTGTCCTCAGAAAACATAAGTTTGAAACTAAATTTAAGGTGAATAATGAGAAATAAGTCTTCATGAATAACTGAATTCTTGCTGGTCTTGCACTGTTTTAAATGAGTGACATGTGATTAATCACTGTGATGAATTTCCTTCTTTACTATTTTTCATTTACACATCTACAGCTGGATTTTTGGAAAAAAAGAAATGTGAGTGCCATTCAGGATTCCTTAGTGTTTGCCACAGACTTTTAATTGATGTTTTTAAAAGGAAAAAACACACCTGAATGTAAAACTTGAAACCCTCTCTTTTTCATATGAATGCTTGTTCACTGAAGCCAAGGGACAAACCTTTTGGCAGATCTGGTTTTGGCACATTCTAAGCCATTCAATGTCCACTAATTCATCCCAGTCTGAATTCTTATTTTTTGCATGATAAATTGACTTTCCTTTTTGCTGAAGGCACTTGGGTTTTACTCCTGCTAACATACATGTCTGTGTTTTATATGGCCACATGCTCGTGTTGGAAACAGAAACTCCTCTGATCATGATGATAGCAGAAGCTCCTAGGATTGGCTTTACAAATTCCATAAAAGATGAACCTGAAGGGAGTCAGAGCCACAGACCTGAGGGGACTCCCTAATCTGTCTGCAGGTCTCAGTAAAGTGCAGTATTGGTGCTCAGTATTGCAAAAACACTGATAAAAGATTTTTGATATCAAGACAGTTTGCTTCAAGCTCAGGAAGCCTGCACCTATTCAAAATATAGTGCCAGGTAAATGAAATACCCCAAATGCAGGAAAGAAACCTGTATGATGGAAAAAAGACCAGGTGAGAAGGAAATCCAGGTCCCTTCTCAACCCTGAGCTGATTTTTGTCTTTAGAGAAATGTCCCTTAAGCTTAACACACAAATGCTCTGTGCAGGCCAAGTGTAAATAAGATGCAGTGCTTCTTTTGAGTTTATTATATACAGCAGCCATGCACCTATCACTTCTGAAGAAACTGAGTTAAACCTTATTAGCATTCTTAATCACATCACTGCTCATTTCCATCTTCTCAAATAGCAACTCTGAAAAAGTTAACAGGAAAAAAAATTGCTCTTTGATAATGCAATAGAAACCAAAAAGGACCCCGGGTATTGGAAAGGGTAAAAGCCTGTCTCTAATTGATTGTAAACTGATGACAGAGTGAAAAGTGGAAGATTTGTTTCAACCAGATGTTTGTTCTAGAGCTGCTCAACCATCAAAAAAAAAGAATGTCTCCTGAATATTTACCAAATGAGGATTGATGAAAGAGCATTAAAGCTGCATTAAACCTTTTACCACCTCTGCTAAATAAGAGTCTCAGAGCTTGCAAGAGGACTGCCAAAGATTCATATTTCGATCACAGGCACACACATTGAGGAAGGGTTGTGTGTGATCTGGAAAAATCCTGGCTTGTAGCTATCAGGGAATTCATGGTTTTCATAGAACAAAGGTTTAGAGAGGACTACATTATAATTCAAATGCTGGAACAAAAACTGCATCAGAAACACAACCTAAACAGTGATACAGGGCTGGCATTCAGGGAAGCATCAAATACCTCTGAAATCTGCTGAACAGGGTGCTCCTTTCAGGTCACTAAAACCACCTGTCAGCTCTGCAGGGGAAAGCTGTGCTGCAGTTCCATGAAAACAAAGGCTTGGTGGGGTGAAATGGGACTATGGCTGCTTTCAGTTTATGGGTAATGCAGAGAGGCTGGAGGGATGTGGAAGACAATCTTCAAAACAGAAAACAAAAGAAAACTGGGAATAATTGTTAAAAAAATCCCCTGATAGACCTAACTGAAAAGCCAGTTGTAAAAAACAGAATATGCAGCATATAACTTAGAAAAAACTGTATGAAAAACTGAGGTTAAAAGTACATGCTGGGAACTAAAATAAACAGGGAAGAAAGTTCACAGTACAGAATTTTAGAGCCTATTCATTCTTAACTCTCCTCTCTAATGATACTATGGGATGTTATGTAAAACCTGTCAGTAACAGAAATATCAAGGCAATAAAATCTTCATTTTAAAGCCCTCTTAATTTACCCTGAATCAGTGCTGTTGCATGGAAAAGTAAGGCTAGATTTCCTTTTAATGAGGAAATCTCCCAGTGGTGTTAATAAACAAAAACAACCAAAAATCCACAAAATTTTGATCCTTCTAGTCTGATGGGTTGAAACCTATTTGGCAAGATGAGGGAAACCCATTGGTGACCACAAAGCCTCTCACCTTCACACTGCTCCTCTCAGCAGCTCTGTTGGAAGAATGACATCACTCTTTGCTCCTGCACCCAAATATTTTCTGATTAATTAAAACTAATCAGAAGTCCAAAGATTGGATTTTCTTAGTTAGAGAGCCACAAAGAAATAATAAATGTTTCATGGCAGTTGCTCTGTCTATTTATCTGCTTTGTTAATTATTAATGGCACAAGGCAAACCACCTCTTAGGGTCCAGCAATAGCTGGTGCTAAGCTTGAGAAGGAAACAAACATTTCTGAGGAGGCCAAAAGTCTGGAAGAGTTATTACTTCCCATAAAATCTGAACTAGCTTCTGTGGTGAAATGATTTCCTGAGGAATGGGTGACTACTGCAGTTCCTGAAATAGAGCCAATTCTTCCAGCTTTGGGACAGACTCGGTGCCCACCTTGCAGGAATTTGAAACAAGCACAGCCTTGTAACTGCAGTTCTGAGGGAATTGCTGAAGTGCTTCATTTGCCCTGGATGGAAGGCACAGCCCAGTCCCTGCAGCAGCAGAGTCAAATTCCAGGGACTGCAGCCTGCCAAACACACACAGATGTGCATTGCAATTCAGAATTTAGTCACTACCACCTACCTGGGTTTTGCTTTGAATGCAAACGAACTTTTGAATGTAATCTTAAAGTGGTGCCTGGGGTATACAGCAGAAAGTCAAACATAGCCTGAGCACATCGTTCATTGGCAATCACAAATTCTTTTGCTTCACTGTCTTTTCTTTGTATTTAATTCTTTACCAAGAACAATGCATTATGCTCTAAACTTTCTGATTTAACTGTCAGTAAGAGTCTCCTTCCATTTATTCACAGAGTGGCATCCAAGGTAATTACAGAAGGAGACAACCATAAGCACCTGACATGCTGGTAAAGGCTGATAGAACTGAGTGCTGTAAAGTCTGGGTGCATATTGAGAGCATTTGTGATGTCAAGACAGTATTTTACATTTATTGTGAGGGCCACACTGAACACACATGTGCAGGGTGATGTGGTGTGCTGGGTCAGTCAGGGATTTTATATTCTTTTGTTCATTTATTGCTCATTCTGCAGCTGCTGCGTGACACCTTGCTCTGAATCTCTTTGCTGTACACAGCTCATCAAAGGCACTCTTAGTGACAGATGAGGTTTTTAAAATAACTTTAAGTTTCTCTTCCCCTACAAATACAGGGCCTGGCTGGTGAGCAAGAAAATAGAGCTTTCCATAGTTTGGTGATTTCAGCTTTTTATTGCTGCAATTTTTAAAGTTATATCTCAAATTTTCCTTATGATGAAGCATCCTTCCTTCAAGGGGAAGATAGAATAGCTTTACTTCTAAAAGGTGGCAACTGCCCACCTGGATTCAGTTTTTCACACTGCTTGGAAACACAGCTTTTAAGTTAACTTGGTCCTTTCTCTATTTGGAATGTGTCCAGCAACGAAGAGGTCACACAAAAATGATCCAAGCATCTTGATTCTTTGCTCCTTGCCTGAACACAGCAGGTTCCAGGAGTGCCCACACAGTGACCCACAGTTCCCTGGAGGGGAACTTTGCAGACCCTCATCAAAGCACAAGCTACCAAAAAGCTGTAACTATTCTCTTAGGGTGGCTGTAACACTTCTGTTAGAAGAGTTAGACCTGCAGAAAAATAAACAGGATTTATATTTAAGGCTCTCTAGTGGAGTTAACACTAAAAGTAGCTGCTGCAAATCTTTGGGCAGTGAAAGGAGGAGACCTGGAGGAATTTAGATACCAGCAGAAAAACTGTAGAAGCAAATATTCAAAGAACCTGAAAAGTACCTTAAATGTTTTGCATTTTGCCTGAAAGTTTCCCATCTAAATATATTAGGTATTCTGGATTTTTTCCCCCATTAGACAGCCTGTTTTACTTAGGTGTTTATATATACAGGAGTGGAAAGGATGAGTCAGGTAGACTACAGGGTCAAGAAATGGACACAATCTCACTTATTTTTCATATTAAATACTCCCAGTCTTCTAGCTTGCTTGCTGACTCTACCAAAGCTCTGAAGTATTTAAAAAAATCCAGTATAATTGAAGTTAAGGGCTTGCATAATCCTTTTCCTAAAGACGTAAGATATAGCTGTGAACACACTGCTCACTTGTAATACCTGCTGTGATCTGCAGTCCAGCTGCAGCTTGTCAACAGGATAAACACAAGACATTCTCATGTATCTATTTGTGCATGACAGCTGTGAAAAGGAGATTATAAACCTCCACTTTGCCACCAGCCTCACAGAAGGGAAGCTTTAAAAGACACAGGAAAGATAAAGCTAAAAAGAGATTTTTGTCGCAAGGAAATAGTCTGCACCAACATCACACCTTTGTCTGATTTCTTATAAGTATGTTTATTACCTCAAAAGTTTTCAAAGGCTTGACATTTTTATGGTTTCAGGTTCATTGCCCAGATTAAACCTAATCTCTCTTCAGTATATATTTAAAGTGGGATTTGTGGCTTTGGCTGCATGACTCCTATTGATGTTAATGGAAGCCAGTAGGCCAAATCCTCACATGCTATCTTATTTTTCTCCCTATGTGTATTTAACACTTCTAAACAAATAAACCTGAGCCTAATAGTTAAATAAACAAAATCCACTTTGCTATTTCAACTGATGAATTAGACTTCCAAGACTACCTGATAAGATTTACAAGACTGCTGAAACCAGATCAGTTAAAAAACCCCAACCCTAATTTTCTGATAATAGAGCTGCAATGGCTCTCAAAGAATAAAGTAGTAAAGGAATTCCCCTGTCCTACAAGCTCCTTGCAGCTGCTTTGAATATGTGTAAGTTGGTGCTTTTGTGGGTTGGTTTTGTGGGGTTTTGGGATTTTTTTGTTTGTTTGTTGGTTGGTTTGTTTTGGTTTTTTTTTTGTGGTTTGTTGTTGTTGTTGTTGTTGGTTTTGGGCTTTTTTGTATGGCATCTCTACCCACTAGGAGATGGTCTGGATTTGTAGGACTACAGGAAATCTTGCAAACCTTAAAACAAACCCTAAATGAGCTCACTGTGGAAATGAGGACTCTCTATTGAAGGAGGCTCAAAGACATGGATTGACTTTTTCTGTCATGTCAATAATTTTGGCAACAGAGAAGCAGCTGGCAGAGTCTGCAGGTTTGGAGAAGCACCTGCTTGTGTTGGGACAGAAAATGGCAGGTACAATGTTACCTAAGGCAAATTGCACCCAGTAGCTCTCCAAGACTCAGACATCTATCCCTGAGTGAGGAGTGGAGGAACAGCTCCCAGGAATATGTGAAAATTACTGCCTTGATAGATTCAGTCTTGCCTACATTATGATAGTTTATTATAATTTTATGTATGTTATGTATTTTCCATTCTTCTTCTCAACGTGATGCCCAGGCCACTCTGAATGATTTGTGTTGAATTGGTGTAAATGTTTACTGTGTGTGATCACTGCACTGCCTCAGGGAATAAAGGTGTAAAGTGCTGGTTAACATTCCTCCAAACATTTTTCATTGCTTCTTTACCGTGATAATCTTTCCTGACCCCCACACTAATTTCATTTTAGAATCTTCCTGAAGGGAATAGCTGGAGGTGTGAAATAGCTGGAGGAGGATAATGTGACACCTTATTATAAAGTAGCAGTGTGAATGTTGTCAGCTCAGTCCCTGGTTTTAAAAAGGAATACAACACTATACACGAGCTGCATTTTGAACAGAGGCACCTGGTCATACACACAGCATGAATCCCAGTCAGATTTGATACATATGATCCCCTCAGGTCTGGGCATATTGGTATTGTTACCACTGCCATTCTCATCCTACTGCTGTGGTAGGCACAAATATTTGCAGCATAGATAAGTCAACAGCCATCCCAAACACAGACTAGATCTTTATCACATGGAGCTGATTCCAGAGTGTTCACAAGCTATGAATGAGATGAGAAAAATACAGGAGAAGTGCAACAGGTAAGTTCAAAGAAAGACAAAGAGGCTATTGATCAGTCTGACCAAACAGCTGGTGGTTGATGCACCCACAGCTTGAGTGTGTGCTCAGCTCCCTCTGGACAGCTGATAAAGTGCTCTCCATCAACTGTAGCACAAAATCACAGCAAGGGCAGCTCTCCTTAGTGGCTGAATATTTCTGAAAGAACACCTTAAACTTCCACCATCAATACCCATAGACCTGGAGACCATCTAAGGATCTTTGCCTTAGGCACTTGGCAGAGCTGTGTTACTTTTCCATGAGAAGAAGCTGAATTCCATAAGATAAAGCTGAAAATTAGATCTCCCAAAAAATTTTACTTGGCAGCAGCCATGCTTGAAGGAAAATCACCATTCCATCTGCTTTCCTTCTTTTTCCCTCTGCCCCTTTCCAGTTGTTCCCCCCCTCCTCTTTTTCTTTTCTTTCTTTCCCCAACCATCGTTCTCTGTTTTATTATTAATGTTCCTATGTGTAGCACATAAGCATTTTTGAGATGTTGAGCAGTCTTTAGGGCCAGCCCTAATTATGATCCACTTGAAGATCACACTCTGAATAAACCACACAATTCTGGAAGAGAGAAGGTTGGAAAAGACCTCTAAAATCCTCAAATCAAACCATTAACACTGCCAAGTCCACCACATCTATCAGTTCATCAGTTTCCTAATTTTCCTTTCCTAACTCCTAACACTGTTTGAAAAAATTGTCTGGTGAACCCAACCCACATCCTTTACTTCACATTTTGGAGCAGGAAATCATTGCCAATGGCTGGGCTCATTGCTGCTGCATCATAGTACATAAAAATTTGTGTTTTCTTTTTCAAAGAAATAGCATCTGACAAAGTTTAAGAGTTAAAGAATAAAACCCCTAACTAGAAAATTTACCCAGAGTCTTGTGGGAGGTAAAAAAAAAAAACATAAATATGGAATAGTTAAAAGGAAATCCAGAGAGAGACTGATATATCTGATTAAGACTTCATGAAAACCAACACAGACAGTGAGCTGAATAATAAAGTATTCAGCAGGAAAGTGCTTAAGCAAATTATTTCTGTTTAGGAAAACAGGGATGTTCTATGAGATACAAAGTCAGAAAAATCCTGGCATAGATATAGGAAGCAATTAGATAGTGACAGCTATATTCTTGCCATTATAAGCACAATGGGTAAGTTACTTCTAAACCCAAGCCATCTGTGTAGCCTCCACTCTTTACTGAATGATGGATTATGCATAAATCAGGTTTTAGGGTACCCATCACTGTATGAGTATATGACACATGTTCTAACAAATATCTCTTACACTGAGGAAGAAAAAGTCAATAATCAACAGAATTTAACTAAACTTCTGCAGTTCTGGTGCTGGTACAAAGTAGATACCTCCTGATTTCACTAGAGCTGCACTAGAATGTGTGACCCATTCATGCCCAGAGCTTCAGAGTAAGTTGCCTTCAAAGAAACTGCCATTTCACATAACCTAAGCTTGAGCTTCCTCTCCAAAACACAAAAGGTCTGAACAGTAAAAAATTCTTCCTTCATCTGCCTCAAGTTGCACCAGCTTTGTTCATACAACTCATTGTTCTCTGAAGAGAACCCAAATATTCACATTACTTGAACAATGAAGTATTTCTGTCAAACACTGGGACAAAAGGAATATTCAAAACCAATGACGCACACACAATTATAAAACTCAACCTGTTGAGTGGAAAAAGCCATTCACATTGAATTCAGGAGGCATTTATTGAACTGCAGCTGAAGTCTAATTTTTAATATGAACCATTTCCTATTTCATAATTGAAACTATGTGGAGAGATGTTCCAGTTATGCCAGTGATAGATCCACACCAGTAACTAACCATGATAAGGTAAAGCTGAAGCCACATACTTCTGCTAGCAGAAAACCTCTGCCTGGGAGACAGCCCAGAATCCTATTTTTACAGAAGTTAAGTATCGATTGTGGAAAAGTTAGAAAAATAAATTAATTAATTAAACAGGATTTTCCAGTAACAAATCACAGTCCTGTAACTATTGGAGGGCCATGGGAATTATTTATGGCTGTCACTTGGTTGCAGAGCCTGAAGATGCTGCCCAAGATCTCCCCTCCTACTGCTCTGTGCTCCCACTCTCACAGAGGGCAAGGCCCAGTGGAAATTTCAGGACAGCCTCATAAAGAAGAGGTTGAAAAACCACTGCACAGTTCTGCAGCTGGCATTAACCTGTGTCAGAGTAAGAAAGGCTCTTCTCTGCATCCCATTTTGGTCCAAATGGGACAGTCAACACCCTTTTTTACCCATTGTTCACCAACTTTATTTACGTAGACTGCAAGCACCATGGAGTCGTGATTTTATTTTAATTGGCACAGTGGGCCCTGATCTAGGGAGGATGAGCAAGTGGAATTCAACTGAGCTTGTAATGCTGCCATTCAGAAAGGTCTCTGTGCTGCAAATCTGGGAGCCCTGGGGTAATTTTTCTGCCTCCCAAGTGGAGCAGTAACCTTTACCCACCCAGAGCAGTTTCACCAGAGGATTCCACTCACAGCATGGGAGCTTTGCTTCAGCACAGCTCCTCACCCCCGTCCCTGCCCTGGCTGCTGCCTCCCCACCAGGACCCAGGCTCAGATGGAGCCTCCAGGTGAGGTTTGGGAAAGCAGTGCCTCCAGAGAGGTGATCTCACAGCCCTGACAATTTTTACACTGACCTCCCTCCCTCCACTGCCTTTCTCCTTCTGCCATGCTGCAGCATCTTAGTCCCATGGCAGGGACTGCATTCCACTTAGAATCACTCTGTAGGAAACTCCTGTAATTTAGTACATCCATCATCTGGTTATATTCCAGCTTTTCCTTAACTTTACCTTGCAAACACAACCTAAGCTACATGCAGTACTCAGAAAGGTGAAGACAGGGGGTCATGCAGAACAGTCGTCTGTGCTGCTTTAAGCACTGCTGTTCCCAAATGTTTTGAAAAAGCAAACCCACCAGAATCACTAATTGGCTGAAAAATCAAGAGGGATTTTTTCCTGGTTGTTCTTTAAAGCAGTATCTCTGTGTTGTTTCAGCTTCTTTACTTTCAGCTGTGCTGTGGAAGAAAGGAGCTTGGTTGTCTGGAGGTTTAGTCAAAACACCAAACTATGGCTGACAGCAGGGATAATCCTTTTAAAGCTGGTGATTTGATATTAGGAAAACAAATAATATTAGAGAAATACTCAAAATCACTACGAACAGAGCAAATGTTGTTCTGTTAGAAAATGAATTTTGTGCACGCATGGAATGAGGAACTGTTTGAATACCACAGTGAACTCACCCCCAAATTCAGTAAAATTATTTGATTTCTGCCAGTCCCTTACCTTATTTATATTCATTTCAGTGAACCCTTGATTAGGCAAAAATCTAATAGGATTCTAAATTTTATAACTTAAAACATCCAAACATATTTTGGCACTACCAACAGAATCTCTCTACTGAGAGTCTCAAGTACTTCTGTGACTTGAATTTGATTAATGCCATTACTTTGACATCTGGAGGCAAGCAGGCTCCACCATCCCCATCAGGGACAGCAAAATGTTACAGCTCCACAAATGCTCTTTCAAAACAGCTTAATTTTAGGCCACCAGCAAATTTGTCATTACTATTTAAGAACACTGAGGAATGAGAATTCTCCCCAGATGCAGGCAGGGAAAGTCTGGGATAAATACTCAGAGTCCTGATTATGGCAGAACTCCTAGATGCCTCTGAGCAAGCCATTCAGTTTGGTTTTTATTTGGGGTTTTTGTTTGTTTATGGGGTTGTGGGGGTTTTTTTGGTTTTTTTTTAGCAAATAAAACTGATTTTGTGCCATATTGTGCCATTTTTAATAACGTGATAAGTCTTTGGAGCAACTGATCTTATGCCAGTAGGGAGTACTGTAATATGAAATATTAAGGAGGACATAATGCTAGAAGGTCCAGCTGGGCACTCAATCTTTTCAGCAGGGAAAGATTTTAGTAGTTATCATAGTAACACAGTACAAGTACTAACCTTCCGTGACAATTCTCTTTGCTCAGTATTTCTTTTAAAGTCAATACAAACAGACACATATTTTTTAAAACTTTTAAGAGGGGGCTTAGTGATATAAAAAGCTGAAAAAAGAATCACTGTACACATGCCTTTATAAATTTGAAATCCAGTCACGGAAGAGTAATGGAATGATGCAAGTAAGACACCAAAAATAATGTCTTTTTCTTCTACCCCTCTATTAAAGTTACTCTTTTTTACTTATCACCTAAATATTTCTAAATCCTGACACTTCACATGCCTAGCCATTGAGATGCTCTCATGAATCATAAAACAGGTTTAAGTAGTTATTTTTCCTTTTTCTGAGGGTTCTAAGAGAATAGACACCTTTCCAACCATTGCTACCTTTATCAGCTATCTTGCCAATGATGCCTCAGACACCAAAATATCAATACTTTAAGTTATTAGAACAACTGGCACTGTAGTTTAAAACAGAATGGAAACCATCTAAGTAGGAAGATAAAGTGATACTTGGCACAGCTGAGGAAAGAAATACACTAAAATTAGTGAAGTATTAGAAAGAAAAATACCCTCTGCTGATTCTCTCAGCCAGGTGCAATGTCTTAAGTGATACCAATGCTGCAAATACCTTTGTCTTTATCTAACACAAAATGCGAGTGGCTTGCTTTGTTTTTCCTCAAAGCTTTTCTGTTTTTACTTCAGCTTAAAGTAAAACAAAGGGAAAAAAAAAAAAAGAGGAATGTAATCAAATGTATTTCTACTCTTTATATTAGTTACCCATTAAAATTTCATTTTCAGACATCTTAGGGGCAGGAAAGTTTACTTGATCATCCAATTTGATCTCTCATTTCCAAAAAGCATGTAATTAAAATGTAGTCAGTCTCTGACTAGTGCATTTTCCAGAACAGCACTCATCCCTGAAGAAATCTAGTGATGCTGCTACTCAGTATAAAGATATTTACTTCTTTCAGAAAACTCCCTGACAACTTTTCTCTATACTGTCTTCAACTGCCCAACAGAGTCCTAAAATTAGACACAAATTTCCTTTGTGCTCCCTAATGGGATTTTGGCATGACCCAAATGAGTGATTTTTGTGCTGGTATCTAAATATTGCACACTCCCTTTGTGTTACAGCCCACCCTTCTTTCTCCTGAGTGTATCCATGTTTGCAACTGGCCATGTTTCCAGTCATATCTTCATACTAAGAAACTATTTAATGTGACTGGAACCATCTTACTGGGCGATCCATACAACTCTCTAAGACTTCTGACACATTTCTCTCCTTTCAATAAATATTCTCTGTTGTCAAGCACTTCAAGGTCAGCCAGTTCTGCAGTTCTTTTGAAATTATTTTTATTCCCACTGTGAAATCTAAGTGAAATAACTGTAGGGTGTTATTTTTCTTAGCCAGATGCATCATCCAATCAACAAATATAATTATGTTTACCTCCCAAGGCCAATTTTCACAAAGCCACTTGAACTACCATGAGATGAAAGCATGCTAAAAGGAATATTGCTATTCTCTGACAACCAACTGGAGGCTGCAGGTGAAAAAGAGCTGCAGTTTGATCTCCTTTACTGGATCAGGCTGATGATAAATTGGGGGGTGGCCTTAGAGGACCACTGGATTTTTA
This sequence comes from Alethe diademata, assembly GCA_025584955.1. Lineage (NCBI taxonomy): Eukaryota > Metazoa > Chordata > Aves > Passeriformes > Muscicapidae > Alethe > Alethe diademata. Next base: position 3,092,257 of record JANRMJ010000054.1, read on the forward strand.
GGCAGAATATTTCTGCATAGGAGTGTGTCTACATGGGCTTAAAGTGAGCTACAGCTCCAGTTGTCCAAGAAAACAGCTGGAAAAAGCAGCTGGAAGACTGAAGGAACCACACCAACACATTCCAAAGGGACTGCCTAGAAAATGCCCCAATGTGGCAAAGACTGCTCTGCACATGGTATTCAAATCTGGAGTCAGAACAGGAATACAGTAAAAATTGACAGTCAGAAGTGTATAATGGTTGGGATTAATTAAACTCAGGATTTAATGTGCATCCCCTGACATATTAGAAGCTTTGTTGCACATACTTGAGGAATAATAATATGTGTGAGGTTTCTTGAAGAGATTTTATAGAAAAGGTTTTACAGGGTCTTTGACACTATGGTTTGGTGAAGTAGACCGCACAGAGAATTAGCATAATCTTTTTTTCATTTGAACAAAATCCCTTCCTCAGCAAAGAGCTGCACTCTTCTATGAGTTTTCACAAAGAAGCATATTTATCAGACTATTACACAATATTAACAATGACTTAAAACAATTTTGAAGGAGATAGCACACTGAAAACATATCAATTAAAGCTTTTGAAGACATTATATCCCAGGCCACTTATTCTCCTTTGAGTCACTGAATTGCTCTGCAATTTTCCTCAATGGAGATAACATTCAACACCAGGGATCTAAGTCTGGTGCTGCTTGTTTAATCTGTGGTGTGGAACATGGGTTTTGTGTGTAATCAAAAAATTTTAACCCCCTATCCCAGAATTATTGATTCTCCTGTTGTCTGTGCTAAATATTTGAACCTCAATAGGTGACTTCACTACTGCTCGAGTATTAACAGTCATCACATTCTAAGTCATCCTATTAAATGTATAGATTTTGACAGATTGGTAAAAATACTTATTTGCATACATTTATTTACTATGTAGCCATCTTTATAAACTTAATTTAGCAGTATTTTTTCTGTGCATTTTTATACCAACTCGGCATCATACACAACTTCAAAAACAAGTGTTGTTATTTTGCACTGAGTTTAAGCTATAAATATTACACAGTAGAAATATTCATAAATAAGCCTTTCAAAGTTAAAATTCTGTCTTCTACCGTTAACTATTTTAGTAGATATTAAATAAGCAAAGCATGAAAGTATATTTTTTAAAGTTTTAATTCTAAAAGATCCATTTGTTGGCTACCTTCACTAAAGGATATATTTAAACAGCACTGAAAGCTACTGATGGTTGTCAGCTCTTGAGGATGATTGTCACATTTTCAGTACTCTGTAAGCTGCTTTTAACAATTCCTTATAGCTGTGTTGGTTAGCAGAACATTCTTTCAATGCATTCTGGACATCATTTTCACGAGTGAATTTATTGTTGGCTTCCACTGAATTGTAAATCAAGACACGCCTACATTATATATTTTTATATATATATGTATGTATGTATCTATATATGAATATATGTGTATGCATATGTAATAATAAAACTGCAGACTGCAATTACTTGTTGTTAATGTAAATCCAGTCCAAATTTAGCAGCTACACAAACAATGTGAGACTAAAATCATCGGAATGGAATCTTATCCCCCTTTATTGAAAATAGGTTTGTCTCTCCTTATTTGTTTCGTGGCTCATGTTCTTGTACCTCAGCCTTTAATAGGGAAGAATTATTTATGCAAGTTACAGAATCTCACAAACCTTTCCATCTTGATAAAGATTTGGTATAGACAAAAAAATATTCCTAAGTATTACTAGCTTACACCAGAATTTGCTATGATTTTTGCATTACACAAGTTTGCACATTCCAGTCCTGATTTAAGACTGATTTAATTGTTGATTTGAGGTAATTCCAGGGAAATGCCCAACCTATCCCTGTGGAAATGAAGTTCATTGCTGTTCTCAGTGATCCTTCAGTGAATGAGAGAAACAAAGCAAACCAATATCAAAATTAATATTAGTTTCTACAGTTAAACAGAACAAAAGTGAGCTATATGTATTCTACAGGAGTAATCACTGACTATGAAGCAATCATACAGGAAAGATCTTCAGGTTCTAAACGGGACATGAATCAACAATGTCAGCCATTTGGACAAAAGAGGAACATTTGGACCAGGAGGAATAAACCCAGCCCAACAAAACCCACAGCACAATCCTTTCCACTCAGTCAGACCCCACTGAAAGATGTGGGCCAAGGGGAGAGCAAGAACAAGTGAAAATGTGATTTGACTGTGGGGTTTTGTCTGGCATGAGGGGAAGGTGCTGCAGCTTTAAGGTGCTGGAAATCTGCTGCACAATTCTGTGTGTCTATGGCAATGGGACAAACAGTAATGAGCTTAGGCTGCATTAAAAGATTCAGGTAAGCCACGATGATAAATTTGCTAATGGTGGCATAATGAAGCCCACTGGAATGGATTGCCCAGGGAGGCAGAGGAATCTCTGGTATTAGACAGGTATCCCTAGGAGCTGGGCAGGCACTGGGCCAGGAGAGGGATTGGATGTCCCTTTGGTGTCCTTTTGCTCAGGACTGTGCTGACAAATCTCCAAGGGCCAAGCTGAGTGTGCCTGTAAGTACATTACACCACTCTTGGCCTCAGGTGCTCACTTCAGGGCCAGAATGCATTTGGATTTCTGATTAAGCAACCTTCAAATTTCTGAGGTTCAATGTGAGGAAGGGGGATTAAAGCCTTTGTACGGTATTTCATCTGTCAGGGAGAGGTCCCATTAATTCTAAATTCATCATGATGCAAATGGGAATGGTAGCAGTGAGATTTTTCTTTAGCTGAGAACTCTTTTTTCACGACCTATCACTGCACCACAGTGCCTGTGCTGGTGTTTCTTCACTGGAATGAAGGCTCAGAACAGTGAGTCATGTTTGGAGTAAAGAAAAGCAGCACAACCAGAGAAGTCATTAAAGGCTATTTTTTAAAAATGAATCATTAATGGTGTTTGTCCACTGTTTTGTGATTTCAGCCATTAAAGTTATGGTTGGAAAAAAAATATTCCACACTGGAAACCACAAGTTTTGGAAACTCTTTTCTGTCTGATGGACCCTGGAAGATGCCTACTGTTTTGTTGTGTAAAAGCAAGTTTGTTTTTATTGTTTAAACTCTGCAGGGTTTTTCTAACTATGATTCAACTTCTGGAAATGCATGGCACTAAATCTCTGACCACGTGAGAACACTGTAAGTAGGTACACACAGAAAAGACTTATGGGGAAAAAAGACAAGTTAATAATTTTGAAATGCATTTGCAATTGTTATTACCTATAATGTCCTGAACTCTTATTTTTATTTAATTGGAATTTGTAGGAATGTAATTATTTTTCAACTATCATATGCTCATTATATTTCAAATACTATAATCCAGTTATGTTATCTTGGTGTTTCACCAGTTTTCACTGCAATTAAATTTAGCATTTAGTGTCATTAAAGAAAGAACATTCTCTCATTGTAAACAAATTTCCTTTTGAATTTGACCTTTGACTATGTTTTGCAAAATGTTTCACTTTATTATTGTCTGCAAACAATTTAGTGAAGCTGAATATTTGAGACTCCCTGTTTGAACTCTTTGACTGGTCACCCAATCCACCTGGCTGTTTCTCCTGTGTGTTTCTGTTTTGTAAAGATAAAATTTTTAGACTGAGAAGGGTGAGGGAGAATCACAGGACCTTCAATTTTCTCAGTAAGAATGCAGGCTGGGAAAGGATTGTTTCAGATGGAGCAGCCATAAGTTTCATTGTGATATAAGAAATGTCTTCATAGATTTGGGCACGTTTGTTGTTCCCAGGCTTAAAATCCCAGATTGGCAATGTGTCACTTTGCCATTTCCCAAAATACCACAGTGGTTTTTCAGTGATTTAACTATCAGTTAGTTGGACTTGGTCTGTAAATCTCTATGAAACTCCCTGTCAATATATCTGTTAGCTTGTTAGGTAAATAAAAATGTCATATTCCAAGGGAAACACACGTTTACTTCTTTAAATTTCCTTCTGACTGATTCTCTTAAAGCCATTCCATTCTCCTCAAGTGCTGTGACTCAGGTTCAATAAAACAGACATTTCATATTCACTAAGATGCTTCCTAAATTTAGTTGAACATGACCATAAGAGGAGACTTTACAGGACAGGAACAACCTTCTGCTCTTTTGGGCAAAGAGCCCAAAATATAAAGGCGTTTTATTAAAAGCTCTTAAAATAAATGTTTCAATTAAAAGAATTTATCACTGGATTTCCCTGATTTCCTCACACTCCTGTTCTGCCTCCTGTGGGTAGGACACATGATTTTGTCACTTCCAGGCAGCACCTGGCTCAGGGATTTCAGTGGGACAACGCCTTTGGCACTTGCAAGGTGAGTCAGCAGGAGTGAAATCCCATCTGCTTTTCTGCCTTTGTAGGAGAGTGAGACAGGGGAGATATGAAACTCATCTTTCAGAGGACACCCCAGCAGCATTTCCAAACAGAACTATTTGGGATAATCAGCATTTTATTTTTTTTCTTAATTAAGAAGGAGCAGGGGCTTGTTGGGAAGCAAGCAGCTCAAAGCATTTCTTCTGAAATCTTTTGATTCAGCCCTATTTGCTGTCATGCAAATGTCAATTTAGTGTGTAAATACAGCAGGGGAAATAACACCCATTAGCATCATATTTGAAATGAAAAGGCACTGCAGGTCATGAGGTGCTGAGCACATTTTGGGTCAGAGAGACATTTTTGAAATTGTGTGTCTGCTCCAACATGGCTTTGTAGCTTTTAACCCATTGACTCATCTTTGTGGTGAAACTTTCCAATTAAATTCTGAATATTCATATGAAACATGAATGAGCTTTCACATTCAATTAATCCCTAATATCAATTCCCTCAGTTAGAATTTTATAAATGACAAAATATTTGTTTCTATTCTTTGGGTATCTGGTTTGGCAGGTAGAGGTACAACACAAGATTATTCAGAATCACACTTAGTTAAGAACTCAGAAGAATCAGAGATTATTATCATCTTACATTAGCCTTGGTTCTAGAGGTTAAATTCTGGAGTTTGGAGATTTTTCTAAAAAATAGAGCCACTGCAAGAACTTAAGGGGAAATTTCAGCCTGGAAATGAAGACAAATTTCCTGGCAAGAGAGGCAACAGAAGAGCTTCCTCAATAAGATTTTCAGGCCAAGATTAGATTTCAGAATGAGAAGCATTTTACAGCTCTTAGATACAATGGAAGTGAAAGTAGATCAGCCAAGGTCAGAGATCTCAATCACTAATTTTATAAAATATACTGAATTTATGCCATCTTGATTATTGTGCCATGCCTACGTGTATATTGCTTATCCATGACAGAAACAGAAATCTCAATACTTAGTGACTCCTGTTCCTAATTATTTATTGCCTTGTAACCAACTGCAGCCTTTCACAAACACCAAAGAAAGCTCTCCTAAGCATAAAGAGGTATAAAGCAAGGTTCATACCAATGTAAGGTACAAAATGAGGATGTTTGGTATGAAAAAAGTCAAATACTATAAAAATACTCTTGTTATGGCTAAAATACTGTCAGATTCTAACAGAAGGTAAACACATCAGAAAGAATTCTGATTGTCTCAGTGTTTATGTCACCAGGTTATCCAGATTAATAACTCAGGGGAAAACCATTGATTTACTTAATTATCCCACTATTAGACTAACTGAAAATATTACCATCAGTGATGAGTAAGAAAGTCTGGTTCTTATAGCTTATCTCCACCATTTCTTTAGAACAATACACAAACTTTGGATTCATGTCTCCCAGTAAGAATACAGTCTCCTGATGTTTTACTTGACTTTTAAACACTATTTTAAATCCTACTGCAATAAAGGAATGCTGGTAAATAGCAAATAAAACCCTTAAAGAGAAAAGTAATGAAAAAATTTTGCCTGACTAAAGCCTAGATCAAACTGAAGGACCAACTTTTATTCAATGGAACTCAGCTGATCTTGTGACTTAAGGCTCTTAAATCAGGATACAAGACACCTGTGCCATTACCCATAGTTCTGATATTCTGGATGACGCTTTCCAAATTTTAATTTTTTCATTGCTATGTTTTACCTTTGCATTATTATATTGTGGTCTATATTTTTAAATATTCCACTGTATCAGTACTTCTGCTTTTGTAAAGAATATTTCTGGGTTTTTTTCTCCTGAAGGCAGACAAGCAAAATGCCTAGAAAGGATTGTTTAGAGGTAGGAGAGATCACATATTGTAACAGAAAATTCCCCCTTGTAATTCCCATCCAATGTGCAACTGCACCAGACCCATTAAATCAACATACACAAAACTTTCCTATTTTTTCAGTGCAAAACCCATCTGTGTATTTGTCAGATGTCATCAATACAAGTATTTTGCAAAAGAATTCTATAGCTGCTCTTTCTCCTCCATTTTACGCTAAACAGACAGGGGAAACTTTGTAATCTTTTAAATACCCATCTGCAAATCTGGAAAAATATTTTTATAAAAAGCCAACCAGATTAGAATGAGTGGGAAAATGGAAACATTCCTGGAAAAAAAACATGAAAGGAAAGAAATGCAAAATATATCTTACAGATGTGTACATGCTGTGTGCATGTTTTTACATCTGAGAAATGTGAAATTTTACTTCCTTGCTTGGGGAAAATTAAGTTTATTTCAATTTGCATCTAACTGCAAGATAATAGCCTCCAAAACAACCACCATGAATTTGTAAAGCTGCAAGTGCTAGGCAACTTTGAAGCCTGTAAGTATTTTTTAATGTGTCAATGAATTCAGAGTCTTAATCTACGAAAGGACAAGAAAGGAAAAATACCAAACAAAGGAGACCGATAATGCCTCGCACATGGTAATACCAAGAGTGATAATGCACATCCAGTCAAACCTACTAACTCAGTGGATTTTCTGTTCATAAAGGGTCGAAATCAAGCTCAGGGTCATTTAAAATTCTCTATCTGTAGCTTTAAATGCAAGCTATGGTCTTGCAGCAGAAATTAATAGGATGAGGTACTTAGTGTAGCTAATGCAGGAAGTCAGACTTAATAACCAGCGTGCTCCTGCCTGCCCTTAAAATCTATGAAATGCCAAACAAATGCTTTAGCAGGAGATCTACTATAGATGTCATTCCCAGGAGGAAAATCTGGCCTTTGATTTTATGCATCTATCGATATCTTAAGAGAAAGGTCTTTAATATATGGCTCTGGTCAAACTAAAGGAGATCTCTGATGGATGAAAGTAAAGGTCAAATGACACTTAATAAAAATTTCAACACTGGAAAGTGAGGAAATTAACTTTGTTTTATAGCTGGCTTCCTGCTATCCAAAAGAAGAGCTGGATCCTGTGTGCTGAGCCTGTGCCTTTGCTTCAGGAGCTGTGACCAGAAACCCTCCATTTTCCTGGGCTGGACACCCCACTAAGGCAACACAGCTGTGCAGTGAAAAACAATTTTATTTCCAATGTCCCAAACATTTAACATTGAGCCCAATGAACCATATTTGAGCATTTAATCCAGGATGATGAGATGGATGGATTTGCACTTTGTGTGTCAAATGTTAGGATGCTGGAGTAGCATCCACTGTGCACTCTTTGCCTCACCTCTCAAAATTAATCTCTGTTTTTAATTCAGCTGTCTGTCTTTCTGATGTTAAACATAAACACCTACTATGTAGAGATAATAGTAGTGGGGGTTTCATTCAAATGAAAAAGGTGAAAATAAACAATGTTTTTTCTAAGTATAATTTTGCAAGAAAGGCTTGGAGGAAGTAAAGGAAGGCCCAGAAAATGCCCAGAACTCCATCCATGCCCAAGTCCTAAAATAAACCCACTGCTTAAGGACTAAAGGAAAACCTCCATTCACATTCTACTTTGGCCAAGAAACTCCAAGAAAAAGGACACAATATTATAATTTCCCTCACAGCAAAAGAGAAAGAAATGGAAATAACTAAAGGATTAAAGAGAATTAAAGTTTGAGGGTTTATATCACTGAGTCAGGGTTTAAAAATCTTTGATCTCTAAGTTTTTCCAGAATTCTAAAAAATAATAGCTGGTCTCATGAAAGCAAGCACTGTAACATTGTTTTAATTAGGATTTAAACCAGTTTTTATTGCTTATTTGCCTTGCACAATTTTCTTTCCTCCCTTCATAAAAATATTATTTTATAGCCACCACAATTCCAAGCAGAGAAAATTAAATCCTGAGCATCAGAGCAGCTTTGTGCCATGTTTTTCTAGTTTCTGATGGTAACTTGAATCAGTGGTTCAGATATTAAACTCTTTAAACCTTAACCAAGCTGTGACAGAAGGAAAAGTCAGAGGAGTAAAATGTGCAAGAGGTAGAAAAGACACCTGGTGTCTCATTCTCCTCTCTGAATCTTTACTGCATGGGCACTCAGCAGACAGAACCTGTTTATTTGCAAGATCACTAATTTTAATAAATTAAGAATAAATTATGACCATTAAATCATGAATTAAGAAAACTGATCTTAGAGGAATTCCTATTTTTCTTTTCAATTCATGCAAATTTCCATGCAAGAGATATCCAGAATTTCAGCATATGCAGAATGAAGAGGTTTAGGGAAGGAGTATCTTCTTAAAAATTCCAGCAGCAGCTTTCTCTCTGCCACTGACAACATTAAATGTGGGTTAGTGTCACACTTGGTGGGCTGTGGCTGAATGGAGAATGATAAAATCATGTCATCTGAGCTGATATATATTACACGTACACACACATACATCCCTGAAAAATTATAGCCACATAATGAATTGCATGTTTAAAATAGTGAGGAGTAAATGTGATTATTAGAGTATCATTGCAGGCAATAACATTTTGTAAATGTCTAGTTTGACTGCATGCATGGATGAGCTACTCAAATGTTTCTGGAAAATCTTAACAGAGGAAAAGGAAGGGGAAAAGCACTTTTTGAAGAATAGTTTTTTTAAAAGGAAAAATAGAGGTACTGGGGATTTTGAAAACTCATTTTGAGGGTAGGAACATCATCTGCAAGATAAAAAATCTCTAATATCTATATACCAGTGATCAGATGAAAGACAACGTTTCTCAACTGAATTTTAATGTGAAAATGTACTTATTAAGTACAAAGGAAAGTCCTTGATTAAACAAGGGAACATTTTACAGCTTCTTAGCCTTCAAATGCTGCCTTCATCTTTCCTCATTGCTGGCCCTTTATTTGAATGGTTGCATCTCCTCAGTAACCCTCAGGAATGAACTGACTCAGATCAGTTCAGACAATTCCCTCCACTGCTGCAACTCTTGCACTCAGGTAAAGGAGCTGAACAGATTGACTGAGCCCAGAGATATTTAATGAGTCCTGGCCACTCCTTCCTTGCAAACAAAGTTTCTGCAAACAAATTTTCTGCCTTTTTCACTGTTAGCAATCATATTGCATAGAGAGAATACACTCATAACCCAAAATTCAGCAGGTGTTTAAGAACATAATTACCTTCCTATCAGCCAGATAAAATGCCTGAGCACCTTGGTAAAGTCCAGTTTGGAGCCAGTTCCAGCACTATTAAAGCAGCTAAACGAAATTTCAAGTAATTCCTAAATCTAAAGCCAACATTATGCCACACCAATCCTGGGGGAGAATCACTTCCCTCTCTCATTCAGGTCTGTAGCTCTCAGAATTGCCTTCCTTCTTTGTTCCAAGGCAGTGGGAGAAGCAAATGGTAACTCATCTGCCTCTGCATATGAAGGGACTGTTCAGTTCTGTACCTTTTACTTGTATTTCTGACTGTTTAAGCTGCAGCCAGTGACCTGTATCTTGCTATCAGCCCTCCCAAAACAAGCAACTAACAATAAACACTCTTGAGGCAGTTTGCCAAAACTTCTGAAACAGAAAGAATCAGCATTGTTTCAAGTGTGACTTTGACCTTGAAGTGCTGATTGTTGGAAACAAGGGGTTTTGACATGAATTTAATACGGAATTGAGGATAGCAAATAAGCAGTGAACAGAAAGATGTTACTTCTCAGCATGACTTCACCAAAGTTTTGCAAGACTGATCCTCCTTTCATCATCCTGAGACTGAATCAGGTAAGACAGACCAGTGCCTTCCCTGAACAGAACAGAATAGAATAGACTGAGGCTGGTACTGTATTGTACCTTCATCTAAGGGTTCTCAAAAGAGAAATGGATCCCATTGTGTGCAGCAGTGTCTCTCAAACTAAACAAAGGCTATCCAGCTTAGTTATAAGTGCATACACTCCAAAAGGATCATTGCCAATACTTTTTTGTTTGTATCTCCACAGTTTACAATATCAGGTTCTTGCTCACTGTCTTAGAACCTATTCCAATAATAAACATGAGGGCATTATTTCCTTTAAGTAATTAGAGAAAAAATGCATTTACTGTGTAATAAAATGCTGAAAAACTTTCATAATCACTGATACAAAAATGTTACACAATCCCCCTTTCTCTGGAAAATATATATTAAGGTACACTGTGACCAAAATAGTGCTATACCTGTACAGCTTGAAATATAATTTACACTTTGGAAAAGAAGTTGTAAAATAGGCAGCCTGCCCTTTGATTAATTAAAAAGATTATTTGATGTTCCTTCTGATGCAGGAAAGCAGCAGCATTCTTTCCCATTTTCACTTTTCTCTTTTGAGAACTTCCAAGTGGTAACCCTGAATAAATGGGAAGAGCTGCCCCTTTCTCTTCCCTTGCACAGAAGAGGCCAACCTGTGCTGGATGTGACACCACAACACCTACAGCTAAATTTCCTGGGTTTTTTTGTTTGTTTGTTTTTGGGTTTTTTTGGGGGTTTTTTTGTTTGTTTTTTTTGCCTGAACCAACCCCACATTTGATCTGAAGGATCTCTGAAGATCATGGCAAGTGCCAGGACCACATGAAGAGTGCTGTAAGACCAGGGATATTTTCCCATGTTGCCTTATTGGCATTGCAATGCAAAGATGCATTACTCCAACCCAAAAATCAAGCCAGCAGACAAAATAAAGGCCTCAGGAGGTTGTCTCTTTCCCAGAGGAGCCCCACTAGCTCTCTTAGTAGGTAGCACAATTAATTTAGTTTATACTTAACTGACTCAAGCCATGGTGAAACCTGTTTCCTCGTGCCAGTCGGATGGATAATGGGAGCTCATTCACAAGGATATGCATCTTTTATTGCCTTTTGTGCATCATGGATGGGGTTAATCAAGGAAAGCATTTACTGGGGATGAAATTGCAAAAATTATCACCATTATAATTTAAAGGCAAGAGCTCTTTCTGACTATTCCTCAACCTTCATTCATGAATGACAGGCTGTTTCTCAGGTTCCATTTAAACTCATTATTAAAATGCAGTTATTTGTACAATGCATGCCATTCAAACTCAGATATTTGCTCCCACAAAATACTGGCTGAGAGAAGACTGACCTGAATCATTTTTCCTTACATGGTGCTGATAAGAATATTCAAGCTGATTAAAAAAGCGTCTTTGAGAAAGCTAGCTAAAATTTCCAGAAGTTAAAAAAAAAAGAAAGTAATTTCCTTTTACAGTAGTAACCTATTTAGTCCTTGATTAGTGCAACTGTACTGAGAATTTTATTGTGGTGAATCTTCAAGTCATATTTCTAAACCAAAATATAAAGTGCCTGACTTGGGGAATTCAGACAAGGAGACCATGATTACCAAGAGCTGCTGAGACCAGAAAACCCTTAAGGGAGACACTGACTCTCTGCAGCACTATGAAGCTGACTTTTTGTTTAGGAGTTCAAATATTGGTCCAGCTATTTACCTATGGGTGCCTAAATTGTGAAGGGTTGGCATCCATAGCAATAAATAATTTTAAAATTCTGAACTTGTTCGTGAAAAAGCAGGCAATGAGCTAAATGTAGATGCCCTCCTAAATTCTGAGGCTCTTTTGTTAAGATTCTAAGCAAATAATAATCAACCAAACACTTTTGTGTTTATATTTACTGGCCATAGGCAGCTAGTTTTTGTTTCAAAACAGTGTTCTATATATCAAATTCTATTTGCCTAGTACACCATTGTGGCTAAATCCAGAAATCTGGGTAATTATACAGCCATCAGTAGTATAGAAAAAAATTATTTTACAGAGTTTTAAAAGCATTTAGAGATGTGGAAATAAAACAGCATATATCTATCTAGGAACTGGTTTAATATATTATTATAGGGTGAACAAATAGTGCACAGCCTTGCATTTTATTTCAATGGTGGCTTAGACACTCAAGGATGATAAATCTCTTGTTTTAGCCATTAAATCCTCAGGTTACTGTACATTTCATAGAGAAAAAAATACTCCACTTTATTAGCAGCACTGCTATCTGGTCACGTCTGACACTCCAGAACTATACAAACAGAAACTCCCCATTCAGGAAGATAGACATTAAGAGTAATAAATATCTCTTTCTACAAGTCAGGAAAGGGCTAGGCTGGAAATACCTGGAGAGAAGTGAAAAGACAATGTCAGGCTTTTACCAGCTAAAAATTCAAGGCCTGTTTTGAAGGGCAATTTTCTTCATTCCCTCTAGCTTCTCTTGCCCCTTTGTTTATCTGGCTCCAGAAGATCAAGAATGAAGGTTTGGGGGGCTGCACTGCAATTTTTTCCATCTCATCTCAAGCAAGAGTACACAGAGCTCAACTTATAGGACCGTGAGGACAGCAACAAAGCTGTAGAGAAGTTGAAAGGTATGGTAAATTGTGGAGAATTCAGAGAGGAATAGGGTGGCACACACAACAGCCAGAAAAATGATTGTGCCAGTGCCCAGCATGAATAAGGACATGTCCAAAATCACCAAGTAAAATCAGCATAGGAAGCACAGTGAAGACAAACTGGACAAAATCTAAGATATTCTTTATGTGCAGAAGTATTCCACTACACACAATTATATTCTCTCTTTACCAGACATTTTAAAAAAAACACTTCCCATTGGAAGGGGATGGTAAGAGAAAGATAATTGCATATGGAGTTAATTACACAGCATATATTAGAGATAAATGGCACTTTTGTTTTCCGAAGAAAATAATCATAATCACTACAGAGCCTTCGGAATCTTTAATTGCCTTTGAGTAATTATCCATTTCTCCTTACACTATGTTCAATTTAATTTGTGCAACTATTAACTGAAATAAAATACAAAAGTAAAAATAGTCAGGTTTTCTCTTTAATTATTTATGTAAGAGTGGGAAGATAAATCATCCCAGATTTTAAAAGCTGGTTCTCTCATTCTAGTTATTAAATTTCAGACATTTATTTGCATTTCCTGTTGGCACAGAATCACCTTGTGAGCTCACATATTAAGAAAGACAGCTATAACCATTTTAATGGTTTTATAAATTAGTAAGGTAATAAACACAAAATAAAGGTATTCTGCATCAGTGTGTTCTTCATTCATTTTTATGCTGCTGACACCAGTTTCGTTTTTAATTATGATACTGTTTTGTGATGCACTGGTAGCATCACTGGAAGATATAATAATGAAGTTTTTTTTCTAACAGAATTATGCATAGAATAACAGGAGACTTTGCCATGGTTCCCTCTCTGAGGAGCAAGACAAAAGCTGCCACTTGTGTGTGAGAGTGAGGGAGTCTATGTTTTAATACAATGTGGTTAGATACATTTTGGTGTGGAATTTTTTGTTTCAAAAAAAGAGATGGAGTACATTCAGCAGAGGGCTTTTTACAAAATCAGCTTCAGCTTTTTATTTCCATTCATTTCTCCATAAAATAAACTCATTGCAGATTTGGTTTTGTGGAAATTCAATTTTATGAAAATAGTTTTGCACTTCCATAAAGTGGATAGCGTATTCATCAGTAGAGAGAGAGACCTTTCAACAGGATATAATAAAAATTTTTAAATATATGTTTTTTCCCATGTTGGGGGTCCAAATAAAATAGAAATTCTCTCCAGCTACACCTTTAGTTCATTTTGCATGTTTTGTGAAGTCACCATTATCTCTTATCCTTAGCCTGTATGTAGTGATGGGTGTTTTAAATCAGGCAGCTGCTGGTGGTTGAGCCAATACAAGAAATAACCTTTCCTCCCCTGTGTATCAAATTGGACTTGATACATTATTCCATAAACTCATGCAAAATTTCTAGGTATTAATGACAACCCAGTGAAAAGCTGAGCTTCATAATTAATTCCAAGTAAAAGAGATTAAATACATCCTAATGGTACATACTGATAAAATGATCATCTAAGGAAGGTCACACACCTCATGTCTGCCACATGCCACACTAAGGAGGGCCATGGTAGGAAAATAACCTATTACTTATTGCCTGTTCTATTAGCAGGTGGTAAAGTTAAAAAGTTTGAAGTCTAAAATTACAAGAGCAATTTTCTTTTCACATGTGAGCATTCAGTCCATGGTATCCTGGTCTCTGCCACTTCTTCTAAGTACTTACCTAATAACAAACAGTATCTGCAAGTTTTAGTCTGATGCACAAGCTAAGGCAGAAGAAAATGTCTCCCTTGATTCCTTAGTAAAATCACACCATACAGCTGTTAAATTAGTGCAGGCACCACAGAGCTCAATAAACAGAAACTGTCAGAAATCCTCCTAAAAGGTGGCATGAATAAAAATGAATGGAATCAAATTCTGAATTCTTAGGTATCTTATCAAGGAAGAAGTCACAGATGGCCCATTGAGGAATCAATTATGGATGGAAGGTTCATGATCCAAAAGCTTTGTGCCAGTGAGATGAATCTTAAAGGTATAATAAATGATGATAATGTTAGGAGGGAGATACATAGCAGAGGAGAAAAGATAAAGTGAAATTGGCCTGTAGGAGGGAACCTCACTCATTTGTCACAGCTGCTACAGAAGACACAAAAATTGTCTTTTTATCCCTTTCCTCACCCCAGTCAGGTCCAGCTGCTTGGTTATTCTGAAACTCTCTCTCAAGTAGATGCAATTTCAATATTCTGCTGGATAACAGCCACCAGCAGCTTTGGTAGCCTGCACTTTCCAGGGAAATTTGGTCAGTCCCAGGCCTGGAACTAAAGAAATGCACTTTGACACACAATTTCCCTGCATTTTAATACAAGCAGAAGTGGAAAAATGTTCTTTTTCAGGTGATTGAACCAGCTTAAAATTCTCTGTTTGAAATGTGTTGGCTGCCACTGAGCTTCTGTTTGAATCAAAAGCTCAGTGCAGAATCTCATTCAGACTGTACACTGCATTGAGGTAGAAGCTCACAACAGAATTACTCCCAGCAAAACTCTTCTATTCTCTTTCATGGGAATGTTTAAAAATGTTTATTTTTCCAATGCTGGCAGTAATGGAGCAGGATCCATCCAAAGAGTATCCAAATGCTTGCTGTGAAAACAGCTGTGTCCCATCCCTGAGTAAGAAATCTTTCTCTGTAAAGCTGGTGGGTTCCTGTAACATGGACCATTATTCAAATCTCATCAGAGAATGATGAAAATGAATATAACAGCAAAACTGGAATAACAGCAAAGCTACATTTTCTTTTTATAGGCCACCTAGAGAAACTCTGTGAATACAGTTTGAAAGGGCTAATATTAGTAAAACACATTTAGAAGCAAGTAGGGTTGACAAGGATAAAATATTATATGAATGTCTTCTCCAAAATGGAGAAAAGTGTCTGTTAAAAATGTCATTCTATTCTGATTCATCGTGTCTCCTTTGTGTATTCATAAACTTCCACCTAAAGATAGTTACAAATTTTTTTAAATCAAGTTTTTCCATAGACTGAAAAAAAATTTTAGCTTTGCAAGTTGAATTTTATTAAAAGGCATAGTCATCATTCCAAGCCTTTATTGCACTTGTCTGCAAGCTTGATTTTTTTTCGTTTTAAACAGGATGATAAATAACAGAGGGTTGACTTTTATGACTGGAATGTGTCTGGGAACATTAACACTGCCTTTGACATAATGGCTTTTTTTTTTTTTTCTCTTTTCACTGATAAAAGTTACCCATTAGTTATTCTCCTACATCCGTGAAAGCATTTTGGAGCCTATGGGTACACAAGAAAAAAACTCAAGCCATGAGGATGTAGTCCAGGAATGCACAGAAAATTTTCATTCAAATTCTCCTTTACAAAGTCTGTCACAAGGTTTTAGCAGCTCAACACTAGACTATGCAGAAAAGAAATTAGCACCAGATAAGACTGAATCTACCCTTAAAAGTTCTAATGTTTATACAGAGTAAAAAATGAGAAGCAAGAGCACACCCCCATGTCATAGTGTCTGTTTCCTCATTCACTAATTTTAAGATTTCAGAAAAGGTGGAAATATTGCCTATAAAAGATTCCAGTCTATTTCAGCATTTGCTCATTTTTCAGGCATTTTTTACACTGTAGAACACTTCATTTTCATTCCACCTGAAATTTTAAACTTTTCAGTAAATCGCGCCTGACCTGATCATCAATTCCAGAAATTCTGAAATTGCACTTCCAATAAATATATAATTTGATGATTTTATTTTATTTTGACTGTCCAGCAGTAGGCATGCATCTTTAGTGGTGGTGACTTGGACCAGGCAGAACTGAAAAATAACAGAATATACAACCTTTTTCTAGGAAACATATTTCCTTATACAACAAAATCTGAGCAAGATTTTCTTCTTGTAAAACTGCCTGCATACCATATCGTTTGTTTTATCCTCTGTGACAAAGGCAAGCATGATTGTTTACAACTTATGAATAGAAACAGACCAGCAGAAAATATTTCAAAGCCTGTGCAAACTTATTTTCTTTCAGCTAAGAACCTGATGTATTGTAAAGCCCCAGCATCTGCTGCCATTCAGCATGGGGCAACAATAGATTATTGCTGCTGCTGCTGCTCAGCAAGAAGAAAAATATTTAATTTCTACAGTCTTGCAACTGCCTTTCTCAGCCTTTTTTCTTCTACCACAGAAATCCCACCTGTTCTGCAACTGAAAAGTCTCCAATATTAAAAGCTGAGAATATATAGACAGTGTTGAACAGGGACCTTGTGTCTTTGCTACAAGTCAGAAAATCTTTTAGTGAAAATGTTGAGGAAGCCTCAGGCTAGCACAACAGAAAATAAGCCCCTGGAGCTTGTGGGAACCTTGCCAGGCTGATGGCTGCATTCAACCACTGGTTCCACCTCTTCTTTTACACAAAAATTAACTGAATCTCTCAGGGTCAGGGAGAAGACTGCTAGAATTCAGCAGGTGATGGGATAGTCAGTAAAAATAGGAATAACTAAGAATAGCAGATGTGTGGGAGAGCACAGAGAGAGGCTTAGTCTGTCCACAGCAGCAATGCAGAGAGGGTGGAGAAAGGGAGAGAGAAATCACAGGCTGAAAGGAGCAGGAAATACATTTTCCATTTTAAAATGTCATGTTCACTCACAGCTGCCTTCAAAACAGTAGTTCAGAGGATGAAACAACAACAATTCAATTTAAAATGTATTACGAGTAATGTGGAGATAGCAGCACTTATACATAAGTTTCTGCCTGAAACACACATGGTTTTGTCCCCTCAGTTGCACTATGAGGATAAAAAAGCCTCAAAGTCATAAGGCTCTGCTAAGCTCTGCATCTGGAATTCAATTTGTAGGAACAAAGTATGAGACAGGCCCATTGAACTCTGGCTGTCAAATTTTAACCTAGGTAAATATACCTACAAACCAGTTTCTTATATAAGACTTCACTACAAAAAGTTTTACTCTAGGAGATCAAATCTAAAAATTAAAATATTTAATGAGTATTTGTATAGGATATAGTAACTGGTGTTTTTTGATAGT
>JANRMJ010000054.1:3110045-3131902 GCA_025584955.1 Alethe diademata
TAAAATATTTAATGAGTATTTGTATAGGATATAGTAACTGGTGTTTTTTGATAGTACAGAGGCAGCCCAAGTTGGCCTTAGCTCTATTATCTTCTAAATTCTAATTATTGTCCTGTTGTTTTCTTTGATGTTTATAAAAATCAGAGCACCTGTAACCTGGTTTCTTAGGAGTGCTGTGATATTTGCCTCCTCCCAGCAATGGGGAGCTGAACACTTTAGAATGGCTCACTTCCCTCCTTGCTCATCTCCAGAAAAATCCATTCATCATTCTCTCCCAAACTCTCTCAGCCCTGCCAGCCTTTCCTTGAGTCTCATCTTACTGGTGCATCATTCTGTGACACTGTTGGAGCCTCAGTACCAAAAAATGTAACAGACTTCAGCACTGGAACAGCACAGCCTCGTTGGGATGGGCTGTAAATCCTAAAGCCAGCCCCTAAGCTTTCAGGTCCTGTCCCAGTTGTGGGTGTGCAAAGAAGCCAGATTCTCCTCCTGCCTGTGGCATGCTGAAGTGGTTCCATCCTCATTCAGGGCTTCCAAAAAGCCCCAAAATGCAATCTGGCCATGCCTAAATGCCACACAGCTTCCCACACTAGCTATAAAATTAGTGGGTTGATGGAAACAAAGCAGTTAAAACATGATAAAACAATTAATTCCACAATTAGTGTTAGTTGTCTCACAACCTATCAACATATATTTCCTGACTGCAAAATTAAGTCTTAACAAACTCACTTGTTTCTTCTAGGTTCTGTGCAGGCTATATGGCTTTCTCTGGTCAGTAATATTCTCTTTAGTGTAATCTCTCTGTGTTATATCAACCTTGCTGTGGCCTCATTTATCCTTCCCAGATACTCTGCACATACCACACTTCAATAGGTGAGTGTAGCCAGATTGGTGGCCATAAATCTTCCTTAGTAAGCCTTGTAGCCTGCACTGAAAATTATGATGCAGAGTAAATAGGAGAATGGCTACATGGAGTAGCTACAGGAGTTCTCAGGAAGAAAACCAGGCTATAATTTTATAGTGTGCAAGATACTCTGCTAAAAGCAATGTCTGTGTGTGTGCTCTCTGTCTGTGGGGTAGGAGAGTTTGCTGCTCTAATTCTATTGAAATACTTTGCATTATCCTAGGTAATAAATATAAAAGAACACACACACAGAGTACTGTCAAGTGTTTATACCAGTGCCTATACTTTGTAAAGTACTTATATACAGTGAATCCCTGTCCTTCATGAACAGTGAATCTTTGAACCAGGAGAGAATACCCAGATTCCAAGGGTTGGTGCATAAAACAATAATAAATTTATTCAGAATGTGCAGATTACCACAGCAGTGATAAGGGAAGTATAATTCCTCCAGAGAAAACAACTCTATGCCCACAATATCCAGAGAAAGCAACCAGGTCACATTCATCCCCAGATGGCAGGGCACAAACGAGGGCCAGATATATTTGCTACCATGACCATGACCCCTTTTCAGTAAAAACAAAACCAAGGCCTGTCGTTCTTGATATAATTTAGAATTCAAGCATTCAATTAGTATTTGTTCCTACAGCACTTTTACCATGTCAGGAGGCCTGAAATACTCTTCTGCTGGTTGAGAGGCATTAAACCAACAAACAAAACCTACTCTGTTTTCCATCTCTCTAAGCACTTCCACGAAACCCTCCATGAAAAATTGGGTAAGAGCAAGAGGAGTGCTGGGTTGTTTTCCATAAATCCAAGATGCAGGATGATAAAACAGTTGGCATTGCATGGGCAGTGCACTGCAGAGGCTCTGAGGGACTGAGAGCAGCTCAGCCTGGGGCTGGACAAGGCGCTCCAGAAGGAGCCTGGATCACCTGGAGGGCTGCTACAAGACCTGCCAGATGATGCAGATAAGGCTTGAGCTCTCTTATCCATGCTCACACAGTACCCAAGGAAACAGGAAATAATCTCCCAGTAAAGTCCCTCCAGACAAACTATTCCATTTCAGAGCACACCTGCCCTTCAAGTTGCATTTCAAGTGAGATCAGGCCAGGGGACACGTTGGCCTTCTGTGCCTGAGACGGCTGAAGAGAAACTCTTGTAAATGCCATTTCAGAATTGGGAATAGAAATCTTTCTTTTCTCACTGAGTGCTGCCAGCACAGTATTTTTTACTTTCCTTTATATATATTATCATCTGCAAGGCCAGCTTTGAGTTACAGTGCACAAAAGAATGGACTATCCAGTATTTTATAGACTACACCAGAAATAGAGAATAGAGATACAACCATCACAAAAAGGAGTGTTGTGACTATGGCAGACCTTTATGGAGGAGGTAGGGATGACCATTATGTCATACCCTGGAGGAAACTGCATTGCCAGATATATTTCAATTACAGGTTAAAATAAATTGGTTGCTTTTTTAAACTATACTGAAGGAGCAAGATATCTAAAATTACCCAAGTGACTTCCCTGGATTTATTTTTTCCTACTGAAAATCAGCAACATTTGTGTTCCTAAATCACTTGGCTGATTTTATAAAGAAATTATTTCATAAAGAACAAGTACAAAGAAAATTCTAGCAGTTTAGCTACACCACTTGTCATTGCTGCAGGACCACATCCACAATACCAGCCTGCAGGAAGCTGAAACAGACTGCATCCACTAAACAATCACACCAAGAAATGTTCATAAATTTTCCCTAGATCACTGATTCTTCACCTACTCTATATGCAAATATTTTTCAACACACCGAGCAAAGTCCTTCTGCTCACTGACAATTTTTAAGCAGCAAGAAAAACAACTCATAAGAAAGAAATAATGGGGGAAAAATTAAAAATACTTAACCATAACATCATACTTTTCATTAGTAGCTATCATGGTAGTATTATGATCCTCCTTTCTATTCCTTTTCAGTTAAGAACCTGAGAAACAGAGAGATTTTGCCATTTTTGAAAAGTCAGAAACTGATAAGCAATCTGTTCCATGCCTCATGCCCATCCAGAGAGACAAAACCTCATTGTTCCTTCCTGAAAAGGCTAGAAATGTTTAAGGAAAAGAAAATCAAATTAGCACACTATCATGGATACCTTTTGTACTGTAAAGTGCACAGGATACTGAATTTAAAAAAAAAATGAGTGTTTTTATTTTTTCCTGCACATAAGCTTTAAATAATTGTTTTACTTATCACAGTGATAGTGAGCACTTTACTAAACATTTCATAAGTATTAAGATATTCTTTTTTTGTCCCTGGAAGATTTTTATCAAAAAATGCAGGCAAGATAGTGGGTACAGATAAAAGTGCATGAGTCATATTTCCATACACTTCTGTGAAAAAAAATACTTTAAGTGACTTCTCTTGTGTCTGCTTTAGAGTATGCATCAGGCTCACACAGAGCAATAAATTAACTTACTTTTCAATACTGAAGGAGAGCCATGAGACTACTCAGTCTTCTGTGATGAGTATTAAGGGTAGAAAACAAAACAAAACAAAAATCTAAAGTAGCTAATTCTCTTTTTATAAACCACATTAGCTGGCAGCCACAGGTTTCTGAACAGGCATGTTTGTATTTTAGACTATTCATTGCACATTTTGAAACTTGCATTAAAAATTTTATGACACTGCTGGGCAACCAGAAAAACACATAGGAGGTTCATTTACAGACAATTTCAGGGTTGAAATAAGAACTTTATGTATAATCCTCCAGTTCTAGAATGCATATGGAATAATCTGCAGTCCAAAGCTTGCTTTCTTGAAACCAAATTTAAAGGTATTAATGGGGATAGGATGAGGTGGATCTGAGGACAGATTTGAAGCTTTCCAAAAAAAAGCTTTACCTGTGGATTTTATGCATGTTAAAAGAGAGAAAATCCAGGTCTTGGCAAAGACCTTACAAAGCACAGTTTTATTTAATTTTGACTCCTCACTCATCCACACCATCAGGAAAGGATAAAATCACGTGGATCTGTTATATATTTTCAGTATGAAAGGTACAGCTAAGAGAGAAATATTCCATTTGTTTCTGCTGTCCAGGACAGTTCTGCTGGTGACTGAACTGACTTTGAAACTGATCTCAGTAAGCTGTCCAGACTATTTTAACTTTCATCACTTCTTCACTTCATTTAAAAAATCTTTCAGGAACTCTAAAGGATATTCTGGAAACAAGAAAATCAATGTCCTCTGGCAATCCAAGGCATATGCCCTTGGTGTGAGATTTTTAAAATTTATTCTGACTGAATTTTGGCTCTTTGAATGCATCCATTTTCTATCTTTATAGAAAATCTCAGCGTAGGACTACAAATAAAGAAAGTCCAATCAATCATAGCCCAAAGAAGAAGGTGTGTTATTAATTAGCCTTTTAAATGCCTATCTGATGAACTTCTCTGCATTTCTGATATGCACACAGAGGTGGCAGGTCTCCCTGCTGTACCATACCTATAAATTTTAAAGCAATTATCCACACAAGATTTCTTAGAGATGGAAAACGTGGGAATACTACTGCCTGCTTGAAATGGAGGAGTGCCATCAATCCAAATTCACCAATGGTGAGCTAAGGTCCAGTGAGGTTAAATAATTTACTCTATAACATACAGTAAATTGGTAAATTTGTAACATCAAGGAGTGATTTACAACTCTTCTTCAAAATCTCTTTCCATTTTATTTGAAAAAGTTATAAACTTGAAAACTAAATGGTCCAGTTCTCAATGAAAGCTGTATTAGGGGACCTGTGAATATTTGCAATTTTTAAATTTGACAAAAAGAAATGGGCAGTCGTAATTTTGGATTTATCGGTATAGGATTTAAATTGTTCAAATTAGATATTGGTGGGGGGGGGGGGGGAAAGGTCTTTGTATCTTTCTACAAGCTTTAAATCCCCTCTGGAGACTTTTAGTGCTGATAGATGAAGTTTTGCTATCCTGCTCTGTTCCTCATGACTTTATGACTGCCAGCAACACTACTTGAGGATTTCCATTTTTCCACCAACAGATACATGGATCTCAAGATGATTGCTTGCAAAAAACTTCTTACTTTTTCCCCAAAAGACATTTTAACACTCTCAAGATTTGATTTATGGCTCTTTCACACTACTAAAGAGAAGAGTCCAAGGCTTTTTTAGTGCAAAATTTACAGATTCCATTAGAGCTTGAAATAAAGGCCTCTGAAGTAAATATGGCAGAGAGTGTTTATGGAGATTAATTCAGAGGGAACTCTTAGAAATTACAATATTTTTCAGAGAATAATCTCTGTTAAATTTCCAGTGTGAGCTTTTTCTGGAAATCTGCCTCTGCTTAAAAATACCATTTTTCTTCCTCTCAGGATATTAAGACATTTTAGGCAGCTGTACCATGACACTTTCAAACCAGTAGAGTTATGGGGTACTCATGGCTGAGCTGGGAGTTGAAATTCCCCCCTTCATTGCCTTGTCCAGGATATTTTTGAGGTCTTGTGAAAGTCAGGTACTTGTTTTCCCATCTCTTACTTGCTGGCTGGAATGCAGTCAGCATTTACTTATTTCTGACTTCTTACCTTATCCCTGCCTTCTTTACAACAGCCCTGGCCCAGATACAGAAAAAATCTTCCCAAACACATGACCAACAAAGTAAATGCAGCCTTTTTTATGTGAAAGAATGAAGAAAAATAAGCATTAGAGCCATATTAAGCCTCAAAACATTGCTAGGTTTAATACCAGCTTGTTTCAGTGATCATATTTTTGGGTTTTGTGTCATAACTTCCATTTTAAAGCTAGTGCAGGACATATTTTTCCTGTATTAGCAGTCCTGTTTCTATATTCTGTAGCTAATTCAAAGCTTTCTCCTTCTCTCTGTTATTGGAAGACTATTCTATTTTAGCCCATTATATTAATATATTTGAGTGAGTCTGGCATGGCTCTTTTTGTATGTTAGTTATTCCACAAAGAGGAACAAGGAGGATAAAAGATAAATGTCAATCATGGAGGAGAAATGTGACAATATCTGGAAATTCCAGTTCAAGCATTGTTGCATTGCTCTTCAAAGCTTCCCTGAAAATTCATTCCAGTGAAATACAATGCTGCTTATCTCACACCAGACTTGCCCTCCTTCTCTTAAGGACATGATAATTCATCTTTTTTGTACTCTATCTTGGCATGTGAGTACTACAACAGGCATAAGTTATCCCTCTTCAAGTATGCACAGAACTCGTGTGGTGTAGAAAAGACAGCAATAATTTCTAACACCTGGATATTCTGGATTCCTTTGCTAGTTTTCAGCACTACTCCAGTGTTAAAAACAGCAGATTATATACATATTACATTTTCTGTACAATAGATGCATGAAATGCTTTCACCTTAGAAAAAGGAAGGCATTAGACCCTTATTTTTGGAAGCTCCCAGAAGCACTGAGGTGTCTCCACAATCTGTGCTCATATCAGGCAGGTCTTCAGAGTGTGCACCTGAAGATTCCTTCTTAATTCTGACTAAAAACGGAAATAGCTTTGTTTAGAAATTTCTTTCTGCTAATCCAACTTCAGAGTGCACCTTGCTTGTTAACATGCTGGAAATGGGCATCCAAAGTGCACCTCCAAAACTGGAGACAACCAACAGTTTTAGGAACGTGAGCAAAAGGATTTCTGCACAGGAAAAACTCTTCACTTTCTAGCTTTGAACAGCTGCAGGATGCACTTGCATTCTCTAATCACTCCAGGTGATTCTTGAGTAGCTCATTCTAAATAATAAGTAGATTCTCTTAACTTCAGAGCTCCCAGAAGTGACAGACTCAAAACTACAGAAAACAGAAGTTGGAAAGATAATACTTTTGTTTTAAAAATGCATTGCTTAAGCCCTTTCATCACAGAGGAAACCATTAGGTTACCTCATCTGAAGAAAGGTAAATGCCAAATCAGACAAATCAATGCTATTAATATTAAAACAATTTAATAATGTATTGTTTGGATCCTTCTCTGGGTTTTCTCCTTGCAGTGCCTAGGACTTCACAGTGGCAGCAATACAGAAGAGAGAGACAAAGCAGTTTCCATGACAACAGAACTACAGCTTGATGCATGAGATATAATTAAAAGGTCCAGAACATCTGCCTTGCAACCCAGCTCTCTTCTCTTCTCATTAGAACCCTTCACATCATGGATCACATGGGTGACCAGGCACCTGTGCTCTGCACACTTCTGGCTTTCCCCAGTCATGCTGAAGAGCAGCAAGTAGAAGCTGTGTTCTCCTAATTAGGGAGTTCACTCACCTTTCAAATAGCAGCCAAGCTGCTGAGGCAGAACTTGTTGTTTCAAAACTCTATCTTAAGAGGGAAGGGTGGGAAGATAACATCAAAAGACAGAGAGAAGCTGTAAGCAAATATTTTCTTAAGTGTCCTGACTTTTTGGGAATACAGTCTTTGAAATATTTTTCCTTGATTCTAGAGGCTTAAAAAGATACATTGCTTTTTCCATCTGCTTCTCCTGCTTCTCCCCTCTTCATGAAAAACCAGAGGCTGGGAAAGTTCTGCACAGCTGCAGCAAGCAAGGCTTGAGCAGCAGCACATCCCTTCCAATTCTGTGGTGAAAGAATTTGGGCTGCATGCTGCCACCCACATTACCACCCACACAGCAAGGATGGCACACTCTGCCACCCAATGGCTTCTTATGCTTTAGGGAGCATTTGCTACTCTTAATTGCACAGACCTTTAAATTCATTAAAATTTATGGGGATTATTGGATATTATTGGATAGGAGAAAAGAATTCTTCACTGAAAGAGTGGTCAGGCATTGAAAGAGGCTGCCCAGGAAAGTGGTGGAGTCACCACCCTGGAAATGTGCAAAAAACATGGATATGTGCTATTTGTTATACCTCCTCCAGGTCCTCTGCCTCCAAACTCCCCTTACCAGCAAACCCTCCCTTTTATCACACTTGTTTTTATTAGTCAGAGCTGTGAATATCAAGGGCAAAGTCACCTGTAAGCTCTTCTTCTACACTCACACTCTCTCTGCTGCCTCCTGACTCCAGCAGATGCAGCAGAAAATGTGCTCTTGCAAAGGTGCCTCCCCAATCTAAATGGATTTCCTCTGTCTAATGGCAAAGGCCTTTTCCAAACACTGCCTGGATTAATATTTTTTCAAAGAAAAGGTCATGCAAATCCTTTCTAATGGTAGAAGAACTAAGTGACTTAGCTGACCCAGTTGATGAACAGCAGCTCCCATAGTATTAGTCAGCACTATTAGTTTCAGTTTAGTTATTGACAGTACTAAAATATCCAGTGATATTTATTCTCTTTCTTCTCCTAATGCCAAGCAGGGATAGTGGGATTCCTGAGCAGAGACTGAGCACAGACCTTCGCCCTTTTAAAGCCTTCCTTAGGCTTTAGGGTGAGAACAATATGTGCTGGATCCCTGAATATATCTTTATACCACATTTTCAGGTTAGTGGAAAGGTGTCATGCTCAGCTTTTAAATAGAAGCTTCCTGAATTTTCTGCTCAAGCATGCTGTAGCTCCAAGTTATATACCCTCCCTTTCTATTCATTACAAGTTTCCCAATATATTGATTTTCTTCAAAACTACAAAAGTATTCCATTCCTGATTTATCCATACCACTCTGTTAACTAAAATCTGAATTTGTGTGCAGTAAACCTCATAACCTACATCTCAAAAATCTTCAGACACTAGCACAAGTATCTGTCTCTAGACCAGTCTCCTTTGTCCTTACAGATGACAAAGCAAATGCTACAGTGAGACCTCCTTAGTAAGACTTCATTATCTTGACAATCAATAACCAATATTCATTAGCAATAGAATAAAATAACAGAGTATATTATGTATAAAAAGATGTGTTAAAATTATAGCTTTTGTACTAAAGACACACTGTGGTGCAGTAAATTTGACTTTTCATAATGTCTGTCCATGTCTTTGTTAATTCACAGAATTCAATAAATTCCTCTGTAAGTGTCCAAGTGGGTGGTGAGGTTTGGTAAGGTTTTCATGTACTGTAGTGACAGCCTTGTTCACTGTGTAATTAAGAAAAAATTAATCAAGCATTACTTTAAATATATGGTCAAGCCCACTTACCAGCTCACAGTGGTCTTAGATGGATTTTTATTTCCATGCACAAACCAGCTTGCATTAGTGCAATGTAAATCTGCTCATTTAATATCATTTGTAATAGTAATGATTTTCATTTTTAATGTCAAGAGAAAAATCACTGGTTGCCTGCTCCAAAGAGCACTTAATGTCCATTATTGCACACGGCACAAATGAGGTTGCAAATTTAAACAGACTTTTCAGCAATAGTTATTATCTTCAGTCTATCTGGACAGTGCAGGTGTGGTAAGAGCCATTGTGTTTTATTCATAGGCATAAAAGCACTTGAAAGTCTTTAAAATACCAAGAGCTTTGTATTTTTAAGACTGCAGGGCTATTTAAACACATAAAAATTGAAAATCCCCTCCATGCACTGTACTACAACTGCCATAAGTTGTGTTGATCCTGACTTATAATTAATTGTGTGTCTACTTCTTCCCTGGAACTACCAAAGGAGTGGCAGAGTATCCCAGAGTGGATGATGAGGACAGCACTTCTGAATGGTTGAAGGGAAAAAAAAAAAAAGAAAGCTGGCAAGTTTTATAATGGCTCTGGGTACCTCCAGCCTCTGTGTCTCCAGCAGAGCCAAGGGAGCAAGACTTCCAAACTCAGAAAATGCTTCAAGAAAAGGTGGAAAAAATATAAACAGCAAAGTCTACATCAAGAATGTACACAGGAACAGACAAATACTGAGGATGAGTGATTTGGTCTTAATCTTATTAAAAAAAAAATCAAAACCACCAAACTTGTAAAGATGGGTTTGAGAACTGAGGAGCACCAAGTATTCTTTTATTCTTTTATATGCTTATTATAGCTGCTCTTCAGTACAGGTTCTTTTGGACATCAGAGATATCCCTTGACATTTGAACATCTTGGTACCCTCACTGTGACCTGTGAATTGTTAAATTACTGATAAAAAGGGTTCAGGTAGAGTTGAATGATCTGTGCTTCATCTCTGGAGGGAATCACAATAAATCTGTGCAATGTTTCAAAATCCCACAAACAAACTAGGCTATTTTATAAGTCCAGGAACCACACAAAGTTTTCTGTTACTAAGTCTAATAAAATTTATTCTGCAGCACCTGTGATCCTGGAATAACTTCTGTTTTGAATTGTATTTGAATTACAGCTGCACCCCTGCTGCAGCTGTGTGAGGCTCAGAGCCTCACACTTCCTCCTGACTGGAGCTCTTGCTGAGGATCATATATTGACAAAAATTAAATGACCCCTGCAGGCTCATCTCCCAAGGTCACTGTTGCATTTCTTGCCAATGACTAAATATGCATCCAGCAATCAATAACATTATATTCCCAAGGTACATGCTGTTCTTCAATTATGGTATTTAGATGGAGGGCCTCTCAGTATCATCTAGCTCAATAATACTTTGCAGATCTCATTTTACACAAACCTCTCCTGCCAATTTAAGGTTGGGAAAAACATCTGTATTTTCTGTAGTTTTCTTGTATAACCTTCCTTCCCCGGAAGTTTTTTGTTATGTTCTGATTTCTCATTATTCCCAGCAAATAATGGATTTAATTTAAATTTAACATTATTGTGCCAATTTTACCTTCCCAAAGAGCTTTCCTCTTGATCTTTACAGCAGCCTTAGCAAAGAGCTGAGCTTCTGCCAGCAGATGAACTTTGGTGGTGTTTTTACAGCACTATTATGTCCTCCATGCATGAAACATTAAGATTATGACAGGTTGCCAGTCTGGAGGCAACAGACTGCTTTAAATGCCTCAGAGGTGTCATGCCAATCAATTCTCCTGTCTCACTCTTACTGGTCATAGAAATATCTATTAATGAAGGGTGAATAATTAAAGAGAGGGGATGAATTACAAGGGACAAGACAATGTCACAAAAATGAGAACTCAAAAGAAAATAGTTAAAAAGAAGGACCCAATCTACTGAAAGACACTAAAATTCACTCAGTGCCACTCATAGCAGCCACACTTTTCCTCCCCACCTGCCTAATTTTGGTATTTCAAAGCACCTGGCTGGATCTGGAGATGTCAGAAACTGATCTGAAAGGCTGCAGAGAAATGAAAACTCTTTCTCCACTCAAGCCCTATAATATTTTATCTAAGCACTTCTTACATCAGATATTCTGAATCACCCTCCTTTTTAATTCTCTGAATTGCCCAGTGAAAGTCAAAACAAGTTCTGTAAGGATTCTCTGCACTTATCACCATGTCCAGCTCTGTTCCACCTACCCCTCTCTCAAGTACCCAAAATCAATCTCTCAGCCACATCTCAGAACAAGCTTTTTCTCTCTCTGAGCACAGAAACTCTCGTGGCAAAGCCCACAGAGGCTGAACCAGAACCACTGCCATGCTCAGTTTAACACCCTCCTTAAGCACAGCTCCTTTCCACAGCCATGGAGTCAAATCTGGTTCTGACTTTCATGTACTTGCAAGGTAATTCTGTCTCCCAGAGAAAAGTCAATTATGAATAAAGTCAAGGGCAATACAAAATACAATACAAGGCTAATGCAATTATGGATTAGGTTCAGGTATTAAAACCAGCCTAATAAGCCAAGTAGAAAGAGCTTGCAGTTCAAACTAAGCCTATGTAAATTCTGTACTTGAAACCCATGGTTTTTATCACTATCAATTTTTAAAGGTGGTGGGGGGAAAAAGCTGGATTAATGTGAAATACTGATTAAAATAATAATACAAGTGTTTATCCAACTGACAACCTTTTTTTTTTTTCCAACTACTATAAAAACAAAATCAGCATGATATTCTAACAGAAAACTTTAGAAAAAAAAATACATTTGTCTTTTGGGGCTTTTTTGTGATCAAAATATCAAAATCCATATTTTCTATTTGATATTTAATAAGTAAAATATATGTTTATACCCTGACACAAGACAAACATTTTATAGACATGGAATGCAATGAATGAAGTAGATGAAACAAATAACAATGGATGCCACTGCACTGGTGGATATTGAGAAATAGGATTCAAAATAGGGTAGAAAAAATGAAAGTATTAAATGTGGTGATTTAAGGTAAGATTATTTTACAGCCAACAGAGCATATTTGCTAAGGCATTACACTGTGGCAGAGCAGAAAACAAACTTTACTCTTCTTGAACAACGTTGTTCTTATTTCAAAAAAGTTTCCTAGTTAGAGGCCACTCCTGTGCCACTGAATTTCCTAAAAGTCTAGCAGTGTTCTCAACTGCTATCCCAAGAGTGCAATTTTATACAGAAAATCTTACTGTGCTCTGATGCAGATTTAAATATTCATTTTTAAACAGAAGTTAGTTGCAGGGATCAGAGATAATGGATTATTTCATTCACAAGCAAGTGGAATCCAGTAGCCTTTAGTGGATGTTTATTTCCCTGCAGATTGTTTTCCAGCAGTTTTTACAATTATATGGCCCTGTTAACAAAGAAATTACAATTTCCACAGAAAGCAGATCACTGGATTTCTCAATAACCGAGGTCTTGGCACACTCAAGAGTGTGACATGCAGAGGGAAGTGCTACTGAACATTGAATGAAATTCCTCTCTTTTGTGGTTAAAGCTGAGCTCATACAAAACCCTTCATCCTTTGGAAATGACATAGCAATATCTTGCTTTGAATTTTAACATACAGGAGGGGTTTGCTTCAATTTCATTTGGAGCTGTGGCTCAGTGGCATTTGTTAGATTACTCAGCCACACATTCCATTGCAATCCCAGAAGGACAAGCAGCAGCATTCCAAAACTTGTTTGCCAGCACTTTAACTTCTAGTGAATCTCTTAGTGAACATCCAGCAATTACATATAAATTCCATGTAGGCACCAGGTTCTTTCCATTCCAAATCAACATACAAGAATATGCCCAAATTCTAAATTGAGAAAACAGAATTAAAATCCCAGCAATCTGTAGCTCATCCCCATTTTTCTATAAAGTTTTTTCCCTTTTCTTTTGTCTTTTTTGGAGAGGTATTATGTAAGGTGTAACAGGTTTTTCACTAGAGCTTTGACCACTGTCAGTATAAATGCATAACAGAAAATGGAGCACAAAGATGAAAATCTCATTGGGATGGGATTCTGTAAGCACTTATTACACTAAACCAGAATTACAACCATGTTCTGCAGGAATTATCATACCTGCAGAGCAGGACTGTAATCAGATTTAAAGGATCATTGCTTTCACCTTCTCATTTACCAAGGCTCCTTTAGAGAGTAACACTCAGTAGAACAAATACTGCTCCTGGCTCTGCCACCTGAAGACTGAATCTGGATTACCTTCAGCCCCTCTTCCTGTCTCCACATACCTTATTTTCCTTTGGATTTCTGAATTTAATGTAAAAACAAAAAACAACAAACCAAAACCCACCATATTTGCTTATAATGACTTTCAGGCTTTCACTTTCTGTCTCCTGATTTTCCTAGTTTCCCACTGTTCATAAAGACAAATATCTATATCTATATGGATATAGCTTTTTTAACCTCCTAGATGCAATTTAGAACTAAACTATGAATTTAACACACCATTTTTATTTGTCTAGTCAATTTTATGCATATAACTAATGTTAAACCAATAATTAATTACAATTAGCTCCAGGCTGTTGGTATTGAAATTCTAGTGTTATTTGCAACTCTTTATTGTGGAAACAGAAATCTAAAGTTTACCTATTTATAAGGAGTTATTATGAACTGCTTTACTTGTTATAGGGATCTAATTCAGTAAAGTTGAAGCAGGGAGTAAATGCATTTGTAAAGGCTGGTTTTATTTCCTCATAAGGAAAAAAAGGAGGGCAGTGATGTGCTAACAGCAATGATGTTCTTATGTACTGAAAAAAAGAAATGGAGGGAATCACTGTGTTTAACAGTTTTCTGATTTTACCATTGACTAAAATACAAAGGAAAAATGTAAAACCTTTGCAATGTAGCATAAAGTTAATCCCTGTAAGGAGGTAATGAAGCTGCTAATGTTTGGCTAAGTACCATCCTTTGCTAACACACAGCTCTGCAGGCACAGAAGAGCAAAGGACTTCCCTCAGCCTCTCACAACTGATCATTTATTGCTGCAGGCCAGAAGGAATATCAGTCAAATCACTCTGCTGAGGGTTGCCCTTACAAAAGCAGAGCAGAAAACAAAAATTCTGGTTCCCAAAAAAAGCAGAGCAGACACCTACACTCACAATGAAACCCCCAGAACTGGTTTTCTGCCTGCTTGACCTTCCTAACTCTCCACTTAGCCACTTCAAGCGATTTCCTTTATTCAGGCTTGATTATTCATCATCTCATGCCCAGCCTGGCAGGTGAATCAATAAATGTATATATGTTCTGAGTAAGTTCCCACACAAAACAAACTAAAGGAAAACAAGCTGGACACCTCAAAGTGAAAATGCACTCATCGATTCTCTCCTGATTGCTATTAACTGCTGCTGCACACTTGGTGGTGATTACCTCAGTATCCTGCAGCCTTACAAGACAGCAGGGGGCCACATAATGTAAGACATCGGGTAAATGAACTCCAAATTAGGTTTTAAAAGGTGGACACAAGAAGATGAGAAAGCGGTAAAAAAGTGAAAGAATGACAGCGGGTAAAATAATTTGTAAAAATGTATATTATCATAATACAAAGTGCCCAGAAAATCGACTTGAAAACCTTTAAAGCCTGCCATTCATCTGAAATTAAATACTTCATAAAAACAAAGAGACTCTGTTGTGGAAATGTGGTTGAATTGTGTGGGACAAGAAAAAGTCTCTTAGCTGAACTCCTGCCCAGGGAATGAGGGCAACTTACTCCAGTTCTTTTTACATGTTTGCTCTCTCCTTTCAGAAATAAATACTTGTTCAAGTCACAGGTTGGCCCAAAGTGACCACCAGTGATAAATGACTGTCATAAATGAGAAATAACAACTATTCACAAAGCTGACAATTTTCTTAAGTTACTCAGGGAACCCTGAAGTTGGATGGGCTGTGGTGGATGAACACACTCCTGCAGTTCCCACTGTGAACTCAGTTAATGTAGACATAAATCATAGAATGGTTTGGGTTGGGAATGACCTTAAACATCATAATCCTAACTACCATGGCCATCACATAATTACCATGGTTTCTATGAGGTTATGTGTTACAACCCCCTTCTAAGAAAGACATGCTCTAGAATAATTAAATAAAACAACTCACCTCTCAAGTGTGACTTTTTATTGTCTGTGAGGATTCTTAATGAAGAACCAGTGTGTTCAATTCTTCATCCTGCTTTACTCATTTAACAGCAGCTTTTACAACTAATGCAACCCCTGAAGAAAATTACCACACATTTATTCCCCATACTCAGATTTCCACAAGATGATGCAGGCTCTTTTTGGGGTGGGACTGCCATTGCTAGAAAGGATTTATCTTCTTTTCAGAAAGCAGTTCCAACGAGGTGATTTTTCTAGATGAAGTCAGCAAACTAGACATCTAATACCTGGGAATATATTTTCTATTTGCTTATTGCAGAAAAATAAGTGAAGGTATGTAAAAAATAAAATTAAAACTTAAAAAGGTGATGCACCTACTTTAAAAAACCCAAAACCTTAAATACTGGCTAAAAATAGAAAAAGAAAAGCCAAACCAAATAACAAAAACTCTCTTCAAAGCTTTGATTTATAATGTCCTTTCATGGAATCTTGAGAAAGTGCAGAACATAATAAAAATTGTCAAAGCCATTATGGCACACTGTGGTGGAGAAGTTTATGACAAATTGAACAGAGCTACAGGGAAAAATAATTGTTACCTTGCATTGGAGCAACATAAAACCTGTATCTCCTAAGTGATATATGATATTGGAAGTGGTAATGGATAAATTATGTCTTTGAGGAAGAAGTTTGACACAAGCAGAGACAAAAAGGCTCTAAAAATTTGGTTGGTAATAAGTTTCTAAACAAGGAATTAAATAAGCTTTGGACAAATCAGGTATGAAAGGCCTTGGAGCCAGACAGAATTCTACTGTTATTGTCCTGATGTGATCCTCATAAAAATGGAAGTGATTTAATGCTCTATTTTTACTCAAATAGGAGATAAGAACACTAAATTATTATGAAAGTGAACAGCAAACATGTTCTGTATTAAGTAGCCTGATAGGCTGTGTGCTATTTCTGCTTGTAACATCTGTGACTGGTGAGCATATGTATATTTTATTTTGGAAAGTTGAAGGAAAAAAAAATGTTGCTATCTACTCCTTTCCACTGCAATTGCAAAAGCATCTTTTCTGACATTGAAAAAATAAAGTGTTTGGTTTGAAAATGTAATGAGTTAAAAAATATTTTCTTCATAGCTACCTTATTAATTTTCTGCTTTATTTTGAAATTTAAAATAGAATGCAGGTGCCAAAAGTAGCTACAGCAATAATGCCCAATCCTATTTGCCTAAAATTCCCTCAAATATTTCCATATATTCTGACTGTCATCATGCTTCCATCTGTGGTTAATGTTTTCAGATTTTCAGTTTCAATAAAAAAGTACAACTGGGTTTCAACTTAATGAGGTCTTACTGAAGTTTTTGAAGTGAAACATTTAACACAGAGAATTACCTGAGTGGAATGTGAGGTTAAGAGTGGCAAATAGAGACAGGAAATACTTTCCCCAGAAGTTAAAACAGCCTTCCAGTGTGAGAAAGCAAAAACATCGCTGAGGAAATATGGGAATCTGGGAAGATAAAGAAAAAAACTGAAAAAAACCTCTGATAAATTTGAAGCACAGAACAATTTGTCTTTTAAAAAGACATCAATTAGTACAGTTTTGATCCTTGAAGAGAAATGAATACTATTTTTAATTTCTATGTATGTATTATATATATTTAAGTTGATGACTGACAGAAAACTGGTGTCAGAGGAATCTGATTTGATGGCATTAGAGTCTGTAATTAGAGCCATGCCTGATGACTTTCTCTGTTCTTTGATATGGAAAAAGCAATTTTTTTACCACAGACAGATTTATATGAAGAATAAAATTAACAGAATAATAATTAAAAAAACAAAACTCCAAACACTGCCTGTGGTGTGGCAAATTCCTTGCCAAAAATCTTCATTACCAAAACTCACATATAACTGATTGAATGTGCTTTAATCAGATGAGAAATATCACCTGGTCTGCATTTCTACACAGACACTGCTTCTCTACCAGTGAAGACACACCCAGGGACTTGCTGGATATTGGAAATTTCAGATATTTGTTCAAAGTGGCTATGAGGTCACAGTACTGGGCTTCTCCCCAGCCTTGTCCTGCAATCTGAATTGTTATTACAGTATAAAATAATGGAGAATTAATTCTTAACTAAATTTTTCTTACTTTGCCAAGAGGCAAGACAACCTTCATTCCAAATAAACAGACAGGTTTTCTTGGACATTCACACTTTAAGACCCATATACAGACATTCCAACACAGGAAATTCCAGTGACATGAAGAAAATAATCAAACACTGGAACAGATTGTCCAGAGAAGTCATCAAATCTCTTTCTGCAGAGATTTTCAATTTGTGAAACAATCTGACTAAAAGTTCATAGTGGCCCAGGCTCTGAGTGGAAGTTTAGACCAGATGATCTTCAGAGATTTTTTTCTAAACTAAATTCCTATACAATTCTATGAAAATATCAGATGAAAGAAGTGGGCATTGATGGATTAGTGAGAAAATAAGAAAGCTGTCAGAGATTCTGTTCTCCTCATGGAGCATGATTCCAACTTCAAATGCCAAGTTGCTGAGCTAAAGGATGCTAAAGGAGTGGTCAATAATGCCACAGTAGGAAGTAATTCACAAAGAATTAATTTCTTCATCATCCCTACTGTAAATATTGTGTGTAAAGCCTGCAGGCTTGGTTTAAGTTAAACACTCAGCAGGGAACTTGGGGATTGAACAAGGCAGCCCCAGTGGGCACCATCATTTCCATGAAAACTTGAATTTTCCAGTTCCTTGAAAGATGGTGTCTGATTATTGCTGGAGTATGGAGTAAAACAAATCCAGGTGGGCCATGAATCCTTGGGGGGTTTCAGAGTGTTGAAGAAAAAATTATTATCAAGATTGTGGGTATGTAGAGGAATGAACAAAAGAGTTTTAGAGCATTTACATATTTTGCCTGCAAATAAGATAGATACCAATAGGGATACCATAAAAAGCATACTTCTGAAACTACAATTGATTTTAAAACTAAGTATAGATGGACATGGGCAATTTGTCACAGCCCTTCAGGCTCATATATCTGCAATGTTTCTAAAATTCAGCACTTTACTCAGAGTTCATTGAGTTCATTTTAAAAATAATTTGTAAATACGTTTTCAAGAAAACTGCTGCTGGTGGTTATAATTCTGAGTTTTACAATAAATATTTCGAAGTATTTGCTGTGCATTTGAAAATCCAATCATCTCCTCAGAAGATGGCATGAGAGACACACTTTTAAATTACTGAAAGTGTTCAAGACATTATTCAAGCATCAGAAGAAACAGCAGACAAGGTCCTTTAGCATATATGACACACCAAGAGTGTATGTGATGTAAAACTTCTGTCATGAGACATCAGTCTAAATAATTTTAATCCAATTTATCAAATGATAGCTAACACAGTATAAGGAAATCATAGAAGTATGTAGAAAAGACTTATATAAAAGAGAGGCTATAGTTACTGAGCTGTTATTTTTTTTGTTAATTCTTTGCCTTAGCCATCCTCCTCATTTCAAGCAATATTTAGGTGATTGTCCTTACTGCTTAGATTTTATGGTTTTGTTTTCTTTTCAACAAGTACCCAAAATCTGAAAATCTACTCCGCTTATTTGCTGATATAATGAAAACTTTGGAATTTTGAGATTTGGAAAATTTCCAAAGGAGAAAAATCAAGGCAGCTGAAGACAGCTGCTTGGTACTTCTCAGCTGCTTGTCTTCACTGAGCAATATTTTCTAGGGACATGGATGGGAAATACAGGCTGTCCTTGGAAAACCTGTGTCTCACACCAGGACTTTCTGTTATTTAGCAATAATTCTAATTTGGAGATTTAATCTTAAGTTTAGGTGCAAAATGTGTCCGGCTGAGTGGACTAGACTGGGAATAATCCACAGCAGTGTTGGAGAGAAAGGTGAAAATATTTGCTTTGGGGGCCTGGCATCTTCAGCAAATCCCTGTTTCCCCTTAGGACTGAAATGATCACAGAATTCTCAGTTCTGAGGAGTCTGCCCAGAATCCCACCCTTCTCTGAGGCCACAAGTAAAGAGGTGACTTTAGACATCCATCTGAGACACAACTGGGACAAATGCTGATTTCCTTCTTAGTGTTACTTCTAAAATATATGAGAGCAGAGTTGGAGTGCCATGACAATGTCAAAAACTCATTTCAGGGAGTGGATGCACTGGCATTTCCTTTTTTTTTTTTTCAATTATGCACACCAGCACTGGTTTTCACTCAGGTCATGCCTTGCTCATAATTATTCTCTCTGCCCATTCCTGCAACTCAGCTGAGCTGCATGGTCTGGCAAGCAACAGCCCTGCCCTCCTGGCTGAAAAAAAGACTGACGTATTCCAAGTGTCAAAATTCCATTTCTTAGCACTTCACCTCTAATGGAAAGGATTTGTCCACTGAAATGTTTGGAACTTTTCAACAAAGCACAAAGCACTTCTGAATATCTGTCTTGGATTGTAACACTCACCCATAAAGCTGCTTTCAATAGCAAAATCTGCTACTTCAATCTCACACTTGCTAATAACATTCTCAGGTACAGCAAATAAAAACAAAGCAAGTCCATCAAAGTGACACTGCAACTGCAGACTGCAATTTGGACTCGATTGCCCTGTCATGAATTCTAAGGTTTTGTCCTAATCCCTTGATACAATATCGTGCCTTGATATTAACTTCCAAGAACAGAGCATGTTTGGATGTTGCTTCTTTTATACCACGGTGTCATTTAAGGTAAAATAAAACCTTATTTTACCTTATTTAACCTGTTCATTTGTTTTCTTTCCTGAATTAGAATTAAAATTACCATGAGTGACAAATAACTTAGAATGAAATTCAAGGCACATTAATTTTTTTAATGATTCTCCCACCATTCATTTTAATTTCGCTGTATGCATCATTTGCCTTCTTAATTTTTCCATTTAGTGAATTTATAACCAAACAAATCTATAATGCCTCTTTTAAAGGGAAAAGGTTTTGAGTTAGTCCTTTCTTGCATGGAAATCACTGGTCATTTATTTACAAGAAAAGCAGTAGGTAGTGAAAGAAGATTAACACAGAATGCACCCTGTGACATGGAAATACATGATTATTTTTGTCTCCTACAACCTCTCTTCTTGCTGAAGGTAATTACTTTTGTGTCTACTATATGACCATAATTAACAACTAATGTGTGGGAGCATGTATTTAATTTGTAATCAAATGGTATTTACTGTGTCAAAACTACCAAGCAGTTAGTATTTGAAGGAAAAGTTCTACTAAATCTGTGGGTTTAAGTTTTCAGTCATCATCTAATATTGTACTAGTTTTCCAAACTGTCTTTTCACAAACTTTTGTAGAACAAGAAGGTCTACAGTGGCAGAGTAAAAGATTTTGAGGATAAAAACCCTTATATGGTAAATATGAAAATTTCTTAAATGTCCTTTTTCCTCTTGAGTCCAAAATAAATAAAAATCAAGCTATCAAGAGCATTTATCTAGCTGTACAAGTATGACTTACAAGAAGGCTTCATTCCATTTGAGCCTATTCTTACAAAATTGCATCTGGCATTCAGCTGCCAGAATTTCTATTTTGACATCTTGAAAGTACATAATATTGCATTGTTCTCAGTGTGAAAAAGTGTTTTCTAATCAGCAAATTTCCCTGTTACACATTCCTGCCTGCACTTGTCAGCTCTTTCCAATCCTTGCAGCCCTTTTCCTCTTAGACAGCTGTAGAATAATATTAAATGCATTGAAGAGAATAAAATCAGAAGGTCTCCAAAAATCAGTGATGTTGGTTTGGCTACACATCAGGTGATACCTGGGTGGTTCCTTTAGAGGGCTTTTTGTCACTGTTATTTCTATCACAAATTCCAGCCCTGCCAAAAAAAAAAAAACAACAAAAAAACACCAGATCCTTCTTTCTTTTTTCTTTTTGTTCCTCTTCCTAAATTCCAAAGTGTAACAGATAATGAAAGCAGAAAGATTGTTCAAAGCAGTACTTTGATCTTGTAGCTAACATCCATCAAACTCTTTGAGAGTCTTGTGTCAGCCTGATTTCCCCTCTCCTGCTCATCAGCTTCTGTGAAATAATTTCTTGAAGTGTGGTCTTGACAAAATGAGCCATGTACAATAGAGAATGGCAAAAACATGACATTTCTAAGAACCAAAAATAAAACTGTGTCCATTAGGAGAAGACTCAATTCTAAAACATTAACATTTTATCACCCGTTCACTTGAACTTCAAAATTAAATCCTGAGCAGGTAATTATCTTCCATTAATTTTAAGTCTGCTCTAAGCAAGACAAGTAGTTTCTACAACTTCTGATACTTTTTCCTAGAGGGAGAACATTTGTTAATGCTGACCTTTTCTCGAGGAACATTTGATTTTGACGAACCGAGTATTTTGTTTGTTTTTCTTTTTTTTTTTTCTTTCAACAGACAAGTATCTTACAAAAAAATTGAACCAGCTCAAAAGTACAAGTTATCCCTCTCCTGGTTGAGGCCAGTGCAGCCACAGAGGCTCTGCCCCCATCAAAACCTGGTATCACTGCCAAGGGCTGCAGGGAGGGTCGGCCCCACTGCACACTGAGGGATTATTTCCAACCTTCAGATTGATTTGTCATGTTCTGCAGTGGCACCTTTTGAACTCTCAAGACTGAAAGGAAGGGCAAAATGTAATATTCTCATAAATCTTGAAGGTTACTCCTTTCTTAA
>JANRMJ010000054.1:3132002-3143031 GCA_025584955.1 Alethe diademata
AAGGAAGGGCAAAATGTAATATTCTCATAAATCTTGAAGGTTACTCCTTTCTTAATTTTTTTCCTCTGTGTACTTGGAATTCTCTGAATGAAAATATGGACGAACACAGCACTGAACTTTGCTGATCCAATCTGCTCTGCATGGATGGTCACAGAGCATTCATTAAAGTGGATTCTCTGAAGTTTTCTTCAAACATGCAATTTGCAGCTTGGTTCTACACTGAAGAATTCACCTGAGACTGACTTTCTGACATTTGTCCAAATCCAAACTCTAAAAACCTTTAAGGATTTTTTTTTTTATATATTACAATTTAAACTCTAAAAATCTGGGTTATTTCCAAAACCAGATTTGCAGTACAAGTTGGAAGAGCTATTACCAATGGCACTAAGTAGTGTCAAAAATATTTCTAAGCTAGACTGTCAAGCCAACAGAAATAATTGATTTCAGGACAACCAAATGAAATAATAAATACTAAATTCCTGTGCCCCTCTAGGAGAAAGAGAGTAATGCATCATCAAACTCACTGAAACTTTACACTTCATGGTTTGTACTGTGCACTTAAAAATTAAGCATATTTATGACTTCATTAAAATGCAGTAACCAGAGAGATCAGCAAATTATTGGTGTATTTTTGAGGGTTCCATCCTGTTCCAATGCCTG
The DNA here is from genome assembly GCA_025584955.1 of Alethe diademata. Lineage (NCBI taxonomy): Eukaryota > Metazoa > Chordata > Aves > Passeriformes > Muscicapidae > Alethe > Alethe diademata. Next base: position 3,132,663 of record JANRMJ010000054.1, read on the forward strand.
ACCACTCTTCCAGGGAAGAAATCCTTTCCCAATATCCAACCCAAACCTCCTCTGGCAGCATTTGTGGCCATTTCCTCCTGTCCCCTTCTTTCCTGGGAAAAAGGACTGATCATTCTCTGGGCTCAGCCATCCAGCCAGGTTTTCACCCAGCACAGGCTACACCCATCCATACCATGGAAAGCCAGTTTTTCCAGGAAAATTCTGTGGGAAACAGTGTCAAATCCTTTAATAAAATCCTTTAAAAATAGGGATAAAAAAAGGATAAAATCCTTTCCTCTGGACAGACAACATTCATAGCCTTTCCCTCCTCCACCAAGCAGGTCACCTTCTCATAAAGGAAGCTCAGGTGGGGCAAGAAGCACCTGACTTTCATAAATGTTCTGACCAGGCCCAAACCCCTTGCTGTCCAGCTAGAAAAATATTTCTGGACAGTATTTCTGTTGTTTTCATCTGCTCCAGAACTGTGCAGGCTTCATGACCTACGTGGAAAGCTAAGGTAAAATGTATATTTTGAGAGCCATCATGTCCACAGTCCTAATGTAGAGTGAATGGTTTGGTTATTAATGCCTGAAAATCAGGTCAGTAGGGGAAAACACTTTTTCATAGCACATCTCAAACCTAAATTCATATGGAATCATACACTGAAGAATACAACAGTGTATAAATGCCTACAAAGTAGCTAGTATAAAATCCTCCATCACTGAGTTCCTAATTAGTGTCTCAGTTGTAAAGCACAAAATGTGTCAATTAGCTGTTAAAGAGGAAAAGAAAGAAAAAAAAATCCCAGCATAGTTCTCCCAACAAACTTGAGGGGTGTTTAGGCAGCTTTGTAATGTAGCACTGTAGGGTGTCAAGGCAGCACGCTGGAAAGTTACTGGGGTGGAGCAGAATCCTGAACCCTGGTGCAGTCTGATGCACTTTGAGGGGATTTCTAGGCTGGATTCAGTCCTGCAGACACTTCTATGACTTTACTGATCCCTGTATTGCTACTGAAATCAAAGATCCAAACAAGATGTAGGCGTCACCCTCCAAGCACCCAGCTTTGCAGAGCAGGCTAGTAGGCAAGATGTAATTAAGCACCCTCATGAATTTTTCTTCAGCCTGGATGCCTAAATTTGGCTCCTACATCTATGCAAGTGACCTATTTCTTAAATATGCTGAGTGCCTGCAATTCCCAACAATTTATGCAATCAATCATCGTTAAATTGTACGAAAATACTGATGAAACCTAAGTTGCCCACAGGCATTTATTTCTGCTCATTGTTACTATTAGAGAAATGGCATTTATTCTGAGAAAAACTTCTTTAAAACTAAAGAACAAAAATGCATTTTTAAATGTTGAAAAGTTGCATAGCATGAATTTTGTTCCAGGAGGGAGGAAATACTCTTATGTTACTCAACTATAGCATATCACTGAATAATAAAATGGGTCATACCTCCAATATTTAAAATGATGAAAATATAGAGAAGCATAGCAGATTCTTGAAATAAGGTATTTTAGGACTACACTGCTTGGATCTAAAGAGACATTTTTGGAACAGCAGGACAGACAGCCCTTCAGCTTCCTTAAGAATTACCATCACCTTCTCTTTCCAGGACCTGAGGAACACTAAATTTCCTTTCAGCATTTGGTGAAAGCAACCAAGGACTGATGCAAATGTGGATCATGGAAATGCAGGTATTCAATGGATGGAGGAGCATTTCTTTATTATAGCAACTGAACCAGCCCAGGAGCTTTCTCACTTTTATCCTTCTGATCCTCTCCCCTTTCCCACAGGGGAGTGTGAGCAAACAGCTGTGTGGGATTATTTGACACCAAAACCACAAAATAAACACATTTCCACTAGGGAAACAAAATAGAAACTGGACTTCTTCATGTCCCTGGGAAAGCAGTTCTTCAAAGCCTGATACAAATATATTTGATATTTGCACTTTCAGAGATAACACCACATGCATCCTGATTTTGCACAGGCCTGATAAGAGCATTTTTCCTTGGAGATGTGAGACACTGACATCCCTGAGACAGCCTGAGCACTCAGGTGAGCCAGGAGGGTTAATGAGTGCTTCACATTCTCTCCATTCAGGTGTCTGAATACCAGCACTTCTTGGTCCTGGTGGACACACCATGAATACAAAAACAAAGTTAATGACATTTATTTACACCTATGCTGACATTTTTCTGTATGCAGAGGAAAATCATCAACATATTTTCTTAAAGGTCAAAAGCCTTTGCATAATATATTTCACTGCATGGAATGGATACCCTCTGATATAATTCAATTGCTGTGTTTACCCTAAAAAACCAATTCTTTACCCTTTCTAATGTACTGCTGTGTTTTCTGTCTTTTATTTCCCATTTTGGAAACATATTTTTTATTCTCTCAGCATATAGCATATGCTTACTGTTCGGTTTGAGTTGACATTAATTTTCTTGGTTTCCCACAAAACAACCTATCAACATTTATCCCTATCAATATTCATTATATTGTGATGAATATTACAAGTAATGGATACACCTTCAAAAGCAGTATCCTCCTTGTTTCTCTCTGCTGATTTCCTTGTACTTATACATTCTTAGATACTTAGTTCTTCTCTGATTATTCAGGCTTGGTGGAGATTACACAGTGTTTCTAAATTCCATCCCAGAATAAAACTGCATTTCTGCACCCTTAAATCTTTTCTTCCCCCCCAGCACAGGGTTGATTCTCAGGTGGTGCATTATCAAGAAATTTCTTTAGATGAGAAACCAGATGAGTAATCATTTAATATATTGAATCCACTCATTCATTCAAGTTCCCATAAATATTGTCACCTTTTTTAACCATTCTCAGGGCCCAGGAAACTTAACCGTATATAAATAAGATCCATTTAATACAGGTACTTTCACTACTGCTTCATACAAAAGCAATTGCCATAATAACTGTGGAAAGAACTCTGGGAATGGAAGATATTGGTGAAAAGCGCACGTTTTGTTTAAGGCCATGTACCTCTGTTACTGAAAATAATCATGAAAATGATCTTTGCAAAAAAGAGCCTGTGAACTGGCAAAGGGAGAAACTGGTAGCGTTAGGCAAAAATATTTTAGGCATTTGTGGGGGATCAGTCCAACTGTACGTAAATTCTAAAGGCCTAATCAAGGTCTTCAGTCACTAACTAATTACTGTATTTGTTTTTTTCCATAACAATATGGTCTCCCCAGAAACACACTCTGGGCAGAATGAACTGATCATTGCTTTGTCTTTATGAAAATGTAACTTGATTGTACTCAGGTTTTTAGAGAGGGGGGCTGTATAGGTCACCAAGTTCTCAGGATGCTTTGGAAAAAGGGCTTTGAAGAGGTGTGCTAAATATTTATTCCTTATTAATATAATACATTCAACATATTATCAAAATAAGAAATAACAGAGATTAAATGAAATAAAATTGAAAGACAAATTAATTAAAGGACAAATGCTAATATTGCAAAAGAATAAACAGGAAGTTCGAAGTTGTTGTAAACTAATTCTTTGCATTTGAATTAAAATTGATGAGAGTGACAGAGACTGTAAATGGTACAATTTCTACTACATTTTTTCCCCTCCTCTGTTAAATTCTGACCTCTAAGCTAAGTTTTGTCTCTCAGCCATCTGGAATAAGGTTTTCCCTGTTGTTTCGTATGCAAAAGTTGATTAGGACAGACTTAAAGGCTGAACAGCAGATATTATAGAAGATTGGGAAATATCATCCTTCACAATATAACTGATCAAAATAAAAAAAAAAAATCTAATATATCCTTGTACTTGTGCACCAGTCAAGTCTCTTCCCCTGGTGTTCTGCTTCTACAGAACCTCTCTCTGCCTTTTGCTTCTTCAGAAACAAAGGTACAGAAGTAGGATCCCTAAAGAATAAATTTTAGATTAATTTAAAATCCTTAGTGTCATCAGTTCCATCCAGATGAAGGGAAAAAAGGGTGGTGAAACACTGGAGCAGTTTGTCCAGAGATGCTGTGGGGTTTCAATCCGTGGAGATATTCAGGATATTCTGCCTGAGCAGGGGTTTGGACTACACAACCTCCACAGAGCACTTCCAGCCTTTAGGAATCTGATTCTGTGAGAAGTGAAATAAATCAGACACAACCTACTGACAGGCAAGCCAAAACCAACTCCAGGCAGTTCAAGACAAGGCAAAGAAAACTTCACAGCTTCCAGTTTGGAGGGTTTGCCACTTCAATATGTGTGCAATGACTGGGTTGTTGGTGTTCTTTTGCTTCCATTAAAAAAAAAAATCACAGGTGTAGATGAATAATATATGAAAATATTCTATTTAATTTCCTGTGTATTTTTCTTCTCTGTTCATGTAGGATTGTACACAAAGTAACCTTTACTCCTTTTTAATTAATTTTCTCAAGTGTCACATTTATGCTGCAAATCATCCACTGATCATGAATTCTCTGTTTGCATTGAACAAACTATTCTTGGAGCAGCATGAGAAGCATAAAAGGTTTGTATATCAACATTTCAGTATTTTTTATTTACACTTGCTATTTAGCATTTGGGCAATGCACTCCTCTGGGGCCTTTTACCCACATCCTCTAAACCAAATAAAAGTCAGATTTCTGAATAAGGAATAACTGCTGATCTGACCATGCTGTTATACAGGCCAGTGTCTTTTTCATTCTGTTTTACATTAGGAAAAAAACCCCAGATAATTTAAAAATTATTCAAAACATAAAATATTGAACCTATAGCACTGAGTTGCACTCAGTGCACTGAGTCCTTGAGAATTTTACTGTGGTTTGCATTTCATTCTGGAAAGTTTGCATTTCTTTCAGGGAATTTAAACCCTGTTAAGCTGTACAGAAAAACTTAACAATGCATTTTTAATATGTACCTTCTAAATTGGAAATGGTCTAATTAAATCTTTACTCCCAAGTATCCACATTAAATAGCTTTGTGAAATCTTCATGTATCCCTAGGAAACTCTAAATAAAAAAATCCTGAGATGCATCTAGTGAGTTAACTTCTAGTTCTCCTCTGTGGTTAGAGGCAGTACAATGAAAAGATGCAATGATATTTGTCAGTTTGCTTTTTTTTACCCATCAGATTGAGATAAGGTGATGTGAACTGGTAGACAATGAAAGTACCCCTTGCAATTTGTCATCATTAGCTGAAACAACATTCTAAACACACATTATTAAAATCTGTTATTTTTGCAAAAACCTTAATTTTCCTTATTCTTTCATTTTTCAGTTTAACCTGTACATCCCCTATATGTGATGCACATGCTGTCCACCTAAAATGCACTTTTGTCTTTTTTCCCCTCACAATATTTAATTTATACACAAGGAAAAAAATGCATAAGGTAATATATATGCACCTACCAAATCTACTTGGAAAAATATACTGACAGCCCTCTCATGACAGTATAAAATTTGTGCTTTCTTGGTTTTTTGGTTTTTTTTTTTTTTTTTAATGAATTCTGTGTGCACCTGATAAGCAGTGGATCATAGAAGCTCATACCTTTTACCACAACAGGAGCACAGCAGACTTCATGAAGTCCATATTTTGACTTGAGTGCAGCACCTGCTGGAGGTCTTTGAGTATTTTTAAATGCAAACTTGTATCTCCCACCAGCCAATTCAGCATATCTAACATGTGCCCTATGTAAATATTCACAGTCACTCCCTAATTATTTTCAGGATGTTTCCTGGAATGACAGGTCATGCTCACAGCTTCATTAACTCTGCTGTGCAGTACCACTGCATGGACAGTGTGCACTGCCTAATCCAGGCAAGAAAAATGGTGCTATTCCCCAATTTTAACAGAATAACCACTACTCTCTCTCAGGATGTTGATGAGATTGGAAAACTATTTCAGGTGAAGCCATCAGAACATTAATACAAACTGTCCTGGTTCTGTGTACAGTTATTTTTTAGCTGCTGTGCCTGTGCATGGCACTGCTGCTCCATTAAAGAAAACTGATAATGATGCCTTTGACACGGCTCCTTCATTTACAGATTACACAGTAATGGAGCTTGGTGGTCTCTGTTGGTAATCATGAAAATTTCATTCAATTCATGTTTAACTGTGAAAGATCTTTCTCATTAATTTTTTTTACCTAAACACTCACTCACTGAACACAGTAAATTTTTATCTAAATGCTCACAAACACTGAATATAATAGATGTCAGAGAGGCAGCACATTCTTTTCTTCCAGCAGTCTCTGAAATTTCAAGTTCATTTGTTCACCTTTCCAAAGCAAAATTTCTGTAACTATGGATTACCACTAGTAATAGTTGCTGGAAAGAGGAACAGTTATCTTTCACTATATGACCCAAATTAATTTGCCAGGAATAATTTTGTCTCTAAAATGGCAATAAATAGCAGTAATCTATGTTTCAGGCTTTCCTATCATTAGTGGGCCCATCTGTGTTAGTGTTTTAACTCAACTGGTGAGTTGTAAATGGTCAATAAAATTGGAAATTTAATAAGATTTTTAAAAGAAAAAAAAATAAAAGAAGAAACAAAACATTGAGACATTTGCTTTGACATCTTATTTAAATTATGAAATATGAAGGAAAGATCAGCACAATACAAAGCTACCCTTTCCATGAAAAACCACATAAAACTGACCCAAAGTATTTCATGTTTGCATTCCAACATTTTTTCAGATATAGGTGATGCCTGAGCTGATCTCTTCTCCAAGGCAGTGTTTTTTTCTAGCTACTGGCAAATTGCTGTGTCAGACTTGATTATCCAGTCAAGTTTACACAACCTTGTCTTGACTCAGTTCATGTGTGCAGTCCCTGCATTGATGAATTGCATAATCAAACTGTGGCAGCATCAAAGGGGAATCACCCTCTGGCCAAGCCTGAGAGATCCGTGTTCCATCATCTCCAGCAGAAGTGAAAGTCAAACTCAACTTTGGCAGAAACAGGCAGGCCTCCACTAAATCAATAAGGTAATCAAAGCTTTATAATTAGATCAGTGCAAAGAACAGCAGCAAGGCCTGGCAAAAATCTGCATTGGACCTAGATCCAGATATACCCAGGGCTGAGTTTGTCATAGGAATTTTTCATGTCTTTGAACAGTTGTAGTGAAGCAGAAATTCAGAGCATTTATGGATCAGAGCATTTATGTGCCCAGCCAAAGGATATCAAGAGGAACAGGAGCAACATATTTCACTGTTACCTGGTACTTCAGCCTTCTCCGTCTAATGAGGAGCACAGCAACCACAAATCCCATCTCAAACCTGAAGAGCCCACTGAGTAGAAGATGTACTTTCATTTGCAGAGAGGTAGAAAATACTGAAAATTCAAGTCTATCAAGACATATCCATCAGACAACCCTCAATGTCTGCAGTCTGGACACCCTTTTAAGGAAATGCTACAGCCCAGGAAGAGCTTCTGAATGATATGATTTTGTGCAGAAATTCTGAAACCTTTTAAGAGGGTTGTATGATGTCTTTTTATGTTTCTTTTTGTGACTGGAGGAGAAGGAAAATACTGACAATACATGTTATTTTAGCTCTGATTTAATTCCCTCAAGAGAAAAAAAAGGAAAAAAAAAAGTCTGATTTCAGAAAAAGTAGGGAATTTTTCACCAGAAAAAGTAGGGAATTGTATATAGAATTATGTTCTGCACAGTGTATAATGTTCTCATGTTCTCTTTCTCTGTCAGGAAGTGTTCTTTGAACTCAAAGGCTTCTTCTCAAGAATCAGTCTCATCCTGCTGAAACCTGTGTATTAACCAAAAGTTGCACTTCCCTTGACTTCAGAACTGTGTATGAGCACTCTGACTTCTGTGTGAGATAAAATTACTTTGAATAAATCCAGGATTATTTTGTCTGCTGTAACCAAATTTGAGTTCCGTGTTTCAAAAATCACCTGTGCTACAGCAGAGCAAGTGCTCTGGTAGCCTTGAGGAAGTCTCCAAATTTTTATTTTAAATATATTCTCTTCTGTTTTCCAGGTGTGAAAACATCAATACTACTAATGTACTCCTCTAATATCAGGAAGGGACAAGACAGAAAATTAGCCACCTTGAGTGGATACCTCAGTCAGTGCAGGGTATATGATTTTGCTGAGCTAAAGCAGAATTTGCAGCTTTCAAGGTTTACCTTTAGAACTGTTTTTTAGAGGAAATTGAGACAAATGTGTTGCTCTGCCAATACCATTAAGATAAAAGGAGGCTTGTATTAAACAAGAGAGTTGCACTTAGATCATGCACCCGGTTAAAGCTGGCTATCTCACCCTACCCATCGAGGAAAAAAAGGCCACCCTGATCTTTTTCTCAGGAGTCTGGCTGATTTGAGCTGTAGCAATTTCTGAGGTACAAATGTCCTGAGCTGATTTGGGCCAGCTGCACTTTAATCGAGGCCAGAAGGCATTAACTATTTCACTGCTGCTTCATCGTGCAAAATTCATCCCAAGTGTGCCCGCTCTTGTGACATTGCACACACAGAAAGGGGTGGCAGAGCTGGCCAGTGGTAACTGCACAAAAACATCATAAAAGCCATCAGAAGTAAGGCTGATAAGCAGAAGGAAAAAACTCATTGCATTATGTTCCCCCTTTGAACAGACAAAAATATGTGCAGCTCTTTCAAAGTGCTAGGTCACACACTGAAGCATATCAAGTAAAGCCTTTTAATTTAGGATGCCTCAGTGACAATAAACGAGCCCCGGTGAGTGGCAGCCGCTCAGTTCAGTGGGGCTTCTCACATGATTAAGAGCTAATCAGTGAGCTCAGCTCTGATCCCTGCTCCATGTGCCAGCCAAGGGGGTCAGGAGGGTCAGGGCTGAGCGTGGCACAGAGGATTTGAGCAGCAGATTCTGCTCAGAGAGCAGTGTGAGCATCACCCGCTGCGAAGATTAAGCTCCCCAAAGGAGGGGGCAATGCAGCCAGGAGAGGGGGACAAAACCAGAAAGGAAGACAGTTTCTTGGACAAATCAGCCAGACTGAGAAGGGCAGGGTGAGAAAAGAGGCTGCTTATTAAATTGAATAACTTAAAGTGACAGAGTGTTTAATTTTTTCAGAAGGGCTGTAGCACCCAACCGAGACACGTCTTCAGTGAGCACTGTCAGCTCATGCCTGCCCACATCCCTACCCCACCAAACCCTCTTTCTGCCCATCCTATAAAGGAAAAGGCTTCCCTAGCCTTTTTATGTATCATAACATTCCCCAAAATGCATCTGGAATATAAAAATACTCAAATGTATACTCTTGGGAGCATACCAAACTCCAAATATTTTTGCCTTCTGACGAGGTCTGAGCTTTTTCCTGGGTCTTATCAGTGGAAAAGGAAACAGATCATGTGAAGACTGCCTGAGGAATCCAAAACTTTTAAGAAGTAGCTGGAAAAGGCATCAGCCAAGGGATTACAACAGATTAACCTCAGAAGATTTCATTCTTCTCAGGTCTGTCAGCTCATAGCTAGGTAGCACAGATTGGCTATTAATAGATGTACAGTAAAGGCAGCAGTTTTTCAAGATACGTGGTTATCCTTGGCCACCTATCTGGGAGGAGAATCAATCCCCTTTTTGTATTGAGCTTCCCAACTTGTTACAAACAAGCTATGGAAAAAGCACACAGCAAATCTCTTGGAATTTGCACACACACAAAGGTACAGGCACATATATACCCCCTTCATGCTGGATTTCCACAGCATACATTGAATTTACTGCTGCACCTTCTACAGCAACCATTGACTACAGAATTTAATAACTTAATACCCTGATCCTCTAGGAGATTGTCCAGCAAAGCACATCAGCAGATACAAAGCAAAGCTTTCTAAAATATTTTTTCACTAGCAGACATAATTTGGTCAGTTATTTCTACAAAGAAACCTTGGCTGCACTCGCAGGTCACACATAATTATCTTGTTTTACATATCCAGCATTCAAAACCAAACTTGTTTTGACAAGGCACAACAGAGAATCTCCTGAAGATCTGAAATCCTCCCCAGGACCTGCAGATTGTTAGTATTCCTGGCACACATTTTAACCCACAACCTCCAGTGTTCAAATTCAAATATTTTTGTTTACTGATACCTGTGTAAAGCTTTACTAGCCAGCTTAAAATTAAAGCTGTTTCCAACAACTGGCACAACATAGAGATACATTTATTTTAAGGCACATATTGCATATGTTTAAAAGAAAAGTGGAAAAGATAAAAATATTCTTCTCCCCTCCCCTCAGATCAGACTGGTCGCCAAAAGAAGTTAAAATCCTGTAAAGAGGAATTTATGCTTGGAAAAAAATACTCTGCCATGTGTAATTTAATTAATCACCTCCATAAAGCTCAAGGCCATCTGCTCAATGGATGGTGAGGAGAAAAAAGATGAGATGAGATTGGAGAAGACAATTGTGGTGGGATTCAAGTGCATTTAGTGT
>JANRMJ010000054.1:3149958-3177034 GCA_025584955.1 Alethe diademata
AGATGCCAAGAGAAGTTGCTGAACCTGTTGACAGATTTTCACTTCAACAAAAAGCAGAGGAGCAGAGGGTAGGAGATCTGATAGAAATCTGCACAGTTGACACCTGCAGGGAACTTCCCCAAGACAACATGGGATACCCTGGAAGTTCAGCAGATTCTGGGATATAGGGATGCAAACCTGTTGCAGGGATCCTGGGAAGCAACCAAGGGAACTTTGAGAGGAAAAAAAGAAAGATGCATACAAGAATCATGGTTTTAAAAAAGCCTGGTTCATTTGCTGTTCACAGAATGCTTAATGTTTTAAATGAGAAGTTACACATTTTGTGTGATCTAAAAAAACCAAACAAAACCTTTGGGAACCTAGTACTGTCATGGCCAAGCACATAAGGACTCATCCTTTTGTGTCATGGACTTTATTTTCGCAGGTGTGTGACATGAGTGGCATTGCCTTTTGAATTATTTTCAGCTGACATTAATCCTGAACAACTATCATAAACATTCCCATATAATTCCTCATTCCTGGAGTTCTATCACTAGGCCCAAGGCTTATTGCAGAGTCCAGGAGATCTTCTCCTAAAGAGCTGCACCTTTCTGCAGGCAACTATGCTGTAGTTCTGTTAGCATTGTTTAAAATAATATTTAAGGAAAAAACCATGAATTTTCTTCTAGGATATCATCTGTGATCATCCTAGAAGCCAGACCTGGCATTTTTGTAAGAAACACCAGAATTATCCTTCTCCTGCCCAAACTCACAGCCTTCTCCAGGCCTCATTCTTCTGAAGTTAACCCTGTGCCTTTTAAAATGTGTACTTTTTTGACCTCTTCCACTAAACCAGGTTGATTGAAGCCCCATCAAACTTGACATTCATACAGCAAGCAAATATCTAAAATGCAAACTTTGTTCCCAGAAAGCAAGAAATGAAAAAAACAGAAAGAAAGAAATGTGCACAAGCCCCTTTTGATTATGTACCTGATCACACCTTCCCTTTCCACTAAATCCTCATTTACCAAAACACAGCATTCTACCCACTCTGGCCATTTCTCTCTCAGTATTTCCAACTCCGTGGTCGAACTACCAACATAACTTGAGGAAGAAAAACCAAATGGCACAGGCAGAACTGTAAAAGATGGGACAAAGGATGGATGTTATTAGCCCTTGTCACATCCAAAATAAACAAAAAAGATCAATCCAAAGCTACCTGTGAGAATAATAGCATTTGTACAGATTATCTTAGACCATCCCAAACAAACAGACCCAGAAGTGAGAGTTATTTGTGCTTGATTTTTATGTCTTGACATTAACAGTGCTTTTAAGCGGCATTTTTTTTGTTGTTTTTGTTATAAAGATGAATAAATCAAGAAACACACATAAGCAATGCTGCAGCAGCTTTCACACTTACTGGGCAATTACGTTTGCAGAGAAGACAAATAGGCAAAGTGTTTCAGCAGGATGAAATACTAAATTTCCCACAATGAGGGATTTGCTGCTGCCTGGCAGTGAAGGGGAATGAGAGAGCGATGGGGAAGTGAATCAGGAGGGAATTCCACACGTGATTTACTGACACACTCACAGCACATTTACAGCCATTAAGGCAATCCTTCCTCCAGAGGCACCCGGGAGATTCCTCTAATGCTTCCACTGGGATTGTCAGGCATGAATCCTCACAGCTTCACAGGATTATTATGCTCTGACTGTTTGCATTGTTGTCCCTCTCCTCTGCACATAAATGTAATTCTCATTACAGCTAAAGGGGTCCTGTAGAAGCAGTGTAAGGGAAGGAAAACTGCAGATTGCTGGTCAGGAAAATTAGGAAAATTTGTAAAGTTGCTCAAAAGGTCAGCCACACCTAGAAATGCCAGTTGTCACCATGTGCAGCTGGTGTGCACATTTATGATTGAAAAAAATAGAATTGAAAAGGGAACTGGGTGGGCAGACCGGCAATCAGCTCCACCACTGATGGTTAATAGGGGCAACCAAACAGTGAGTGCCTGGGTAAAGGAGGGTCTGACATATTTCTGACTTATTTCTGACTTATTTCTGGCCTCTTTCTGTTACACTGCATGTTCTGGTACATGGATGTATGCTCTGAAATGCTCAAATAAACATCTACTCGGTTTCTATAACCACACTGTGTAGTGGGTTTGAAACCAGCACACTCTGGAAACACATTTTTAATTCCCAAACAGATTTCCACTTTGATCAAAAAAGGTATTAAAAGACATATTCTCTACTCACAACTAAGCCCTTCAAAACGGGTTAACACACAAGCACATATTTAGGGCACACATTCCCTTAGACAGTAAAAAATGAAATTCAGGATTAATAAAACAAAGCAAAGTACTCATTTCTCTCAAACCCTATTTAAAAGCTGTACTTTCCAGGCAAGACAAAGGACATACATGGATCATGAATGAAATATTTCTATACACAGAAATCAGGGCTTTTTTCTGCATGCTGTTGCTGGATGGAAGGTGCATTTTTCAAAAGAAAAAAAAGAAAGAAAATGTAAGAAAAAAGTTGCAAAAGCAGACAATTTGTTGAAAGTTCATAATTGTTCATAGTATGCAGCATGCATTTAGAAACTGTCTTAGGCTTGCTAAATTATATATAAGGCTTATAAGGGATGAAATATTTGAGGACCACAGGTGATTTGTATTTTCAGAAGCTGAAAAAACACCCCCCTTCTTCACACTGCAGAAAGCCAAATGCACCATCAGTGTGGATGGAGCAGTTAAAATGAATGTCAGGTATTACAGCATATAAAAGAGCAATCCACACTTCACAAAAAACAGGTGGATAAATGGATTTCCTCCCTTGCTTTGCCAGAGTCAGAGCTGGTTGGTTTTAGAGTCTGTTGTAGAACTTTGTAAACATGATTTTTGCCCTCTCTATCTCTCTGTCACGCACACAGAGGTCAAAGAGAAGGAGCACCTTGAGTAGCAGTCAGGAGATATTTTCTGGAGGCATAACTGGTGACCTATGATCAGCTGTGGACATTAATCTAAAGTAATGCCTGCTAATGGTTAAAAAAAATCTGTTTAATAGCCACAGAATGCTCTCTCTTAGTGCAGTATCACTGATTTAAGTAAATTACATTGCAATTACTGAGGTAATAATGACCTAAACAATACTGAAGCAGGATTTTTTTTTTTCTGAGTTCCAGGTTTAGCTCTATAGGGACTTTTTTTTGGGTATTGGGTTTTGCTTTTTTAAAATTATTTTTATTTTTAAATTATAATTCTTGTCCTAGAAGTGCCATGGGAAATGCCAGTGAAAAGAAATGAATTAAATATGTTTGTGTTTATATGGCAGGAGTAGCTGACTGACAAAGAGAGCATTTCCCTATTTGGTCACTGGTGGGAATTAAGTTCAGTCAAAGGTAGAACAAGTTTTTCAGTGCTATGTGAAGAAAAGGTAATGCCTTTATTGTATTTACAATAGCCAAATGCTGATATTCAGATTAAAGAAAAATTTAAAAACCAAAACAAAAAACCTCACAACCAAAGAGTTAATGAAGATATCATTACTGTCAGTTTTGAGAGAATCTAGAGAAATTTGTGACTCTGCACCTCAGATTTATGCCATATTTTCAGAATTCTTTCCTCCAATTCCTCAGCTTTATTATAATGCAAAAATCACACACAGCTACATCTTAATCTACATGATATTCAACAATTGAAAAAAAAATATAATAGCTATACATAATAAAAAAGATTCTAAAAATTCTTTTCCATTTGGAGCAAATGAACTACACATTTCTCTTGAAGACATAAAAGCATGTTTTGCCCTGATCAAATTTGTTTAAGTTATATTATAATGCTTAGCATAATACTTTATTATATATATGATAGTAATTTCATAAAATATTATTTCTGTGAAGAGACTAAATTATTCTGGATGTCTGAAATGTTTAAGAGTAGAATAAATTCCATTACGGCCTCTGCTCGCATGACTTTTTTTTTTTTTTTTAATGCCTCTCAAGGATTGCAATTGTGTTGAAGCAGTTATTTTGGAAAAGTATTTTCCAAAAGTTTGAAGAGATTCACCTGTGGTTCCATTTCATATTAACCAGGGTTGGTGTGGAATATTTTTGTCACAGACACAGAGATCAAGAGTAATGAAATATATGGCCAATCATTAGTATTTTTAGGTTTCATTGCAAAGATCAGGGAGACAGGTTATTGAGCAGAAATTATTGCAGCAAAAGGAAAATTGTATTCTTGTTATGTCAGCAGCAAATTATTTTTCATCAGCTCAAAATTTATGCATTTTTACCAGTAGACTCTACCCTGAGCTAACAGGTGCTTTACATTATGCTTTTTTGTAAACATACACCAATGCAGAAGTTAAGTTAGAATATATTAATTGTAACAACATTTTTCAAAGTCTAATGCAAACAAGCAAAGAAAGACTTTTTAAAAGTACAATTTGCTAGAGCTCCAGCAGTCTAAACATCATTTTAGATCAAAGACATTTCAAGAGCTCCAACACTTTTTGTTGCTGGTAGGGGACCATCAAATATTTCTGATTCTCCTGCTGTGAAATTAAGGGGACAAAGATCAGATAGTAGTTTAAGCAGGTGTCTGCCTCCATGAGAATAAAGCTTAGCACCCCAATTTGGAAAGAAATGAAAGCAACATTACTTTTTTTTATAATGATTTTTGTTTTATCTGATTTCTCATCCAGGAAAAATATAGTTACAAAATGCAATGTAAATGCTGTACTGTGAAAAGCAATTTTACATTGATATTAAAAATTATAGCAAGGAGTTAAAATACAGAGTTAAGTCTTGTCATCAGATATTTTCCACACGCAAGGGGGTGAATTTAGGTACAATACTAATTTCTGGCTACTGAGAGGATTTCCATCTCAGCCCTAACCACATATCAGCTCCCAATAACACCTTTCTTTCTATGAATATAGATGCCTTGAAAAAGTGAGCCCAAAATCCTGAACAAAGCAGGTGAGTATTTTAAGGCTGTGGAGAAGCAGAGCTGATCTGTGAGCAATCTGGGTTAGCAGGAGCTGCAATTCAGGCAGGGATCACAATTCCTGCATGAAGGACTTCCCCAGGCAGCCAGCCCTGACTGGGGGAAAGCAGGAATGAGCTTTTCTGGATGGAGCTGCAGTGCAGCAGCAGAAACACAGACTCAGCCCAGCAAACCCCTTTCCCTCCCTGGGGAAAAAATAGGAGAAACTCCCTCAGATCAGAGGCAAATGAAGGATATTGGCAAACTGCTAATGCAGCCACCAACAGCACCCAGAGCACAATTCAAATTACGAGTGTTACCTGGTTATTAAAACCAAAAGGTCTCTCTCTGTACCCAGATCATTTGCTGATATTGGATATTTTCTCAGAACACATTTCCTCAGGGATTCTGTCTTCCTCCTCTCTCTGTGGCTCAGGTTTCATTTTCTGGGAGGAAACCATTCCCAATGGGAGCACCTGAGATTTGATAACTCAGCTTGTTCTGGGAGTAATGTAGATAGAATTAATTTATCCTTAATTCTTTTACTGCAAAAGCATCTTGATTCTAGGCCTGTATCTATTTTGGACTTAAAGGTCTGGGCCTAGAACAACTTCAACTAAAGCACTGTTGGTGTCAAAACAGAATTTTGCTGTTTTCTATACAAAAACTGAAACTTAACAAATCTTCAGAGCCCTCCTCAGCTTGGACAACTCAGAGTTTCTGACATCTTGTGCTGGGCAGGGATTCTACTACACAGAAACCCACAGAGTCTCCCCCCCAATAACAAATGTATTATTTCCTTCCTATTGAATTCCCTTAAGCAAGAAGAGCAATGTAAAGCTTCCTTATGGGAGGACTTTAAAGTTGATTAAGCCAGATGGATCCAAAGACTCCTCCTGCAAATTCATTCCTTTGTAAGAAAAGAAGAAGGAAAAAATCCTACATTAATTCTCCAGAGCTATTAAGGAAACAAAGCTAACCTTCTTAAATGACTCAATGGCAATGAGTATCTCTCAAAACATCTTCAATTAAGTAGTTTAATTTTCTGAACCCAGCTACTGTCATCCCACACAAATTTTAATCCACCTTTTAGAATTTTTTTTCTTTTCTAATCAACAATATAAATTAAAATCTACATTGGGCCAAAGGTTAAAAACGTTATGGCTATGTACTAGTTTTGAAGTGAGAAGCAAGACTATTATTTTCAGCTAACTACAGGTTTTTTCAGATCTTCAGCAAGTTAATTAAAGGCTAAACAATAAGAACCTTCCAGCCTTTTCTTTTCACCCTTTAGTTTACTAATATATATTAAGCTTTTGTGGCCAGAAATCTTTTCTTATTAATTCTACATTCTGAGCTTGATAAAACAGGCACAATACCTCATTTTACCTCAATACCCTCATAATATAATAACAATAGGAAAATCTCCTAAACAGTTGCCTGCAGGAGAGAACTAGGAAATTCAGACAAGTAAAAAAAAAAAAAAAAAAGAATCTTTTTTAAAAGCGCACCTTTTAGTTCCTTGATCATACAAAATAATTTTAGCTCATTTTGTAACATTTCAGTTACATTCATTCATCTTGCATTCATAACATTCATTCAACATTCATTAAGATTCATTCATCCACATGAAAGCAACCTATTGTAAGGGGGAAATTGCAGTAAATAAAAAGGCAACTGGTTCGGTTACTGTTTGCAATAATTTAATTTGTCAAAGGCAGGAAAGGATATCAAGCACAGTTTTGACTTCAGATGCAAGGTAGGAAAGGGAGCAACACTCTGGTCCCAGAGTGCCTCCAGGCAGGACAATTTAACTTGCAAAAGCAGTTTTCTTGGCTAGGATAAAGTGCAGATGGGCCTGGAAGTGGGAGATGCTTGCTTGGAATGAAGAAGGGGAAGAAAAAAACCTACTCAAAACCAAAATACTTTCCCCACTGACAGCTACACATATATTTACCCACCATCCTTTCATTTAGGTGGCAGTCTGTCCCTCTCTCTGCTTGTGTCAACATGAAACTCTGTAGGCATTAGATTGCTGTTTGACAATGTCACACTGTCAAGAAGTGAAACAGTGATGAAGGTTGTCAGAAAGGGAAAGAGGAATATCTATCATGCTAAAGAAACCAGATAAATAATAGATGACAGAATGTGTTCTGTGAAACAATGTTAGGAGTATAATCTTCGGGAAGACACTGGATTTGGATGAGAAACAGAAATCAACTTAAATATTCTTATATGTTCTTAATATCAACTACAATTAAAACGCAGAAAATTTCAAAATTAATAATACAAACATTCCTGGAAAAATGGTTTGCAAAGAGTGAATACCAGCTTCAAATTCAATAGACTGATAGACTGTCTAAAAAGCTGCAAGGAAATCCTGTAAAATTCCTAGTTACATCTTCACAGTTCTTATTTCACCACTGAAGTGATCCTTGAATTTTCTTCATTATTCCTAGCCTTAGATAAAAATATTTCCCTTTCACAATCATTATTTACATTTAATCATTATTTATCACATTAAACACATCTATAATTTTAGTCACAGGTGTAATGAGGAAAAAATAACCCCACTGCCTTAATCAAAGGCAGGTTATTTCCATGATCTAGAGCTAATCTGAAAGCAGACAGATGGCTCTAAAAACGCTGCTTTTATCACACAACCGACAGATGTTTCTGAATGGCTTTTTGGTAATTGTCAGATAACCTTGCCTGTCTTGTGTGTGAGCTCTCTCTTAGCTTCTCACTTTAACTGTTGCCATCTTTGTCTCAAAAAAACTGAAGCTGACAGCTTGAAGATGCCAAAGCCTGTGGAAGCTTCGTTCTGCTGTGGGAAGGAAAAGCAGCTCCAACAAAGGGACTTGAGGCTGTCTGAGGCCAAGGAGGGAGTGCTGGAGCTGCTCTCAGGTAGCACAAAGCATTGTCCCCATCCTGAAGTCTGAAAATACACCCCTAAATAAGCTCTGAACTCTTTTATTGCTGCTTTAAGGAAGTCAGAAATATTACTGCTGTAGTAGCAGTCTCAATTTGAGATCCCAAGTACAAACAGAAGTTAAGATTGCAAAGTTAAAAGTCAGGCTAGGTGCAGCAGACCCTGAGGAAAACAGACACGTGTGGTGCCTTACACAGATGTGTGAAATTGGGCAGCAAACATTCAGATGCAATAAATGTGGAAGTGTGGCAAAAATAATAGCAGGAGAAAAAAGCACAGAACACTGGCTGAAGGAATGAAATGTAACAATCTGCATCTAAAGATCATGCAGGCTCTGGGAATGATACTGATAGAAAAAAAACCTGAGAAAATGGGTTATTTATAAAAAGCTACACAATTCTATGGACTAGTAAATCAATAAAAAATATAGATGTGTTCTTTTGATGTAATTTTGAGAGTTCACTCAAGTCCAGTCACGTAGGCATTTTTGGAACATTCAATACTGCTATGTATTATTTGTCATCATTATATGCTTTTAAATATTTGTTTAGCCCACCTACTGCACTAGTCTTTATTCTCTCTTAATACTGTAAAATTATATAACTTACTCTACACAATACATATTTAGCAATTATTTTTTCACAAAGCTGTGAATTTTGGAATTAGGCTTTCTTTTAAAACCTCACCATTTAATAACCACGAAAACCAGTGTATCTGAGAGGTTTCAGTTATTTCACTCTGCAGTTAAATCATAGTGACATTATGCATGCTGGCAAATACTAAAACTAGTACACAGGATTGACCCAGCCAGATTCATTCATGGTAGAACTTAAATAAAAATCTGTGTATGTTTACAAAAGTTTAAAATCAGCACTGCTCTCACCTGGTGAATAAACAGGTACTCTTTGGTCTTTTTCAGGATTTGAGGGAGGTCTGTCAAACTAAACTGACAAAAATTCCATCTAGAGCCATATTCTGAATTATGTCAACTGAGATTCCAGCCTGCTGACAACTATGATTTCATTTCCAGCAATGCTTATAGTTCCACCTCATGAAAGCTTCAAATTGAAGAGGACTTTAAACAACAGCTAGGACAAAAACCCCCAAGTATAGATATCTTTTCCTCATTAAAAAAGATAAAGCCACAGATGCTTAATGTTTACACGGCAGAAAATTATACACACAAAAATCAAAGTTTGTTTTTAAATGTGTATGTAATTTTTTCCAATATTTCTCAGAATGGAAAGTTATTAGAAAAACCAGACTATCTCCTGGCAATAAGGTAATAGCAGTTTGGAGAAGAGAGAAGACAGAGTAATTATTTCCTGTGAAGAGAACTTCACTAAATGGATGGGAGTGCAGTAATTGAGATGAAATCGAGCATTTACAAATGACACTGAAAAGCAGGAAAAGTTCCCAAGGCTCTTCTGAGGAAGGTTCTTTCTATGTCTGCAGAAACAGCTCCAGAGGCATTGCTTGGGTTGGTTTTCATGTAAACACCAAGTTTCTTTCCTTTCTGAGAGCAAAAAGTCTTGATCTTGTTAAAGATTTGCAATGACAACTAAAAATGAAAATTATCAATCAGCTGTGGCTGCATTATTCCATTCTGAATTACCCACCTTTGAAATACTGGTATGTAATCCTTATAATCACCCAGAATCAATATCTTACCCAGGTTTCTCTGCTATTCAGGGATGTCTGTATTTGTGTAATGTAATGGAAAATGGACATGTATGAAATACATACTTTTCATACATTTCTTCCTAAAATCATAATTCCTAATCTGCAAGTTTGGATTAATAAACAAGAAGTTGAATTGCATTGAGTCAATGAAAACCAAGGCCTTTAATTATTTGCTGAGTGTTGGAAATTCCCCTGCAGACAAGCACAAATTTAGCTGCACAAACAAGCACAAAGCCCAGGCCCAGAAAATCTTAAAATAATTCCACAGATTTCTCATTTCTTTAATACAATCATATAGAGATGTAATGATGTACATTTAGATTAAGGCAGAGTGATAGGACAGAATATAGAGTAATATTTTAAATGACATGGATAGATGAAAGCTTTGAAAGTAAGGGCTTTTTCCTCTTTAGAATATTCGTCCTTTAATTTTTTTCCCAAAATGATACCAGTCACTCCATCATTGTCCTTCTTAATCAAATACAGAAATTAAATCAGTAGCACTCATGAGGAAAACCTCAGCAGAAATGTACTTAAGCTTATTATATACTACTTTCTGATTAGAGACCCAACACCACTTCACAGACTGAGATACATGATTATATTTTCAATTTGGTATGACTGATATGTTTTATTTTCATTTCAGTAAATGAAATTCCTATCTAAAGATCAGAAGGTAAACCAGAACTGAACTGCACTCCTAGGACTGCAGTTTTACAGGAAACTATATGGGTACAGTGTTAAATTTTTGTCTTTGTGTGCTTCCTGTTTATATATTTAAGTTGCTTTTTCTCAGAAAGGTCTAAATGGATTTCAAGAGTTCAAGGAGAGAGATCAAAAAGATGTAGATTATTCAGTGGAAAACAGCTTGTGGGAACAAAGAAGATCTTTAGAAGTTACAGGGTCCACTGGTTTCTTCCACTCATTATAAATAAAAGTTTCATTTTTAAATACAAAATAATATAGTACAGTGATTTATCCCAGACTGCATTTGATATTTTTGTACCTCTATTTGCATCTCATTTTTTTATTATCCAAAGAGATGGATGAACGAAGGTAAGAAGAACAATGCTCCTATACTTCAAACATTGATATTTAATTTTTCCAGAAATTGTCAATAATATAAGAGACTCTGTTGTTCTGAAAACACAGAATATTTGTAAGATACTCTTCTACATTTAGAGGAAAAAAATGCATATATCCAGAATATATGTAGAAATAAATATAGTTCTAGTATAAATCCATAGTATTATGATCCCCTTATTAATCAGTTATTCTAAGAAATCAGTTCTCAGTGTATCATTGAATAGTCTCATCCTATTATGGATGTTGCAAAAGAAATACTTTATGAAAATTAAGTGTTAAATGCTAATTAATTAATGGGTTAATTAAACCTTTTGGTTGATTAGCCATTAGTTAATTTTCACCATCTCTTGCCAGAAGATTGACCTGCAGCATTTCATACCAAAAGACAACATCTCTTACAAGACCCCTCCCTGTACTGGTTTGATAATTTGTCCTCTGGTGAAAATGTAAATACTTAGGCCACTAAATAAGTAAAACTACAGCTTTTGAACTGCTAAATTTACCTTCTAATTCTGCAGCTGAAAGGAAAATATCCTAGGCAAAAAAAAAAAAAACAAAAGCTGGACAAAAGAGATGTTCTAGACTGAAACAGTCTGTCCTGACGCAGGAAGAAAATCAAGCCTTCTGCCTTTATGCTGTGTAAAACTTGGAGAGACACAGCACCCAAATTTGCTCCTTGATACCTTGACTAAGAGGGGACAACACTTTGGGGAGTGCTGAATTCCTTCCAGAGTGCACAGAGCCATCCTGAGAGCACCTGCACAGATTTATCCTGCTCAGAGCACAGGAGCCCCAGCTGCCAGGGAACAGGCTCCAGGAACACCATCTGCTGCTGCATTTGGCCCTCACTTGTTCTTCTCCTGGTCTGCAGTTCAGGTCCTGCCTGCTGGGGAGTGTTTGTGCCCTCCCTTCCCTGGAAGGCTGGAGTGGGACAAGAAGGAACACGCAGCAGAGTGCTCAGCTCTGTCTGCATGGCCTTTTATGGGGCACACTTTTGGGGAAACAGCACGAAGGTAGTCCACAAGTGTAAAATTAAATTCTCCTCTTTGTAGGAGGACTAGGAACTGACTCCAGCTACCATTTCAGTTATGTATTGGCAGACTGACTTCAGTGCTCCCTAGCAGCACTCCCTTCCCACAACTTCCACACTTTCCTTGTAAGCACAGTGCCAGGACTGGCACTTCCTCACCTCTTTCTTTGCCCAAAGTTTTCCCTTCAAAGCCAAATCAGCGGGTTCTTATGTACAGCACAACTGCTGCCACACT
Source organism: Alethe diademata (assembly GCA_025584955.1). Taxonomy (NCBI): domain Eukaryota; kingdom Metazoa; phylum Chordata; class Aves; order Passeriformes; family Muscicapidae; genus Alethe; species Alethe diademata. Next base: position 3,161,895 of record JANRMJ010000054.1, read on the forward strand.
GAGCCAAATCTGCCTTTTCCACAGCTCCTTCCAAGCAGACAAATGACAGCAGCAGAAAATCCACTGGCATCACTCCCCACCTGGGTACAACTGAGTGTGGTGGGAAAGACAAAATGCATTGCCCAGTTGCAAGGGTCATTATCCATGCCTGTGCACCAGACGCTTCCAAGGGATACAGAAACCTTGGGAGTACCAGAATTCCCTTTTCCCTCCCAGGTCAGAATTCCTGCATAAAACAATATCTAAGTAACCAACTTTAGTTAAACTCATAAATTGTAAAAATAGACCCTTGTGAGTCTGCTCCTCTAACTACTTCAAACACAGCTCACCAGGATCAAATGATTTTAAATAGCTTTTTCATAAACTCCTGGGTACATCCTTGTAGAGAGACAGTAATGGGACTGGAAGGAATTACCTGCAGTCAGACTGTGATGAAATCAGGGCTTAGCTGTGACCCTGCAAAGCATGACATGTGTGTGCCATTAAACCTTGCATCTCAACCCCATACTATGGCACCAATCAAAGGCTGAAACCTTTGCAATTTTAAGAACTCAACTGTATAGATAAATATGGAAGGGATCTATTTGCTGCCTTCTCAATAACCATAAATAATAAAACAAAAGCCACATTTTAAAAATATTGTATGAAAAGATGAAACTGTCCAAGACATTCAGTACTAAATTGGGCTTGCAGTGTTTCGAATAGTGAAGAAAATGCTACATGCAGTCCTGATTGTTACACTCATTTTCATCAGAAAAGCTGACCCCCCCAAAGGTCACAACAAGGAAATCTATTGATTCTAAAGTGAGTGGGGCTGCAGGACTACAGGTGTAGCCACAGAAAGCTGCAAGGTGATCCCTCAGCACTCAGCCACTTCCAGAAAGGTCTGCACATGGAAACTCCCAAGTGTCAGATTGGAAGTGTAAAATGAGTGGCACAGATGTGAGGCACTGAAACTCTTAGTGGGGGACTGCAAGGAAAGGGAGAGGTGATCATGTGCACATTCCCAGTGTCACCTCTGCAGGTGGGAGAGACCCAAAGTCAGGGAGCTCCTGAGGGAACACAGGATGCTTCCCATGCTGAGCAGCCCCATAAACACCTGCAGGATTTTGAAAGCTGTCTCAGTGTCACCTCACATCAGCCCCCAGAGCCTTTGGGTCCAGGCAGAAGGCAGCTGTAACCAGGGAGGATGCACCGCCCTTTCTCCCAGTTCTTGCTCTGGAAGGCAGGTGGGAATACACTAATTAGCTCCCCTATATACTCTGCACAACATGCATTTTGGATTATTGCTATGCAGATAATTATACTCCTCAAGTGCTAGGAGAGGAAGAGTCAGAGCCTCTGGAAAGAAGAACAGGAGCCAGAAGAAACTGGGGCTGCACCCAAGCAGAAACAGGCAGCAGAATGAGCAGGGCTCCAGAAGAAGCCAGAAATGCAACAGCTGCCCTGTGCATAACATTCCCTGGGCTAAAGCAAAAGGATCACAGGATCCTGCTGCCTTTATCCCTGCTCACCCCTAAGCCTGAAGAAAAGGGGAAGAATGTAAGGATGATTTGCAAGGAGGAGAGGACAAATCTCCCAAATCTTCTGTCAGATTGGGATACATGCAACAGTAGAAATGAGATCAGAAGGCACCGCACACAAGCTGTTTGCAGATCCAAACTTTTAGACATTCCCAATGGTAGCAATTCCAACTGAGATACTGAAGCTAAGAATTCACTTCTCATTTCCTTGCTGGCTTTGCTCTTACAAAATACACACTTTTTCTCATCAAGCCAGAGATATTATTTTCCTTGAGACAAAAAATTACCAGGCTGCTATAGTTTAGAGATGTAACTTACCCTTCTAATATCATACCAGAAATTGAGGTTTTATGACAACGTCTCTGCAGAACACAACACTGCATTATTGGTCTGAAGAATGAAAATAATGTGGATAACATTCTTTTTGCTCATTGAAGCTGTCTGACATGCAATACAGATCCTGTCAATACAATGATTAACTGCAATGACTAAAAGATAGCTAAGGGTGTTTGCTGGTGCACGTATGGTATTTGTTGCATTCCTAATACTCCCTGAAAAAAACCTCATAAATGACAGACTCTTCTGATTACAATCAAAGAACAAAAAAAAGCCCCTCACCCCTCTATATTAATATGGGTATAATTTGGAAAACATTGTTTTGCCATGGTTCAGTGAAAATATCATTTTGTACATCCTGCATTTTAAATCCTTTTCAAAGTGCTTACCTACTTTCTGCTCAGGGCATTAGAATACATGGCTTGATAAAAACAAACAAACATAGCCAAGGGTGATAAACTTGAAAAAGCAGCAAATACACCACTACTACAGAGGAATCCAGATTCTGTGATAGAATTTATTCCACTGAAGTTTGGAGCAGGGCACTGAAATAAGGTATAAGTCTTAATACTTGATGTACAAAAATCCTCTGACCTATGGGAAGACAAGATTTTGATTGTATTTGAGTTCATCTAATCTGTTTCAGGGAAAAAAAAACCAAATAAAACAAAACCCAACTCAAACCAACTCACTCCAAACCATTTTTTTGGCTATAGGAGAGATCAATAGCAAAAAAGGATTATATTTACTTCAGGAGCATCTGAGTCAAGTTTAAGCCCATTCTGGAAAAGACGCTTGAAAAATGCTGTAAAAAATTGGTTTTATAGTAGTGTAGTTGCTACTAAGAAGATCAAAATAAAGCTGTGATTTTTAAAAACCTGTTTTTGATGTTCTGCAGTGTAAGATCAGACATAAAAGAAAAGAGAGACTACTTTGCAGACAGCAGTAGGAACCAGGAGTGAGCTGGCTCTGTCCTAGAGTGACTGAAATGAAAGCAAAGGGAGGAGCCCTAAGCACTAGGGGTGGGGATTCTTTTATGCCACAAGAAACTGAGGAAATTAAGTGATTCAAATGAGAAAAATATCCCATAAAATAACATAGGCCTGGAAGCATGACTCGGAAAAGCCTTTACTCAGCTTCCCCAAGTCTCTAAACTGATCCCCTGGGTTACAGCACACCCCATTTAAACTGGGAAATTCAATCCAGACCATGCAACTATTTATTGTCTGCCCTAAAATTGCAGTGTTCAGTTTCTTTTAATCTGTTTCATTCTCCTTAGAATTTTTTCTTCTTCATTTTTGTAATTCAAGCAGAGCAGGATTACCTGGGCAGTGCCTGGCAATGGGCACCAGTGTGAAGGGGAGCCAGGTTCTGCAGAAAAGAGAAGGGCAGTAAAAACTGCCCTCAGAATTAGGGCAGACACAAAGCCAGAAAATGGCAATATTTTTGCTGAAGTTTTGACAGTTTTCATTCTAAAGGAGCACATGAGACTTTCAACAACAAAACAATCTGAAAACTCCCTTTTCTTCAAGAAAAATCTATTAATGAGTTAACCACCAGCTAAAGCAGAGACTGACTCTGTGACCTACCCTGTTAAATATGCCAGTGGCACACTCTGATGCTGGCATTTCCTAACTTGATTCTTGACTTAAATGCCCTTTTAACGTGCTCATTAGTGAAATTTTCTAATTAAAAAATGCAATGGCTAAAAAGATGCCCTCTCCTACACAAGTCACGTGGAACCAACCTGAACACCTACACGGTTCATTAGCTGAACTGGCAATTTCAGATCCCAGAGCAGTTCTCCACCACTTCTGCTAATTGAAAAACTTGTAACAGAAGTAGGCTGTTATCTTTTTTATACACCTGTCACAAAAGGCAGAGCATAATTCATTCTATGGAAATAAAGTTTTTGCTGCCTAGAAAACCTCAGGAATCCAGAGGTTTGCAATAATTTGGCCATTTTTAAGAATTATGGAGGAAAGTGCTGTCATAAGATTATCTGCCCCTTTCCAGACATGTACCTACTCCTTTTCTCACCCCTCAGCCACCTGCCACAGTCCCCTGCACATGTAGTGCATGATTTGGCTTCAGACCCTCTTCTACCTCACTTTTCTTGTGCCATGGTCTCACCCCACTTCATCTAAATCTCTCTCTCCCTCTCCAGCAAGGTCAGGATCCTACAGACCAATACCATTCCCACATGGAAGTTATTGCATGATCTGCGCGTGTTACCTGCATTTAAATGCACTACCCTCCCCACTTTATTTCTATAATGTGCTGTCGTGCAGTTTTTCTGTTGGTTTGTTTTTGTTTGCTTGGGTTTTTACTTTGCATTCATCTTCAGCTTGCACCATGGCAATCTTTCCCTGATTGAGGACAGACATTGAGTTTTATTTCTTCATTGTTCCAGGAACCAATCCTTATCACTCTGGCATCTCTCTTGCACATCGTTCTGGGGCTGAGTTAAAGCTAATTTTCTTCACATTAACTAGAATGGGGGTGTTTTTTCCTCACCATGCAAATTTATTTTAACCGACAATTTAAATCAAATCAGTTTTCCTCGAGTCTGTTTTGTCTGTGACAGTAATTTGTCAGTGATCTCCCTGCACTTATCTCCACCCATGAGCTTTGCTATTTGATTTCCTTAGTCTGAGCTGAGGGGGGAGCAGGAGTGTGGCTGAGGGGCCTCCCACAGCCAGCCAAGGTCAAACCACCTCAATACCTTCAGAACCTGCAGAAATTCCAGCAAGAACAGCCAGATCCTTCTTTTGCTTCTTCACAAGCCTTGTGAGCCAAAGGATCAACACTAATATTCAAATTCATTCCAGAAAAGGATACTATGGGATTCAGCTTTATATAATTTTATATTTTATTTACAAAAGGCTCATTTTAAAGTCAGTATTTCTTGTGATTTAAAATTTAAAGCATTATGGATGCATTTCCAGTTTAAGATGAAGTTTCTTAGCCCTTGGAGTTATAAAAAAATTCATCCCCATATGATACAATTTGGTGCCATTTTATCAGAGCCACTGTTGGCTCAATAGCTCTTCCTGCAGAAATGGAGAAATCCCATTTGAAAAGTGATGTTGGCTTCCCAACCCCTACCACAGGTTTGCTGTGTGGCCTAAAAACCATGTCAAGAACAAAAAACCCGCTCATTTACCAGTAATAACCATCTTACTGAGTTATCTGATATATCTGAATGTCAACATTCTTTGTACCTCTGCCAAAAATAAAACACTTATCAGATATATGGAATAAAAAAAGATACGGTACAAAAAATTTAAAAAAAAAATATGGTACAAAAAGCTCTTCAAAGACCTAAGGATCACATTTGTTCCAATCTCATGGGTATTGGAAATCCCAGTAGAGAATTTTTGTTACCTACAACATTGGTGCCTTAAGATCGAAAATTTATGTACAGAGCAGCCTGAAGCTTGTCAGCAGCAGGTATTTTCTGTGCCAGACTATGCAATTCACAAAGGTGTTCCTTTCCTGCAAGTGCAGGGATACTCCTGAAATCCTGCCCTCATCCACAGCCTAAACACAGACAGGGCTTCAGGAGAGATCCAACTGCATACTCGATAACCTAAGACTAATAAAGCCATTTTTGGTTGAAACCCAAAAAAAAAATAAAATAAATCATCACTTAAATTATACCTCACAATAAAGAGAATTTGTTCAGGCTCAAGAGGACTTGACAGACAATGTCTTTGTCTGAAGGAGATGAAACCAACATCTCTCAGCATATTTTACTGTCTGGCAGTGCACTAAGTTGGAAGAGTCCCCACCGCTCCTCTCAGTGAAATGATGACATCTTGCTGAAAAGAACTGAAGATGTGTGAAGAAGAGAAGTCTGGGAGTGCCAAAACCCTTTCCCTGGTTTGTACTCGAGGATGAAGCATATCAGAGCCCCTCTCTCCTCCTGCAGTGGCCATTTCCCACAGAACAGCCACCACTGCAGCTCTCAGCTCACCCTGGAGCAGTTCCAGGGCTTGTCAAGGACCCCTGCAGGGTCCCACACTCTTGATGGGGCTTAAGGAGGATTTAGGTGTTGGGCTGATCAGACCAGGGTCATTACAGGCATAAAAATGTGTAAATGCAACCATTTTTAAAACTCTTACATCAAAAAGATCTATTAATGAATGAACTTTGACTCAAGAGCTCATCCACAACTGACTGGAGGCTTTCAGCAGCCAAAGCTCCAATTCAGAAGCTTCCATTTCGTTGAATTGCATTGGATCCCAAACTAAACCCACGTGTGCCATGCAGACAAACCTGGAGGCAGAGCTCCTTATTCCCTGATTATTAATAGTTGACTATTCCAACCAACTCCACTGACATTAAAGCCACCCACAGTGCACACTGCTCAACTCCCAATCCCTCCTCACAACATTCCTGTTTCTTCCAGTGAGATGTGCTCAGAAAGCTCTGGCAATAATTCCTGAATTCCTCCTCACCCTGCTGCAGGGAAAGAAAGACAAGTCGTCTGTGTGCATCTCTTTAGGCAGCTGCTTTCTGGTTTTTAGTGACATTCTCCAGGGAATCACAAGACATATTCCAAACACAGGACCAGAGCAAGGCTTACAATGGAGTCCAAGACCTTCTTTAGGTTAAAGTGAGTCTTGGAAGGTTTATTTGGCCCACAAGAGGTTCACTGATCTACAAAAGGCAGATCTTCAAAGCCCATTGGGAAAAAAGGAGGAAGGACTTTCTAAAAAACAGGAAGTGCTTTGGTCTTGGCTGTGTTTTTGGTCCAATCCTTGCACATATTCTAACTTAAAAACAAGTGCGTGACTACAAATTAAAAGGAAAATAGAATCAAACATACAGGACTCTCTGCTATAATTTCACCTCAAATCTTTTCAAAATACATCCTGCTTAGCTCATCAGAAATGTGACTGTCCTTGGACATGAACATTCATCTAACATTACAGCAAAAGAGAAAGATATTTTCTTCCTATAATTCAACCCATTTTTGCTTAAATTAAAAATATTAACATGAAAAATACATGTTTTTCTCTGAAAATACCCCAGAGGGTTCATGATTTAAGGTAACACTGAGTGCCACAGTCAGTAAAGTGTTTAAAAACAACCATAATCTTCGCCACAGTCATCACAATATTTGAATCACCTGAAAAAGGAAGAGAAACTTTGCTTTTAACCTGTCTTCCCACACTTCATTTAGCTTCATTCTGAAAATTAATTCTATTCCCTGATGTGATTTTTCCCTTGCCCATCCAACATTTCAAATCTACATAACTTAATCTATACACTAATGGACTTCTAATTTTCTGGGGTAGTCAACCACATAAGACACTAACACAGATCATTAAAAGAAGTGGAAAATCTAAACAAAGACATAACAATTAATTCTGTGCAAGAAATAGCTCTACCACAAACCTATGAGAAATTATTTATGGCATTGTTTTCCCAGGCAGGGTGTAATTGCAATAGCTAATTCTTCCATCAGTTTATTTTATGACTGTCACATCTTCAATGTTTAAAAAAAAAAAACAACACAAAAACCAGTCTCTAAATCTGTCTAAATTTCTATTTTTTTGTTGTTATTGTCTTTCTGTTAATCAGAAATTAGGCAGATTATTCAAACAATCATTTGGTCTTGCTTCATTTTTCCTTAGCACCTCCAAAGTTAGTTCCCAGTGGAGTTTTCTTTGTCCTCAGAGCCAGAATTTCATTACATTGTACCATGCTGGTAAGCCTAGAATAGGAATATGCTCAGTATCAAAATTTACAGGAAAAGTGAACTAATGCATTAAAACATTTCAGCCCATTCTTTGTTAAAGTAACCCACCAAAGAGCTGAGAGTGACTTCTTTAAACTGCCATTATTGGTTTCTCTGTTAAAAGGAAGCTGTAATTTATCAGTAGCCAATTAATTCAGAATTATCTCTGTCTCTTCTCAGCCACCCTCACACAATTGCACAAAGAACAGCAGAGGAGATTTGTCTCTGAGATCACCAGTACAACATGAATGGCATCAGTAAAACCTTTTTTTATGGGTGGGCATGAAGGAACCATAATAAGGGAATAAAATTGCTTATCTAAGGATCAATTGAAAGCTTAAAGCCACTGTTAAATCAGAGTGCAGAGAATGAAACACAGAAGCAGCAATAACTATGAAATATAATTTTACTTGGAATGGAAAATGTGTATTTTATTAATTTTAATACTCTAAAAGATGCAATACAATAATGTCAGGAGTTGTCCTTTTAACAGCTAAAAATCCCAGGATGAGAAGAACTTCCCCTTCGATTTTTTTTTATTTCAATTTTTTTTAATTTTTTTTTACACACAAATGTCTTTATTCATTATCTCTGGCTGCTCTCTAACATTCATATTGGGTGAAAAATACTGCATTATCTACTCCTGGTAAGCAAGGTTCTTCCTTTCTGACAAACAATTCTAGATAACTCATGAAATGTTATTCCTGGTACATGAATGGACTATTTTCTTTCTTATTGCAATTCTTTGAGGCTGTCATGGTCTAGAAAGCACCATTAAGGCATGCATATAACTTAGCACCAACGAATCTGAATTGTTTTGTTTTCATTTCACTAAGCTCAATGTATATCCTACATATTTACAGAGGTAAATAACATTCTTCATGAAGCACAGCATCAATTTCATCAATACAGGACTCCCAACACAAGCAGAATGCTCCACTGAATTTGAATTTTTTTAAGATAAAGTGTGTTTCCTCAAAAAAAATTCCAAATACTGTTTTTTTTTTCCCTGAGGGCATATTTTCTTCAATCATTCAAACAAATATATGTGTAGTACCTTCCAATTATTTTGTTCAGCATTCTTATTTCTTATGTACATTTCAATCAATTTCTCCCATAATTACCTATATTGTCAGAACAAACAAAATTAAAAGCCTGAATGAATGAGCCTTGTAGTTAACTCACGGCTTTATTCAGAAACTACTTTTTTTGGTGTTAAATTGGTGTAGGATGGCAAAGTATAAGAGTAAAGCTGATGCCACGGTTGATCACCATCAAATGTGATTGTTTTTTTCAGCATGTGACTCCTAGACTCTACAGTTTCCCACAAAAAATAAAGTTGACTTTAAAAAGCACATAATTTTGAGTTACAAACTAATGTCCAGGTCTTATGTCTGTATCAGGTGAAAGTGTTGGTCTTTACAGTGTATTCTTTTAAGGGTTTTACAAAAAATACTATTTCCAAACAGCACTGAGGAAAAGGAGGAATGTGCTGAAATGAAAAACAAGTGGTTCCCTCCACTCCTCTCCTTTGTTAAGGTCCTTCCAGTGGCTGTTAATTAATTGCTGTGATTGAGGTCAGGTTTGAAGATGATCCGGGGTTAATTTTAGACTCTCTGGAGTGCAGACTAAGAAACTCATTACTGCTCCTGAGGCTGGAATGTCGAGTTAGGCAGACGTATAATATCTCAGGCTCTCAAGGATATTGACCTTTCTGTAAAGAGCTGCTTTGGCCTGGCTTGTGGAGGTCTGTGCTTACAGTACTTCTTAAATGTCTTTGCTTCTGCTGCCAGATTATAAATTACGAGTGAGAGCTCAGTGTTTCTAATTAGTCTGGTATTCTCCAGGAGGGCTGGTGAATATAATGCAGCAGCACATGTAACTAACTACCATTCAACATGCTTTTAGCATAAAGCCAAGTAAAAAGAAAAGGAAAAATAAATATTGCTCTGTGCTTACTCCCTGCTTCCAACTTCAAAATTGCTCAGTGAGTCTGATTGTTGGCCAGCAAGAGGCTCACTGATTCTAAGGTAAGTTTATACTTGGTAAGTTTATTATGAGGGAAGTTCATAATTAATTGATCACCTGTGTTCTAATTATGAACTTTTCTAGCAAGTCTGAAATATTTATGAACTCCACCGCTTACAAAGTGACAAGCAGTGAAAGCAACCACTTCTGACATCACCAAGAGCCAGAACACAGTTTATAAAAATGGGATGTATCCAGTTAAATCTATCAGATGTGTTTAGATACTGGTTTGGTTTGGGTTAAAGGTGCTGCAGAAACACCAGGCCCTTGTCTCTCTTTTCTGAAAACCTCTGTGGCCATACATGAAGAGATATAAAGCTCATAAAAAGCCAGTCATAAAAGAAAATCAGTGGTGACAATGCAAGCTGCAGTTTATACTCTGTTCATGACAGACACTTCAACACAGAGCATTTGCAACTCAAGTCATCTGTGGTTTATGTAAAAAAGGCATCTCCTTGTATATGAGCTTTCAGTGAGCAATCAAGGCACTAGTCCCTAAAACTGTCAATGACTTTCTCTCAATAACCTGAAATTTGACAGAATTCAAGGTTATAAAGGCAGCTCCAGTGTATTTTTATAGAATAGAATCTGAAACAGCCAAACTTTAATCCCATTAAATTCCTGTGGGGATGCTCAGCAAAATGCCAAAAACAGGTGCCCAAAAAAAGACTTTAAAAAAAAAAAAAAAAAAAAAAAAAAGCCTTAAACTGGCTTCAAACATATACCTTTGTATTTAAATCAATATACTTCATATTTCTGTCTCAATAAGGATTCACATTACAAGGGATTCAACTTGAACTCAGCAAGAACCACTCAGAGTATAGGTTAAGGTGCATTTACAAAATACTGATGGAAAAAATATAATCTAACATTATTGATAATAAAAGAAGTAAACTGAAACTGAACTTGAATCTGGCAGTTATATTCACACCAATGACATATCATCCACAGGATAATGAGGATTCTCTTTTTAAGAGCTGATGCTTGTATAATCAGATACAGATAAAATATTTATGATTAATATAGTTGTGGTTATCCACTCAAAGGTCTATCATTTCCTTTGCTGATACAGTGGCTACAGTTTAAACAGCAAGGTGTGTTTGCCACTGGAAAATCAAAACATGGAAAAGAGATCCAGTATTTATAAACCAAAATGATTTCAAGTCCCTGTGCTTCAACATGTGCTATCCACCTCCCCAACAAGTGCATCTGAAGCAAGCTGTCAATCTGAGATGCAATAAAACAAGGCAAAGATATTCTCTGACTTAATTTCAACTAAATTTACAGACAAACTGCCACAGCAAGGCATCATCACTCCTCAGCCTGTCCATTCATTAATGCCACACAGTGGACAGGGCCTTCACCACTGCAGGTGTGACAAAGAACTTGATAGCTTCACTCCCATTGTGTGGCAAGCAGACAATATTTCTTTCAGAGATAATCCACAGACAATATTTCTTTCAGAAGTCATCCACTAGAACACTGCTCCCCCACTCCCAGCACTGATTTTCTTCTCTGCCCACTCAAGACCCACTCTGCTGGCTGGTTTTGCATTTGAAATGTGGTTTTAGAGCAGCTGTGTGAGGTTTGAAGTAAATTCTTTGCTCGCCTTTAGTAACCACGTGCTGTTTCTGTTCTTCAGGCAGTTTGGGAGTGTGCTGACAGCATCAAACCTGCTCTGGCTCCAGAGTTCCATCTGGGGGATGTCTGATCCAGGGAACCAGGCAAAACTTGCTCTAAAGTAAGCTCTGAATTGCACAATTAGGAGTTTTGCACAAACCACCTTAACCTACTGACCTTTCCCTACAGCATGAACTAATTCCTAACACAGGCATTATGGCATTGAGTTCCTACCAGAAACCCTTACAGGTAATCAAAGTTCACTTTTTTCTTTATAGCCTCACCAGAGTTACAAGAATACATCTTTCATTGCACAAAACCAGCAGAAGTTTCATTTAGTTTTACTTCTCTGCAACATTAAGGTGTGTGGAGACAAGGTATTGTTAATGCATGTTTAGGGTCCCATTCCACCACCTCTATCCCCAAAGGCCATCCTTGTCCATATCAGTAACAGGGAGGTCACACACAGGATTTGCCTGAATGAAGATCAGTTTCAGGAGTTAAAAGACTTGAGTTTACCACAGCTAGAATCCAGGAATGTTACCTTTTTGTTTAATTACTTTTTTAAATGCTAATCAGCTCCAGTATGCAAAGTCACCAGAGAACTGCAAAATTCTCCTGCAAGCGGTTTTGCAGTCAGAAGAACCAATTTGGATCCCATTGGTTTCTGTTTCAAAAGTAATTATTCTGCAGCTTTATTGCAAATTGCTGCTTTGCAACAACAAAGCTGAGCATTTGCTCTTCTTTTCAAGTGCAGTTGTGAAAACAGAACCAGGGAGAGACCATTCACAGCTGCTCAGCTCTTCTTGCTCGCCTGGAATTCTACTCATACCCAGGCAGAGCAAGGAAGGGTTTTTCTGGTCCCTCTTTGCTGACTCCTACTCTTCCTGACAACAAAATGCTGTATCCCATGAATTTTCCATATTCCAAACTGCCTCTTAAAGATGCAGATGTAAGATACCACCTGAAAAAAACCCTAGGATTGTGAACTAAATAATGGGTTTTACCTTTTTTTTATTATTATTATTATTTATTTTTAGCTTCAATATCAATCTCACATGGAAACAGAAGCCACCTTTTCTGTTTGACACTGGAAGGATCAGGAAGCTGACTGCAGAGTGACTGCAGACTCTTGCAGCACAATTCATTCCCAGTCAGTATCTTTATCTGTGATACCTTGTGGGAGAAACAAGACTTTTGGACAGCAAACTAATAGCATTATGGAGAAGCTGATTTATTGTTTACTTTTTAAGTTTAATTACACATTTTAAGACTACTGTTTACGTGATTATGTATTTTTTGTTTGTTTTTTGTAATGTTGTTTACATGCTTTGCATGAGCTCTTTAGATACGATGATTGGTGGTTGTTTAGAACTTTACTGCTTACTTTTATTTTGGGTCTTTTAACTTTTGGTATTTTGGTTTTTAGCTTTTTTTTTTATTAGCACAATTTATGTTTTAGTGGCTTAGAAGGGTCTTAACAAGTTGTAGAAAAACAATGGTTCATTTTATGTACTTGTTATAAACATTGGTTTAAACTAAGAAATATATAGAAAAACAGTTAAGTGTGTGAAGAAACAGTAAAATATGTAGAAAACAATTAGGTAGAAAAATACGGAGAAAAAAAGCTAAATATAATTTGGTTGGTGTATATAATACAGACTACGGCTTGGACTTGTTTGGACATGGCACTGTGGCTAAAACTTGTTTAGTATTACTACAATACCTTCCCTAGTGCTGCTTCCAAAAGGATTCACCTGGCCCTCAACCTGCCCTCTGACACAGAGGTGCCAACCAGAGGCACTATCCTGCCATGGATCCCACAGGATGCACATCTCTGCCTGAGAATAACCACTGCCCTAAAGAGCTTTGAAATGTGGAGTGGGAGGATCTGAATCTCACCAGGCACAACAAGAAAAAAGATCTTTTGTAACTTATTAAAATGGCTCCATAACCTGCTCTGTTACACCTCAACTGTAAATGGTTATATATTTTTTGTGAACTATTTTGTAAGTTGCCTTAAATATAATTGGCACAAAAAATATTTACACAATTTCTTTTTTTAGATAAGGCAAAATTAAGCCAGAGAAATCAGCTCAAATAGAAAAGTCCGTATCCAAACTCTGAAAGCATGTAAAACTATTTTTAAATGTCCACCGTTTGCTAGAAACTCCAAAGCTTACGGTCCAACATTATTATGATCCAAAATAATTAAGGTGTAATTTGGGATGTGAGGCACTGGGAGAACAGCAGGGGTTTAAGCATAAGGAGAGCAAGGATATCTGCTGGCCCCAACATAATAAGGATAATTCTGCCATACATGCTTGGCATATTCTGCCTGCCAAGGTTGTCCAGAGGGGCTGTGGAGTCTCCATCCTTGGAGATGCTCCCAAAAACCATCTGGATGTGGTCCTGGACAACCAGCCCCAGGTGACCCTGCCTGAACAGGCTGGCTGGGCCCAAGGAGCTCCAGAGGTGCCTCCCAACACCAGCTCTGCTGTGGAACACACAGAAGGCAAAGGCCTTGACCTGAACATGTGCAAATATGCAGATTACATGCCATTGCTTGGTTACAAATTACATCCATTGCCTATATCATTTCCAGTCTTCTTAGTAGACTTCACTTATTCAGCTGGTAGAATTTTTAAAGAGAAACCCAAGATGACAAAACACCTCAGGCAACAGGAATTAACATACCATGTTCAGAATTAAAAATGCATGGAGGGTGGGATTAGAAGTGGGTGTAGAACAAAAATAGAATTTTAGCACACTTGACAGCAATAGTTGCCCAACAGTAATAATTTGAGTAATCACTTTATTATCACAGATAACAGCATAAGATAATAGTTGCCCAACTATGATCTTAATTTGTTGTTAGTTGTGAAGTACAAGTTACACTAAAAGAAAAAAAATGTGAAAAAGGATTATCTTCAACTGTACTAGAAAATATGGGTAATTTTGAGCATTATTTTCTGTCAGTACAGCACAATCTCATTCTGATTTTTAGATCCTGCAGGAAAACTCCTTGTACTGATTTCAAAGTGCTGCAGAATCACTACCATTTGGTCATTTTTTTATACTTAACTACTGATAAAGCTTTCCAAAAGGAAAGGACTTATGATTAAAATTGTGATAAGAGAAGAAGCATTTCCTGAACTGGGATATTTGGGAAGACATAGAGAAGGTGATCATTAATCAGCAGTATTTCTAATGAATCTTTATTCTTTTGAGTAATTTCACTATGTTGCTTTTATAAGTTTGTAAGTCCAGAAAAAGCCTCTTTGATGTTAAACTAGAGGCTAGAAAAAGACCTTTTTAATGCTTCCCTATTAAATGCTGTTAAGTGCTGTACATTTCCCCTTGGAATTGCTCAGTTTTGGTTCCCTTCTCTCCATTACATTCCTTTTAAGGTACAAAGGGTTCACTGATGGGTGGCAAAAACGATTAGAGGCACACCAAGACTTCCCCCTTAAGAAATGAGCAGGCTAAGATTGAGATGTTTATAGATGAGACAAATAAGAGAGAACACTCCAGAACTTTACACATTAATGAATGTTGTAAAAAAGACAAATGGAGTGGAGGTGCTCCTATTTGTCACATCTCATAAAAGAGGCAGAATGGTTATTTCAATGGCACTGAAATGCAACCGATAAAGGATTTTTTTTTTCTCCTCCCAAAAACAATAGGCAGGAGCCAGGAGATTGAATTTTATTCCATTGAATTGTTTGAAGTGTCAGATTTGAAGTTAAAAATTAAAATCCTGGACTTCCTGAAGTAACAGCTCATAAAAATTAAATACACTTCAGAGGAATTGAAAACTTTTATTGTATTTCCATTTTCAGTTAGTAAGGAGAGAAAAAGGAAAATTTTAAGACTGAGCATGT